>CM022397.1:43052620-44280101 GCA_011833715.1 Carcinoscorpius rotundicauda | reverse complement strand
ATTATAGTAAAATGATTGTCACATAAAGAATAAATTATATATTTTAAAATGTTTATTAACTGATTATTGTTATTAAAACTTTTTTTTCCGATTGATGAGTGTTGCCTCACTAATTATGATTTACATGTTCAGGCAGAAACACCAGCTTCAAAAGAAATAAAAAAACGTTCATTTTTTCCACAGGGAGGTGTCAAGCAACATCAGGCCTCCCTCTACTAGACTTTTCCACAATGTTGATAAAATTATTACTGTAAGACTTGGCAGTAACCAGAACATCATCAGAGAAACGTTTTATTGTTATTGAAAATAGTGAAAACCGAAACAAATTTGTTATTGGTAGAGCTCCAAAATCAACACCTATATGTCAATTGAAACGTTGTCAAAGCGAACATAAACCTATTGTACAGAAACCTAAAAAGAATAATCAAATTAAACACGTTGACAGCCCTTACAAGATTTTTTTCACAAGAGATCCGAAACTGGAATCAAAACCAAAAATTAAATAATCCATGAGCTGCATACAAGCATACTATATTAAAAAATTACTTTACCTTATCTCATAAGTTACCATTTTTTTACATTTTACTCACTGATATAAATAATAAATAAAACATGCTCATGAAAAATAAAGAATATGATATTCGCCTGGGTCTTCTCTTTTTTATGTCAACTGTCATGAAATTTAAGCTCACTTTTTGATGTACTAAAGGTATTTATACAATTAATAATGTTTTTATGTAATTAAATAATACAACTAAGAACAGAGAATAATAATACACAGAAAACACTGTGCTAAAACACTAAATATAACTATTAACATTTGTGAAAGATGGAATTGCAAGACGTTGGTCTGATTATCTAGTTAATGGTTTGCAGACGAATAACAAATAGAGCGAAATCACTGTGTTAAATTTTGTGTTTATTGAACAAGAAACGTGGATACGTATAAGAAACAAACACATACATACATACTGACATTTATTTATGTAGATTCAATGATAGTGAACATTTTAAAAATTCAACTAAAGCCCAGTAAAGTATGGCTGAAAACTCAATTGTCGAAAACAATAGGTCGTAATAAAACTCCTTCTTTACAAATATTAGGTAAACCATAGAAAATTATGGCGTGATATTCAAATTGTGTTTATTATTTAGAATGTCATCTTTATTAATTTCAATGAACATTTTTGCAGTTTTATCATCACTTTTATTAATAGCGTTACCATACAGCTCCTCTGCCTTTATTTTTAACGAAAGTTAAATGTTTATAAAAATTAGATAGCTCATACATCTACCTTGTTTGATATATTAGAATAAATACTGTATTTCTTTTCATGTTAAAAACTGCTGAATTTATAACGACTTATATCCGTACATTAATTTAACTTGAAAACTAATTCGACCACAGATATAAAACATTAAATGTGTAATTGTAACATTTTTTTTAAAGATTCGATGGTCTGAAAAGGACCTTTAATTGTAACTCAGTAGCTAGGAAAAATTATTATCACCTTGTACAGATCCTGTTGGACCTGTGAAACGGAAAAAGAACCTTTTATATTTGAACGATTTTAGGTCCTGTTTTTGCACCCCCTTTCAGCTCGCAAGCCCCATTTTACTCTTAAAAGATGCTGCTATATAGTAATCATAAGGTAGCGTGTTATAGACTTGAAGGATATGACATTTGATGAATATTAGACAACGGATATAGTTTTATTCTCGAATGATTATTAGCAGTGTCTTAAAGTTTCAATATATTCTATTTAACCCTTAAACAGTGGGAATGTTCTAGGCAGCAGGATCAGTTGATGATTGCTGCTGTTTAAGGGATGAATTTGTAAGAACTGTAGATTGTTGTTCAATATCAAACATATTTAGGATCATATACTTCACTGATGATTAGTTTAGGTTTTTCTATTTAATACTTTGATATGCGCAGTTTTTCAGTCCACCATCGACCCACGATGAGATGTGATCTCCATCAAGTTCATCCGTAAAATCTACGAGAAACTATCCTAGAGGTGTTTCAGAGCGGTTTATAAGGAAAGGCTAGAGTTACTCGTATATATAACCGTACACGTGAAAACAATGTTGATGGATATAAGAGGGAATTATTATGCGTTGAAAAACATCTTGTTCTTCAATTAGATAAAGAACTATCGGAATATGTCGATATCAGAACGGCATATGTAAATAAAAACTTTCAGTTATCGGTGGTTATGTACATATATTTTAAAAATGTATAAAAACTCAACAACAAAATATCTTAATATTTGATGTTAGATATCAAAATATTTCCTGTATATCTGTTTCTGTAAAACAAAGATGTAACTTTCCTCCCGTTGCTATCGATGTCATTCCAGAAATTTCTTTCGAAGTACTGTTATCATGGTGTCTTATGAATAAAGTCTGATGTTTGGTACGAGTCCCTGGCAATTATCTATGGTTCTTCTGTGTAACAAATATGTGAAATATTCCTTCTATAATTTTAGTAAGACAAAGGTTTTTGAGAACACGGCTAAACCTACAGGAATAAAACTGAGGTTGTTAATAATAATTTCCCGGACTTGAGTTATTTTATCTGCACTGACAATGACACTTGGCTTTGTGTAGTTTTGTGCTTAACGTCAAACAAACAAGCTTTATACCATTTAAAAATTGTTTTATTACCGTCAAAATCATGAACCACTTAGTAATAAATTTCATATCTTCTTTTATTTAAACTGAAGAAAATACAAATGATTTGGTTCTATGAATGTAAATTTTACAGCCTTCATACTTAATTTTTCCACACCAATAATTCTCTTGAAAAACGTTGTTATTATTGGGGTTTTTCAAGATTTGGAAATAATAACTATATTGATAACACCTGAGATGACAAAGTTGGAGTTTTATCTATAAGTTTTACCTGTTATCACAGCCTATCGATTTGAAAAACCTGTTGAAATCTACAGATATTGACGTTCTGTAGAAATGTTAGAGTAATGTACAATACAATAGGTAGAACAATGATGATCATTTAATTATGCAAATCCTTTATTCCAATTTGAGCAATACAAACTTAAACTAATGAACATTTCCACGTACTTTTGATCGTGTCTATGAAAAGAACATATAACACAAAAACGGCTAGACTGATCTTCATTAGAACGAGAACACTGGACCATTGATATTTACCCCAAAAATAATCTGTAAACATGTAAAAAGAATTTAATTACACGAAAAGATTTCCCCCTTCTTCATCCTACATAATCAAATATCTTGTTATCGTCTGTTTCTTTAGCTTGTAAGTTTACTGATATGTTTATAGTTGAGAGTGAATTTAGTGAAATTTAAACTGTAAACAAGTCTGTCTCTCTGGCTTCTCCTTTTCATTAGAACTAGTGGATACAGTCCGTCTCTCTGGCTTCTCCTTTTCATTAGAACTAGTAGATATTGAGTTTAATTCCTACAAAAAATAACAAATATATATATTAATTCAAGCTTCATAAAACATAAAAATATTAATAAAGGGTCAATGTGCTTACAAAGTCAAAATTACTTTTCGTATCACATTGCAGAAGTAGATAATGTTTGTTACTTAATTTTCCTAAACATTGCAAAAGCAATTGACCGATATGTGTAATATGCTGACTTTATACACAAAGACTTGACCGTCAAGCTTTAGTTATATATTTATACCATATAAATCTGAGAACATTAAATGTATGAATAGATACTTTCATATACGATCGTCTCGAAACAGGTGAATACAACTGTACTACATTACTTGGCTCAGCGATAAGTCAAAGGGCTAATAACGCTACAAATTGGGTTTCATTACTTTTGGTGAGGAGAGTGTAGTTATCTGTTTTGGTAGTTTTCAACTTAACAACACAACAGTTTAATACATTACAGTTTGTGACATTTTATGTATCGGGCGACACGAAACAGTCCTTTCAGGAAGACGTAGAAAACACACTATCTATCCTCTGGTGTCAATTCATAGAACTATACATCCATTATCAAATTCTTCTTCTTCATCTGGATTCGGTCCATGTTTTGGACTATGGAGGGACAGGTATAACGTAGACCTCCTCCTCTGTCTCTGGAACTGTTATTTTATCTGCACTACCACTAAATCCTGGGTAATTAATTAGCATTGTTACTTTGTTGTTGTTTTACTTACAGAACATTAAATTTTACCCACTGTCTGTAGTTTTGATCAACATAACCTATTCATGGAGTAACATTAATTCATATATTTTTATAGCTTCTCTTTTTTATAATCTACCTAGCAGTCATATACACACAAACGCATAATCCTATTTTTTCATACAAAACTTTTAAAACAGAGGTACGTTTGTATCTATGACTCTGTTAGCCTAGCACTATACGGAATTTTAAGTTTTGTATTTGTGACGTTCAGAGTGGAGAGGTACTTAGGGCTAGGTTTATCATGTTTTATGTAACTCTCTGGTTTGCTTACCAGTTCCTTTGTATTAATATTTTTTTTATAATATTGAAGTAATTTATCCAAGGGTCTGTTTAATAGAATTGGCATGTTTGAATAGTTGTGAAGAAATATTTAGTTTGTTGATCGTGGAACTGCATATGCTTTTATTAAAATGCAATGTTGTATTTGCTGTAGTTTGTTGATGTGTGTTTTTTACACATTTATCCATGTTATACAAATATATACTACGGCTGGTTTTATGTATATTCTGTAAAGTTTCAATATATTTTCTGTTGAAACCTTTTGTTTTATCATTCAAATTCCCAAGGCAACTCGCTATTTTCCAAATTCTGGATTTTGTGCTGTTAGTGTGTGGTATCCAGTTTAATATTGTTACCTGTAAGAGTCACGTTTAGATATAACTGTAATATTAATTTGATTTCCTTTCTTACGAGTTTGTAAATAATATGGCTTGTATTTTGTACGTATTTATTGTAATTCTCCACTACTGCTGTGAAAATTCTACACTGTTTAGTAATGGTTGTTTGTTGTTGTTATTGGTTTGTCGGCACTCTTCCAGCTTTCAAAATCAGCTGTCAACTGTAAGAGAAAGGTGTGGTTTGGGTCTTTGAGAGGCTTTTTGCTGACACGCCGCTTGTCAAAACGATCCTAGTAACACAACTCAACTAGTATTGTATATTTGTTAACCTGAAGATAACCAAAGAAGGTCGAAACGTTGTTTTATGCTTTATTAGTAAAGTGTTAATACCCACACCAGCTGTCCTGAGACACATTTTTACTTCAAGTGGGTTTCTCGTCATCACAAATTACTCCTGATACTGCCTTCTAGTGACAGTTTATGAAACCATGACTCACATGATCTGCTAGATTCCCTGATGTGTAAGTTTGTACAAGTTAAAGACTTAAGTGGTTAGAGAAAAGTCTTTTTACTTCATTACGTAATAAAGAAGGAATATGTTTGACTTGATTTGAACGTCAGGCAGATTGGCATTAAGGATAAAAAGAAAAGATACTTTATAAGCGCAAAACACTATTACACAGAATTTCATATCAGTCTATGTTTACAAATACATATATTTGAACATTATATAAAGTTTGACACAGGAAGTTTATATCTACTTCTTAATTTTCAAAATTATAGACAGTAAATGTAAAGCTAAATTCCAAGATTAACAAATCTGTAGCAGACGAAGGCAAAAATAAATTGATTTTTTAAATACATAATTAAACCGAACGTGACATAATTTTAACAGGTAATAAAAAAGCAACTAAAGATATAATATGTTAATGAAATTCAGAATTAGGATTATTTTGGTGAAATTAAAATATAATATTAATTAAACTTTTACCTTTGAGATGACCTCATGAGTGTTACTGGAGTTGTTTGTTGATTTGTAGTTAAACACAAAGCTACAGAGTGGAATATCCGTGCTGTGTCCATCAACCTGATATTAAGCGTCTGAAAACATGCTGCTGACTTACTAGGTGGCTTATTGAAGAAACAATAAATGGAAATCAAGAAAAAATAAAATAAAACTGATAGAACGAAGCAGAAAATTAAAACATTATAGAAACAAGTAAAATCGAAATAGTAACTTATATTAATGAGCAAACAAAGGCAAACATCAGGAAGAAAAGTGTTTCAAAATTAACAGGTTTAATACCAATATTGTATTACAAGTGTAAGTGTAATTATTTTTGACAGCTTTTGGAAGTCGAACACGACATAAAATATTAATTCACTATCTTATTGTTTGCAATAATTATCAACTACCGATAATAAGTTGTTAAGCACAGATAAATATAAAATACTTTATCTTGAAAACACAACATTTCAGACAAGACTTTCTTCTCGAATCTCTACCTGAATATTAAATTCGTAAACGAAACACTTGCGAATCTAATTTTGCATATAAAATAACAAATAACCGTGTATACAAACAACCGAAATCATATATTTAAGAAATAGAGCTACATATATGTATATACATACGAAAAATACGAATGTCAGAAATAAATTACTTTTTGGAGCTTGTTCGTTATTGAATTTCGCGCAAAGCTACACGAGGGCTAGCTGCACCAGTCATCCCTAATTTATCAATGTAAGACTAGATGTAGCTAGTCATCACTACCCAACGCCTACTCTTTCACCAAAGAAGAGTGGGATTGATCGTGACATTAGAACGCCCTCACGGCTAAAAAGACGAGTATGTTTGGTACGACGGAGATTCGAACCCGCGAACCTCAGGTTAGGAGTTAAACGTCTTAACCATCCTGACCGTGCTGGACCTCACAATAAAAATAATAATACTTCATTGCTTCTAATTTGTAAAATGTTCATCACATATGTATACATTGATGTTTAGGTAATGGTAATCTTACACAAAAGAATAATTAAATAACTATTTAAAGATCGTGAAGACTGATTTGTTCTATCATATAAAATTATAGTTACTGTTGGAACTAAATAGGTGGCGGGCCTGTTGAAGTTTGTTTGTTTGTTTTGGAATTTCGCACAAAGCTACTCGAGGGCTATCTGTGCTAGCCATCCCTAATTTAGCAGTGTAAGACTAGAGGGAAGGCAGCTAGTCATCACCACCCACCGCCAACTATTGGGCTACTCTTTTACCAACGAATAGTGGGATTGACCGTAACATTATACGCCCCCACGGCTGGGAGGGCGAGCATGTTTAGCGCGACGCGGGCGCGAGGGCCTGTTGAAGAAAGAGGAATGTGAAAGAATATTAGAAATCTGGATTTTGGTTATTCGCTGGTTTTTGAATTTGAATCACTGGATAACTGAAAAGCGGCATTTGCACCGGATTTAGAGCGAATATGTCAGGCAGCTCTTCATATCTAACTTCTAATGGCCTGTAGGTAATAAAATACAGATTAATTTTGTGAAACTTTAATAAAGACTTAATTAAAATCCTTGCATAGTAAAAAAACAGAAAAACTTCAAAAAGTTATTTAACCAAGTTTAGAATTTTATTGGATACCTAACATGGTTTCACTGATGGAAAATCTTGCCTTACGAAATCTTTTGACATTCTTTGAAAAGGTTACCATTTGTGTTGATCTGAAACAAAGGATTGTCACAAATGCAGTTCAACCAAACTAGATTAGTGTCACAAATGAGGTACCTCAGGGTTCAAGTCTTAAGACCTTTGTTCTTTTTTATTTGCATTTGTAACATAGATGAAAGAATGGTAAATAAATTACTTAAATTTGCAGATTACATTAAGTCATAGGGTGTCACTACCTGTGAAGAGGATGCTGATTTTCAAAAACATTTATATCATTCAGTGAGTGAGGCAAATAAATGGCAGATGGAATTTAATTATATGTGACTTGATGACTAAATCAATAGCATAACTTAAAAACACAAAATAATTCTGATAAGAAAAATATACATGTATATTTAATGAAAACAGTTATATTAAAAATTATAACCAATACTGTTAATGAAACTATCATTACAGAGATAGAATATACTTTATTTACAAAACACAAAAATACTATATGCTTCATGCACTATTACTGACTTATGTCACTTGACACTTATGACATCTGAATGTACAAATCTTTGGATAATACTCCCTAATACTGTCTAAATATCTCAAAACAATATCACTTTACAGTTTCAGAACACCACGAGTGAATTACCTAACATGTTACTATTTATTTATAGGGGTTTAACAAGATGGTTGTGATACTGTGGCAGAAAACACAATACTTTATGAATTTTAAAGATTGTTTTATCATACACTCCACAAGATTCAGTAATTAACTGTTTGTAATTGTATATAGTCTTGTTAAATATTCAGTGTTGCTGTCATCATTCCATTGTTCATTATTACCTTCATTACATCTATATGTTTGAATTACGTGAACATTCTTGTTTTTGTCTTTATTATATCTATTACCTGTGGTTGGTGAAGAAATTCTGGACAAAGCAGACAATTGTATTTTAAAATACAAAAATGTAGCTTTTAAGAAATTTGGTTTCTTGAAACAATGAGAATTTTTATTATTAAACTTTATGAGAGAAACATTTGTGTTTCACTAAAGCAAAGCATTAATACACCCAAGTTATTGGTGAAAGACTAGGTTTATCCACTGGAAGTCCCTCTGAGATTTATTAAATCAAATTTTTATGTTATTGTTACACCAAAGTATTTAATTTTCTATCTAATTTCATGGATTTGTAACTTTTAAAACGTAAACAATTTACAAAAGAGAAAAATGCAAGATACCCAAATAAATAGAAAATTGAACTTCAATCTACTCTTATTCCTTGTCTGTAAGTACTGGTTACCTACACTTACCATGTCAGAATTTTCCTGATGAAATACCAAGGGACCAGATGTCAACCTCTGGTCTGTACTCTTTCCTTTTTATTAATTCTGTAACCAACCAATGCCAAGTGACAACTAGACAATAAAATTATCATATGAGAGAAAAAGAAAACAGAAATAACTTGTAAATAACTGCTAGTTAGCCTTACAAAATTAACTGTAATTTATATTTTTTTTGCTCCTATTGCAAATTTTTACTGTAAAATAGAAATATTTATTCATTCAAATGCACAAATAAACTTGTCAGCATACAAAAAGTTGATAGAAATCTGCTATTTATGTTTATATTCCTTGCTTTGTTCCAGAACAAATAGTTTGTAATAAAGTATTTTTTACAAGTTGCTGGTGTTAAAAATGTCAAAACCAACTAAATATATAGTTTGTTTTATAATTACCAAATACATAAAGCCATCACTTAAATATACAGTCTGAAAGTGAAATTATTTCCTTTTTGTAACCTATTTACCTCTGAATTTCTCACGTGGTACGAACTTTTATGAATGAAATTAGAAAACAAACTATGATGATTTCTTACAACAAAATGGGCTAGTAGTTCATTTGACATTAATTGTACTATTGTTAATATGTATACATAAAACCTGCCTTTTATGTCAAGTTATAATCCTATTGATTAACAGTATAATAAATATCTGTGTTACATAGTTGGATGTGTTTCATGTTGTAAGTTTACCGAAAAAAATCAAATTAAGGTTTAAAAACACTCATCGCTATATACACCCAGAAAAAGTCTATTTTTGGTCAGGAATTATTTTTCATTTATATTTTTCAACTTTGATATTGAAGTGAAAATGAAAAAATAAACAGCCAAAAAATATCAAATGTAACACCAATTAGTTAAGATAAATAAAAGAAAAGCATGGATATATTCTCTTAGAAATAAATAAATAATCAAATAAACCACTGATATCATTGATGTTTCACATTTTCATAACGTATATGTATATACTGTCAAGTAATCTACCCTAAGGGGAAACTATTACAAACCTTAGATATTTAGAAATGCTCTTGTTCACAAAAATGTTAAATAACGGTCCCACGGCTGAATGGGCGAGCATGTTTTGGTGTAACGGGTTTTCGAACTCGTGACCCTCGGATTACAAGTCGAGCGCCTTAATCACCTGGCGATTTCAGGCCATGTTGATTAGAGGGAAGGCACCTAGTAAACAGCACACACATCCCGCCGTCTCATAGACTAATACTTGACAGTCACTCTTATGACCCCTAAGGCTTTTTCCGTAGAATGTCTTATTCTACTGAGTAGTCAGTTGGGCCTACTGACTAGATATGTGTGATATACTTGGTTACAGAGTGTGACTGAGCATCTCTTAGGTCTCCAAATGTAGTCTAAATAATTACCAAGATAAAAATTTATATTAACAAAAACAAACAATAATACAATTACAAAATAAAAACATAAAAATACAAGGGCAACTGGGTTTGTCGAACATGCAAGAATGCTGTTAAACTTTAATTGAATTCTCATTAGCTACGTGTTTCATCCACTCTGTACATTATACTATCACTAAAAATGAAAACAAACAACCAAATATCCATGTCAAAACCTAAATGTTATTCAATGAAGATAAATAAAACAATTATAAATCATAAACCTCAGCAAAGCAATGTTAAGTAATTTATAATTAAAGCAAAGTCAACTCTTCCAAAAATATTTAATGAAATCACTTGAAAGCTGAACGTTACTTCCCTAGAAAATAATTATGGTTCAGCGAAAGTAAAGTGAAAACCACGTTAAGTTAAACAATACTGTGGCTGAAGGCTTAAATTAACTTACAACTTTAGGAAAAATAAGAAACTAAAAAATTGTGAAAAGTTTCTAATAAATTCTTTCTTTTCTTTTACAAGGACAAACTTGACTTTATACTTGAAAACATATTGGCATTAAAAACAAGCTCAGATCTGCACATGAACGCACCTAGCACATATGATCCTTGTTCACTGTAAATTAATTCGAACGCCTGAACGCGGTAGCCTATCATCGTTATTCCATGATCGATTCGCTGATAGGGAATACAGCTTTCAATTTCCGTTTGAAACGTGTTATCTTCCCTGCACGAAACTTGGCTATTTGCTAAATACTGAACTTACATCTTGTGTCCACTCAACGAAACAAGGAAGATTGAAGAGCCTATTTGAGCAACTCTTTGTGTCCACGTAGTAAAGTATTAAAAATAACAACATAGTTTCGAAAAAACTCATCTCTGTTTAAAAAAAACTAATTTCCAAAATTAATTTAAATCTAAATACTTCACAGAGAAAAATACTTCAGAAAGTGATTAAGTAAGAGCTGTTGATATTTTCGTAATAATATCACGTTATACATGTATACCATGTTGCTTTTACTAAAAAGCATGGCCGTGTGATTAAGGTATTCGACTCGTAATCTGACGGTTGCGAGTTCTAATCTCAGTGACACCAATCATGCTGGCCCTTTCAGAGGTGGGAATATTATAATGTGATGGTCAATCCTACTATTCATTGGTAAAATAGTCCAAGAGTTGATGACTAGCTGCCTTCCCTCTAGTCTTACACTGCTAAATTAGAAACGGCTAGCGCAGACAGCACTCCCAAACTGTTCACGCCTAAATTAATTTAGGTTATTATATAGTTAAAGAATTAAAAAGCCTTATGAATATCGTACATGCATTACAATTATTCTAGGCTTAACTATGTATCTTTGGTATATTGTATATAGTTTTATCGATTGTAAAGCGGTTGCAATATAAGTGTAATTTGTAAAACAATTACAAATGCATTCAGGACTTGTGTGTATTTTTCTCACAGCAAAGCTAAATTGAGCTATTTACCGAGCTCACCGAGAGTAATGAAACCCTTGATTTTAGCATAATAAAGCCGTAGACTTACCACTGTACTGGAAAGGGCTTCAGAAAATGATTCTGTGTGTGTGTTTGTGTTTTTCGTATAGCAAAGCCACATCGGGCTATCTGCTCAGCTCACCAAGGGGAATCGAACTCCTGATTTTAGCGTTGTAAATCCGGAGACATACCGCTGTACTATCGGGGGGCAAAATGATTCTATATCTTAAAGAAAGCTGAAACCTAAATTTTTTTATTACCCTAATCACTTAGTTAAGGATAATCTGTTTTCGATTCGGTCAGTGAATCCTGATCTATTATACTAAGTAGAACAAAAAACATATCAAAAATTAGAAAAATAAAGCGCCATTTTTATACTTGCAGCAGTTGTTTACTAACAGACAAAATATGATTTTGAAAATAGTAACTCCTTTTAGAGACGTTTCTTATTGAACAGTGTTTTGAACTATTTCGGATCGTTGTGTATTTATATTAAGATAATCGTTTCAACAACAGCTTGATATCCCATGAAGCTTACCATATTAAACATGACATTCTGGCAGTGTGTGATTAATTGTCACTAGAGAAAAAGGTGCGAGAAAGCCACTGAATTTTCTTAAGCAATGTTTTATTAGTTTTTACAATAATTGAACAGAAGAAATAAATACAACAACACTGTTAGATTACAGAGTCCAAATGAGAGACCAGAAGTTCCTGAGGTTGAAGAGTCAGCGAAAGAGGAAGAATGAGATAATAGTCAAAGACCCACAGAAGTCACTGGGATGGAAAGAAGAAAAGATGTCCGCTGAGGGACGTGGAGTTCCAACTTGATTTGTCAGACCATTCATATCTATAGAAAACAAACAAATACAAAAAAATCAGAAAAATTAACAGATTCTTTGTATTCGTTCAAATGTTTAAATACTATTTAAACGAAACAAAAAATTGAATTTTTAATCATTTACCAAATTGTATGTTATCCAAAGCTGAGCATAAATTTAATACATAACTGACGTCATCCTGTGCAGTGGATCGATTCCTTTTTAGGTAGAAAAGGTCGCTGTGTCCGGGAACGTTCAGATAGCCACTTCCATAGATGCCACCAACTTGGCCGTAAGCTGCGGATAGTTTTTCGTAAACACCGTAGCCGTGGGCAGCAGACAAACATAATGTAACTCATTAACGTGATTTGAATTATTGTGCAAAATATCTTACAACTAAGGAACTTTCTGATTTTGATGTTTTCAAGTAGTTATACAACGGGCTACGAGTTTTGTCAACCACGAGAAATCTAACCCCGATTTTTAGCAGTGTAAATCCGTAAGGTTATCAGTGATCCATGTCCACTGGAGAACCTGACACAGAGGCATTTTATTAAACACTTGATGAAAACCTTGATACTTTAGGTTCAAATGTACTAACTTTTCATACAATACCTAGTATTAAAACACACGAAAAGCGAAGTAATAAACGCATCTTACTTTCTCATATTTTTGCAGAAAATAAAAATATATGAAATAACAAATATTAAATTGCTTAGAAGAGTTATAATTATAATTAAGAACATTAATATTTCCTATTATGTGAATAATTTTAAAAAATCTTATTTCTCTCATCATAGTGTTTGTTTGCTTAAAGTATTAAGATTCACGATATGTTATCAATATTGTTCCTTCTGGAGGGATCGCACCTCGAATTTTAATGTTAAAAGATTTCAAGAAGCTCATATAAGTTCAGCAAAATATAAATATTTCGTACATGAATGTTATGATTTCAAAGATTTTCTGCGAACATTAACACCATGAAAGATAAGATAGCTGATGAGATTCTAAACGATTTAATTAGTACGTTATACTCTTTTTATTTCTTCAAGTGCATCAAAAATTAACAAGAAATAATAAATGCTGAAATCAAAAATACATTAAAAATGTAGATGGCAGTAAACCCTAGTCTCTTTCTATGAAGGTGAAGCAGTTCAGATAATGTTGAATAATCTAACAGTAAAGATAATAAAGATTGTACGTTTTCTATAAATTGCGTATTTGAATATATGTTACGCTCTAATTTTTCATCTTTTTATACTTAGTAATTGAGCTTCTCTTGTCTGTGCATTTTTTTCGTATTCCTTCAAATTAGAACTTTAATAAGATTAAAATAAGAGTGAAAATTACATTTAAAATCAATTTTTGTAATTCACATCTTCTGTGATGAATTCCAAAATAAATCAATTATGAGGTATGTGATTAAAACGTTGCACTTAAACAGAACTTTTGTCAACTTTCACTGGCTTAGGGAAGCCTCAAAGCTTTGACATTAGTAGACAATGTTGTTGTATTTGCTCAAATAACACAACTACATCTCAGAAAAAAAAACTACAGTTTTAGCCATAAGACATGAAAATATCTTAAGGAATATAATTTTACTATAAAATTCTTGTCATGACCATATTACTTTTGGTCGAGAATACATGTTAATGTCTTCAGTTAGGCGAGTCATAACTGACATGTAGAACAAATGTGTAATGCGACTACAGTGAGGCGACGGTTAGAACACGCCATTGGATGCATGTTAATGTTACCAAGTAATACTTAGAACACGCCATTGGATGTTTGTTTTGATGCCATCAAGAGGAGGTTCAAATGTCTCAGAATGTTTTGTCGTCATTATGTACACATAGAACTGAAACATAGAGTAAGCTGACGTAGTAAACAGCTGTAACTAAAACACAGAATAAGCTGACGTTTCAACCAGCTATAACTGAAACATAGAATAAACTGACGTGGTAGACATCTATGACTGAAACATAAAGTAAGTTAACGTAATAAACAGCTGTAACTGACACATAGAGTAAGCTGACGTGGTAAACAGCTATTACTGAAACATAGGGTAAGTTGACGTAAGAAACAGCTATAACTGAAACGTTGAGTAAGCTGATGTAATAAACAGCTATAACTGAAATTGAAAATAAGTTGGTGTTGCAGACAGCTATGACTAAAACATAGAGTAAGCTAACGTAGTAAACAGCTATGACTGAAACATAGAGTAGGCTGACGTGGTAAACAGTTATAACAAAAACTTAGAATAAGTTGATGTGGTAGACAGCTATAACTTAGAGAGTAAGCTGACGTGCTAAATAGCTGTAACTGAAACATAGAATAAATTGATGTGGTAAACAGCTGTAATTGAAATAGAGAATATGTTGATGTGGTAGACAGTTATGACAAGGGGGGTAGATTTTTTACACCCAATGTTTTGCAACCACTTATGCGAACTGTTCAGTTTGCAAATTGATAATCTCTGATTACGTAAACCTGAAAGCTGTAAACATGCTGTCAAAGTAATCTTATTGCTTGTTTGTTTTTGAATTTCGCACAAAGCTACTCGAGGGCTATCTGTGCTAGCCGTCCCGAATTTAACAGTGTAAGACTAGAGGGAAGGCAACTAGTCACCACCACCCACCGCCAACTCTTTGGCAACTTTTTTACCAACGAATAATGGGATTGACCGTCACATTATAACGCCCCCACGGCTGAAAGGGGCGAGCATGTTTGGCGCTACCGGGATGCGAACCAGCGACCCTCAGATTACGAGTCGCAAGCCTTAACACGTAGTAGTAGAGGAGAATAATCCATCGACTACTGCCCGTAATTAATCAAAATATTTTTTCTTTTTTTTTTACAGAATAGTTACCATATCATTTACTTTATTGATATAGTACGATATTTATTTGAAATATCCTCTTCTGTAGGACATCAAATATAACATTTTATGAGAGAAAAATATTGGAAAATATTTTCAACAAGAAATTTAAATCTCTGCGATTTGATGAAAGTTCCTGGGCACATTTAAAGGTTTCAGTATCCCAATTGTCAAAATTATCAACAATATTTTGAAATAAGTCAACGTATTTTTCCTTGTTTTCCAACACGGCAATGATTATAATTCTAACGAGTCGGGGCCACTTTTGAAAATATTTTCTTCAGTTCAGTATCTAAAGGTGCACACGCTTTGTTTATTTTGCAAAAAACAAAGAGAATAATTTAAGTTTTGCAAGCAATGTGCCATACTTTTTTATCTTCGTCATTGCTTCCAACAACGTTAAATTCAAACTACATGCCACACAATGAGTGAAAAGAGCTTTTGAATACTTATCTCTAATTTTGCCCCCCAGTGGCTCAGCGGTATGTCTGCGGACTTACACGCTAAAATCCGGGTTTCGATACCCGTGGTGGGCAGAGCACAGATAGCCCATTGTGTAGCTTTGTACTTAATTCAAAACAACAACAACATCTCTAATTTTCTTTTGATGGCCAGGCTGTTAGGGAGCTCGACTCGTAATCTGAGAGTCGTGGGTTCAAATCCCTGTCACACCAAAACATGTTTGCCCTTTCAGCCATGGGGGCGTTATAATGTGATGGTCAATCCCACTATTCATTGGTAAAATAGTTCTCCAAGAATTGTCTTATGCATATTATTTAAATCGTCAAATATACTTGAGTTCCATGCCCCAAATTTACTGTTAAATAATAAACACAACCAGCAGAAAAGCTTTTGCAAGTTAGGACAAGCAGTTATCCATGATTTCCTGTCATAATGATTACACTGAATTTTAAAACTCACTGCTTTGTTCTTTCAGTCAGGCTTAGAGTTGTCATCGATCTACAATTTCAAATGTTGCTTTCTATATCGCAAACACTCTTTGCACTAAAGTTGTTCACAAATAAGCTTTCAATAATAGAGCTACAATTTTTCTTCTTATCTTTTGAATCCATATTCAAATCTGAAAAATGACACTTCACAAAAAATTTTTGCATATAAAAAATAACAGTATTATTTAATAAATGTCCGAAGCGTCGTCACATCACATGACATCAAAGAGGTAACAAACAACTCCGAGTGTGCGGTACAAATAATGATAACAAAAACTTTCCAAACATTGCAGGCAAATGGCCTATAAATTATTTTTTTCTTATCATACTTGATTTGTTTATTGTATATTTTGGCCTGGCATGCTCTTGTAATCTGAGAATCGCGGGTTCGCATCCGAATCTCGCCAAACATGCTCGCCCTCCCACTTTTCGTTGGTAAAAGAATAGCCCAAGAGTTGGCGGTGGGTGGTGATGACTAGCTGCCTTCCCTCTAGTATTACACTGCTAAATTAGGGCAGCTAGGTGCAGTGGGTTAAGGTGGCCCGGCATGGCCAGGTGGTTAAGACACTCTACTCGTAAGGTGAGAGTCGCGAGTTTGAATTCCTGTCACATCAAACATGCTCGCCCTTTCAGCGATTGGGGCATTATAATGTGACGATCAGTTTCACTATTCGTTGGTAAAAGAGTAGCCCACGAGTTGGCGATGATTACTAGATACCTTCCCTCTAGTCTTACACTGTTAAATTAAGGATGGCTAGCGCAGATAGCCCTCGTGTAGCTTTGTGCGACATTAAAAAATAAACAAACCTTTTCAGGTGATCTTCAGGGTAGCGCATACGAGTTTTCCAGAATCCCATTGACAACTTTATACCATGTAAGACCCGTAGTTAGGTGAAACATATTTTCGAAGTAATTGCAAATTACGTTTGAACAAGATTTCAAAATGTTAACATATCTTTTAATCAAGCGTAAAGTAATATCTATTAAAAGCAATTAATTTTACAAGATATTTTATCACTTTATGATCCAGTTATTATAGATATTATATATCTATAATATCATAAAATTTGACAAACAGATAATGTGTCTGACTGTTGTTAAACATTATCTTATCACAGATGACGTTCTCAGAACAATAATAATACATTCTCTGACGCATATTATTACCAATTTTATTTTGTGTGCGTTTTCAAAAGTAAAACACACTTCAGTCTTTTACTTTCAGTTATAAATTTAAACCTTCAATTTTCAAAATGACTATGAAGCAAAATTGCATAATTCGCGAACATTTTAATGTCTCAGCCACGAATTGAGAAATATCTCGAATGGTAATACACAATGCAATCAAACACCCGAATTTACAAATTAACATAAACCCAAAAATAATTTTCTGAATTTTTAATTGAATCTAGTATTTTTTTAATAAATTGATTTGATACTACAAATTATTTTCATTGGAACTAGATATTTCAAACTGCACACACAATTTAATGCTTCTCACAAGGTAAGCTTTATATACTTGTAACTTTATTCAATAATAACTTTTTTGCCTCCCAGTGGTACAGCAGTCTGTCTGCGGACTCACACTGCTAGAAAGCTAGAAACCTGGTTTTGATACCCGTGGTTGGCAGAGCACAGATAGTTCATTGTGTAGCTTTGGGTTTAATATTTAAAAACAAATAAAATTTCGGGATCAAAAAGTAATCCCTAGTTCTCTTTTAATTATTATTAAAGTAGTTTTTATCCTTAGAGTACAGACTGTATCATGAGGTCGTTTGGTGGTTCTAAGATCCGATTTTACGCGGTGCACAGAGTACAGATGGTCTAATGTAGCCTTGGTTTAAACAAAACAAAATTTATTGTGAGACTTAGCATTGTGTTATATTGTTTCAGCAAGAGTGTCTTCTCGGTGTACACACCAAATAACACGATTTAGCTTTCCTATAAGAGATCACACATGAATATGTTTAGAGAGTATAAAATTCTTGCTTGCCTGGTGTATATTATATACAACAACAACCTCAAGATAACGTGTAATATACAGTCATATTCATATATCGTTAAAACGTGGGAGACAAAAAATATCTTTTCGTCCTAATTTATCAATCATCGACAATATTTACTGTTTAGTAAAACAATGGATATTTTCATTTTAACTACATGAGATGTATTTGGAAATCTTTGTGTGATCATAAGATTAGAAATTCATGATATTTTCAATTAATTATTGAAGAATATTTCGAGCAACTTATGTTTTGTACAGCAAACTTAATATTTTCCTCAATGGAAATTCTATAAAACAACATTTGCAAAATTTACACAACTTACGCGTAAGATTTTACGTCTAAGCCTCGATGAATTTAAATTTAAAAAAAAAATCATGTGATAAACATGTAATATATTTTGTCACAGTACTAACTATTATATGGTAAACTTAGAGATTTCTTTACTCGTTACAAATGTATTGCTGTTGTTTCCTAGTACTGACTATTTATAGTCTATGATAACAGTCTACCTGATATAAGTACCTAATACATCACATGATCACCTATATGGTAGGAGAAAACCTATATTCCAAACAAGCGTGAACTGAGCTGAATTAAAAAGTTTTCATATAACATGAAACTTTGTATCGTTATCTATTAAATAATTATAGAAGTAAAAATAAAAATCGATCAAAAAGATGAGAACTGTATTTAAATATTTAATGTTCACGGTTTAGTTAATAAACAGTTTATCTAATCATATCTTGTATTGATTTCATAGCACTTCCTTTTAAATAAAACATTCGTTTAATGCTTCAGTTTTATAATTTGAAGTTAAAAAACTCAATCAAAAATAAAAGTCAAACTTTCTTGTCAAACATGGTTCAGGCTTGTTTGATATAATTTCGAAATTGTTTTGTTATTTTAAAAACTAATGACTCAGTTGCTTGAGAAACATGTATTAGATAATTTTACAAAATTAAAAATTGTTTCAAGTTACATGTTATTATACTCTTTTTCACAATGAAAAGGTTTAACTTTCACTTGGAATCAAACTTAGTTTCAAAAGCAATCATTAGTGTGTCGAGCATGGTCTAGTAGTTAACGTTTCAGGCTGCATATCAAAGCTCCTGGATTTCAATATTTGTGGATGCTAACACACCTTTCAGGTAGTCCTTTCTATTATTTAGTTTAAAGAGCTAGTTAAATTTCTTGTGGCAGTGATTGGCTGTCTTCATCTTGGTCTATAAATCAAAATTAGGGATGGCTCCTAGAATTATCCGATTTGATCTTTTATCTGCTGTACGAATAAGGTATCATTAAGATTGAAATTCTATTCAGGTGCCTCAAAGTGTCACTTAGCTTAGCTTAGCTGCTGAGTTTCCAAGACAAAGGTAAGTAAAGTTAAGCCTCACCACTGGATACAGAGTAACAAATATGGTGTGATAGTTTTATTCTTCATATTAATTTTAAAACGCTTTTATCTTTACTCCATAAGACATCTTCATCCAATTACAAACTCAAGCTTGTTCTGTCTACCAAAAATCTAAGGCTTTGTTTCATTAGTCCCTAATGTTTGTCTGCTTATCCAAACTTTAAGATTATTTGCTAGTTTAACTTTATTCGTGCCAAATTTTTCGTATTTATAACTTAACTTATCCATGTCAATCACTTTCTTACAGTTGTCTTTGAATAGTTCTTTTTCTGATTCTAAGTTCACTGTAAATCTAAGTTTATTTCTGCAGGTGTTTGTATTAGGATTACTTAACATTATCCAATTGAATAATGCTTGAAAATCTTTTAAACTTTCCTTCTTGTAAGACTTGAAAGCTCAAATTTCAAATAAATGTTGTTATTCAAAAAGTTTTATTAGAGATGTTCCAAACAGATACTACATATCTCATTCTATCCTAATATACACATTTCTTATCTAACATTGTTCAGTTTTGTCAAAGTTCTAGTTCCAAATTTGCCAACTCTGTTCTAGGTTGTTTGTCCACAGGGAGAGCTGTATGCACATTTGTGCACGTGTGGACGTGAAAGAAGTTTCACTTAATTTTAAAGCAGTACATAAGTCTGATATATGATAAAACAGGGAAATTTTACTTTTCATATCTTTTACCCTGTAATGAAACTTGGACCTCCGATTTATCATGGATAGATAATTCAGCCCTTCCCCTGTTTTTTTAAGTTTGAAGTCAAATAATGGTTTCGCTTAATTTTATAATTATTATTACTAACAAGTATTTTTATTCTTAAAAACGAGATAAAACATGTATTTGTAAGATAAAGATGTTTCTTACATACACTTAACACATTTATTTTAGTGTGAGTAGGCGCCCTGAATCGACTTTCCTGCAATACCCTTGTTATGATTTCCTTAAATTTTGAAATAGTTTTTATTATAGAAGTCAAGTTTAGAGGTTAGCTTAGCAGATTTAAACAAATTTCTATACAATTAAACAGATGTTGTTCTGTTTCTCGTTAGGCAGGATGTTTATTCAATAGTCTAGAGCTTCTGTATATATAAACGTAAGAAATAATCTAAAATATATTCCAATTTAAAAACTACGTGACGAATTATTGTACACGGCCATAATTATTTTAATAGATCTATAATTTTCTTGGGGAGTTCACAGGAACTCGTATCAAGAATGAGGCTATCAGAAACATAAAAAATAGAAATAAATTATGACGATAATCGAGCACGTGTCACTTAAAAAGACTACTGAAGGCTGGCCTTTGAACAGACACATCAAAGTTGTTATGCAAGTATATGGCCAAAATCTTTAGTTTTTGGTACATATTGTTTATGTATTAACATTTCCAAAATTTTAAAACATCTGACAAACTCTGAATAAAAGCTGGGATTTGTTGAGAGCGCCAGTCAGCTTCATCAGTCTCCCTCGAGAATTACAGTAGGAAATCAACCAGTCGTGTATAGTTTGGACCTCCGAGAAAGTTCCTTGTTGATACGGAACAGATACAAGGCTCAGCTTCGGCATAAATAATGTTTGAATATTTTGACGTAGTACAATTTGAGAATAAATGTAAATAAAGCAAATACACCAGGAGCAGCACTTATCTGTTTCGTACCAAGAAAGAGCTCAGAGGAAAACAAATATCTGAACCAAATATTTCCAAGCTAACTTATTGAGTGAGAGAAGTAACAGGTCAAAATGGAAGATTAAAACCATAAAATCAGTGCTGAAAGATAAAACAGATGTAAAATGTTTCAATTGTAGTAGGCTCAGAAATGACACGAGCAGATAGATTGTTTTAAATACACATTAAAACATCACATGGACCGTGATTGTATGTGCCCATAGAAACAGAGATTTTGTAAAAGAGTCAGAGGCAGAAATTCCATAAAATGAAATTTCAGTTGGAATCTGAGAATGAAACTAAAGGCAGGTCTAAAAGTTATAAAGAAGGATGTGTACAGAAAGGAAGTTTCACCAGCAATCAGCTTAAAAGTAGAGCGTACAGAATGTTTGCGACTAATTGGCACAGGTACCAGATTTTAAATAAGAATCTGGCACTAATGGATAATGAATGTAAAAAAAAATTCAAAAAGTTAAATTGTTACAAAAATGCTATTTTCCAATCGAAGGTGGAGATGTAAATCTTTAGCATTTCTCTTATATTTAAGCAGGTAAATTTAGAAGGAGATCATATATTTGACTAAGGTTTCTAAAGCAGTTATAACAGTTACGTATTCATTATCAGATTAAATTGTACATGGAAATAGAGATCTTATGTTTTGAAGAAAATATAACTTCAGACTTATGATAGGTTCTTGCTGACTCAGCCAGTCATTGAACGCACATACATTAAACAAAATAGTGAGGCTAAGGATCAGAAACATCGGTACATTGTACTTATAATTGCTGTGATACATGTCAAAGTCAAAATGGCAATAGGTCCAGGTGTCAAAAAATATAAAGGTAATAACAGTAGGGAGAAAAACAGTACTTGTGGTACTAGTAGTAACAGTAGAGAGGAACTTAGAAGCACACATAACCAGTAACTAGAAGTAAAGCAGCACATAGCAGTAAAAGTGGAAATACCTAAAGAAACACACAAATGAATAGACGTTTCAGACGACTCTACAGCTATATATGAAACATAATACCTGTAAGATTTAACTACAGTTAAAGAGATGCCCGAGAGAAGTCAGATTATTATTGAAGCTAGATTGGATTATAAGGTAAATGAAAGAATATTATTGAACCCTCAGAAACAGATAATCAGGCATTGTTTTGGCTGCATGTGTTATTAGAGCATTAGAGTGAAATGCGTAACTATAAATATTTTGAATATAAACAAGAATAGAGTGATATTGTCTCATCACAGAGCAGTAGGTAAAATTAACAATATAGAGCAAGTAATTACAGTAAGAAAAGTTACAAATCGTACATCTTTATGGTGAGTAATGATATTAAAGGACCTTTAATCTAATTCAACAATATGGACTCTTTTATGAAAGGACTATAACTTTGAATTATACATAAATTAGATGAGAAATATTCAAATGTGAATGTATTAAGTACAATTAAAACATGAGGCTTAGAAGATAATTCGAAGCAAAATATTAATAAAATCAAAAAGTAATAAATGTTGCTGAAAGCCACTATGATTGGTTAGGTTTGTTTGGAATTTCGCACAAAGCTACACGAGGACTATCTACCCTAACCTTCTCTGAATTAGCATTGTAAGACAAGAAGGAAGGTAGCTAGTCATCACCACCCACCGTCAACTCTTGGGCTACTCTTTTACTAACGAATAGCGAAATAGACCGTCACATTATGACTACAGATGATGTAGTAGCAGCAATTAAAAATAATATATTAGGTTGTCAAGAAATAAATTTCAGAATTCTCACGATGACACTTAGAAGCTGAATATTGAGTAACTTATCGTTGAATGGTTTTGTTTGTTTTGGAATTTCGCACAAAGCTACCCGAGGGCTATCTGTGCTAGCCGTCCCTAATTTAGCAGTGTAAGACTAGAGGGAAGGCAGCTAGTCATCACCACCCACCGCCAACTCTTGATTGGTCGGTTTAATTCAACGTTTGTCGCTTACAATGGTTTTTAATTGTCTACTGTTTCAATTCTACTCAGAACAAATTTCGCAACTTCCAAGGGAGCATGGATAAAAAGGACTTTCGTCTGATTTTTCTCCGAGACTTAAAACTGGGACAAAAAGCTACTGAAACAAGACGGAACACAAACAAGGCATTCGGTCATGGATCTGTTACTGAACGTATAGTTCAGAATTAGTTCCAAAGATTTCGACATGGAAATGAAAGTCTGGAAGACCACAAAAATCGTGGAAGGAAGCCATCCTTAGATGAAAACACATGAAGGGAAACAGTTGAGACACAGGTTCTCGCACAACAGTACAAGAGCTTGCAGAAAAGCAAGGCACAAGCAAATCAAGCATTGCCAACCGAGTGCGATTGGAAAGATGAAATAGTGAATAAATGGGTTCTGCATGAGCTGACTGAAGATCAAAAAAATCTGCATTTTGAGACCTGTTAAGGATGACACTCCAAAAATTGAACGAATTGGAAATCGAGGTTCTGGCTCATCCACCTTATTCCCCAGACCTTTTCTCTACAGATTTTTATTTTTTCAAGCACTTTGAAAACTTTTTGAACAATAAACACTTTCAAAACCAGGTAGCTGAAGAAGAAGCTTTCAGGAAGTTCGTTGACCAAAGAAACTCTGAATTATACAGTAGGGTATAAACAGCATTGTTACATGTTGGCAAAAGTGTGTTGAGGCAAACGGCGGTTACTTTGATTAAAGCATGTTTTACAACAATAGATTCATACTTTTTCAAACTTCACAGCTCAAAAACGACTTTCATTTCTAGACAACCTAATAGTTTTACGTATAAAAAAATAAGTGTATTTACAGTTATACAAGAAGAATAATGTTATTTCTTACACTTATGGTGCAAATAACTTATGGCGCTGGGAGAAGATAAGCATAATTCTAGTGAAAACAGAGCAGGCATAATATTAGATTTTATATGATCAGGGGATAAATAGATAATTGTTGAAGACGTATTGTTCCAACAATATTTTCGAATACTAATACGATTACAAGAAGAATTCCGTACTTTCGAGAAAATATTTAACTGCAAATTCAGTGTTACTCTTAAAGTATTAACCACTTTCATAATTAATGGAGTAGTTGTGATGTGAGGTTTTCAGACTGTTAAAAACAACACAAGAGGGTTAATAGAAGATTTAAACAATTAGCTATAAAGCAACATAATTAAGCGTATGCTTTATTAAAATGATTAAATAGTATTAAAGAGTATATATATATAAGCTATGTTTGTTTTTGAATTTCGTGCAAAGCTAGACGAGGGCTATTTGCGTTGCCCGTTCCTAATTTTGTAGTGCTAGACAAGAGGCAAGGCAGCTAGTTATCACTACCTACCGCCAACTCTTGAGCTACTCATTTACCAACTATAGTGGGATTGAACGCTACCACGGCTGAAAGGGGAGCATGGTTGGTGTGACGGGGACTGTAACGCGCAGCCCTCATAGTAGTGCCTCAACCACCTGACTATGCTGAGCCTCTTTTTAGCATTATACCAAAGAATAATTATAGCTGTCTTATGGACCTGAGGACAAGGTTTCAAGTAAGGCGATTGAAAATTTCTACTGCAATTGACGGAAGAAAGGAATTTAAATACAACGTGATTAGACGAGACATAGTTAGCGGTTCCCTTGCTACCATCAACATACTGAGTTACTGATATCACTAGTACAAAATAAGACTTCTATTGTCAACAGGTTTGAAGAAAATGTTGTAAAATAAACTGAACTTGGATTTAAATCAGAGAACAATAAAGTAATAGATTTACACAAATAAATGTATAGCTTCAAGTGATCTGGTATAAAACATTATCCTTACTATAAGGATATCATTAAGGATGAACACTTCTCTCTGATTGATTCCTGTTTGTTTACATCATCAACTTCACACAGTTGACAATGAGCAATCAGTCTTCTGTGAGGCTGGGCTAAGTTCTGGAAAGTTAAATCAATCAATTATTACACTTGGATAGTATATCTCATTCATTTTATTAATATTCATCAAATTCCTAAAATCGTCATTGCAGTAAACTTTTACTTTAAAAAAGCACCAGTTTTTATTAGAATGTAGTTGTTACTGTGTTATAGTCTAAGTATTGTCTATGAATACAACATTAAGGTTGATAATCATTTAATGATTGGGTAACTTTTTATGTAAGTTTAGGAGTATGTCACTATAAATGTCTTGAGGTACTAGAAAAAACAAACTTCGTTTTTCTGACTGCTGCCTGGTGTCTGTAATTTAATTATTATAACAAAGTCAAGCAGACAAAGTTTCTGTGGACTTGTTCTGTAGTTTGTTTTCAGTTTCAAGATGATATTTTTGGGCTCTTTAATCAACGAAGAATTCAACAAGAAATCTTAAATGTCAAGAAAACAGTAACAAAATTGAAGAGAAAACTTAATCCACGTGTTAACACTAAGAAATAAGTAATTCATTTACTTACTGGTTTCTTGCTAACAATCGTCTGCTGATCCTTAATTACTTGGGTCACGTTGTCAGATCGAGTATTAAAATCACTTGCTTTGATTCTTTTGTAAATTCTTGACAGCATATCTCAGTCTAGATTGTAACCATCATATATTGCTAGTTATAACAAGATTACAAATATTTCAGAGTTTAAATTAATAAAACATTTATTCAGAATCCTTTTGGAATGTTTATTTCTATCTTTCTTTTCATCTCAACAAGTTTGAACAATAAAAAGGGTTGATCATGATTCCAATATAAAATATGTGTTGTACAATACTAAACTTTGTTTGAGGACTTGGGTTTAAATCATCAGTTGAAACATAGCTTTTACAGGCCATATTAAAACAGGATTTTTACAAGTGAACAGACCTGAAGGAAAAGATTTGTTGAGGGAGAATTAAACTTATATTAAAAGAATATTGTAATATAACTTACCAAGAAGCAGGACTAAGAAGGAATACAGAATAACTTGGTAAAAACATGGATTAAAGAAAAATTATTGTACAACCAGATAAAAGATGGATTTTGTTGCTTTAACAAAAAACACACAATTCTCCAACTCACTGCTCTCATATTATTATATTTTTTAAAGAAATTGAACTAAATAGCTTTGGTAAAATGTTGGAAAACAATAATTTCTATGTATAATAAAGTAATTTAGTTTGAAAGTAATATACTTTATGTTGTAACACAACATTTGATTTATCTTCTTCAGATATTAAACATATGTTACGAGTTTATAAGAAATAATCATTTTAATATGATCATAAATTGTTATTTTCCCAATGATTATTATAGTATCATGATGTGCTTTCTTATTTAAGCTCATAACTTTGAAAGAGAAGTTAAGGCCTAGCATGGCCGAGCGCGTTAAGGCGTGCACTCGTAATCCGAGGGTCGCGGGTTCGCGCCCGCGTCGCGCTAAACATGCTCGCCCTCCCAGCCGTGGGGGTGTATAATGTGACGGTTTACCACTATTCGTTGGTAAAAGAGTAGCCCAAGAGTTGGCGGTGGGTGGTGATGACTAGCTGCCTTCCCTCTAGTCTTACACTACTAAATTAGGGACGGCTAGCACAGATAGCCCTCGAGTAGCTTTGTGCGAAATTCCAAAAAAAAAAAAGAGAAGTTAAATGACGCAAGTAAGAAGGTCACACAAATGTCTGTTTTTCCAAGAGAAATTAGCTTATATTAAATAGAACTGTACTAGATCATAATCATTCCATGTGATATTAATCCTCTAGCTTCAAACATAGAATATTTGTTCATGTACTGGAATTGTAAAGGTTAGTTACTGTAAGTAAAATATTGAGTTGAACAAATACCATTGAGTCTAGTAGCTAAATTATAAGATACTACCCAGTTAATATGATAAGTTTAGATACTATTTTTTAACAAAACCTCTACACAAGTATCTGTTATGAATACTGAAGTTACTGGCTTTGTTTTTTGTTTTTTTGGAATTTCGCACAAAGCTACTCGAGGGCTATCTGTGCTAGCCGTCCCTAATTTAGCAGTGTAAGACTAGAGGGAAGGCAGCTAGTCATCACCACCCACCGCCAACTATTGGGCTACTCTTTTACCAACGAATAGTGGGATTGACTGTCACATTATACACCCCCACGGCTGGGAGGGTGAGCATGTTTAGCGCGACGCGGGCGCGAACCCGCGACCCTAGGATCACGAGTGCACGCCTTAACGCGTTCGGCCATGCCAGGCCTGAAGTTACTGGCAACCAAAAAAAGTTTCGAACTTCCGAAGAGCCTCATCAATTTACAAACCAGCAAGTTCAGTTATTCACAAAACTTCTGTAAATGTAGAATATTCAGAATTATATTCTCTTATTAATGAGGCTTTTTACTGAATGAATTAAAAACATCTAAACTAACAACAGAATAAAATGTTTGAATCAGCTCTTAAAAACTTTTATTAGTTGAAAATTTGAAACAAATTCATGTTTTGATGATACATGTTAAAGAAGACAGTTTGTACGTTTTTGTATCGAAAGTTATATCCCTTCTGCCAAGTACAATAGTCTATTGCAAGGGTCACCACACTACGACCCTCGAGGTCATTTTGTCCGGCCCGCCAGCAGCTAGCCGCTTGGAAATAAAAAGTGACATTTCATCAATTGTCCGACTATCATAACAAAATAAATCACACGGATGGTCGCTCTAAGCTGGCAAACACAAGACCTTATGCCAAAAAAACAAAGCTGTCACGCGTATTTTTAACCAATAGGAAAATTTTTCTTTCGTCCTTACTGCCCGTTTATTCATATCGAGGCACGTATCTATGAAAGTATTATGATTTAGAAAACAAGTACAAACTCAACCCTCGTCCTATCGACTTGTCTTGTAAATTCAGCGGCCTCATTTCTCTTTGTTGTCGGGTTATGCGCTTTTCGTAACTCGTTCTTTGGTAAGTGTCGTGGAAAACGTACGTACGTTTTAATATATTTAGTTTGTGCGTTCTTGGACCAGTACGATACTTTTCTCACAGCGTTCTGTGTTTTTCATTTCCAGATTCTTTTTTTTTTTTCACCCATCATTATGGCTGCTATTAAAAGAAGAAAAGTGGACTCTGAGTGTCGTGCTTTCAATGAAGAATGGGGAGAAAGTACTTCTTTGTGGATACAAAAAAACAGAAAGCTACTTGTGTGATATGCATCGAAAGTGTTGCCGTTTTGAAATAGTATAATCTACGGCGTCACTTTGAAACAAAACATCTATCAACATATTTGAAATTTTCAGGAAAGTTCCGTTCTGAGAAATTTGAATCCATGAAACGTGTTTTTAAATCTCAAAAGAATCTGTCATTTGTACAAGTTACAAAATAGTGCATAGGATAGCAGAGCGAGGAAAACCTTTAACTGACGGAAATTTCATCAAAGAGTGTATGATGGAAGCAGCAAATGAGCTGTGTCCTGAAAAAGCCAATTTCTTTGAAAGTATCAGACTTTCAGCAACTTCAGTTGTACGGAAAGCAGAAGAACTTGAAGAGAACATCGCATTACAGATACGCAAAAAGCTAGAAACTTTCTATGGTATTCTCTGGCACGGGATGAGTCTACTGATCTCTCGAGTACGTCACAACTTCTATTGTTCATTCGTGGGGTTAATTTGGACTTTTAGATCACGAAAGAATTGGCATCAGTTTGCCGCATGCACGGAAGAACAACTGGAGAAGACATTTTCATGGAAGTGCATAAAACTTTGCAAGACTATAACCTTCAGAGGAATCAGCTTGGAGGTGTAACAGTTGATGGAGGAAAAAACACAGCAGGAGTAAAGAAGGGTCTGGTGAGGCTGATCAGGAAACAGTTGGAAGATCTTCAACTCCGAAGCGCTCTGTTCATACACTGACCATACATCACCAAGCACTCTGTGGAAAAGACTTCGATATTTCTTGCGTACTGAAACCAGTCATTTCTGCAGTGAACTTCAATCGGGGTCATGGACTTAATCATTGCCAGTTTAATGCGTTTTTTGAAGAAATTGATTCGAATTTCTGTGACTTACCTTATCACACGGCGATGATGTGGCTCAGCTGCGGTAAATCTTATCTCGTTTTTATAAGCAAAGAAGAGAAATAGATATATTACTTATCGAGAAATATAGAGCCAATCCACTTCTGTCGAATCACCTGAGTATCAAAGTTGTCATTTTTGGTTGACACCACATCCCACATGAATGAATTGAACTCGAAACTTCAGGGGAAGAATAATCTTGTCTGTGATCTCTATAGAATCATTAAAGGATTTCGGAGAAAGCTGTCATTGTTTGAAGCACATTTGGAAGGAGGAAACCTCTCTCATTTTTAGTGTTTCAATGAGTTTCATGCTAAAATAACAGAAGATGTCAACCTGGAGTTTCAGGAAAAAAAATTATTAATCATTTAAATAAGCATTTTTAGAGAGATTTGCAGATCTCGACAGAATCCAAAATGACATTCTCCTTTTTCAGAATCCTTTTGATTGTGTCATTAATGACGTGCCAGTGGAACTTCAACTGGAGGTCATCGATTTGCAAGGAAATGACTTGTTGAAAGTAAAACACAGAGAGAGGAAACTTATTGAATTTTACAGTTCGCATCTGGTATGGCATTAGTGTTTGGAACAACTTATGTCTGTGAACAAGCATTTTCAAAAATGAAATATGTGAAGTCGGTACATCGATCAAGGTTGACTGATGAACTTTTGAGGGCAATTCTAATGATTGAATGCAGCAATTCAAAACCGAACATTAAAGATATTTTGAAAGCCAAACGCCAATTTCATAAATCTCACAAACTTTTTTGCGGCTAAGTGAAATTCAGATATTCAGATATGTACTCACTATGTGCGATGTGACAATTGTTTTTGTTAATGTCACCTTCTTTGATAACCTTTTGGTAAATACAAATGTTGGTTGTATTTCTGTTCGTTTTTTTATTTTATGTTTGTATTGCATGCTACTCCCACATGTGTCATCCTAAACTTTGTGTTAAGTCTTTCACAGAGAGCTTTCGTTTTAGCTTATGAATATTGAACATAATGATCATGCATCCCATGCTTCTCATTCCCCAAGTAATCTGGCCCCCTCTGAAAAACGTTTGGTGACCCCTGCTCCACACAAACAAAATATTATAATAATACTTGCTCATTTAAAATTTAATAGTAGAATTTTATATTGATTTAAACACATTTTCTTCATTTTTAATAATTTTATGAACAGCTTCTAGTATAGTTGTTGAATTATTTTTATTTCATGAGATATCTTTGTTCGTGTCTATTTAAATACTATTTCAATGAAACAGAGGATTTTGAACTTCAAGGACATATTGAATTAATTTTATTTTAAATAGACCGAGTGCATAATTAGCGTGAGGGGCTTTGAATTAAAGAATTCTTGTCTCTTGCCTAGTTTGTAAAAAAATATAAAGAAAATAAGAAATCGCACTCACCACATTGGGGGCAGTTATTCGGTTACAATAACTTAAGCATTGCCATTTGGTGGCGTTACATCTCGACTATCACTTCAAAACGAAGAACGGTTTTCGCAGGTACATCATGTATATCTTTGTACGAAATTCAACAAATAACAGTCATCTCATTGCGTTTTTGCAAGTTATGGTGCCTTATTCCGGGTAAGATTCTGTATTTTGTAGCTTTGCACAACGACGAGAGGAAGAAAGTAGTGGCAGCTGCTAATAATTCATGATGACGAGAAATCCACTTGAATTAAAAGTGTGTCTCAAGATGGCTGGAAGTAGTATTAAAGCTTTTATCAAAATAAAGCAAAAAATAACGTTTCGACCCTCACAGATCATCTCCATGCTAACAAAAGATTAAAGTGAAGATGACCTAAGAATGTCGAAACGTTCTTCTCTACTTTAATACCCATACCAGCTGTCTTAAGATACAGCAGATAATAATGCTTCATTTGGACGCGAGGTGTAGCGTAGACATCGATAATCATTTGAGAAAATTCTGTCACGTGTGTGTACATATATATTAATAGATAACATCCATAACAACAATACCGCATTTGTGAACAAGTGTGTATATTATTTCAACAGATCCTTGTTCATATTATTCCGCAACGAAGATTTTATTGTACGACCAGAAGAACGTTAATTTTTACATAGATATTTACAATTTTATATACATGACATACAATAAAGAAGCCGAATTATTACAAACAAAAGTAAATTTTCGCCGTTATCAGATTTTGTAGCTTTCAATTTTATTAATTGAAAGTGGTACCATTAATAAAATTTTAGAAAAAAATATACAAGGTTTTAAAGGACTTGCTTAAAACAAATTTAAAATGTAATTTTGACTAAAACACTTAAAAATTATTACAGAATTATTATAGAATAGGTGAATTTGTAAACATATTTAAATGAAAATACGGCAACGACTGTCTCTTATTAATCTGATAAATAATTTTAGATCTTGTGGTAAATAGCATTTACTTCTCGAATTTTTTTTCTTGAGCCGAATACGGAATTGTTGTTTTCTGATTTAAATCCTTTTTTCTTCCTCTTGAGCTGAAAACTGCTGTTGTTATTTTTTGATTAAAATCTTCCTTTTTTCCTCTTGAGCCACAAAATGGATTTGCTGTTTTCTGATAAAGATCCTCTTTTTGTCTTCTTGTACCGAATAATAGAGTTCCTGTTTTTTTGTCAAAGTCCTCATTTTTTTTCTTTTTGAGCCGAATAAGAAAGTTTCTGTTTTTTTTTTCAAAATCCTCTTTTCTTGTTCTTGACCCGAATAATACAATTGCTGTTTTTTTACCAAAATCCTCTTTTTTCCTTCTTGAGTCGAATGACAGAGTTCCTGTTTTTTTATCAAAATTCTCTTTTTTTCTTTTTGAACCGAATGACAGAGTTCCTGTTTTTTTGTCAAAATCCTCATTTTTTTTCTTTTTGAGCCGAATAAGAAAGTTCCATTTTTTTTTATCAAAATCCTCTTTTTTCCTTTTTGAGTCGAATGACAGAGTTCCTGTTTTTTTATCAAAATCCTCTTTTTTCCTTTTTGAGTCGAATGACAGAGTTCCTGTTATTTTGTCAAAATCCTCATTTTTTTTCATTTTAAGCCGAATAAGAAAGTTCCATTTTTTTTTATCAAAATCCTCTTTTTTCCTTTTTGAGTCGAATGACAGAGTTCCTGTTTTTTTATCAAAATTCTCTTTTTTTCTTTTTGAGCCGAATGACAGAGTTCCTGTTTTTTTGTCAAAATCCTCATTTTTTTTCTTTTTGAGCCGAATAAGAGACTTCCTGTTTTTTTTATCAAAATCCTCTTTTCTTGTTCCTGAACCGAATAATAGAGTTCCTGTTTTTTTGTCAAATTCCTCTTTTTTTTTTCTTAAACCGAATGAAAGAGATGTCCTATTTTGATCAAGCTGCTCTTTTCTTCCTCTTAAGCTGAAAAACGGAATCATTTTTTTACTTTCATCATAATGTTTTTTATATCTGAGTCCGGAAAACGAGCTTGAACGTTCATCAGTTTCCTTCACATCTTTCGAAGTAGACGACTGGGTGACAGGTAGAAAACCTTTATCCCCATCATTAGCAACTGTCTGTGAAAATAAACGGTGCAATTTATAATTCTAAAGTTTAAAAATACATATTTTACAATATTTTGCTTTTTCTTTCTGAACACAAGTTTTTAGTTTATTTAAATCTTAGCCCATGGAAAGTATATTCTATTTACTAGCATAGAAGAATCGAAACCTGTAAAACAGAACTGGTTTTAAAGTGTATGATGTGTATTGTTAGGACAAAAGTAATAAAGAAAAGGAATCCTGAACAAAGAAATAGCAGAGTCTAATGGAATAATTTGTTTAGGGTCGGATTGGCCCTTGATAGAACTCTGGATTTCGGAGACGCAAAGTCAGGTTTGAGTTTGTAAAATACCATAAATATTTCCCGCACTTGAATGTGAATGCGTTATAAGAATGGCAGCCAATATTTTAGCAGAAATGTTTGGTGGTGAGGTGTTTCTGATTGGTTGACTTCCCTCTTCTTCTTTTTTTTTTTGTTTTGTTCAATAATTGCATCGTTATACTTTTTTGTGTGAGCGGATAATGAAGGAGATATCCGGACAGAATCTTGAACTTAGAACTACAGGTTTCAAAGTACCTGTTACGTTAATGATGGCCCGGCATGGCTAGGTGGTTAGGGTGCTCGACTTGCAATCTAAAGGTAGCGTTTTCTAATCCCAATTCCATCAAACATGCTTGCCATTTCAGCAGAGGGGCTAATTCCACTCTTCGTTGGCGATAAGAGTAGCCAAGAGTTGGCGGTGGGTGGTGATTACTAGCTGCCTTCCCTCTAGTCTTACACTGCAAAATTAGGGACGAGTAACGCAGATAACCTTTGGGTAGTTTTGTGAAAAATTCAAAACAAACTAATGCTTAAAAAGCAATTAAATTTGTTTATTTTTTAATTTCATGCAAAGCTACACGAGGGCTATCTGCATTACTCGTCCCTAATTTAGCAGTGTAAGACTAGATAGAATAAAGTTAGTCATCACCACCTACCGCCAACCCCTGGTGCTACTCTTTTACCAACGAATAGTGGGATTGAATGTGACATTATAATGCCCCCACGGCTGAAAGGGGAGTATGTTTGGTGTGACGGGGATTCGAACTCTCAGATTACGTGTCGAGTGTCTTAACTACCTAGCTATGCCAGGCCTCTTTTTAGCGTTCCTCCAAAGAATAATTATAGCTAACTTACGGATGTGAAGACAAGGTCTCTCATACGACGATTAAAAATTGGTACTGCAATTGAACTGTTCAATGCTTTCAGTATTTTTTGTTGTTGTTAATGACAAATACAAAGAAAATTGCTCTCCTGGTAAAGACATCTTTGTTCATGCATTTAGTAATCTGTAGTTTCGTCAAAATGATTGTACGTAAATTAATTCTTGCAATCTTTTATATGATTACGGCAATGAGGAAGTTTTGGAAGTAATATCTCACTTGCTCCTATTCAAATCATGTTAGTAAAACTAGGAATTGCATTAACTTACCTCAAACTGAACAGTTTCCCTTGTTGTTGTTGTTTGAGTAGCTTTGGCAACTTTTGGTATCAACGCCAAAAGCATCAATAAGAGAAGAGCGGAACTGCTCGGAAACACGGATGTCTTACTTATTTGCATATCGAACACCCTATCCAAAGAAATAAAATGAGAAATGTAAGAGCCTTTATAGAAACACAACATTGGAAAAAAAGAAAATCTTTGAGATAAGGAGGTGAAATAAGATTTGTGGAGAACTTCGAATTCAATTTCTAACATGTTACCCTAGTAAATATAATTCTTATTTAGTTTACTTTAAAAACAGTTAGTCACGAATCAACAAAGGAGGAGCTTGCAAAATAAACTGTGATTTATGGGGCTTCCACCAAATTAAGATTAGGCGTGATTTATAAACTGTACTAGAAACTTCAGAATACTTACTGTAAGGAACAGTTTATTTTAGAATTTAACATTTGTTTTCACAAACTAATTTCATATGGTGTTCTTGACGATTTTTTATTCACTATAATTAATAATGATATAACACCAAAATATCCTGTTTGTATGTGTGTGGCTACCGTAGCTTCAAGAGGATATAACCCAGAGACTTGAAACTTCACACGCATACAAGGGAAATTCTAAGGGTATGTACCAGTGCGTTACTATTTAGATTTGATATTTTGGCCAAGTTGTTTCCCTATAGCTCCATAATTTGTTTTTCCAATTCTCACTTACTAAATGATTTGTCTTTTTCTGTTTGTTTTTTTAATTTCGCGCAAAGCTACACGAAGGCTATCTGCGCTAGCCATTCCTACTTAAGCAGTGTAAGACTACACGGAAGGCAGCTGGTCATCAACACTCACCACCAACCGCTGGGGCTACTCTTTTACCAACGAATAGTGGGATTGAACTAACATTATAACGCCCCCCACGGCTTAAAAGGGGAGCATGTTTGGTGGGACGGGGATTTGAACTCGTGACTCTCAGATTACGAGTCGAACACCTTAACTCACTAGACCATGCCGGCCCCATACTAAATGAACGATATATAGAGGTTCTTCTACCAAATATTCGTTTTCGACACAAACATGGAAATAAAAATACATGTTTGAGAATTTTAAAAAAGTTGAATTGAACTAAATTGAAAAAAAAACATCAGTAGTGGAATGAAAAATATTAGAGAATACTGGAGAATTATGAGAATGAAAAGAACACAGGAAGAAATAATCTGACAAGCAAAATCAAAACTGTTTGTTTTTTAAAAGAATTGAATTAAGTTCGGGAAAGAGCAACAGACAAATCAAATAAAGAATTTGAACAATGAGATAACTATAGGAGTAATTCAGATAATGGAGACGTTTAAATGGTACATTGAAGTATCTATGAATCACGAGGGGACCTTAGAATCCTGAAGAGAAACGTGGATATTTTAATCTAATGTAAAATGTTACACAATTATGCTACTAATACATTATTTTGAATTATTTAGTGGACACCCCCTGTTCCGGTGGCTCAGCAGTAAGTCTAAGCCACGCAAAAAAATTGGGTTTCAGCACCTACGGTGGGCACACCACAGATTTCACATTGTACAGATTTGTGCCTCTCAGTAAACAAATAAGCAGGAGATACACGACTTAAGATTCTACAAAGAAATATTAAACCCAGTTCATTATTTGATTTTCTACTTATTACCAATTAGACTGGTTTGAGGGAATTCCACTCCTTATGAATTATCCCAAATATTGTCCTTCTTCCTCGTGAACACTCAACCTCCTAATTGGATAGGAAGCTGGCCTTTCAATTATGACAGATATTGAACAAACTGTGCAGCTTATACAGATCATCCATTACTCTGTTAAATAAGAACATGATTAATGAGATGACAGTTGCTGCATGTTACTGATAGGCGTGGGTAGTGTAGCGAGGCATAAAAAGCTAGTATATGATTATGTTTTAATTGATTTTAAAAACCACTTCCTAAAATTTCACGGCTTTATTTTACTTTGTAGTTAGACCCAAAACTACACAATGGGCTATCTGTGTAGTATGGGGTTTTGGCGTTATAAGCCTTTAAAATTATCGCCACACCACTAGCTTTATCCTGTTTAACTATTTTCCACTGATAACAATCATACTCGGTATTGTTATGTGACATCGAAGGTTATGACAGGAGAATTACTTAAAATGTAATTAGGCTTCGTCGAACATTAAGGAATTTTCTTACAAGCCTTCCATCCTCCCAAAATTTATTTCTGTGTTACACTGTTTAATTTGCTTTATTTTTCGAATGTTTTATCAGTAACTTTTAGGTTTACACGAAATTCTTAACACGTTATCTCATAAAAACAATCTTACCGATATGATTACAATCTCAATACGCAAGTATAGTATTTCTTATTATACGCAAATAAAATTTGCAAAATGGATCAAACTTTTATGAAGTTAAACGAACACTTTTCAATCACAAAATACGCCTAGTAACTCGTTTTTTGTCGTTAAGGGATCAGTAACAATATATTCTTCGCTGGTATACGGTGATTCGGTATTGTTGCACTGTCAATCAAAAAAGACGTTATGTCAGTCAGTTTGTTTATAAAATATTTAGCATGCAGATATTGTTATTCTTTTAAAGCTTGAATATTTTTCATTCAAAGGTTGTATTTTAAGTATTAAATGTGCCGACGTTTTCGGCAAACGTGACAACGTGTTTGAACTTTTAACGACAGTGACATCTACTGATCTTCTAATCTCGTCAACTAAATAACGCGATAGTCTTTGGGTGTCTCTGATAGTCACGGCGTAAAATGTATTTTAATATTTTGTTGACACCAAGCAGCATAATAAAAAAAATTCGCTCGTTAAAACATGCTTTTCTTTGGTGTTCAAATGACACTAAATATTATTGAAACTTAAAAAGTTTATGAACCATTTGATATATGAAAATAATTTGAAAACTTTAGTTTAAAATCTTTGAAAGAAAATATTCGAAATATGTTTTGTTAATGTACGAATATAAGCGTAAAATATCTAATACCGATTAGCTTTTCGATTACCAATATAAGAACTTTATGTACTCAAAGTATCATTACCAGATCTTTTGTCTTTATTATAATAATCCAGTGTATTATAATATACAGTTGTTATTAATGCATCTCAAAATTTCTTTACAGACACATAACTTAGACTTTAAAGTATTGTCATAGATAAATTAATATTTTTAAATTTTATCTATTTTATATCGTGTAACTGGTAATGTGTATTGGTTAAAAAGTACAGATGATGATTAAAGTGACTCCTCATGGAAGTTTTGTTACATAACTTTACGAGATGAAGCTATTCTATTTCGCAATAAAAACAAGCAAGGTGCGAATCCTTAGGGTTTAGAAGAAGGATTTTTGTAGTGTTGGAAAGTTTCAGTTTGGTAAAGGAAGCATGATTCCAACAGGGCTACGTTGATAGGCTACTCAACCATCAGTTATCAATCTCGCACCGGCGACAGTGAAAATAGTAAAACAGTTTGTTAGTGAGAGTAAAACAATAACACAGCGGCTCATTGTAGATAAAGTAGGAACCTTCCTTGGAACTGTGAACAAGATAATTCACCTGTATTTTTAATTTACAAAAGTGCTGCGAAATCCATTTTCTCATCTCAAGCTCTTTTTAAACACGTAACACAATGAAAGAATGTCTGTTATAATGTAAATGAGAGTGTGCTATGACACTGAACAAAATGTATATCTATTTAAATGTCTTCAAAAATCGTTTTTTTCCTTCATACAGTATTTCAGATGTTATTATAGAGTATATTTATAATGCTAAGTTAAAGACGCGGATAAAAAATGTCAAAAATAAGGCTAAGTATGAAATATATTGAATCAACATGAAGAGTAATATTCAGTAAGGAAATGCCAATTAGTGATAACTTCCTCAAGACAAAGCATTCAGTTATACGTTCAAGACAACATAGCATACCAGTTCCTTCAGAGCACGAATACATGCTATACCCTTCTTAGATATCTCCCATGAGTTTTTGGTCACTCATAATGGACCCTTAGACCCTGACTCGGTTGATTCGCTTCAGAGAGGAGTGAAAAAGTGGGGAAAAACAAGGAGCGTTAGTAAGTACAATGTCCCTTTTAGTTGAAATCGTGCTGCACAATAACAAGTTATAACCACAACATATTCTGTCTTTGTCACTATTACACAGAAACAACAGGTGAAAGTGATGCTCGAATTGGATGTAGTGTAATGGTTAGTGTGTTCACGTTGTTATTCCCGATGTTCGTGGTTCGAAACCTGTTGACGCAAAAACGGGACTCTTACCAACAGTTCCTTGTGTTTCAAAATTACATATCTAGTTGTTATTGAGCTATTTTTTGTAAATATTAACATATAATGTGTGTATCGATAAATTGCGTGTGAATATACATTTTAAAAATGATAGACGTCTTTTATATATGTCGGTTAAACATATCTTAAACCTGGTACATGGTGGTAGTACCTATCGCTTCAAAATTAGTGAAAGATAGTCCTCGAATAGCTTTGCGCGAAATCTAACAAACAACCAGAAGTTTAAACGTTGGCTGGCTATAAAATAATGTTACCTTATGAAAAAGTAAATCTATGTAAATAGTTATTCTTAGCTGTGGAAGCCAGATTAGAGACAAACTAAGTCAGTATTGTTACGTATTGTACTGATTACTGAATCTATCTCTCGTCACCGTCTTTTATAACGATAGGCCTATTTCTCGAACAATCTCGCAATTTCCATACAACTCCAGAGCTATCCACGCATATCCGTTCTTGCACGAGACTACACGTCTAGACAGGAAGTCACCAGTACTCATTTAAAAACATGTGATTGGCCTACTTAATTCGAGAAAGTTCTAAAATGTTACCCTAAATAAATAACATATTTTAGTTTAAACTTCGAAACAATAATATCAATATGGAAAAATGAATAATACAAATGAAAATTCAAACACAATACGACATGTTGTCGTTTACAAAATATTTACACATATACATAACACTCTCCCCCTTAAAAGTAAAAAAAAGTTTGAACTTGTGAAAACTTTTTTGTTTGTTTGTTTATTTGTCTTTTTAAACCAACTTAAAAGTGTTAAATCCAGTAGATTCTGAAATAACCTCACGAACTTCAAACAATAACAAGAGAACGCCCTCAACCCAGTCCTTTGAGTGTTTGTGGCAGTAATTTGGTGGAAACAATAAAGAACACCTTGTAATTCAGGATGGTAGGCACTGGATGAAATTTGATGGACGCTTAATTCATGTATGGCTTGTTCAAATAGCTTGGACATAAAATTTGTGTATTGATCTGATTGCACAACTTTTGGAATTCCGAACATAGTAAAGGATTTGACAAGAGCCTTGACGATGTTGGGAACAGTGATTTTTCTCAAAGGGATTGCCTCAGGGAAACGAGTAGAAGCACACATGATCGTCGAGAGGTATTCATTTCCTGCTTTGCTTTTTGGCATTGGGCCAACACAGTCGATAATGACCCTTGATAATGGTTCTTCAAAGGCAGGAATAGGCTGCAGTGGTGCTTTGGGAATCCCCTGATTTGGTTTTCCAGTGATTTGGCAAGAATGACATGCCTTACAAAAGCTAACAACATCTTGGCGCATCTTTGGCCAATAGAAATGTCGTCGGATACGATCTAAGGTCTTTCTTACACCTAAGTATCCCGACAATACATGGTCATGAGCAAGACTAAGAATATCATTCCGATAGTATTTTGGAATGACGATTTGATGAATAACATTACACTTTTCATCAGCAGCAACGTCAGGAGGTCTGTATTTTCTCATTAGCACACCTGACTTTTGGTAGTAACAAATAGGAACAGTTCCTATTTCATTTTCATCAACAGCCAGTTGTAGAAGAGAACGAGTTTCAGGATCATTGTCCTGTTCCTCAATAAGTTTGTTTCGATGAAGAGAGTCAAAAAACGTCTTAGAGTCATCAGTAGAAATTAAAGTTGAGTCAGAAATCTCATCGATGTGAGACATGAATGTATCAGATAAAGAGAAATCCTCTTTGGACTCCTGAGAACGTGTCTGAGAACGAGTAACAGCACAGGCGGGAAAAACATCAGGAAACTCTTCAACGAGTTGCTCTGTACTGGGAGTAATAACAGGTGCTTCAACAACACGAACCTCTGGTACCACCTTACTACCAGCCAAATCATTCCCCAAAAGCATAGAAACACCTTCAACAGGCAATGAGGGTTTAATACCCACAGTCACTGGGCCTGAGACTAAGTCCGAATGTAAATCTAATCTATGAAGAAGAATAGAAACGACGCCACCTTCTACACCAGAAATGAGCACATTGGCCCCAACGGATGACTTTTCAGAAAACGGAAGTACACTTTCCAAAATCAAACTCTGAAAAGCTCCAGTATCCCGCAGGATTTTAATTGGTTGTAGACGTGAATCGCCAACAAAAGAAACAAAACCTTCAGTCATGAAAGGCTTAAATTTGTCTTCAACAATATCTTCAGGTACATCAATAATATTGGGCTTAGGATCCACAGTGGACTGAACAGGGTCAAAATCATTGGGAACCAATGATATATCAAACAAGGGCGAAATGAAACTATTGGGTGATGGCTTGTTTTTGAGCTTATAGCACTCAGAAATCAGATGGCCAGGTTTTTTACAATAAGCACATGTTTTGGATGAGAATGACACGTTTTTAGTGGATGATGAGCTTTTAGAATAAGATGGAGTCTTCGTTTGAGAATTAGAAGTTTGCTCTTTTTTGTCTCTGTCGACATTTGCATAATATTTGAATGAGCTATTGGGTTTCTTTGCTATGTGATTTGTTTTGCTTTTGTATGAGAAATCTTTGTGAGTCAAAGCATACTCGTCTGCCAAGACAGCAGCATCATGAATTTTGGAAGCTTTTTGTTCATCAATATACGTTTTTAGCTCTACGGGAATACATCTTTTAAACTCTTCAACTAACATGAGTTCTCTGAGTTTTGTATAATCATCTTTAATTTCTCTGGAATCACACCACCTGTCAAACAGAGTTTCTTTTTCACGAGCAAATTCGACATAAGTTTGGCTGTCAAACTTTTTGTAACCACGAAATATTTGCCTGTATGCCTCTGGCACCAATTCATATGCATTCAAAATGCATTTTTTGACGTGCTCGTAATCATAACTTTGCTCGTCCGTGAGTTTGGAAAATACTTCCTGGGCTTTACCCTTGAGAACACTCTGAAGTAATACTGTCCAATATTCGGTAGGCCATTTTAGCCTAAGGGACAATTTTTCAAATTGCTGAAAATATGTATCTACAGCTTTTTCATTGAATGGAGGTACTAAACGAATTTGTTTGGAAGCATCAAAATTATCCAACTGCATTCGGACAACCTTTTCTTCTATCTGTGCCTTTCTCATACTGATTTCTTTATCAGCTTTAATGCGTTTTATTTGTATTTCGGCATCAAGAATAAGGCGTTTGTTTTCTTGTTCTGCTTCAATACGTTTTTGTTCTGCCTCAATACGTTTATTTTCTTGTTCTGCTTCAATACGTTTTTGTTCTGCCTCGAGTCGTTTGCTTTCAATTTCTAAACGAAATTTCATTTCCATTTCTATTTTTTTTAATTCGAAATCTGGGTCAAAATGAGCGACAGGCAATTGTTGTGCAACTGTTTGAGGTAAAACTTTTTGGCTGACCAAATGTTCAACAATAATTTGTTTAATATCTGCTTTCTTCATTGATTGCTTCACTTCTAAATTAAAATGTTTACCAACATCAAGTAATTCAGATTTTTTTAATTCACTGATTAATTCGAAAGAGGGATTCCGATTAAATTCGTTTATAAAATCTTCAAGTTCGAATGCCATTTTAAATATACAAGCTCTCTATCTGTATAGAATATAAATCTTATTTTATAATAAAATTAAATTGTTTGTTCGATATCCTGGACGAGCCCCCAATTTTCTGTTACGTATTTTTTAATGTTTCAAGTTCTTCGTAGACTAAACGCAACAGAAAAACGCAGATAACAGCTTGTATATTTTATTACATTAACCTATTAACAAATATAACAGATATAACATAAATTATATAATAACAGTGACAGATATTAAGTTACGACATTCGAAATTAATTACAAAACAAAATAATATTAGTTTCAAACTTCAAAATAAATCACAATACAAAACGGTACTGGCCTGTATCTAATGTAATGATCTAAAATTAAAGTCTCAAATTCCAGTCTAGGGTGTGAATTTGGTCCCACGAAGAGATTCCGAAACAGTTCACAGTTCAATGAAATCGCCGTCTCTCAGCTCAAGCAGTAATTCAGATGTATCGTAGAGATTGACGAAATAAAATCACGGCTTCCGTAGATCTAATTTCAATCACAAATCCAAGTTGAATATTCACAGCAAACACTTAATCTTTCTCAAATAACTAACTTTCTTCTTTTGAAATGAAACTGGTGTTTGAATCTCATTCTTTGTCTTCGAATAAAACTAATGACTGAATCTCTCTCCCTCGAATAAAACTGATGATTGAACGTCTCTCACGTCACCGTCTTTTTTATACCGATAGGCCTATTTCTCGAACAATCTCGCAATTTCCATACAACTCCAGAGCTATCCACGCATATCCGTTCTTGCACGAGACTACACATCTAGACAGGAAGTCACCAGCACTCATTTACAAACATGTGATTGGTCTACTTAATTCGAGAAAGTTCTAAAATGTTACCCTAAATAAATAACATATTTTAGTTTAAACTTCGAAACAATAATATCAATATGGAAAAATGAATAATACAAATGAAAATTCAAACACAATACGACATGTTGTCGTTTACAAAATATTTATACGTATACATAACAGTATTAAATGTCAGTAAACAATATGCGAGAATGTTCTGACTGTTCGCTTCTCTAATGTCTCAAACGTTTGGACGAAAAGATAGTTTGGTTAAGCCGGTTGTTTTCTCTAAATGATTAAAGAAATAAATCAATCTGCGGTTTCTATTAAAGCTCAGGATCTGAGGTCCTTAATTATTTAGATTTATAGTTGCTTAGCGAGTATAAAATAAGCCTAGACATAAATCAATCAGTATTTCGTAAGTCATTTCAAATTACTTTGTGTTTTTGTTTAATGCCCTATTCTTACAGCATACCGTTTTGTAGGGATACCACAGATATTTCTCAATTTAAAATCTCATATTCAAGATCCTTTTTGTCATTAGTAAATATTATTTTTCTTCTATATATCCTCTCTCTACGATCGTTTTTAGCTGCAAATTTTATAAATGATTTAAAAAAAAAACACAGATGAGTTCAAGCTTTAAAATAAAACAGCCAAGCAAATAAAACGAAAATGGTAAATGAAACAGATAAAACAAACCTATACTTTTTATGATAGTCAGTAACTCTCACTGGATTCATATGCAGACTGCAGCTTGGCATAGATAACTAAACCTTTTAAACCTAATGGCTCAAAATAAGTTATAAAATTACTGGTAAATGTACTAAAACACATATTATCAGAAACATGATTCATAACAAAACGATTTTCCGAGTCTCTACAATAACAACAACACAAAACAAAAAACTTTTAAGAGAAATCAACAAGTTTTCCTGTGATTCAAAGCTACACTATAAAGATTATAAGACTAAAATTCTGGGTTCAGTCTTTGTTAAGGGCATTGAACAACTAGCTTATGGTGTAGATTTGTGCTTAGCAACATAGAAAGACGGAAACAAGAATAGAAAAATTACAAACAGTGAAGTTGACTAACTTATGATAGTATGTATTTTCATGGTGTAAGTTGTATGTTGACTTTCGTAAGAGAAACGCTTCTCTTTATAATATATTCATAACACATACTTAATTTAATGAGACGGGAGAATGTTGTCTACGTGCAGATTACTAATTTATAAGTATTCTAATTCAGTCTGTTTCTATTCACGTTTACATTCAACTCATGATTGGGCCCGGCATGGCCTAGCGCGTTAAGGCGTGCGCTTCGTAATCCGAGGATCGCAGTTTCGTGCCCGAGCCGCGCCAAACATGCTCGCCATCCTAGCCGTGGGGGCGTTATAATGTGACGGTTAATCCCACTATTCGTTCGTAAAAGAGTAGCCCAAGAGTTGGCGGTGGGTGGTGATGACTACTTGCCTTTCCTCTAGTCTTACACTGCTAAATTAGGGACGGCTAGCACAGATAGCCCTCGAGTAGGTTTGTGCGAAATTACAAAAACAAACAAAAAAACATTCAACTCATGTTTACATGAAATTAGTCCAATCCAGTTTGTTTGATTTTATCCACATGTAGCCCGTTTCTTTATCGTAACTCAGATTTGTTGTTTAAGTAACGCTGTATATGTAAAGTGTGGTTGTTTAAAATGTTTTGAATTGCTATTGTTAATTTCATTTTTTTTTCGGTTACAATGATGTTTTCTATTTGGTTAATAAACGATTTAAAACGATGTTGTCTGTTTGGTTAATAATAGATTTAAAGCAATGTTTCCTGTTTGGCTAAAATTTGATTTAAAGTGTCAAGATGTAAGCGAATTTCAATTTGGACTAACATAACATCTTGTTATTACTCTTGGCTATAATAAAGCGATCTTACTGGTTTTGGTTTAGATTATTTATCGAAAAGTTCCGGCAGAACTCGTCCCAATCGTCAGAATTCTACAATCAGGTTCAAATTAGCATCACAAGAACTAAAGCTTCTATACTAGAAGAAATATAGTAAAGTCTAGAAATGTTGCTATGACTTATATGCTCTATACCAGATGAAATAGGCCGGGCATGGCCAAGCGTGTTAAGGCGTGCGACTCGTAATCTGAAGTTCACGGGTTCGCATCCCCATAGCGCCAAACATGCTCGCCCTCCTAGCAGCGGGGTCGTTATAATGTGACGGTCAACCCCACTATTGAGTTGGCGGTGGGTGGTGATCACTACACTAGTCTACACTGGACTTACACTGCTAAATGAGGGACGGCTAGCACAGATAGCCCTCGAGTAGCTGTGTGCGAAATTCAAAACAAACCAAACCAGATGAAATATAGTAGTCTAGCAACGTTGCTATGAATTGTATGTCTATGAAACGTTATTACGATTTGTATACTCTACACCAGAAGAAACATATTAGTCTACGAAACGTTACAACTTGTATATTCTGTATCAGAAGAAACATAGTAGTCTACGAAACGTTACGACTTGTATATTCTTCACCAGATGAAATGTGATAAAGTTTGCGAAACGTTGTTATGGGTTGTACGCTCTAGAGGAAATTGGCAATTTTCCGAATACATACTGAAAAAATACAAAATACATCGGATGCAGAGATGCAAACCATCACGATTTGACCGTAATCATTACGATTTTGGTGTATACATTGCGACTATACTCTCATACAGACAAATATTACGACTTGTTGCAACTCCCAAATTATTATATATTATATAGGCCTATACAATAAAGTGATAAATTGTTTCCCCAGGGCTTGAAAGGGGTGAAAAGAAAATTTCTAGTGATATACAAATAAATTTTGATAATAAATAAAAGACATAGTCCAAATGGTTACTTGTGATAATCATGTTTGTGCTTGAAATAATAAAAAAAATATTTGTATCTCCGACGTCTACCAATAGTTTGAGTGTGGTGTTTCTCCATACTGGGTATGTGGTGGAATCCATAGTTATGTCATCAGTGCTTGTCAGCCAATCAGCACTTACGCAGGTGGGTATTTCTCGTTTTTTTAAGCAGCAGAGAAACATCAATGCGATCGTTCACAAGTGGAAAAAAATAGGTCTTGTTCACCAGATTGTCTTATTTCTGGCAAATCTAAAACTGTGAATCAAAAATTTGGGAAAGAGTATAGTGCAAAATATCTGGTTATTGCATCAAAAGCTAGTGAGAGTCAGTTCGTCACAACGATTTTTCTGTGGCGCATGGTGGTATAAATGATTGTTTCAAACATACAAAATTGGTATCTCACCAACAAAAGACTGAGGTGAAGACAAAAACGATGCAGATAACAGCATTCATCAGTAAGTATTCAAAATCTGAAACCATAAATGCAGAAGAGCTATTCATACAATTCGTCATTGCTCATAATTTACCCTCAGCTGTAGTCGTTCATGCAGGACATCTATTCAGAGAAATGTTCCCAGACTCTGATATAGATAAAAAAATATGGCTGTGTTATAACCAAAACTACAGTCATCGTACAAATGTTGGGTTATGAAGATGACAAAATGATTTCAAGCATACTTACTAACAATGTTTACAGTTTCGCCACAGATGGATCCACAGACATGGATGACTCAAAATTGTATCCATGGTTGTACGATATCTATACTGGCTCTGTCTACAATCATTACGCTCAGTCATTTGAAATAGTTGGCATATCTGCAGATGTATTCATTTCTACAAACGTTACATCAGCTTTAAGAATGTATAACCATCATTGTTCCCTTTTGGACATCTCACAAATTTGGTTAAACGTCCCATAGTTAATAACGATAAATGTGTCAACCTTTCACATTCTAGCATCTAGTGTTAACTAAGTCTTCTACACCACAAAGATTATGTGATAAACCGTTTTTACGCAAATAGTCCAAAGCACGCACACAGCACACTTCAAAACCTCTTGATCTCACTCTCTAACACTGCCATAATTTGAAGTGTTCCAAGTGTCAGAAACTCTTTATCTCACTTACTAACACTCTATAATTTGGAGTTTTTCAAGTATCAGAGTATAAAACATTTCTCTTTTAAGAGATGTTAATACTAAGTAAAAAAGAAAGTTAGATACATTTTTATAACTCAGTATTAACTTATTGTCTTTTGTTTGAACAATATATTACAATATCTATGTTTATTACTATGTTTACTTTTAGTTTTGAATAGCAATTACACTGGTTTACAAAAAATATTTTTTGTCTGAGGCAAGAATTTGAATAGGTGTTTTTTACTAATTTGGGTGTGCTGAATTCAAATTTATAAACAGTTTTGCTCTATCACCTCTAGTTTTCTGGCTTTTAAATAGTCTCGTTTTAGTATATACAGAGTATATACGTGCTTATTTCAACAGTTGCAGCAGCTTATTACAGATAAAACAGGATAGATAAAGAACATTGACGGAATAAATATACTTGGATGACACAATGTACACAATTCAAAGTATCGCAGACAGTTAGAAGTGTGTTTTCTTAGATGATCTGATGCATTTTGCCTCCGGGATGTCACGCAAGAGCATCCAGCAGAAGTCTCCCATCATGCTGGGGTTCCACTTGCCTTGGTAGTTGCTCTCCATCTTCGTAATGTCTTGGTGGAATCTTTCTCCGTGCTCATCACTCACTGCTCCAAGGTTTGGAGGGAAGAAGTTGAAGTGGAAATGGAGAAAATGAAATTTTAGTGACATTCAACATCCCATATCCTCATAAGTCTTTAGCAACTTCTCAATACAGGCTTGGTAATTTGGTACGCGTGTGTTACCAAGAAAGCCACTACAGACTGACTTAAATGCTTCCCATGCTTTCAGTTCCTTTAAGGTGAGAAGCTCCTCAAAATCAGTATCCTTCAGCACTTCTCGGATTTGAGGTCCGACAAAGATGCCCTCTTTGAGCTTAGCAGCATTGAGACCTGGGAACACAGTAGACAAGTGTTGGAAGGCAGCACCATTTTTGTCCATGGCCTTAACGAAATTCTTCATCAAACCAAGCTTGATGTGAAGAGGAGGAAGAAGCACCTTCTTCATGTCAACCAGAGGATTCTCCTTGACGCTGTGTTCGCCAGGAACGAAAGTGCTTCTAGACCCCCAGTCTTTCTGCTTGTAATGCTGGGATACAGCTCGACTATCCCAGAGACAGAGAAAGCAACAGTACTTTGTGAAGCCCGCTTGCATACCCATAAGAAGACCAATGACCTTGAGGTCCCCACACAGACTTCACTGGTACTGGTTGTATTTAACAGCTTCTAAAAGAAGCTCCATATTGTCATAGGACTCCTTTAGATGGACAGAGTGTGCAGTGGGAATGCTGGGATATTTATTCCCGTTGTGCAGAAGCACAGCCTTGAGACTTCGCTTGGAAGAGTCTATGAAAATACGCCAGTCTGAAGGATTATGTGACAAACCAAGGAAAGTAAACAAGCCAGGTACATTTGTGCAGTAGCACAACTTGTTTTCCATGTCGAAAAATGAAGCAAGGTCTTGATTCCTGAAACTGGTGATCCGTCTTGATATATAGCTATATATATATATAATGTAATGCTCTCACTTACATTTATTGCATAATAACTAAAAAAGAAGACATAAGTCACACAATATTAGAAATTAACCCTGAATGCATATACGCCTTTATGTACAGTATGTGTACAAAATATACAGTATGCATATCTAAAACACTAGAGGTAATGAGTAAAAACTGATTTCACATCTGAATTCAGCACCCCCAAATTAGGTTAAAACAGCTATTTTTGTGCTTGTCTCAATTTCTTTGTAAACCAGTGTTATTATTAATGTTAAAAATAGACTAGAAATTTTTGTCTATATGCATAGCTTTTTATTTTGAGAAATAACTCCGTATCATAATGCCTCACGTGTGTGTAAGAAACACAAGTATTTATGTGCACTTACACTTTGGTATTAACATGGTTTTAAAATGATTCTGTAAGTTATTCGCGTGTGTAACAAACTTGAAACTAGGTGACATGTTTAGGCTTACCATTCATTTTTACTTACCCAGGAGAAACCACTTACCAATGGTGTACCCCTGGTTTTACTTATTCAGGGCGTATCACTAAGTTTTACTCACCCAGGACGTAACACTTATTTTACTTATAAGGATGGAACCAATGATTATACTTACCCATGGAACCCTCTGATTTTATTTATCAATTTTACTGTAGACCTGACAAAAAAAACCAACTAACTTATAAATTTTTTAAAACAAAACACTGTTCAGCCAATGCTTAACGTAAAATTTAGTAGGTTATTTCCACATCTAACACAGAAGTGTTTCTCTGAGAAATGTCTTAACTGTCTTTCTTAGGTTATCGTTATAGTGTAAACTTTTTAGAATAATCCAAAGTTTTAGGAAAGTGATGACCGGTACTTCTCTTAACGGACCCATCAAATAGAAAGGGATAGTTTTAAATTCTTTGTAACGAAATAATTGGGCTCATTTAGATATAACTATGTAGTCATGAGATTTAATCATCATACAATGTACTTTATCTACAATAGTCATGTTGGTGCATGTGGTGTTGTTCTAGCGTAGATAAAAGACCTGGTGACGACAAATGTATAGTACCCGAATGTTTTGTGGTTATTGCTCCAAAAAGAGTATATACGTGTTGTGTTGTTCTTGGTCAAAGTATAATAGAAAACAGACTATCGAAGTTTGATATTAAAATATCACGTGAAATTATTTTTCATGTATTTCAATAAACTTTTATATTTTGGTTTTTCCAGAAAACGTTACTAATCTTTAAGTAAATGTATTTTTATTTTTCTGCACATTTTGAACAAATAAGAACCAGAAAAACGGTTAAATTTTCATTGTCACACCGCCACGTTCTGAAACATAAACGTTTAGATCACCAGTTTATAAGCAATAAATATTTAACATATGAACGTTTAAACTACAGTTTACTGCTTAGTATCAAACACTAACACCTGAACACTTAGACCACCAGTTTATCAACAGATGTTTAACACCTGAACATTTAAACCATCCTTTTATTACTCAATGACATCTGAATATTTATACCATCAATTTCTCATCGACCGTTGTTTAACACCTAATATTTAGACTACCCTTCTATTACTCGGTGTTAAATAACTGACCTTAGAGACTAGAGTACAAACGGGTACAGAAGTGTTGGCACACACTTAGACTAACAACAACAATAGATCCCAAGTTACAACAAACTACAAAACCTTACACTGCTACATACCACACATTCTTGACATCAGCGAAAAAATAACCGACGTTTGGAAAAACTTATAACAAAGCACAACATTCCAGTAAACACCAAATTTATTCAAAAACTAGGTGCAAAACTAAAGTCCATACTGTGTGAAAACTACACTGAAAAACACACCAACATAATTTATGAAATACAATGCAACAATTGCCACGGCTTCTATAATGGAGAAACAAGCAGAAAATTGGAAACTAGATTTAAAAAAAAACACCTTCTCACGTTTTTGAACACTGCAAATCAAATAAATACAAAATAACCATAGAAAACACCCAGATACTAAATATAGAAACAAACATAAACAAAGGCAAGATCGAAAAAAAATCCTATTTATACAGCAACTAAAACAATACTAATTAATAACCTAACATCCAACTGCGACGCCCCCTACAATCTCATACCCGTTTATACTCTCGTCCGGAAAAAAGTGTCTGGCAACGGCCAATTGCAAACTTTCTCTTTTTTTAATTTGAAGATGACCTAGAAAGGTCAAAACGTTGTTCTCTCCTTATCAATAAAAGCGTTAATACCCATGCCAGCCGTTCTGAGATACATTTTCATTTCAAGTGGGTTTCTTGTCCTCAAAAACAGCCTTGAAGTGGTGTCTATAATATGAAAATGGCGAATACAGTTTAAAATACGTATATATAGTCTTAGAAGTGGTGACCACAATTTAAAAGGGGTGAATACAGTCTAAAATGTGTATATATACTCTAGAAATGGTGCACACAGTCTAAAATACGCATATACAGTATAGAAGTGATGAACGTAGTCTAAAAGTGATTAAAAGTAAATTCGGTATAGAAAAGATGAACAGAGTCTAGAAGTGATGAACACGGTTTAGAAATGGTGAAAGAAGTGATGAACACAGTCTAGAAGAAAGAAACACTTTTATTATTAAGCAAAAAAACAAATATCAAACTTACTTTTAATAAATTTATTAATGGTACATATTTGCAACTAGTAGCTCACTACTATATTAAGATTGTTTGTTTGTTTTGGAATTTCGCACAAAGATACTCGAGGGCTATCTGTGCTAGCCGTCCCTAATTTAGTAGTGTAAGACTAGAGGGAAGGCAGCTAGTCATCACCACCCACCGCCAACTGTTGGGCTACTCTTTTACCAACGAATAGTGGGATTGTTCGTTACATTATAACGCCCCCACGGCTGGGAGGGCGAGCATGTTTGGGGCGACTCGAGAGCGAACCCAGGATCCTCAAATTACGAAGCGCACGCCTTAAAGCGCTAGGCCATGCCGGGTCCGTTAAGATTGTAACAAAATGATTAAATACGTGTGAGAAGCCTACGTTTATTCACATGTGTGTGTGCTGAACATTTATTAACAAGATGAAAATTCTCACGGAAAATGTCTGGATTTTATTTTCTTGATTCAAAGCATTGGATTTATTTGCATTTTATTAAAAACTAAATCGTCATATTTTTACAAACAGCTGTGATATAACGAGTCAAGCACTTTAGTTTAACACTTTTTAAAAGAAACATATGCTTGTAAAAAAGAAAACTCAATACTGCTCGAAAAAAAATTACTGTTTATTTTTATACGAATATATAACACTTATCGAAATAATTTACATAGCTACTTTGCATTGTAACATTTTAAAGTATTCGCTGTTATTTACCAACACACTTTTAAACGACTGATACTCTGTATTGCTTTTTCAAATTAGCTGAAATAATCAATAAAATGCACAACCACTGATTACGTAGGAACGGTCAATAGGAAAGGAAGACCAATCATTTTTACTCGAAAGGAAGAGAATAATATTTTTAAAAAAGCGCAGAACATTTGTTGTAATATGCTAGTAACAATTTCTTTTTCAAGATATATATAGCATTAATGTTTCATGAGATGTAAGAGCATTTAAATAATTAACATACTTTCTGTGTATATTTATATTAATAACTTATTTTAGACATTTTCTTTTTTCTATGTGACTCAAGTAGAAAGGAATTTCAATTCATTGGGAACTTTGTGGCTGAAATTACAGTTGGAATTCATGTGAGAAAAAAACATCCATTTACCAGAAGCTCTGCAAGACTGTCCGTGTTGTACTTTTCTTTTCTCTGTCGTTAGAAATAATCAGAAAGTGAAATATAGAGTTTAGTGCATATTTTTGTATTTTTCTGTGTGCTTAACTCTTTGAATGAAGACATTACGTCACATTTATGTCAACTGCTCAAATTAAGGTATTTTGTGTCGATAGAAATCCACTCATGAAAGTGAAAACAGATTGTGTGGTTAGGGAATGTGAAAAACTTATAATTATCTCTACACCAGTTAGAAGAGTTATATAGAAAACTTCTAAATAGACCGATATCCGTAACAAAACATTATGTTAGTATACCAGTACATTTGCGGTGAAGACCCAAAATTTGGATTCTGCTTTAAATGAATCGTACTTATTGGCAACCCTAATTTTAATGACAATCTTTTGGTTGTGCAACAACTGTGCTGTCGTTGGCAATCAAGAATTCACTGATAACAATTTAGATGTGTAGGTTCAACAGACTGGTAATGTACGATAGACTTATAGAATCTAATAATATGATAAAACATTTTAAAGCTATAGAGTTTGATGAAGATAAATCTGACGAAATTATAACAACAGGAAATAGGAACTCTTTTTAAAAAATGACATAAACAAGATAAGTACATTAAAGTGAAAAAGTAATAATAAAAATAAACAAATAACTTAAGATATGAGACATGGTGTTGACATTATTTCCTTAAGCTACACATACCTATTTTGACGCTTCCCTGTAGTGGCATGACTGAGGACTTTTAACACTAAAAAGTGAGGGTTCGATACTCATTGTGGGAAGAGCATAGACAGCCCATCCTGCAGCTTTGTACTTAACAACAACAAACCCTGTTATGACTCCATGTGTAAAAGCTGTAATATTTATGAGAGTCAAACCAGAGATTAATACTTTGACGTTGAGTAAGTACTACCAGAAGTAAATGTCAAACCTTAACCTTGGTTGTTTACTTTTTACAATTGCCTTGTTACTTTTAGCTACATATCTTGTTTCGGTAATTTTGTAAAGATTTTCTGCCTCTTGTCATTTATTGGATGAATGAATCTATCTGGTTATACAATTGTTCTGCTTGTTAAAGTAAACTTCTTGAGTGCAATAATATCTTCTTGGTCAACACTGTATCAAGCTGTTCTTGTTGTGATTAATAGTAGAGAAATATGTTTGCCTTCCAATTGAGAAGTTCTGATCCAACTTTCATGTACTTTTCAAATGCATTCCAATTCAAGCGTTTGACCTTAAGACATTTTGTCCCAAATGTTGGTTGGTTGATTTGGTGCTTTATGGCAGAAAGCAGCTAATCTATCTGTGCTAAACATCCAGTAAAAATTAAAGTAAAATTAAGAAATTAATAAAAGGATTTAAAGTAAAATAAAAGAAAAGTAAAAAAAAGCATAAAGCCTATGTTTACATCTAGTTTACAGCATTAAGAGAAACATTACAGTGATACAAGTGGTAGAGGACTTTCTGTCGCATAACTGTAATTATCTGAACTCTCCAGGAAGACTAACAGGTAAGTACAAAAACCACAATCAGTTATCTGAAGTTCGCCTTTCCAGTTCTGTTTCCGAGTTATTTGAAGTTACGACCATTTTCTAATTTCAAATCAAACTAGTTGGACTTTCATTCTTAAAAAAATATCACATTAAAAAGTTCTAATGAATAAATTACAAATTTAAATAGTATTAAAAAATGCCCCCCAGTGGCTCAGCGGTATGTCTGCAGACTTACACGCTAAAATCCGGGTTTTTATACCCGTGGTGGGCAGAGCACAGATAGCCCATTGTGTAGCTTTGTGCTTAGTTCAAAACAACAACAACAAAACAACAACATTAAAAAGATTGATGGCCATTAAAAAAGTAAAAACATTTCCAAGGTGGAGAGTGTCATCATCACCAATAACACTGTCTAACGTTATGGATAAACCTTGAGACAGAGCATGTTTAAAGTGGTGCCGTTGTTGAAGGTTATAACGACGGCAAGACAGTAAAATGTAGCTCATTATGACCTGAGTATTACACAGACAATAGATTGGTGTATCAGCCCCAAGTAAAAGAAAACGATGAGTTAAAAAACTGTGACCAATGTGTAGCCTAGTAAGAACAACTTCCTCCTTCCGGTCCTTACGGAAGCAAGACGGTCAAAGTCCAACAGAAAGTTTTATTTAAAAAACTTGTTTTCGCGTTGCTCACTCTAAGTCCACTGCCAACTGGCACGGAGCCGAGCATTGAATACAGGACTAAAGTCCATGTATGGAACAGACACAGTGGTGATAGTGCCAGAGCAGATAGATTTAGCTGCAGTATTGGGAAGCTCGTTTCCGTGAATACCAACGTGGCCTGGTATGAAAAAAACACAAAAAACTCGCTAGAAGTAGATGTTAAAGAGAAATTGGCCAGTCGGTTTTGAATATTGATGAGAAGAGTTTAGAACTAATGTGAATTGATTCCAGGACCAGTAGAGAACTAAGCGAGTCAGTACAAATAGTGCAATTTGAGTACTGATAAGCTTCTATGTGATCCATGGCAAGAGAAATGGCATACATTTCAGCAGTGAACACAGAAAATGCAGAGGGATTCTGCACGCAACCACAGAAGCACAGCAAACCATGTCAGAGCCCACACAGTCACCTGATTTTGAACCATCTGTATAAATAGGAATGGAAGGATGATTCGAAAAATGTTCAGCAAGTAACAGACAGTATTTCCAATCAGGAATGTCTGCTTTTCCCAGATGACGTAAAAAGATAAGTCACATTTGGGGACTGTAAGAAGTCATGGTGGGATATGCTGGCCAGTGGATACAGCAATGTTATCCAAGAACAAACCCAATTCATCCAGCTGCGCTTGGATACGAAGGCCAAAAGGAGCAGTGGCAGATCGTCTGTTCTAAAAAAGTATGGTCCACCGAGGAAGAAAAACACAACCCCAGGTGGAATCTTTATAAAAGAACGAAGTTTCGGAGCATATAGTAAAGACAGTTGCAAATTGAGGAGATGCAAAGAAGGCTCATGAAACTGTGCATAAGCTCTGAACTGGGGAAATGCGAAAGCCTTAGTACAGAGCTGAAGGCCTTGATGATGAATGTGGTCCAGCATCTTTAAGGCCGAGGTCCTGGTAGTGGAGTTTTAATCAAATAAGAGTATTTATTTAGCATAGAACATCAATCTGATCCTCAAGTGGTGGAAGAGAGGACACTAAAGATGTTTAGTGCTCTTGTGCATTTGACCCGTAGCTGCTTGATGTGTGGTATAAAGATCAGCTTATGGTTTAAGATAAGCCCCAAGAACTTTGTTTCAGGGACCACAGGCAGCACAACTTCACCAATACGAAGTTCAGGATGAGAGTGAATACCTCGTTTGCGGCAAAAGTGCATGCAAATGGTTTTGAAGAGAGAAATGTTGAAACAGTTTGCTGTGGTTCACTTCCGTAAGTGATTGAGGACATTCTGTAGCTGCTGCTTAATATACCTCATGTTTGACAACTGACGCAAGATGTGGAAGTCGTCGACAAAGATACCGTTTGCAATTTTAGAGAGCAGTTGTTCACTGATGACATTTATCTTCATAATGAAAAGTGTGACACTCAAGACACAGCCATAAGGAACTCAAAGCTTCTGTTGGAAAGAATGGGAAAGTGTCGAACCCACTCAGATTTGGAATTGCCAGTTCATTAAAAATATTTTATAAAACTCGATAAACTGCCACGCAATCCATATGAATGGAAGTCTCGCACGATGAGATATCTCCATTTTGTATAATAAGCTTTCTCAAGGTAAAAAATACAGAAATAAGATATTATCGCTTGAGAAAGGCTTCCGTGATTGATGTTTCATTTTTGGTGGAACTCTGTCTTCAGAACCCACACTGGGTGAGCGAGAGGAGGTTGTTTAATTTGAGGAACCAAACAAGACGAGCATTAACCATCCTTTCTAAGATCTTACAGAGACATATCGTCAAAACAATAGAAAATAGTTCAAAGGAATATATGAATCCTTTCCAGGTTTACAAAAAGGAAGTACAAGCATCGGGAAAAACATTCTCTTGCCAAATCCGGTTAAAAACAACCAGAGAATAGCAAGAGAGGCAGAAGAAAGATGTTGCTATATATCATAATGAATATCATCAGGTCCGACTCATGTACTGCCAGACCGATGAAGAGCAAGTTTAAGTTCCACCAGTGTAAGGGGTCGATTACAGTCACAGAGACGACCAGCCCAAAAGGAAAGAGGCGATTGTTATGCCCGTGGTTTGATGGCTAAGAAGATGGGGGATGAAGCAGAAGTGCTAGGTGTATGAGAAGAGGCTTCTGCTGAGAGTATTGACGACACTCTGGGCACCAGAAACTTCCTGACAATCAGAAAACAAGATCAAAAGGGGGCAGAAGTATACTGGATACTAAACATTCGAATTTTTCCCATATACTATGGAACTGTTGGTAGAAGAAATGATAGAAGAGTATTTAATCCAATATTCCTTCCGGTTTTGACGTTTGACCTGCCGACATTTGTACGGGTTCGTTTAAATTCAATGCAGTTTTAAAATGTGGGGTACCAACAAAAGGTATCCCATACTCGTTTTTGAGTTTATCTTTTCATGTGGCAGGCATAATTCCGCCAAGAACAAGGATACGGTGGGAAACGTGACGAGATTTTAGAAATATACTGAACAGCTGCCTGGACAATACAGTCAGTTACTGCTATCATACAATCATTTATCGATGGCTTACACAAAATGGCAGAATCAAGTTCTGCGAGGGCAGTGAAAGAGGGCCAGTTAGGCTGGTCTAACTTCCGTCAAGGCACTCATATCGTATGGCTTTGTTTGTTTGTTTCGGAATTTCGCACAAAGCTACTCGAGGGCTATTTGTGCTAGCCGTCCCTAATTTAGCAGTGTAAGACTAGAAGGAAGGCAGCTAGTCATCACCACCCACCGCCAACTCTTGGACTACTCTTTTACCAACGAATAGTGGGATTGATCGTCACCGTATAATGCCTCCACGGCTGAAAGAGCGAGCATGTTTGGTGCGACCGGGATGCGAACTCGTGACCCCCAGATTACGAGTCGCACGCCTTAACAGACTTGGCTATGCCGGGCCTATCGGATGGCATCGACAACGGCGAATCTCTCTCAAAATGATAGAAAAATTGTCACTGCCCCGTGGATTACTATCGACTCTATAAGAAAAGTAAGTGAAAAGTAAAGGAAAGCAGATAAAAAGATCTTTTGCAATAAAATACTGACGAAAATAGGTATAATAACCAATATTGAAGGGAGATATACTATGATCTGAGAGCATATGTTCTATAGCCCCACCCGAGATGGGATTATATCCATTGAAATCTCTCACCAGTAAATGGGGATGATAACTGCTCATTCAGGGCATCAAGGTCTCAATAATTATAGATCTCTTCAGGTTGCAGGTTGAGAGAACAAACAGTGATGGTACAACTCAAGGAAACACGGATGGCTACAGCCTCCATGGGTGGGCACATACTGATCAATGAGTAATGCCACCCAACCATGCACTCCTCCATCACATGACCTGTCATTTCTCTACAAGGAAAATTGCCGAAGGATAACTGTATCAGCAGATGTAAAAAACGTTTCCTGTAAGGAGAGATACATGTAATGGCAAGAATCAATCAAATCATAAATATCATCTATATTGGATCTGAAACCTCGATATTTCCATTGAATCAGAGTGGCCATTGTTATTTATGTGAGGAGAATATGTCGGGAAGACCTTATGTTTGCGACACTTTTTTCTTTATTGAACAAAAGTCTATCAACCTCTTTGGATTCTGTCCTGGGTCGAGTAGGGAAGCCTTGTCTGTGGACAAAGATTCCAATGACTGAGGGCGTGAACGAATGTTCGATTTACTTCTCGGTGCTGCAGAAAAGGATAGACCAGAGAAAACACTTGAACCTGAAGGAAGTGGAACTAGGTAGTCACTGGAAAGAGTGGTATGGACAGAGATGAAAGTAGATGTAGATGCGTCAACCTTTTTAATTATGGAGGACATACGATTCTTGAGATGTTTTGCAAACGATTCTGCTGGAGGCACGGAGAGATCTGTCTGCACTCCTACTATGGCAGTGAAATGGAGTGCAGCAACATATGTCTGAGATGGAGTTGGAGACAATATAACTGCATGAGTCAAATAATTGCACTTATTGTTATTGTAGTTTTCCTCATAAATACATCTTTATTTCAGTAATAAAGGAAATGTATGTGAAACTTTTTTGCTTTCCCTAACTCCGTAATTATGAAGTTTCGCCAAGTACTGACGGTTTCAATGTATTTAGTTACTGGACTTATTATAAAGCGGTGTTTTATGACTAATAATTAAACCGTAATATTCGAAGTTGCCTTATAATCCCGACAGATCACAGATCCCTTTTCCCTACTCTAGCCAGAAGCATTCCTTAATGTCCATGTACAATCCGTTTACGCATGCGTGCCCAGATATTTGTACAAGGTTATCACTAGTTCTTACAGTTAATCCACCTGCAGGCTGTTCAGTTGTAGTATTGGTTTTTCGAACCTGAAGAAAGAAGTTGTGACACTATTTTTCTTAAGAGTTGCCTTATATTCCAGATCGCTCTATTATCATGATAGTAAGCTAATTATAACTGAAGTTCATTTGTATAGTATTTGTACAATTTTTCAGTTTATCAGGGGCCTGGCATGGCCTAGCGTGTTAAGGCGTGCGCCTCGTAATTTGAGGGTCGTGGGTTCGCACCCAAGTCGCGCCAAACATGCTCGCCCTCCCAGCCGTTGGGGCGTTATAATGTGACGGTCAATCCCACTATTCGTTGGCAAAAGAGTAGCCCAAGAGTTGGCGGTGGGTGGTGATGACTAGCTACTAGCTGCCTTTCCTCTAGTCTTACACTGCTAAATTAGGGACAGCTAGCACAGATAGCCTTCGAGTAGCTTTGTGCGAAATTCCAAAACAAACAAACAGTTTATCAGTCATATACCGTAATACCTCAAAATCTCTAATACTGTTAGAATTATCTGATAATTTAATGACACTATTATATTTTATATATTTACTAACTTTGCTCCTACCAATATAACGAATATAAATTAAAATACATAAGGCACTTGCACTTACTTATATACTTCACACTAATGTAATAATTAAAGAAACAGAAGTTGAAAAGTTAAAATAAAATATAATTTACTATTCTCTTTGTGATTTTAGCTACAACTTGTAGACAAAACTATTAAAATAATAACTTTCAGCACGCACACTGAAAGCTAGATAAAACAAGTACAAATCAAAAACTTGAATCTTATATGTCGTGGTAACTAAGTAATTCAACAGCTTTCTGTTGTACCTTTCAAGAACTTACAAAGTGATATCATGACAATTTTAGATAATTGTTAATGTAACAAAAACTTAGAGGCGTTTTATCCATAAGGTCAAAATTTATTAACTGCCATGATAAATACTTGTGCAGTACATGATGTTACAGTAGATCAGAAATATCGTGTTAAATATTGTCGTGACATGATATACGATCACTCGGTTTCTATCGGAGCAATACTAAAACATCCAGATAATTCACATAAAAGTGGCTTTAAAAGTTAATTGATGTTCAAGATACGTTTTTGTGAAAGTAAGAACTATATAAAAAAATTTTCCTTATGTGTAAAATTTTGGCAGTTTGTAAACCTAATCACTATTCTCTTGAATGTCAAAATACCAGATATAATTAGATGGATGACATACCCTTCTTACCCTCACAGTTAAAATATGGCGAGGAGAATATATACCAAAAAAGTAAATGAAAGGCAATAAGGTAGTAACTGAGGTATAAGTTCTTTCAGGCAGTTAACTAACGATTAGAAGTCATTAAAGCCTTAATGCTAAAGATCAATATTAATTTAGATTACTTTTATCAATAAAATAGTGACGTGCTTTGTTTGTAACAATACTTAGATATAAAATTATTTTCCACGCATTTATACAAAAGAATTATAATATGATTAGTTTATCATAACACCTTCTGATATATTTCGAAATATTTATAACTAATTTTTAATTGTTTAATGAAATAAAATTCCTCACAAGTGCTTTAAATTACGAAACTTATTTAATAAAATTGTTTAATATTCGTAAACAATTATGTTAACATTATGATATATAAAATAAACTGTCTCACAGCAATAAACTAATTACGTAAATAATGTAATTAAACTTTAAACATCGCTCAAAATTTCCACAAATTCTTAATTCTGTTCTATAAATCTGAACAGAAATTATCGTTACGGACAAACAGAAACCTCATTCCATCGATTGTTGGATATTCTATAAAGAAACTTCTGGAATTTCAAGTATTATTATTTTGAATTGAATTTGTTGAGTATCAAATGACTGTTTACGTTCATGCTAACGGCTGATCCAAAGATAGTTTGTTTCTGCTGAATGATGTGAAATTATTCTTTAAAATGTCAACTCAAAATCATAAACTCAGATAAACTGATGCCTGATCTTTATTTTATTTTGTATCCGGCAATACAAAATTACAATGATTTAGTGTACCAGTATGGGTTACAACTGAGCAGATTATTTTTTTAGTTTTCTTGTAACACCGGGAAATATATACTGAAAAAGCTCTTGTTTTCCTCATATTTCATTCAAAACAAGAATCAGAACTGAGTCATTTAATGGAGTGTAGAGTGTGTTTGAAAGAGGTGGATTTTTACAAACTCATATTTAAGAATTATTACTGTGGATTATATATATATATATATATATATATATATATAATGCGAGAGAGTAACTTGCAAAAAGTGTGACTTCTCAGTGGCTTGCTCCTACTTCCTTTAAAACAAAAACTATTTCTATAAGAACTCATCAATTGAATAAACCCTTCCATATGATAAATTCAATTTTAATATTAACATTTTACTACTCTGTTTAACTTCTCTTTCACAACATTAGAAACTTACTAAGATATTTCAAAATAGTTCCACAACTGTAACGAACCCTGTTTAAAATCAGAATGCTTAAATAGTTTCTTCACATAAATAGGTATTTAACATTTATAACGTTCTTTGCACAATTGAATTAAGAAGTTTTATAATCCATATTTGTCTAAATTTCAACTAACTAGAAAAGCCACAAACAGTTAATTGGTCCAGGTGATTGGTTTACTGAAATTTTGTTTTCAGGCTCAATATCAGGAATGAAGTCTGACGTTTCCCAATGAATATTTTACCTACTACTCTTTGAAGAATGGTGAATCTTATTAATTAAAAGGTTCAAAGGTTACTTTCTTGAGTTGTACAACATTTACTACAGCTGTTTATGAAAACAATATATTGTATTTTGGGGACTTTGTCGGTATAGTAAATAAATGGTGGTAGTGGTGGTATCTTTCTGATCTTTTCTTTCTGTCGTGGTCTTCTTCAAGGAGTTTTTGATAAAGGAGAAGGTGTAACAATTCTGTTTAAAACTCTCTATTATCTTTTAGCATTCTGCTTCGATGGATGTATTATCGCAAATGTTTTTTGTTCTTTTGTTTAAGCATTGGATTATACCATGTTTTATCGAGGTTGGATGATAGGACTTGAAGTATAGGCATCTGTCCGTGTGGGTTCGTTTTCTAAAAACATAATTAAAATATACAACGCTTACATCCGTCCGTTAATAAATATGAATGTCAAGTCACATTCAACATGTCTAACAATACACTACAGATAATCCAAATACAACAAAATAAAATATTAATAGCAGCAAACCGACTACCATCATACACACCTGTTAACTATGTACACAAAATCAGTAATCTACCCACCCTTAGGAACAGACTCACAGAAATATGATACAAATATTACTTAAAAGTCGAACATAAAAACGAACTACCTGCGTCACTATACAAATTAGCCAGCGCTCCTACAAAATACATCTCACCATACAACATATTTTAAAAGTCACAAATCGCTCAATAAAACACACACAACCATAAATAAGGTGAATGTATGTTTATGTGTTTTTACTCTTTCTTCTTCAGCTCTGGGCACAGCATTAGTACAATATTTGGCGCCTGTCCTCTAAAAGTGGGTTTTCTCGGGGCACTCTCTTTTCCCCCTACAACAAATTCTGAGGCACTTGTATTTATATATCAAAGCCACTCCGTGTCCCTGATCACGGGTCGTTCCACTGATTCTCGAGGGTTTGGTCTGTGGGTCTGTGGCTTGCTTCTTTTCTGCCGGCGGGCTTTGGACTTGTCCGCTTCCTTTTTGCCACTTTTGTGTCGCTCAGTGTTCTCACTCGACATTTTCATACTGACCCACCTCACTTCATTGCCTCAAACAAGCCAAATTAAAATTCAGGAAAACTCCCACGTATAGATACTAATCTTCCATGAGCGGGGACGATGAGGAACTACAGCGTTCCTGAGTACTTCTGTTGTAAACAGAATTCCTCAGACTTCTCTCTCACTAAACTAAACCCTTGCCAAGGTTTCGTTTCGTTACACACATGACCTGAAGACGAAAGGCGGAAGATCATCGAAACGTCTTCTTTTGCATTTATTTCCCCATAACAGACAGTTGCCGTCCATTCTACAAAGTTTCATCATGAAAACTCTGCGTAAACAATCTATCAAAAAATGTGGGACATGTTAACCAGATTTCTGATGTAATAAATATTGATCAATGAGATGAGAGTGAATATTTGCATCTGAATGAAACATATCTTGATTTCTGAGCTGAATTTAGACTGAAATACTTGAAATAAACATGATAAACGAAGAGATCGCCACGATGTATTCATCGGTCAGACAAAAATATTTGTTTCATTTTCCGAGGCCCGGCATGGCCAAGCGTGTTAAGGCGTGTGACTTGTAATCTGAGGGTCGCGGGTTCGCATCCCTATCGCGCCAAACATGCTCGCCCTCCCGGCCGTGGGGACGTTATAATGTAACAGTCAATCCCACTCTCCGTTGGTAAAAGAGTAGCCCAAGAGTTGGCGGTGGGTGGTGATTACTAGCTGCCTTCCCTCTTGTCTTATACTGCTAAATTAGGGACGGCTAGTACAGATGGTTCTCGAGTTGCTTTGTGCGAAATTTAAAAAAAACAACAAAAAACAATTCATTATCCGATTCGCGCACGCCAAGGTTGTTCACACTATTATATCAACAAATTCGTACAGAAGTATAATAAAAACTGTGAAAAACTGTCTCTTCCTGACCGATCAGTTGATAAGTGTGGAAGTGAAAGTCCAACTGAGCTTCCTGAACACTGGTGTGGTGTTGAGATACTTACCAGATACTTACTCTGTTTTTGTGTTTTTCTTTGCAGTTTTACAATTTACTGATGCTCTTTTGTTTTGTATTTTTAAACAAATAAATGAAACACAGCTGCAGTATTTACATTAAAAACGAACATCTACTGTCGTTAATGGCTCGAAGAGATACAAGTACATACTCTTCAAGTGGATGTATATACCCGAAAACAACAACAAAGAAAGAAAGGATGAGATGGAGTCGAATATGTAAAGTATGCATCACTATCATTGCGTTTACAGCTATTAAGGGCCATAGCTGAGCTCCGGCCTACAAGATCAGTGTCCCGGTGTATTTTACAGCATTGGAATCTATATTACGCACACGATAATGTATTAGATTACAATTGTGTTTGTTTTCACCAGTAGTTGCTTCTTGGAGTTCCAGCCCAGTGTAATTTCGGTAGCTAACGAACACCTTTAAGATAACCCCTGGATTTAGGAACCTGACTAAAAAATTATCGACATTTTTTTATTTATCTATTTTCAATCTCAGGAAAAATTTACTGTTTTATTTATGTTTCACATGTTTCAACGAAACTTTATTTTAATGTATGGCAAAAGTTGAGGTTTCGCGCATATATATATGTAATCAGTACCTAGAACTTAACATTATATTATTTCAAATTTAACGGGTTTTTTTTATCTTACTTCCAAATATAAAGAAGTTATGTTTTTTATTTATCAATAAACATTTATACGAGAGCTCTATTTATTATAATGGTGGCGCCAACAGTTTTCTGTAGCTTTGAGCCAAGTTTAAGAAAATAAAAACAAATAAAAATATATACTTGATAACACTTGAAACATGGTTATCAATGTTTAACTGTATTATTTACGATTAGCTGTTTATTTTGAGTATGTTTGGTATTTAGAACAAATCTACATTGGGTTATCTGTTGCATCCAACGCAGGAAATCGAATCGTATCTATATTAGAATTGTAAGTCAGTAACCTTACCACTGTCTTACCAATGGTCCTTTATTTACTACTTTGCTTTCTCCATATTTCATTATATATAAATATTAACCAAATTCATTTCACTATTAGAAAAAATAGAAAAAAAATGCTCGAACTTTATATTATAATTTTTAATAAATTATCGTATATTCAGGATTTATCTGAGTCGTACTAGACAATGTTAGGATTTTAAACATTCGAGAGAGAAAACATTATTGATGAAAAATGTGTGAGTATGTTGTGTATTTTCTTATAGCAAAGCCACATCAGGCTATCTGCTGAGTCAACCGAGGGTATCGAACCCCTGATTTTAGCGTTGTAGATCCGTAGAACTTACCGCTGTGCCTGCGGGGGACATTAATGGAAGACCTTTTTCAGTTTACAAAAGATTAGATTTTCAAAAGAATAACTAGACTGTAATTATTATCGATCAGAAGTCTAAGTATAGCTCAGAAATCAGAAAAACTGACACTAAAGAAGAACGTTTGTGTTCATTTAGAATTACAAACTTCTGTATTTTTAGTTAACACAACGTCCGTTCTTCCTGATTTTTGAATTAGTAGCACTAGAACAGTTCCAGTAAAATACGAAACCTAAATATATTATTTTACTATATGATTACAATGTTTTTACATATACGGTAGCAAAAGAGCTCATGATTTTCACTAAAATCCAGACATGGAAACTTCAGTAATAGATACGAATTAGTTCGGTGATTTAGGTGTTAGTAAAATATATATTGAGTAGTGATTAAAATTCAAGTAGTTGTTAATGTAGAAAAGTCGAGTTTGTTATCAATCGATCAAATGTTAGGTCACACGTTATTACTGTATTAGCTCCACATGCATTAGTTTCAAAGTTTGTTTATGAATTTAGGTCTGAGCTTCGCGTTATTGTTTATCAGATTATTCAGAAGACCTTGTAAGGAACTAAAACAACACGCCTCTCTAACCAGGGTCGAACAAAGAAACGTTTGTAAAACTTTAATAACCACATGAATCCAACCTAAAACTTTCAGGTCATTGAAATATAATGCTCATCAACTATAATAAAAATGTTAGTAAATCCATGCCTGGCCAGGACTTGATATAAAAGTTACTAAATAATGGGAAAGAAATATGAATGATATTAGTTTCAATAAAGAAAATAATTATGAAAAAGAGCTAGAAAAAGAAGAAAACTAATGAAAAAAAACAATATCCTGATATTATACCACTTCAAGATCAATAACAATATCAAGTAACAATATTCTGATATCATACCACTTCAAGATCAATAACAATATCAAGTAACAATATGTTTTAAATATTTATTTTTAACTAATTAGCCGAAACTCAAGACATAGTTTTGATTCATTGGTTAAAGCACAAGGTTACATCTCATGTGACTAACTAATTTTCATAATATTGCACATTGATATGTGAGCGTTAACGCTAGGGGAAGTTTATGTCAGTCTAATAAAATATGCACTCTCAAAATCAACGTTTTATACCTACATTTGTTTCTAAATTAGCGAGAGCTAAGCCTGAACTTAATGGAGTTCCTATATGGTTATTTAGCTCATAATATTTAGCAACAATATTACGTATCTGAAAAATGTTCAGAGTATTAGTTTAGATCTAACTTTAGACAGATTTTACACTGAGCTAGTTTGTCGGTAAATAATTTTACTTAAGTTTAATTAATGATAGTTTCCTACTCTGGTTCTTTTCAGTAAGTTGAGGTGGCTTAAGGGTTATAGCCAGATAGTTGTGGTTATACTTACATTCACATACCAGAGAAATGATTAATAAATATTCTGTTAGACAGTTTTCGATTTTATAAACAGGAGTCAATTTCTAACCATTGCAGACCATGTGAGTTTTTCATTTGTGTCTTCAGGAACAGTACTGTGTTATACCGAAAACAATTCATCTTAAGCACAAAGCTACACAAGGGGCTATCTGTGCTCTGCCCACCACGGGTATCGAAATCAGGATTTTAGCAACGTAAGACCGAAGACATACTGCTGTGCCACTGAGGGCTCCTCTTAAATTATTTCAACACTAAGAGTAATACTTTACTGTACAAAGTATTCCCTTACTGAATTTAAACAGTGAGACTCAATAAACGTGTCATCACCATGGATATGAACTTGTCAAAAAGAAGAGAATGAGTCGGAGAGCAACTTTACGGAAAGCAACGCTAAAATCAAGAGTTCTATTCCTCTCGGTGTGCACACCAGATAACTTGATTTGGCTTTGCTAGAAGAAAACACACATACAAACACGCAGAGTCGAAAAGTTTGTTTTGTTATTTTTCCACTGGGTGTCACCCCAATGCGCTGTTCAAATTTCACTTCCTTAAAGCAACAAGCAAATAGAATTTGTTTTATGCTTACGAACTATAAAATAAGATACAGAAATAACGGTAACTGGACGGACAGTAAAGTTTAATATCCAGCACTGTCAAAGACCTGGAAGCGATATGAAAATAAAATTTATATCTCGTGAAAATTATGAGAGCCGTAATAATTGGTCCTGTAATGATCCGTATGTAATGTGTTTTCCCATACTCTGTCCAACATGGCGTATTCAGGAACCGAGCCATGATTATTGGCCAGAAAATGATAAATAGTAAGGGAAAACCTGGAAATGAAAGACTGTCACAGTACTATTAAGGACAAAAATAAAACATTCTGATCCAGTTTTTACTTTGTTAAGGCATTATTTACACAAGTAAAGTAGAACTTTGGAAAAAGGAGCTTATTTTCTGTGCCTCAGTACTTTAAAACCTATGATCATTGGATCAATTTTACCAAGAGTTAATCTGCACAAGAGATTAAGAAACATACCAGAATTGTTAATTACTATGATGTATTCACGCAAGTACTTCATTACCTTACCAGCACGTTCTTACATCGCGTGTAATTAACTATTATAACTAATGAGCAAAATAAACAAAAGTACTAGTCACATAATACCTCTTGAATGTGTTTGCTAAGAAGATTGATGTGTTGTGTAGTGTTTTCACCAGGACGTCCACACAGTAACTACAATATTTCGTGTAGTGTTTTCCCCAGGACGTCCACACACCAACTACAATATTTCGTGTAGTGTTTTCACCAAGACGTCCACACACCAACTACAATATTTCGTGTAGTGTTTTCACCAGGACGTCCACACAGTAACTACAATATTTCGTGTAGTGTTTTCACCAGGACGTCCACACAGTAACTACAATATTTCGTGTAGTGTTTTCATCAGGACGTCCACACATCAACTACAATATTTCGTGTAGTGTTTTCCCCAGGACGTCCACACAGTAACTACAATATTTGATGTAGTGTTTTCACCAGACAAATCGTCATTATCGAACGTGGTAAAATTAACTGGTACATGAGATTGTATTGAGTATTACAACATTAAACATAACGACCAGCACTAAGCCTGTAATTTATATCTGAAAATCATCTTTTTGGTGGTTGCCCTGAATTTCAGTGCTACAGCTGTCATAAACAAGGCATGTAGCCAGACGATGTAATACTTGTTATTGTAAGACGCGTAAAACACAAGATCCTGAATACCATCATTCAAAATGTCCAAAGTCAGGCGGTAGTATTTCGGATTTGGAAGGCTGTAACCTTGAACTAGTTTGAATACAAGAAGACGGGCCTATAGAGAACGCGAATATTATTAAAAATAACAATGACAGAACAAACCAGGGAAGTGTAGAGGAAGATGTAATTAATACGTTGAACAAGAGTAGTGATATAAAGAAACAGAATAGTGATCTCTCTAATGTACAGGATACCCACTCAGAAGAGATAAAGGTGCTTTCCTCACTTATAGAAAATAAAGAAAAGTCAATGGATGAGGCTGAAGATAATGTGGTAGATACTGTATTGGTTTCTAAAGCAGGAAGTAAAATTGCAACAGATATGGTCAGTTTTGAAACTATACGAAGGATATGATAGTTCAATCTGATTTATCGGATAAGGATAAGAACGACGAAGATTCAAATAAAATCAAAGAGAGCTTTGATACTACTGACGAAACTAATAAAAACAATTAACATCACCAAGGATAAGATTGCTCTGAAAAAGAAGTTAATCATTTATACACAATAAGAATGCCTTACATCGATACATAATGGTCCTTATAGGAACATTAAATATTTGTGGATGTATTTATGTGTACCATAAATAGGTTGAAACATTGGTTTATCTCTATGCGATATAACATGTTATGTGTATAAGAAACACAGTGGGACAAATATGCGAAGCAGACATAGAAGAGTATGCAACCCAAATCACCAATGCCATTAAACAAGCCATGTTAAATACCATACCTACTACGACATACAATACCAACCCCAACTCCTGGAAAATTAACCCCGACTTACACCAAGCAATCATTCAAAGACGCCGACTACGGTGACAGTTCATATCCTCTCGCAATCCAGCCATTAAAACCCAGATCAACAGCACCAATAACAAGATCAAAGCCCTGATTAAAACCCTCCAAACCCAGAATTCGAACAAACTATATAATTCCATCGAAAAATCATACCCAAATCCAACCCTATTCTGGAGAAAATTCAAAACCATTGCTAACACCCAATCCACCAACAATTACCCCGACATCATGTAAAACAATATCTCAGCAACCTCCGACCCCGATAAAGCTAAACTTTTTCCTCAATACTTTACAAACACCTTTGTCACCCTAATATCTCATCCTTCGATCAATCGCATTATCTCCGAACCCCGCAAACCGTGAAATCAAATCCTACTTTGTTCTCCCCCCGATTTCCCATTACTCTTAAACCAGACAATCACCCCCACTCTTACTACACTCAACCCATAACAATAACTGAAATCAAACTTATACTTAAAAAAATAAAAAACAAAGCACCTGGACCTGACTGCATTATTAACCAAGTTCTTAAGAACCTTTCCGATACTAACCTTAATCACCTGGTCTCAATTTTCAATCTATCTCTGCTTTCAGGATACTACCCAAACCTATGGAAATCCGCTTTAATTAGAGTTATACCGAAAAAAGATAAAGATCTTACGATTCCGAATAATAACAGACCGATCAGTCTCCTTAACACCCTAGGAAAACATATGGAAAAATCTATCACCAATAGAATTAACTGCTACCTCGAAACTAACAACCTAATCAACGAAAACCAAAATTCTGGTAGGAAAAACAGGCAAACCACTGACCACCTCACACGTCTCACAGAATCAGTATTCAAAAGATTTAACAGGAAACAAACAACTGTCGCCACCTTCCTAGATGTCCAAAAAGCATTTGACTCTGTCTGGCATGATGGATTTCGCCATAAAATCTTAACCATCGTCATCCCTCCTATCCTAGTTCGCTGGATATCCAGCTTCAATCGTAAAGCAAGTATCAAGATAAATAACTCGATCTCACACCCATTCAGTTTCAATGCAGGAGTCCAAGGTTCAGTACTCAGTCAACTATTATACAATATATACGTTAATGACATACCTTTTCCCTCACTAAACTCAATCCTCATCTCACAATATGCAGACAATATCGCTATTTGGAGCACCTCATGTAATCCCCATACTGCAGCCTCACGTGTTCAAGCATCCCTGGATGCAGTATCCCAATGGTGTAATAAATGGCGTGTCATATTAAACCCTTCAAAATCGCAAGCAATAGCCTTCCATAGACAAGTTAACAAGTATAGGAAAAAATTCAAAAACATTAAACTCAACCTCAATGATATTGACATTCTTTTCACAAAATCTATAACCTTTCTAGGTCTTACTCTAACTCACAACCTGTCCTGGACCCAACACTTTTAGAAAATCGCCAAACGAGCAAGTAAAATAATCTTTTTCTTGAAACGCATCAGTGGACCCAACAAAGGATATTCCCCCAAAACCATTATCACTATATTTAAAGCATTCATTAGACCTTTGTTCGAATACGGTAACTCAACCACATGTAACATGACTTAAAGACAATATTCATTACTACAAAACTTGCAAAACCGTGTCATTAAAATTACTTACCCTCTCCCCAACTACACTACCCCAAGCTACCTCAATTCCTTAACTCAACTATCACCAATTAAGGACCGATTTATCAAACTCTCCAAACGCTATTATACCAAAGCTTACAACGGAAACCTCCAAACACGCCAATTATTTCAAATAGCAGATACCCCTCACACCTGGATTAAGTACACTTCACCTTTAAACTGGACGTTTAACCATTGTGACCAACACTGACTAACGATGACAGAACAAGTGTATACATGCCATTTATACTTCCTTTTATATTTCAGGTTGGGCACTGGGTGGGTATATTTTTCGGCGCCCACCCAGTGAAAGTGGTTTTCTTTGGGTACTCCGGTTTCCCCCACATCAAATATTTTGCCATTAGTTTTATAGATCCCAGGCACCTAGGCCCTGTAAGTTCCGTCTATCTCTCTATCTATACTCCCTTCTCTATTCACCCCCTATTGCCTTTCTCTCAAGCACCATTCTCTCTATAGCGCTATCCCTTCAAATTTTCCTTACTCTCTATATCTATCTTTCTACATCTCTCTCCCTCTCTCACTACTCATGTCTCTCTCTACGTTACTGGTCCCAAGAAGAATGTACGACCCGCTGCAGCCTTGATCTCCCTGCTCGTGATCTAGCTTTCCGACCAAAGCCTATCAGTCCAGCTCTCCCGCTCCTCAACAACCATATATCATAGTCACATCCTGACACACAACAATCAAATTGAACCCCTCCTACACGACACATCCAACCTGACTCATGTGTGGGGCTGAAGAGAAACAAAAGTTTCTAAGCGCCCCTGGTTTGCCTTAGGAGTCTCCCTAAGGTCTTTAAAACCAAAATTACTGTCAAGTCTAAAATAAAAAAAATATGATATTCCAGAGCTTAAGAACACATGGAATGTTAATATATATAATGATTTTTGTGTTGATGGTAAAAATGGAGTACAGTGTTCCCTCGTGTATCGCGGTAGATGCGTTCCAAAACCCCCCGCAAAAGGAGATTTTCCGCGAAGTGGGATCGCCGATTTTTACGTATATATTTATGTGCATTTAGACTTTTAAAACCCTCCCTATACAACTATTTAACCCTCCCATTACAATACTGTTCATTATTGCTGAAATAATAAGAACAATTATTGAGATATTAAGCCTTAAAATTAAAAATTACATATTTTCAGCAGGTGGTGTCTTTTCGGGGGACCCCACTTCCTCTTCTGTGGAAGGTGAATCGGCAATTTCTTCGTCGGTCGTTACAACTTCAGGAACAGTACTTGCCACCGATACCCTTTCTTTATTGCTCGGCTGGAAAAACATTGTTATTGGCAGTTGTTTTCTCTGCCTCTTTAGCCTATCGAAAATCATTTGATAAGGAGTCATCAGTTCTTCTATTTCATTGCATTTTCTATTCTGTTTCCATTTTTACGCTGTTATAAACTCAAATATATGTTTATATCTCAAAATATACCTGTTTTTTTTCTTTACACTATTAATTATATTTATTTTTAATATTTTAATGGTATTTAATGCTATATTTTAGATTTAATGTTTATTATTTTATATATATGTATATATATATGTGGGGGTCAGCCGAGCCCGCGAAGTGGCGAGGGAACACTGTATCTGTGTTAGTTCGAGAAAGTATGTGTATTGCAATTAATAATATATATAATGCGAATAACAATGGTCATATGTGAGGTATAGACTTTATAATACATAATACAGAACATGCCCGTATCCGTATGTTTCTCATACGTGATACTTATTTTTTCAAGAATTACTGACAAAACTACCTTAAAGCAATATGATAGTCTTGGTGGGGGATTTCAATTGCGTTTTGGAAACCTATCTAGATAAAGACCCTTCAATTTATTACGACGATAGATTCCGCATTAGTTTTATATATTGCATGAACCAACATATATTATTGGATTATGAAGAAAATTCCATCCCACGAAGAAGCAATAAACATGGAAAGGAATCTATCAAGATAAAATTATTCAGTCGAGGATATATAAAAATTTTACTTTCTAGAAAAACATAATTTGTGCGAAATCTTACTATATTACCTCGTGCACATTTACAGACCACGATGCAGTAATATGTGACCTTAATTTTCATCGGTTACCCCGAGGGCATGTAATTTGGATTCTCAACAATTCGACTCCAAGAGATGAAGAGTATCATAGGATGATAAATCGTATTATTTATACTGAAGTAAAACTTATCAATAAATATATTTCGATGGTGGTTGTTGTTGTTGTTTTGAATTAAACACAAAGCTACACAATGGGCTATCTGTACTCTGCCCACCACGGGTATCGAAACCCGAATTTTAGCGTGTAAGTCCTCAGACATACCGCTGAGCCACTTGGGGGCTTCGATGGTGGAATGGTACGAACATTTATAGATAATTAAAAAATCTTCGACAAAAAAAGGTTTAAAACATTATATTTGAGTCTAGTGAAGGCTAAACGTACCAGAAACATTGAATGAATTAATGACTTAGAAGAAAAAAATAGAAAGAACTTAGTATGAGAAAACAGCAGATGTCGCTTAAGGGCAAAGATCAAACAGGTTGAAGGAGGTGAAAAGAGTTCCAAATACTTTTTCTGAGTTGAACCCCAAAGAAAGGGGAAAATTTTTATAAATTGTTTATAGATGAGGAGGGTCATACTCGCAATGGCTAACTAAATTTATAGGACTACATTACACAGTGTTATTCAAATTTATACAAGATGGACCAAATGTCAGAACAGAACAGGGATGATTTTATACCTGTGTCATCCACTAGGCTAAATAACTTAGACAGGTCAAGGTTGGAATGTCCTATTAGTATTGTGGATATACATAAGGCCCTAAATTCCCTTTAGATAGCCACGTCATCTGGGAGTGATGGGCTAACAGCAGAATTCTATCAAATGTTTATGCCAAGAATCATTAAATAATTTTATCTTATATCAGAAAGTATGAAATAAGGACTAATAGTTTTGTGTCCTAAAAATGGAAATCGTCAGTATCTAAAAATCAACGTTGTTGAATGTTGATTACTAGGTTGTCTGTAAAATATTGATTAAACGTTTATCTGAAGTCATGAATCACTTAGTTTCACCTCATCAATCTGGTGGAGTAAAAAAAAAAAATTTATATGCAGCTATGGTTTTAAGAGATGTCATTCGTTATGCCCATGATCAGAAAGAACAAGGAATTCTGTTGATAACTAATCATTCCAAAGCATTTGATCGTGTTAGTCATAAATATTTATTTAAAATTCTACATACTTATGGATTTGATAAATATTTTATTAAATGGGTTATCATGTTATTTTGAAATATTTAGTCGTATTAAATTTAATGGTTTTCTTACGTCACCAATACCAATAGATAGAGATGTACGTTAAGGATTGCCTTATTAACCATGTTGTACGTTTTAACTGCAGAACCATTTCACTACAATTTATTGAATCGTAAACGTGTACGAAAAATACCTACAACAAATAATGATATTTGCTTTCACTATCAGCATGTGGACGACACCACAACTACGGAAAATAATGTTATTTTTTAAATATATGTATGGCAAATTTTCGGAAGTTATGAAAACGCTTCAGGATCGAAAGTCAACTTTAAGAATAAAAGCCCATCTGTGGTTCTCAACTTCAAAGAAACCTTTAGTGGTGTTAGGAATTATATAATGTAACGATGAGAAAGACATGATTGAACTCAACTGAAATAACTGTTTAAATAAAGTACTAAATGTTATCAATAGCTAGTTGAAAAGGAAATTATCTTTCAAAGGTAAGGTATAAAAATTAATTCATTAATATTGCCGACGGTATGGTGTGTCCTGATCGTTATAACTATACCTGACAATATATACAGAGATTTAAAACATGAATATTACGTTTATTTTGGCATGATTTTATTCCCTTGACTCCTTATAATATTTTAATATCCAGTGTGGTTAATGTTGGCTTGAATTTACATGATGTTAAATTGAAGAGACAAACATTATGAATTAAATATGTAAGTGATTATCTAAACACTAACAAATCGTTATTATATAAACCTGTAGTGCAATATTGCTTAAATTTATACGAAATCTTAAATTAGATTGGATAGCTTTCAAATGTCATATTCAATCTAAATATATGAAAGATACGCCATTGTTTTATAGAGAATTATTGTTGGATTGTCAGAGATAGGAAAACCTGGTTCTAAATTTCCAGAAAGTTTACAAAGTATTATGGAAAAACCATTATTTTTAAATCCAAAGATTGAAACATGTGACGGTAATTATTTTTATAGTGAATTAATAATTAAAAGTAATACTGTTTGTGTTAAGGAGTTGTGTTACGAAGTAATACCAGGATGTTTTAAAATACTATATGAATTAAATATTTACTGGATCTTTTTTCATCTTTGACTGACAGCTTTAAAAGATATTTTCGAACATATTCCTCAGAGTTGGAGAGAGGCCACTGAGAAGTTTACCTATTCGGTCGAATATAGCCTGGGAGTGTTGCCACATAAAATTTATATTCATATTAATAATAAGTTAATTGATGTTGCCAATATCTCCGTAAAATCATTTATAATTATCGTCAAAATCAACTAATTAATAATAAAGTTAAACTCAGTTGGGATCTACTGTTCAGTACTATAGAGGCTTCACGATGGCGATATAAGTGGAAAAGTGTACATTAAATGTATAAGGAAAATCTAATGACTGATATGTATTATTTATTTTTATATAAATCTTTGATAACCGATTCGAAACTCAAAAATATCAGTTTAATTGATCATGACACTTGTTGTCTTTGTGGTAAATTTAGTGAAACAACTGAACTGGAATGTGAAGAAACAATGTTTCATTGGAACTACGTTAAGAACCTGCTTGAATTTCTCACAAGAAGCAGGTTAGTACTAAGAAATTTAGATTAACAATAATAAATGGATATCAAAATACAAAAATCACTACAACCTATTGTCATGTATTTACATCTAGGAAATTAACAAGAAATAGTAAAACTAAGCCTAATCTTTTTGCATATTATAAACCCAAACTTAATAATAATATATATTTTGGTTGGTGAGATTCAAGTTCAAAGACAAAATACAAACGTTTATCCACTGGTATGTGGAAACAGCTGTAACAAACAAGGAGATGAAACACAAATCAAATTACCATAAAGCAAGGTAGGTTATTTTTAATATGAAAGTAGGAAGCTTTTTTGTAATACGAAAATTTCTTGACAATGTCAGGTTTATGTATATTTGTATTTCTGTATATACATTACTGGCCAAAATCTTAAGGCCAATGAAAAAATATGCATTTTGCGTTGTTAGACTCAACCACTTATTTGAGCAGAGCTTCGAAAGATGAAAATAAGAAAAGGGAAAATAAAAATAAAAATATTTTGGCGTTGTATAATCTTTAGACAAAGAAATAAACTTATTCATTATAGTCTGTGGGACTGGACTTTGACTATTTTCGCCGAATAAGTTAAAAGAAGCTGACAAGTAAGAGACCATGTGCAACAATAAATTACATTCGTATTGTACAACATAATACATATAAAATCACACTCAAATACTATGACATAATGCGAAGACCTGTGAACATATCAGCTAAGCTTATGAAAATTGATTTATAAAAGTATACTCAAACACTATAAGATATAGACTTGGATAAAAAACAATAACAAATTGTTTTCCAAAATAGAATTATTCCAACTCTGTTGTATAATGCACAATCGAAAGACGTTTGTATTGCGAGTACTTGTTTTAAGAGATGCTCTTTTAAACATTTTCCGTATGCATTTTTTATTATGATACGAATGTATGAGAACAAATTTCTGTTGAATGTTTTCATGAAACTTATTTGTTTAAATTCGTCACTAGACGTCGCCCTAACTACATAACAATATTAGAGAAGATCATCTAATACTCCAACATTTGTCTCCTAAGTTGTAATTCCACTTGAAGATTTCATTTGGACCTTCACCGAACATACTCGTCCTTTCAGCTGTGGAGACGTTATAATGGTTCACTCAATCCCACTATTCGTTGGTAAAAGAGTAACTTAAGAATTAGTGGAAGGTGACGTTAAGTCGTTGCTTTTCCTCTAGTCTATCGCTGCTAAATCAGGGACGACTAACGCAGACAGCCCACGAATAGCTTTGCCCGAAATTCGAAATAACCTAAACCAATAATTTGATCCGATACAGAAAAACAACGATAAAAATATGTTGTTGTGATAAACCACTATATAGCGGTTCTAACAACAAAACATTAATGGGAAAATCTACGTAACGTGTTGGTTCTTCAGTTGAGATTGATCAGATGTTATTCCGATAGAAAAATAAAAAAACAGTTGAATTAACATGTTAAGATACACGGTTTCTTATCTCTGCTACAAAACAGAAAAAAAGTGGTAAATCTACTGTTTATAATGTTAAAACTTTAAACAACTCAGAAAAAAAATCGCATGATGTGGTATCTATCAGATGTGACATTTGGTAATAAGGTAATAATAAAGATTTGGTAATAAGGCCCGGCATGGCCAGGTAGGTTAAGGCGTGCGACTGGTAATCTGAGGATCACGGGTTCTCATTCCCGTCGTGCCAAACATGCTCGCCCTTTTAGCCGTGGGGGCGTGATAATGTTACGGTTAATCGATTCGTTGGTAAAAGAGTAGCCCAAGAGTTGGCAGTGGGTGGTGATGACTAGCTGCCTTCCCTCTGATCTTGGCTCGGCATGGCCAAGCGTGTTAAGGCGTGCTACCTCGTAATCTGAGGGTCGCGGGTTCGCATCCCCGTCGCGCCAAACATGCTCGCCCTTTCAGCCGTGGGGCTTTATAATGTGACGGTCAATCCCATTATTCATTGGTAAAAAAGTAGCCCAAGAGTTGGCAGTGGGTAATGAAGACTAGCTGCCTTCCCTCTAGTCTTAATTTAAGGGACGGCTAGCGCAGATAGCCCTCGAGTAGCTTTGTGCGAAAATCCAAAACAAACAAAACAAATCCTCTATACTTGTGTTTCTAAAACAGTTGTTATCTATTTAAGTTAGAGCCATCATTAATACTGTGCCTAAATAGACTATCAAATAATGTTATATCTTTTCTTTTGTATTTTACTGTAGGGTGTACGTGTTTCGAATACAAATAAGCCTTTTTATAGCTTTAGTTTACTGTTTCGTTGTTGTTGTTCTGAATTAAGCACAAACCTGCACAATGGGCTATCTGTGCTCTGCCCATCACGGGTATCGAAACCCGGATTTTAGCGTGTAAGTCCGCAGACATACCGCTGAGCCACTGGGGGCTGTTTACTGTCTCTTCATCTATGCGTATGTATATATAAGAGCGATTTTTTTTCTATTTCTTTTTCTCTCTGTGGCGTGGTCAGGTAGTTCGGGCTTTCGACTCTCAATCTGAGGATCGCACATTCGAATCCACGTCCTACCAAACATACTCACCCTTTCACCTGTGATGGCGTTATAACAGTAAGGTCAATCACATTATTCATAAGTAAAGAAGTAGCTCAAAAGTTGACGGTAGGTGATGATAACTAACTGCCTTCCCTCTACTGTTACTTTGCTAAATTACGGACGACTAGTGCAGATAACCCTCGTGTATCTTTGTGCGAAATTTAAAACAAACAGACTATGTGGGCCTGTTCCTTACGTACAGCCACATCTGGAGTTTGTCTTCATCGAGTTAAATTCTATGAGAGTTGCTAATTGGTTGCTGATAAAGATCCTGTAATCCGAATACTTTCGAAAGCTGGACCTTTCTTCTTTAAGAGCAAACTAGAAACAGTGATGTAATGAGTGATATATAAAGGAAATTAAGTGACATCATGAAGAACGTCTGGATTGCTAGGAAATGTTTTTCCCTCCATTTACTTTTGTGAAGGTGTAATTTCCAGTACGTTGTAGCTGATGATTGGTTTAATCGTTTTTAGAAAAATATTTTTTTATTACTTACTTCTTTCTTCCATGCAATGTGAGCCCTAACTTTCCTGAAGCACACTATTTAGGTAAGATAATTTGACATATATGTCTGTATGAATTAATTAGCTCAATACATCTTTTTCAGTCAAACTTAAAGCGTCACATTTATTTCACTTAAACATTTAAGTATAATTATAAATAATAACTCTTACTTTAGGTGGAAGCGACATCACGCCATGACACATGAAGACAGAAATTTTGCCACCAGGGAACGCGACGTCAGGTCGACATAAATAACAGGCGACCATGATGGATGATTACGTCACAAAGTAGATAACGTTGTTTTTGGGCGCCATGACAGTTAATTAATTAAATCGTCCTAACTGGATGCTTAACACTAGTTAATTTCTAATTAAGTAATTAAATTAGTTATAATTAATTCGTCATAAAAAAAAAGACTACTAACGCTAATTCATCAATTAATTAAATTTTCTTTCCAAAGAGGACTATGCTAGTCTGGTGACTAAAGATTTTCAGTTTTTTTGTTTTTTGTTTTTTTTGGAATTTCGCACAAAGCTACTCGAGGGCTATCTGTGCTAGCCGTCCCTAATTTAGTAGTGTAAGACTAGAGGGAAGGCAGCTAGTCATCACCACCCACCGCCAACTCTTGGGCTACTCTTGTACCAACGAAAAGTGGGATTGACCGTCAAATTATACACCCCCACGGCTGGGAGGGCGAGCATGTTTAGCGCGACGCGGGCGCGAACCCGCGACCCTCGGATTACAAGATTTTCAGTGATATGATAAAATATCAAAAACAATATTTAAGTTGACATGATCACAATATACATTTTACTAGACACGTATATGTTCGTAGGCCTAAATCGAGATCATTCAGTGATTAAAATTTTTAACTTATACAACATTTTATACCGCCAATAAAACGTTCAGTATGGAATAATTAAAACTGTCAAAAGTTTATGACAGTATTTGTACATGTTAATCTTACGAGTTTTGAAAGAGTTGACTTTCTCATATGAATAATGTAAAAAATATACAATATATTCGAAAGAAATCACAACTACATATTGTGAATTACCATCATAGAATAAGCGACGTGAATATAATAAGTTGTCAAAAACATTACTTAACATGTTTGAATGAGATTAGAACTGCAGGAAGTAATTCATTTGTCTAGAATGAAAAAAAATTTTTCCACATTATATAGTTAATCCAAGTTACAAGTAATAAAAGTTTTGATAACGATAAGCGTTTATAAGACAAAAACAACAACATTGGCTACTACAATAAAACCTGTCTTTGGCGGAATCGCACGGGGCCGAGTAAAATTCCGGCCGAGACAAAGTGAACATGAATTTCCTTAATTATATATAATAAAATTTTTGAGCTGAACGTTATACTTAAGGGAAGTAAGACGTTTGTGAATTTGGTTATTATACTGTTGTTTATGCTATATTTATTAGAATAAAAACAAAAATTAGACATTCAAAATATATATAAGTACACAAAATCTTAATAAAATTTATTTGAAGAAAGTGTCCAATTTCAACTGTTTCGTTTTTCTAAGGGGCTTTCTCGTGTGGTTAGAAGAGAACGCCAATTCTACGGTTTTTCATGAAATTCAATTTCTCCCTTCATTTTTGCATACAATTTGATAGTGTTAATATAACTTAACAATTGCGATAAAGTAGGAATTTGTATTTCTTCACTATATTTTCCATTTTGTTTATCTTCTGAATCTCTTACACTATTACCTAGCACAGATAGCCCTCGAGTAGCTTTATGCGAAACTCAAAAACAAACAAACTTACACTGTTACCATTTTGTGATTTCCTCATAGATTTTAAATCAGTTTCATCAGTTTCTGTTAAAACAATCTTGTCAACGTTCCAAAACTTTCCGCGTTCACAGAATCATCTGCATCAATATTCTCAATCACAGTTTGGATCTCACTAGAATCGCTCTAATGAACAACTTTAAAAAAATTAAGGTATTTAATAGTTGTTATTTTTTAAATGAGGGTAGTAAAATTTTTCCCTACATTTTAAAATTAGGGAACATAGGAATTTATTTTTTTCATTAAAATTATTTAAAGAGTAGAATTTTGCACGTGAAAGACAAATATATTTCTACAAATCATGAAGTTAGATTAACTGCAAAAATAATGACGGCAGAAAAAAGAACAGAATGTATATAACCAATATTTACTGTAACAAAATGTCCGAGAATTTATTAATATTTAAATAAATTACTAACCGTCCCTAATTTAGCAGTGTAAGACAGGGAGGTCAGCTAGTCATCACCACCTCTTAACCATTACATCATGACGCCCACACGGCTGAAAGGGCGAGCATGTTTGGCGCTAGGGGGATGTGAACCCGCGACTTCACATCACGAGTCGCACGCCTTATCACGATTGGCCATGCTGGGCCAGACGTTTTATAATAATAAACTTTAATTAATAATCATTTTACACAAATAATGAAAGTTATTTATTTTAAAAAAAACTATACAAACCATTTGAAAACTACATAAACCGTGTACTTAAAGTTTAAAACGTACCTAACATAATAAATTGGAAACTTGTGAAAAATAAATTATAATACGTAACATTTTGCTATTGACAGAACCATCCCAAATGTGTTGGATTTGCAAGTTGAAGAAGTTTCTCTTATACAATTAAGTGTTTATCTGCTCTTCATTTCCATTCGATGGAGCATTCAATCTTCCACACCCTATATGTGCTCTCTCTTTCCAAACACGAAGTTCTTTTGCTTTTATGGACTTGGACTACTGTGAAAACCCTTTTCCCCTTGGACAGGTCACGTATTCTGTACAGTGGAGGTTGCACAACCAATTTAATTTTGGTCAAAACTGCCAATTTACCATTCCCTTTTCTCTTGCAAATAAACTCTATTAGTGATTGTACACGGCGTTCTCCGCCTTTTTCGGATTAACATTTGTCCAGGAATACTTCTTGCAACAAATGGACGCAAGGGTCAGCCAGATGTGCCTTACAGTCAATGGTTTCAGAGAGGAATGTTGTACCACATCAACTTTATTTAGATTATAAAAAGTATAAACATGAAATTTTTACTCCAGTAAACTTTACACAATAAAATACATTTATTGCTGTACTTTTTCTCTCGCGCCATTTCTATTTAAAGTTTTGATATTATAGATGCGAATTTTTGTTCAACAAATATCTTTTCCTATACATACGTCAACTGATGTTTTATTAGTTTCATAGTTTAATTTTTCACAACAATCTATTTATCTTTAAAATTGCTTAAAAATTATTATTTGTTACACTACTTGAAACAAATATTGGCATTCACAACCTCTTGAATTTTGGTTCGCTGGTATAATAAAGGCATACAATTAAGATTTCTACACTAGATTTTTTAAAAGTAGTAATTAAAAGTTTTCCTCCGAAATGATATATCAGTTCAATTAGTATACGATGTAATATTCTGCTTTTTAACCACACTTATTTTTGTGAGGAAATTACATAAAGGAAATTTTACTTAGCAGTGAGCTGAGTTTGAACACATCTTCATGTTCGATAATAACTTAGTTTCCTGTCACTAGATGTCAGCACAAATTGTTAGTACATAATAACGTTGTTGTTTAGAATTAAGCACAAAGCTGCACAATGGGCTATCTGTGCTATCGAAACCCGGATTTTAGCGTGCAAGTCCGCAGACATACCGCTGAGCCACTGGGGGGCACATAATAACATTTTGGAACATGTTATCTGACAAAACAGTTGTGCTTAAAATAAATAAATAAAATTTATTTAAATTAATCTTCAATATATGAAGCAGTTGAAATCTTAATTAAGCTGACAGTTTGTGTTCATGTTATATGTGTATGAACATAATAACGTTATTTTCCTAATAATCAAAACAATACACAGAATAGTGGTCTTTCCTTCAAGGCTTCAGCAGGACAGAGCCTGACGCTATGTGTGCGTGTTTAATCCTACCTTTTATCCTAGGATCTGAATGAAGGCCGTTATATTAATTGCTCTGACCCTTGCATGTGGTAATCAGTTATATACACATGCTATTATCTTGGGTGTAGATGAAAAGTGTGGGTTCTTAAAATGTCATTTTAACGTCTGTCTATCACTCGGGAGTACTTGTACGAACTATTCCAGCAGGGGCTCCTCTTTAATCTAAAGGTGAAAGTAAAATATTTATTTTAATCACAAATAACAGGGAACTTAAACTTCGTAAACGTTCTTTTGGTTTAAATAACGGATTATCAAAAGTCCTGTTTCAGATTTCGAAAAAAAATCAATTTTTTCTATCGCATTTAAGAAATCGGAGAGAAAAAAAACACCTCTTACTTATATCAAATCACAATGAAAATTGTATTTTTATCAAAAATATAATAATTAAGACGCTGAAAAACGGAAAGAATACTGATATCAAACGTATTCATCCCAATTGTTGTTGTGACGTCTATATCTTTGAGTTTAAAAACTATGCATTGTAGTTTTTCTTTTATGTGTTATGTTATGACGTTTAGTGAAAAAAATCTGCACGTGACAGAGAAAAATGAATATCATTTTCGGATTCAGTGTACAGGAATTACTGCACAACATGTAAAAAACTTCATGACAATAAAACCATCCCAAGCTCGTGTTACTTAAAATGTTTGTTAAAGGTATATTAAGATGGATTTGGCTGAAATTCGCAGTTCATTTCCTCTTCAGAGACGGCGCACACGCCAATATCTTTCTAAAAATGTAATCATGATATCAAAAAAAGAAACATGAAAGTTTGAGTGGTTTCGAAACAAATTGATAAAAATCCTGTAATATGAATACTTTCGAAAGTTGAACCTTTCTTCTTCAAGGGCAAACTGAAAATAGTGGTGTAATCGAATAAATGATATATGAAGGAAACTAAGTGACGTCGTGAAGAACATCTGGGTTGCTAGGAAATGTTCCCCCCTTGTACTCTGTAAAGGTGTCATTTCCGGTACATTGTAGTTGGTGATGACAACGTATTGTAAAATGTGCAAGGAATATTTTGCTTTATAATTGTCTATATAATTTTTTTAAAAATAAGTTAGCACTGATAGAGTTATACAAACAAAATCAAAATAAAGAACTGCGTTAAAACCAGCAAGTCCAAACATCTGACCAACTATGTTAGTTTGTTATAGCCGAAAACAAGACAAAACAAAAATAGATTAAAAAATAAAAACACTGCACTAATTGAAAGGATCCAGGGTACAAACTATAATGTGGTATATGGAATGTACCCTAGGTTAAGAGGTGACTGAAGAAATAGGAGTCACATTGCAAAGGGGATACACCGTCTATCAGTTTTAACCTCAATTCGCCATTCTCACATAAAAAAAATAAGCTAAAGGAATAGCAATAGAAATAATAAATACAGAAATTAGGAGAGTGAGATGAGGATGCTGAAGCCCACATCTGTATCACCCATCACTGACTGCAAACAGTTGTGGGAAGGTGACTGCTTTCCAAAGTAAAGAAGAAACCAATAAGAAAACTCAAGTGCTTCCATTTAGAGGGCAAGTTAAGTAAAATTACCTCTTGAAGTTAGCATTCCAACTCCCCTTATGGAAGAAGGACACTAATTAGGAGTCCAGTAAACGAATTATGCTGGTATGAAGGGTCTCATCCAATTATCTAAATTAACTAGTATAACTCCCAACCACCACTCAGTATCTCTACTGTGACGATCATGCTCTAAACAAGCCTTTATATGCGGCAAGGTGTACATCCACATAAAGTAGTGCCAAGTATTAAATGACCTTATTCACAACTAAAAATAGTTATTAGAAATTTTTAGCAAACTTTCTTTACTTTTTTTTCTTTTCATTTATATAATACATTGTTATATTTGTTACAGAATAATTAAATGATTTTGTGTTAAGTTTCCTCAGTATTTCCATTAATTGTTAATTTTTATATCAGTATTTCAACATTACCGACAAAATATTGTAATTTATTGCAAATTTTACGATATCTGAATTATGGCGAACTTATAATGCTTACAACAAGTTGTTTTTGTATTAAGCACAAAGCTACACAATGGGCTATCTGTGGTCTGCCCACCACGGGTATCGAAACCCGAATTTTAGCGTGCCATTCCGCAGACATATCGCTGAGCCACTGGGGTGCCTTACAACAAACTAACTAAACTAAACTAACGTGGCAGGGGTTCAGTTTAGAGAGAGAGAAATCAGAAGAGTTCTCTCTCCAACTGGGGTGTTCAGGAACTTTGTAGTTCCTCTTCGCCCCTTTTCGTGGATTGTTATTAAGATTAAGTGGTGTTTTTTTTTAAATTGTTTTAATAAATTAATTATCGTTATTATTCTTGACTTTTTGGGTGGGGAAAGTCTCACCAAATGTTCTTTTGGGTGGAGGCAAAGGCAGCAGTGGAAAGAAAGGCCGGGACCTGTTCCGAAAGGAAAAAGTTCGGCAGATGTGAACATGAATGTAATTCATTCAAATTCAGATCAGATCAAACGGCCCGATTCTGGGTCTGGCAAAAAGGTTGCCTAGGCTGGGATCTAGAAATCCAATGCCTGAAGATTTTGAAGTGGGGGGAAACGGGAGTGCCCCGAGAAAACCCACTTTCACACGACAGGCGCCGAAAATTTTGCCTGTCATGTGCCCTGTACCTGAAAAAAAAAGGAATTCATGTTAATAACATAGATTTTATTTATTTAGATTCTTTCTTGAGTGGATTGTGATTCTTGAAATATGTTGTAAGGTGATATGAATTTCGTTGGTGCACTTCATAATTTGTGTAGTGATGCCGTTAGTTTGTTTCTATTTTCTGCTTTTAGATAGTATTTCAGAGAAAGTTCTGTTATTCTATCTTTTATAGTTGGTAAATTACTAATTTGGTGTAGATAATTTGTTAACTTACAACAATAGAGTGTGATACACTATTATTAAAAGAAGGTAAGTCATAAATTTAAAAAGCAAAATATTTTCTTTTATCAAAAATATTTACATTGATATTCTTACCAATTATTTTAATTTCTAAATATAAATAATGTATTTCTCTATTAGATACTGAGGTATTTTAGTTTCAAATTCTGCTGGATAAATAGTGTTAATATCATTATTTATTTTAGTATGCTTTACACTAATTAAATCATCTATATACCTGCAAATTAAGGCAAAAATATCTAGATTTGTGTAATTTTCAATAAATATACTTTCATAATAGTAAATATATAAATTTGCTATACAAATATAATGGTTAGTTCCCCCATTGGAACATTAAGATGGGTTAGGCTAAAATTCGCATTTCATTTCCTGTTCATAGATGACGCACATGCTAATATCTTTCTAAAAATTTAATCATGTTGTCGAAAAAAATTTGTTTGTTTGTTTGTTTTGGAGGCCTGGCATGGCCAAGCGCGTAAGGCGTGCGATTCGTAATCCGAGGGTCACGGGTTCACGCCCGCGTCGCGCTAAACATGCTCGCCCTACCAGCCGTGGGGGTGTATAATGTGACGGTCAATCCCACTATTCGTTGGTCAAAGAGTAGCCCAAGAGTTAGCGGTGGGTGGTGATGACTAGCTGCCTTCCCTCTAGTCTTTCACTGCTAAATTAGGGACGGCTAGCACAGATAGCCGTCGAGTAGCTTTGTGCGAAATTCCAAAACAAACAAACAAAACTTTATTTTCAAAATTTATTTTTAATATTTATTGGTATATTAAATATTTCGTAATATTAATACTGAAATAAATGTTCTTTTCCATATGTATGCTTAAGCTCTATGAAACCAAGCAATAGAAACTGAAGTAAAACATAGATTTTTAACACATATAATTGCAGTTCTGTACTTTAAAAAACAGTAAAATCTTCTGGGTTTGATAGTGTGGTCATTAGCCATAAGAAATCGATGGTTAATTTTGAAATATTCAACAAACATCTTTGATTTGGATTATACGTAAACTTCTGAAATTATCTGACTGGTCAAGCAGTACGCTGTTAAAATAAATTGTGATTTATAATCTCTTACTTAGCCAAAAGTGCAAATTCTCCTTCTATTAAATATGTGTCAAGAAAAGTTGATTAGAAACATGAGAAAAATAACCAGTTTAAGTAAATCAGAAATTTTTTTTTGTTCAGGGACAAATAAAGTCAAGCTTGAGAAAATTAACGAGCTGACAAAATGTACTGAATCCAAAATTATAGATAATTCACAGTGGGCTGGTATTTGTATACGACGATTGCCTCGACAATTCATTCCAATTTGTTAAACAATGTATTGCTGTCTTGAATCTGTAAACATTAAAAATAAATTACAGATCTAGAAAGACGAAAGTTTCATTTACTTTTCCTTATTTCACTTACAATTTCCATTTTTTTAACTTTGTATCAAGAATGTTACCCACTTTCTGTTTGAAAATAGTTATTTATATCTAAAGAAAAGTATTAAATTTACTGTAAACAAACTGAAGTATAACATATTACAAAGTAGTTGTGATACTATTTAGCACAATCTTATCGTTTCTGGCACAAAAATTTAATTATAAAGTTAAATTTTATGAAATAATATCGTAAAGTACAAAACATAATTCATTTGAAGCTTTCAGATGCAATTCGAGAGTGTGAATTTGCAAAATTTCCTTACCAGAATTAACAAGTGTTCTTCAATGACATGTGTGCTGAAGGTAAACATGCAGACATACAGATGTTTTTGAACTATTATATATATTTTTTCATTTACGTTTATATAACTAATATTGAAATATTTACTTATATTAAAATGTTCAATACTGAACTATTACCAGAAAAGTCCCTTTTATAGCTACATTTGTCACTTCTCAAAAATAACATTTCAGAACCCTACAGAAAGGGTGATTCGCGACTTCACACAATGTGTGTTCCTTCACAATATTCGCCATTGAATAATTAATCCAGCGGATTTTCTTGCAGTTTTGACGTCTCATCTACGTTAAAATCGACACTTTAACCAAACATACTATACATTACTAACGTCACTATACATTATAGTTCCGGAATTATTAAGAGAGGAATGTATTAAGTAACTTAATAGTTACCCAGGACATTACAGAGCAATGTTAAATATGATATCATACATCCGAACTATAACTCACTTCTTAAGCTTGAAACGCATACATTATATGCTTGTACAAACTTCTCATTTTGTAATATCTTACATAACTTACATTAAGTGTTACGACTCAATGCTTGCAGAACCTCAAACAATGTGTCACTGGTAGATTTGCAGCAGATCATGAGGACCCAGAAAACACACTCTCTGAAATGATTAACAAATGTTTCTAAAGAGAGTACGTTGAAAAGTCGTATATACATGAATATATATACAATTATATTGGAAATATATTAAACTATTTTTAGACTTGGACACCTTGCGTGCTGAAGTATATAAATATCATCATATAAAGTGTTATATATAACAGTTATACTTTGTGGTAACTACTCACTTATCTTAACTTTCAGATGAAGTAAAAAATACCGTCACAGTTAGAGTGACATTATTAGTGTACCTTATCATGCGCGGTTGAAATGGCTTTTAATATTTTGCGGCGGTTTAAATAAATCATCGATGTTATTTATGATTTTTTATCAAAATAAATATTTCTAATAAAATGAATAAAAATAAAAATTGTGAAAAAATAATAAAATACTAAAGATATTTTAACAAAGCAAACCGGGAATTATTGCTTCTGCTTATTCTGTGTACTTTGCATGATTTTCAAATTTCCTACCTTTTGATGTCCTGGTGAATGCCATCCACAATCAAATAGTGAGTTATTCTTTACAATCGTATAATGGAATTAAATATTTAAATTTCCACAGCTTAGAGAGAGATAATATTTTTCAAAGGAACTCAAAACAGTCAACTTCGAATTATGTGCCCAAACCACAAGGTCACAGTTTATAATGTAAAAAAAAACATAACCTTTGTGATGTTGAAAATTAATTCGTAGCGAAAAATTATGACTCAGGGTGTAAAATACTAATCTATTAACAATGGTGATAAGGAATTAATGACATTGAATTTTAATTAAAGTAGTTATACATAGAGTTAAAAATTATTTACAAATGCATAAGTTGCTACTGTCTTCTGAAATACACTTATCATCTGATAATATTTTTTAAATTTTATAAATCCAAGTAACCTATAGGCATCATTAATTTTATTGCGTAATAATAATTTTTACCGTAGCTGAAGGATTGTTTATCTACATATTAATACTTTTTCAATGCACGTAGAGAGATTCACTCACAGTCTAAGGGTCACGTGTTTGAATTCCCGTTCATGTTCATCCTTTCAGCTGTGGAAGCGTTATAAAGTTACGATGAATCTCACTATTCGTGAGTAAAAATGCAGCCCAAGAGCTGGCGGACCATGTTGATGACTAACTGTCTGGCCCATGACGGCCAGACATGTTTAGGCTTGTGACTCGTAATCTGAGGGTCGCCCAAGGGTAGCCCAAGAGTTGGCGGTGGGTGGTGATGACTAGCTGCCTTCCCTCTGGTCTTACACTGCAAAATTAGGGACGGCTAGCACAGATAGCCATCAAGTAGCTTTGTGCGAATTTCTAAAAAAAACAAAACATGTTTATCGTGTTTTAAGAAATGTTTGGAGTTTCTTAAGGCCTCAGTTAAGATATAAAGTGGCTTAGCACTGAGTCTGAAATCAAATAAGGCAAAAGTGCAGGTTCTGATAATTGTTTTGTTTGTTTTTAAATTTCGACCAAAGCTACTCGAGGGCTATCGGCGCTAGCCGTCCCTAATTCAACAGGGATAGAAGGGAAAGTAGCGAGACATCACCACCCATTATCAACTGTTGGGTTACTCTTTTTTACCAACAAATACTGGGATTGACAGTTATATTATATCAGCCCCCACGGCTGATAGAATAAACAGGCTTGATGCGACCGGGATTCGAACCCGCAACCCTCATATTACGAATCGAACGCCTACCTGGTCATGCTTTGCCTTGTTCTGATAATCCTACAGGTGGACCACAGGTATCCGAATTTGCAGTTTCGTGATGAACTTCAAAGAAGCAAAAATATTAGAGTGTGTGCAAAATTTGTAAATCGATTAGCGTGTACGAAATACCAAACAATTTCAGGTTACAAATTCTGCTCAACAGATGAAAGATCTTCCGTGATGACGAGAAACCACAAGAAATAAAAATGTCTTTCTAATTAGCACTTAAATTCAAACAACGTTTCGACCGTCTTAGTTCATCTTCAGATTAACAAAGGGAGAGTCAGAAACGAGTCAAAGGAACGAAAGTGGAAAGGTGTTCGGGGTTGTACAGAGCATTGCAGTTGAAAGTTAGGTGATTAATTAGCATAGGTACAATGGCGTCTCTTTATGTTGATTTCATTTTGTTTCAGTTATTGTGTAAGTACGACTCCTTGATTTTGGTTTAAAGAAAATAACATTTATTTTTGTTTTTTTGTAATGAAATCTATTTTGTTAACAACATGTCTGAAGTTAGTTTTGTCTTGAGAAGAAGTCGATGTTTAAACTGATATCATTAATATTTATTTTCACGGTCTTTGTTACACTGTTGAAACAATGTGAGAATACTAATATAACGTTTGTTTATTTATAATTAAACACGAAGCTGCACAATTGGCTATCTGTGCTCTGTCTCCTACAGGTAATAAAATCGCATTTTACCTGTGTGATTCCGTAGACATACCACTGTGCCATTAAAGGTAATATACCTGAGAAAAAGGGGAATGTTGTATAGCAAATACGTAGTATATTATTTATGCGTGCACGGTTTGAATTTTATTATTCGTGTTAAAGGTAAAATGAAATGATAATGGTTACTTTCGTAATATTCTGATAACATATATACATATTTTTTTCTTTTACACGCAGTAAAGTTTATAATGAAATAATTAATTGCGGCATGTCTTTATTGACAGTGAAATATCAAAGAATACCATATTAATAATCGTGTACGAAACCGACTGTTGGAAGATTGGTTGATTATTTGTTATTTATCCGTGATGACATGAAAACCCACTTGTAAAGAATAATATATATGTAAAAAATGGCTAGTAAGAGTTAAGAAAACTTTTATGTAGAGGAACAAACAATGTTTCGACTTTCTTCGGTTATCGTCAGATTCACAATGAAAGAAAGAGTTAACTGACTGACAGTTGACCACTTGTTTGAAGAGGGTTGTGTAATTCAATGCAGGAATACAGAGAACGTGCTGAGATTTTGATTATATTTTTAATATGGGTATAAAGGTGTTCCTTTTTTGTGTTTTATTTTGGGCTTGAGTTCCTGTTTAAGTAAGGCTTCTTTAATTTTGCTTTTATGTTTGTTTTTATTTGGTATTTATATGTTTCTCAAGGTTATGTTGTGTTTATCTGATTTGAAGTCGACGTGTGATACTTTTTATAGAAAACATGAACAAAAAACAACCAAAAATAATCAACAGAAAGAAGACAACTTTGACCATTTTATTGACATCCAAACTTTCCAGAAAAAATTTGAAAAATATATTTTCGAGAAACACCTAAAAACAACACTTTATATCATTGCAATAGAAAAAAAATGTAGCTACAAAATTTTGCCGTGAAACAAAACATAAAACTGTAGTTATAGTGTACTACAGTGTGTGCCAATTCATTACTGAAGTTTAGTTCTTACAACTTTCTAAAAATTACATATTTGGTTTAATAAAAAAGAAAGTAATAAACGTTTTCAAAAATGTCTTGAATAACGGTGTAAAATTTGTGGTGACAAAAACCCACTTGAAGTAAAAAAGAATCTCAAAACGATTGGTATGTGTATTGATAATTTTATTGATAAGTAAAAAACATACCGTATTTTCCGGTTAATAAGCCGAATCGCCGAATAAGCAGAGGCTAATTTTCAGCTCTGAAAATGAGGGTTTTTGCTTTTTACCGCCCACTTAGCCGAGGCAGAGAATGACCCGTACGACGACCAGGTCTCTGCCGAGGATTTGAATATATTATTTGGTGCTTTTGACGATGAAGATGATGAATTTGATGGATTTTAATGAATTTCTGAGATTAAAGTGTGTATTTTTTATGAATTTTGTTATTTCTATGAATACATGTCATTCGTAATGTATGGACCTTTTTCTATTAATAAATAAAGTGTATTCAAGTGAAATAACTCTGCCGCAACTGTGAGATCAAAGGTATGATTTTGGGGCCGATTTTGGTTTTCGGTATTTTTTGGTACAAAGCTGTTGATCGGTCAATAAGCCGATCCCCAAAAATCAGGTCCAAAATTTAGGGCCAGAAATTCGGGTTATTAGGCGGAAAATACGGTATTATGAGAAACACAGAGACAAATTATCTGTTTTTTATTCATTTGGATTATCTCATTTTGACACGACTAATCAGTTTTACTTAAGTATGTCATTATTTTAGAGAGTTTGCACCTGAATTTTATGATATTTTACAATTAATATATAAATTCTTCCGGAATTCTTAAGAACAACACGAATACCCATTAATAATTTTGTATTCCTTGATTATTACTTTCATAGTCAAAATTTTTATGTATTGTAACATTAACTTTTGAAGGCACTGAATGAGGAGAAAGAAAACATCTCGAAACACAACAGATAAAAAGATAAAAACTGAAGAAGTTTTGAATAGCTCAAAAAATAACTTAAGATATAGTATTTTAAGTACAAAAATCTTTCATTCATATTGGACGTATCTCATGCTGTCCAAGATTACTAGTGGTAAAGTAAAAATATATTAAGTGAATTTAAAAGTGATGACCTTACCTAGAGGTATAAAGTGGGATGGTCCTTAACGTTTTTATCCACATCATATATCATCAAATTAACAAAACATTACCAAATGAAAACAATTCAATACACCTACAATTCACACCATATGTTGTTATGACTGTTTTATACATGAACTTATCGTATCTAAAATAAAACGACAGCACAAATGTGATAATCAAAATGATAAAAAATAATCAAGCACCATTCAAATAATCTACTTTTAAATAAAATAAAACTTGAAGAGAAAATGTGGCATTCTTATTATACCATATTAAGCCTGTAAGAAGTAACGTGAGTTAAATCGGAATAAAGGACAACCCAATAGTTTCTGAACACAAACAAATATGTCAAACACGGAACATGAGCAATAGCATTTCTTTTCATGTATTACATCATGGCTGTCAAATTGACTGGAAATTAACAATGATTTTATACAAAATAGATAACTACATAAACAAAACAAATTTCAAAAAGATGTTTTACCAGTAAATTGTCCAATTTTAGTATCTTCCTATAAGATTTTGACCTAAACAATTTTCTGACCTTCGTTTTGCCTTAATGGTAGGCATCACGATGATCTAGTCGGCTAGAAGAAGACAATGCCAGACAAATAGATGATGAAATGTCAAAACTAGTTTCTACTTTCTGATAGTATTTTTCCGTTTAGTGTGGTTTTAAATTGTCATTTAAAACAAATGTTAACACCTCAATTTGAAGAAGTTATTGGAATCAGGATAATACAACTGTTATAGGGTAAATACAGTTGCCCGATACATGCAGATATAGTATCATTTGTTTTGGGGAAAGATACCTTTAACCCTACAAAATACAAATTCCAAAGATCCACGCTTCTTGCACCTGGTAATTTTATCACTTATAAGTACAAATTAAAAAACATAATAAGACTAAAAGAATTATGTATACCTGAAACAAGAAGAAAAATGGAAAACAGATCATGCTAATGTTATTATGAGTTTATGAACATAAAACAACAAGGAATAGAATCGTAGTTTAATAAAAAAAATATTTTTTTACTCCATTGACTTCAAATAACCTGTATAAAATTTGAACATAATCTTTTCAAAAAATGTTGGTCATCATTTTTTAATTCAGTCACTGGTGTTAAACAAGAAGCAATAAAATATGAAATTTACCATTACTTTCAAGTTTTTTTACAAATATAAAAAAACATTTATATGTGATACATGTTAGAGAATATGTTAAATTTTACAATTAACAATTTACGAGTTTGTCTGTTTTGAGAGTAAACGAGCATTACGTTAGCTACTGTCCAAAAAAAAGAGAAATCGAAACTTGCAATTTCGAATTTTAAGTCTATTTCCTTCCTGCTATCCTGCCAGGAATCTTGCAGGTTAAAATTTTTTATAAGTGATAGTAGTAACTGTACAATATGGAACTATATTGTATTAATTTTTGTAACATAAGCTAAGATTGTGACATTTAGTATTTTATTACTATTTCTTCAAGAAAGGGTGCCATGTTGATGGATGATGTCTCGAAAGTAAATAAAACTGTAGCCTCGTTGTACAATCATATCATTGTTGCATGACAATTCTATCTTCATAATTAATACTCACTTGTGTATTAATTTGTGCTCACTAAGTAGACTTTTCCTAACCAAGTGTCACCTGCTGGTACAGCGGTAAGTCTACAGATTTATAACGCTAAAATTAGGGGTTCTTTTCCCTTCGGTGTTCTCAGCGAAAACCCCAAGGAGTCTTTGCTATAAAAAACACATACACTCCTTATCCTAAAAGATACACAAAATAATCAGAGAATACAGATTTGAACAGTTTGTCAAAAAGTTTCTCAATTAGTTTCAGATTTAAAATGATATGTGATATATCAAAAGGGTTTTGAAACGAAAATGTTCATGAATACAATAGCAATCGAATGGCAAAAGTTCAAAAACTGCTACTTATATTTTGGTTGTAAGCTTAATCATGATGACAAACGATACCTCTTATTTACTGATATGTGGTTTGTTACACATTTTCTTACAGCATGAATAAAAAATACATAATACCATTTAAATATTTTTTTTTTCATTTTGTTATGTATATGTGTAAATATTTTGTAAACGACAACATGTCGTGTTGTGTTTGAATTTTCATTTGTATTATTCATTTTTCCATATTGATATTATTGTTTCGAAGTTTAAACTAAAATATGTTATTTATTTAGGGTAACATTTTAGAACTTTCTCGAATTAAGTAGACCAATCACATGTTTGTAAATGAGTGCTGGTGACTTCCTGTCTAGAAGTGTAGTCTCGTGCAAGAACGGATATGCGTGGATAGCTCTGGAGTTGTATGGAAATTGCGAGATTGTTCGAGAAATAGGCCTATCGTTATAAAAGACGGTGACGTGAGAGATGTTCAGTCATCAGTCATCAGTTTTATTCGAGGGAGAGAGATTCAGTCATTAGTTTTATTCGAAGACAAAGAGTGAGATTCAGACACCAGTTTCATTTCAAAAGAAGAGAGTTAGCTATTTGAGAAAGATTAAGTGTTTGCTGTGAATATTCAACTTGGATTTGTGATTGAAATTAGATCTACGGAAGCCGTGATTTTATTTCGTCAATCTCTACGATACTTCTGAATTACTGCTTGTGCTGAGAGTCGGCGAATTTATTGAACTGTGAACTGTTTCGGAATCTCTTCGTGGGACCAAATTCACACCCTAGACTGGAATTTGATACTTTAATTTTAGATCATTACATTAGATACAGGCCAGTACCGTTTTGTATTGTGATTTATTTTGAAGTTTGAAACTAATATTATTTTGTTTTGTAATTAATTTCGAATGTCGTAACTTAATATCTGTCACTGTTATTATACAATTTATGTCATATTTGTTATATTTGTTAATAGTTTAGTGTTATAAATTATACAAGCTGTTATCTGGGTTTTTCTGTTGCGTTTAGTCTACGAAGAACATAAAACATAAAAAAAATACGTAACAATTTGCTTTTACAAAAGCAATACAATGTGTAAAAAATTCTAAAAACAACTGTTTTTAATCTATATCAAACATGACTCAACCTTTATCTCTAAGATTTATGATATTGTAATGTGTGCAGGGAAATGAATAGATTTTAAAATGATATAATCAAACATAGTGCTAACATTGAAAATTTAAATAAACAAACCAATCTCACATGTTATTGATGTTTTTTTTACACACAAGGAATAAGTATGTTTTTTAATTTCTCATTACGAAAATCAAAGTTTAACACATGGAACAGAGTACTAATTACAAATAATCGCAGCATATCATTGGTGTAGAGGCACTTTCCATTGTTTAAAAACTTGAAACCTTTTTTTCTAATAAAAATCAGGCCACTAAAAATATTATTTTTAAAGTAAAGACTTCCACAATTTATTTGTGCCCATTAATATATTAATTTCAAAACGATTACATTCAGCTTCGTTTTATGATTTATCTCAAACAAGCCTCCATTTTAATAGGTTACATGTTAGAAGTTAATTAATAATTGAAATTGAGAAATTAATTAACTGTTGATATGTAGTAAATTTATGATATTTGTTATAAAGATTGATGCACACCATTTTTTTTCTCAAAAGAAATACATTATAGTATATATATATAATACAATTGATAATAATAATAATTAGATATAATAGTTTACATACACAAGTTTTACAAATTTACAAACATTAGTTTTCCATCTGATCCAGATTTCCTTGATATGTCAGTGAGGGTTCACGATGAGGGTTTAATAATAATTAGATATAATAATTTATAAACACAAGTTTTATAAATTTACAAGCAAATTTAGTCTTTCATTTGATCCAGATTTCCTTGATATGTTAGTGAGGGTTTACGATGAGCGAATTAATTTCAAGTTGATTTTGATACAGTTCACCAAAGAGGAAGGAAGCTAATTCTTTGCTTTTCCCATGCCGATAACAATTCGAGTTTCTTACGAATGAAATATTTCATAAAATATACCAATATCTGATGTTAATTAACTGAAGTTAAACGATTTATAATGTTCGAAATCTATAAACGTTCCTGTTTTGTATCTGAAATTAATAAGCATTAATCACAGTTATAATTTCTCAGGATTACAGAATCACAAATGTAGCAAACTGTCTCTTGGCATTTCAGTGAATAATTTCAAAAGGATGAATCGAATTTCTGGAAATTTAAGATTCCAAATTAATCTTAATTCTTGCTATCACTCATACAGCCACAAAGTATGTCGTTCATTCTTGAATTAGAGTATCTTTCATAATTGAAGGTTTAATCTGCAATTTATAAATTCATCACAAATTATATGTCTTTTCAAAAAGAAGCATGAAGGTTATAAAAAAAAACAAAGAATCTCGTCATTTTACACATCTAAAAGGAAGTAATTTTTATTCAGTTTTAAAAATTTCATTCTTTCTAAAGAATAAATAATGTTCATACTTCTGTTATCAGTATACACCTGTTCCGACATCAAAATGCAGATATTTCTTTTTGGAAAAAGTATATTGTGACAAATACTCTACGATATACACAGTACCTATTTCTTGGAACTTGTATAGTAAGAAATAAATAACAAAAAATCAAAGAGATAAAACGAGAAATAAACGAGACATACTTAATAATACTAAAATTATATATTTCCAAAGTAAATTTGTGTTGCACAGAATATTATAATTAGAAAAAAAAAAAGAAATAATGTTTTTGTTATTTCCTTTTAGGTCTTTTTTATGTATTCCTAAAACTTTTTTAAACACAATATCAACCCAAATGTTATTCATTAACTTTTTTGTTCCCCTTAAGAAAACATAAAAGAACGAGTATTCTCTGATCTGGCAACTAGTGGCGTATTTTGGTGGGGGCTAGATGGGGCTCAGTCCCAGTTTCCATGTGAGCACATTAAAATTTTATTCTATCTAAAATTACTTATTATGTAAGGCCTACGAAGTAATAAAACTTGAGTTCTCTCGAGATTGAAGTAGTCCAAACTCATAGTTAAAATGATTACAAACAAACACCCACCTTGCTAGTACAGCGGTAATTTTACCAATTTACAACGCTAAAATCATGGGTTCGTTTCCCCTCCGTGGGCTCAGCAGATAGCCGAATGTGGCTTTGCTATAAGAAAACAGACACAAGCAAATAAACACAATTTTAAATATTATATTAAATAAGCAGCTGTTCTCATAAATACACACTTAAAATTTGAAAGAAAATAAAGATTGGCTTAAATCATTCTAGAAAATGACCTTTTAGTTATCATGCGTATAAAACATCTAAAAGCGTCACAACAATAAATAATAAAATCAACCAATCTTTGATCAGTCCTTTTTGTATATTATTATAAATTTTAATGAGAGTGACAAAGGTGTGTTTAGAAATATTGTTCTATTGTATTTCACTATCAACACAGAAATGCAGTATCTAAATATTTCATTGTAAAATTTACTGGGTGTGAAAAATATATATTTTTGGAATATTATAAAAGTATCCACGACCATTGAACACAAATACTAAAATTTATACCCGTGCATACATAAATGTATGTATGTATTCGTCACATACCATTATCCCTTTTTTCTCAAGGATATTGCGCCTGGTGGAACAGTAACATGTGTGCGAACTCACACCGATAGAACCCAGTTTCGATACCCTTGTGAGCAAAGCATAGGTAGTCCACTATGTAGCAAACGTTATTATATGTTGGAACAAAGTAATAAAGACCGTGAAAATAAATATTGGTGAAGTCCGTTAAAACAACGACATTGACCTCTACTTAAGACTAAACTAGTTTGCTTCTTACATGTTATTAACAAAATTATTTTCATGACAAAAAAAGAGAAAATGTGAGCTTCTTTAAACCAAAATCAAAGAAACTTTAGTTATACAACAACTAAAACCAAAACTATCTTAACCAAACTTCAAACCACAGTGGATTAAGGCATGCGACTCGTAATCTGAGGGTCGCGGGCTCGCATTCCTGTCTCACCAAACATGATCACCCTTTCAGCCGTATGGGTGTTATAGAGTGTTGATCAATCCTACTATTCCTTAGTAAAAGAGTAGCCCAAGAGTTAGCGGTGGGTGGTGATGACTGGCTGCTTTCTCTCTTGTTTTACATTGCTAAATTAGGGACGGTTAGCACAGATAGCCCTCGAGTAGCTTTGTGCAAAATTCAAAAAAATAATCAAACAAAACAAACAAAGTTCGGTCCTGAACAAATACAAAATCTGAGCATGTGTCCATCGTCAACAGTGGACAGGAACCATATATGGGAGTACAGATGACGAACAATAATCGTTGCGAAACAAAAACAGGTCGTATTTGTATTACTAGAAACTTAACATTTATTGGTTACGGGGTAAATATGTTGAAAAAAATTTGAATGTTCCTAAACACCTATTACCACTAAATTCCGACAAACTCGGGATGATAACTAACAATCAAATACCCATGAAGTTTATTAGACTTCGTCAGACTTTGTACAGAGCCATGTCTCAAATATTTTCTTTCACTTTCATGTTATACTTTTGGCATTGTACATTGAAATTATTATACTACAAACAAGCTGATAATCCTTTAACTGCGATGTTGGGTATTAAAAAGCATAAATTCATTTGCTATGATGTAGCTATGATGTTAAAAAAAACAAAGGAAAGAGGTATGAAACAATTATAAGTTGAAGTTATTTGGAGATGTACTTTGGAATTTCATTGTTCGTATTTAAAAATTTCGTCAATACTTTTCGTCGAGTTTCTAATTTAGCTCTGAATAACATAACTACTTAAAATAAGATTGAAAATTGAGAAGTAAAAATTCTGACCGTAAGTTGTTTGAAACTTTTGAAATCATAATTAGCAGAAGGACACATTATATTTTGTGATCACTGCTGTCATAAAACTTTGATTACTTGCATACAGTTTGGACGAAAGAGTGTATGAATCTTTGTCCTCCTTCTTCTAAGGGAAGGAAAAACTTCATGAAGCTAGAAATTTGTAAAGGCGGATTTGCTCGAAATAATCATGAAACAGCGTAACGTCTCTGAAAAAGAAATATACATAGATGGGAACGCATTTCCATAACACTACACAATTGCTTGTATTACCTTCTTCATGTGGATGTACCTTTAAACAATTAGTTAAATTTAAATACAATTTGTCCAATCCAGAAGAAGCTAGACAATGAACGGTAAATATGTCAACAAAGTTCTGATAATTCTTGGGAAATTATACTATAGTTCAAATTATCGGCTCAGATCTGATGAATGAATGATATTAAAGTGGGTTTTATAAATCGAAATATTCACGAAAACAGCAACGTTCTCAACATTCAACACGAAAGCTCTTTTTGCAGCTCTTATTGTGGTCGTAAGACTTACGATGACAAAACGCAACTCTTAGGACATGATGAGGAAATTGATGTGCAGTAAGTTCATTTTTAAAGTTTATTAACGTATAAAATTGTAAGTAATCGTTCTTTTGAAGTAAATATTCTTTATTAATACCTATATTAGATCAGGAGAAACAGAAGAAAGTCTTAAAACTATATTAATATTACTAGAGCAAAATCTTATCACAGGTATATTAAAGTTAAGAAATAGTCTGAAATTGTCTCATTCGTATCATTGCAATTTTTAATGAATCTAAAAAGTTAAGGTACGGTTTTGAAAATTTCAACAGATATTTTCTATCAAAGATGTAACATCCACTTCTAGAATTATTTTCATTACAAGTCCTTTGAAGTGTTGTTATAGCTGAGCAATAAGTAAAGCAATTGAGATTTCAACAAAAATTATATGTTTCAGATTAAACCAATCAAGATTGTAAACAAAAACTGGTAATTTCCAGATTTGACCAATATAAATTAAAAATAAAGGCTGGTAAGTCTTACAGTTAAGTAATATAAATCAGAAAAAAGGAGTAAGTTTCAAATATAAAACTATCAAGAAACAATTCAAAAATTTATTTTTTTCTTCAGTAAAAATGTCATGAGTGTTGCAACACAAAAATGCACCTACAAAGAAATTCCTGAATAAAATTTACTCTGTGATGTAATACAGTAATGATGGCTTATTGCTAACTTAAATCTGAATGGAATAAATTTTTCTCATAGCTGATAAATATTATTGAATGTTAAGTTTTCCAGGAAAGACTTCAGGCTCGATAACCTTTTGAAGGAACGAACAGTTGTACTTAAGGGTATTTCTGCTAGTTTATATAAAGATTCATCTCACCAACTCATATCGATGCTTCAAATAATCTATTGCAATATATTTAGTATAATGTATTGTAATTATGCGAATCAGAAAACTTACGTTTAATATTACCCATGGGCTTATTTTAAGTTCCTATTAACTTCATCAGGTGCACGCCTACGTTAAATCTCAACTTTTACTTTGATATTCACAACTTTTATTTGTAGTTGAACACAAAGATACACAATGGGCTGTTTGTGCTCCTTCCAACATTAGTATTAAAACTTCTTTTCTGGCGTTGTGAGTCCGTAAGCATTTCGCTACACCACTGGATCCTATTAAAGATGTATACTATGATTCTGTTTGGCTTTAAATTGTTTAGTTACTTAAATTTTTTTATTTAATTTAGTAACTCGTTGTTCTGTTTTTAATTCGACGAGACGTTAAAACGTCGATTATGGAATTAATTTTTTAAATATTTGTGATTAAGACATAAATGAAGCTTGTTTGACGTATATAATTTTTTATTCTACTTGCTATATTTTTTATTGTGTAAGTTATTAAAATGTGAATTAAACCCATTCCATCAGAATCCTCTGCTCAGACTAGTTTCTAATATCATTTGTTTTATTTCTTATACACCTAGCAATACAGTTTTGTCAATGTAACGTACTGTTAAAACTATCTTGTAACACTGCTATACCCTTCTCTACTTGCTAGTTTTTTTCTGCAATGTTTTGGTTCTCTGCACTGTTTAATCCCATTTAATGTTATCCTTAAAGCAAAAGTGCACATAACTTAAAATTTAAAATTTCTGAAATATCATTGATCATGAATCCTCATTAATTTCATTTTTTACATCAACATAAATAAATCACGATATCTGTAGAAATATCTTGCTTATTTAGTAATTTGTATACCATACACAAAACAGTTGACCATTGTATTGTGTATTTTCCCCATTTATAATTAAATATTTTTTTGAAATACCTTTTAATAAATTTTCAGGGAAATGTATAACTGAGAATGCAGTGATTGATTTGTATTAAAGAGTTTTAAACAATCTTTATTGTTTAGCTTTATATTTTGACTTTTCCTTTTTAAGTATCTAATTGAAAATGATATTTGGGTGAGACATGCGAATTCTTGTTGATGAAAATACTTCTGAGAACCTTCAGAAAAATTCTCTAAGATCTCACAAAGAGCTTAGGAAGGAATGCAGTGATACAAGGGTAAGGTTAAATATAGTTATGTTTGTTGTATTTTATATTAATTTTGTTAATCTCATTATTTCTAGGTTCTGTTAATTTTAAGTTCATTTTCTAAAATCCAAGATTGCACCATAATTTTAAAATTGGAACAACCTTTAAGATTTTAAGTAAATGAGCACAGATTTCAAAGAAGTTTACATAAATGATGCTTATGTTTGTTTTGCTCATTGAATACGTTAACTGTGTGATTAAAGGTACATCTGATCAGTGCACAAAATGAAATTTAACTGTGTTTCAAAATTGAATTAAACGATCTTACCATTAATGTGTAACAACAATATTAACATTAAATTTACCTATAGTTCAAAGTTTTATGTTATCTAAGTTTTAATTTCTTTATTTAAAAAAAAACGTGAAGAACTATTCCTGAACTTCAGTTTGGTTAACAAAATATGATCTTATAAATTTTGTAACTTGGATACTTCTTGATATACATTAAAATTCCATGTGTTGATAAAAGTTTGGTTATTTCCTCAGTTCAAGCATTCTTATTTCAAGCTTCTTAGAATGTTAAAAAAAAGAATTTAGTTTAACTCTCAACAGATTCCAGATTTCTAAACATGGAGTTGTGATTTATCAGCTGAACTAGTTGCTTTTAACCAAAAGAAATGCCACGTTTTAAAATATGATCTCCCACTAAGAGTTTTGGAATTGACATAAAAAATTATCTAAGGAAATTGTGAAATCGTTCATAGAGTTTTTGGTGCTTTTGTTCTTGCTTGCGCTTTTACATTTTAGTTTTACATTTAAGTTAATTATAAGTTATTTATATTTTAAAATGCACGTCAGAATTTTTTAATAATACTTTACAATATAAATCAAACTGCTTTGTTTCATTAGGATTAGTGGAGTAGGTAAATGTCCACCTCTTCTGAAGAAAACTAGTGTCTTTGCCTACTGATACCCTAATATTGCCAGGGAATACCTGTTAACATGTAATGCAATAATAATTAATTGTTAAAGGACAGGTAAAAATATAAAACTTCAAAGTTAGATTATATAAAAAACTACAGACTTACAGTTAAAAATATAAGAAAAAAAGAGATAATTTAAGTTCAATCATTCAGAAATAAAAAGGTATGAACATGTTTTATTTTTTTAATTTTAAACATTCAGTTGGATTTTACATTGTTGATAATACTAAAATTATTCAGTCAGAGTAGAAACTACTAAACGATAAAAATAACATTTTTTTGTTACAATACATATTAAAGTAATCTCATTCTTTTTATTCCAAATATTTGTAATTTTTAACAAAAAATGACCCATTATTTTGAAGATGTGTTAAAAAACTAAAAGTTATATTCCATATTGTTGAGCTTTGGATCACAGAAATAGAAAAATGGGTTCGACTCCACAACTACAAGGTTAAACAGTTTGCAATGAATTAAATTCAAAATATGTTGGTGGTTAGACTGAAATGACTCAATATGTTTCAGTGCTTTATTCTCATTTCAGACACCAAATTATTGATACTAAATAAAGCAAATGTTAAGATATTTTATAAGTCTTTGCTCATTATATTTCTACTTATTCTACTTTTAATTTCATTTGATTACATATTTTTATTACTGCTCTTCATCACTTTTTATTTCTCTTTTTTAAAATTCAAATTGGTTTATGTTGTAAATGTATTGAAGTCATTAATATCAGTTCTGATCGTATTGTTTGTTGTTAGATACCACACAAGTTTTAATTTGAAGGGAGGTGACATAATTAAATTCTATAGCTTCTACACTTATAATACTATCAGTATTTTTTTCCCTGAATACATTGGTAAGGCTTTTAAATAAAGTTAACTTGTGGTGGTGCTGTTACTTCTTTATGTAACTTTGCACCTAACTACAACAAAATCAAATTTCAATAATTTTTGAAGTTTGAATGATCACAATTTGCTCCACGTGAAGCATAACGGCATAAAGATAGAAGGTGAGGCATTCGTCATTTTTATTGTGTTTGAAATGTTGAAGTCATTACTTCTTACATACTTATGTGAAATAAACAACATAAATTTATTACTTTTAAGCCACTGTATTAAAAATTCAAATTCAAAATGTTTAATGGAAAAAACGTTTGACTTACTTCAATCTGAGTTTTTTAATCCAATTTAGATGATGTCTTTTACTACTTGACAACCAAAGGTTACCTGAAATATTTGATTTTATATGAATAATTGAATTATTCCGTTTGTCACTAAATTAGAAGTATTGTTTGATAACTGTGAGTGTACAAATTTAACCATAATGTGACATTTCACTTTACACCTTTTTCATATGAAAACGAAATAAAAATATACAGTATTACTCATACAAATAACGATTTAGGCTTCCCCCAATGGACCGATGTTTCCCATAGAAAAAAAATTGTGAATGGACCCCTTAGCATTAAATATAAACCCTTGCAAAGCATTTCTAACAAAAAGGGCTTACGTAGTCACACTCTCAATAGTCTAGCTTTATTGTACAAATTGTATGTTAACAAGGTCAACACATTGTTCTGCACTGTATTTTAATCAAAGTTTTAATATCTGGACCAATAGTTTTTAGATTAAATTTTTACGTGAAGTGGATTTCTCAATATCATGATACATTAACTATCGAGTGTCTTGCTGAATGTTTCAATCCATCATGTACATTAATTTCAATATCAATTATTTTAATTGAGAATTTATTGTGAAAAAGACTGACACAGATAACAATAATAGTATCAAAGATAAAGTTCTGCCATGACTATGAACCACACCTGTTATTCCATAAGAGAACCAGCAATTTTAGTAAAGATATCGCATGATTTTATAAAAATAGCAAGATAAAGTATATAGGCTTGGAAAAGGATTGAAATTAGTTCAATAAAGTGAAATAATTTATTTGGTTAGTATAAATATATGTATATATATAAAGAACATTAAAATAATTTTATAACTTTATATTTAGCTATTTAGACAAAAGTATAAATAATTTCGTCGCTTCATCGACGAAATGGGCTTAATAACTTTTTTTGATTTGCTGGCAAAAGCTGTGTTGATGAGCCTTGCATAGGCAAGAATCCGGTCTTCTGAAGTGGGTACAGTCAATCTAAAAATGCATCCGGCATTCTTATGATAGATTATCTCTTGTGGAAAATAAAATAAATATGGGATATGTATATATATATATACATATATATATACATATCCCATATTTATTTTATATATATACATATATATATACATATGGAGAGAGACAACAAGCAAAATTTAAAAAAATCATGCCAAAAACACCAATGAGGATAGCAATTTCAAATTCAACACTGGTAACCCACATTTACATGTTTCTTGAACACTAAACTAAAGGCCCGACAAGACCAGGTGGGTTAAGGCGTTCGACTCGTAATTTGAGAGGCTTGGGCTTGATTCCCCGTCGCACATGCTAGCTTTTTCAGCCCTGGATACGTTATAATGTGACGGTAAACCACACAATTCGTTGGTAAAAGAGTATCAGAAGAGATAGCGGTGTATGGTGATGACAAGCTGTCTTCCATCAAGTATTAGACTGCTAAATTAGGTATGACTAACGCAGATAGCCCCTGAGGAGGTTTGCGCGAAACTTATAAACAAAACAAACACAAAACTTTAAAATAACAACTCTGAGAGAATGAATGTTATATGCTTAATGGATACAAAAGATAAGGGTGTCCTCTTCACGTTTTATACATTTATAACAACTTTTAGTTGATGAATGAAATGCTACATTCACTGAAGACATATTAAACGGTTCATACATGGAATCTGAACCATGAACTAAAACATTGTATCTCAATTATCTGGAAAAAGACAAGATTCATTTTCTCCAAAAAGAAAAAAATATTTTAAAATTACCAAGTTTTGCCACTATTTTAGAACACTGGTAAGTATTATGTGATTTTTCTACCATGTTTGGTGTTAACTAATTATACTGATATACGAAATGTTATTGGATTTGTCAGATGTAATTGACATAATTCTTAATCATTTTAATGTTATTTATATTTCCAGACTCAACAGATCATTTAACAGCTAATGAGAATCAGCATCTACATATTACTGATAATAACCTGAATCTTTCGTGATTTTCTTTCCTTCGAAATGTGTTTAACTCTAAAATACGTTTATTTTGAGAATAAAACTGTCAAAACAACATTGTTGAGTTCTTAGTGTTTTGTGAAATATCAGTTTCAGGTTGTGATGAAGCAAAGGGTGTCGTGTGATTTTGATAAGCTACTTAATTATATGTTGTTAATTTCAGTATCTTGTTTACAGAAGAAAAAAATACAATTCGTATTTTATCGCCCTGGCATGGCCGAACGCATAAGTCGTGCGACCCGTAATCCGAGGGTGGCAGATTCGCGCCCGCGTCGCGCCAAACATGCTCGCATTCCCAGCCGTGGCGGCGTTATAAAGTTACTGTCAATCATTCTATTCGTTGGTAAAAGAGTAGCCCAAGAGTTGGCGGTGGGTGGTGATGACAAGCTGCCTTCCTTCTAATCTTTCACTGCTAAATTAGGGACGGCTAGCACAGATAGCCCTCGAGTAGCTTTGTGTGAAATTCCAAAAACAAAACTTGTATTTTATAAAATAAAAAAATCTCTTAAATTATTTTTAAATATAAATGTTCAATGAAGAAAACAGCCATCATTTTCAAGTTGTATGTTTGTTTGTTTTGGAATTTCGCACAAAGCTACTCGAGGGCTATCTGTGCTAGCCGTCCCTAATTTAGCAGTGTAAGACTAGAGGGAAGGCAGCTAGTCATCACCACCCACCGCCAACTCTTGGGCTACTCTTTTACCAACGAATACACCCCCACGGCTGGGAGGGCGAGCATGTTGGGCGCTACGCGGGCGCGATCCCGCGCCCCTCGGATTACTAGTCGCACGCCTTACGCGCTTGGCCATGCCAGGCCGTATTATCTTTCATATCCATCGCGCAGAATAACTCCTGGTTATAGCGTTGTAAATCCATAAATTAAAGACTGTTCTATCAGTTAACCTAAAAGTAGTTGCAACTTATCGGTAAAATTGTTACACATAAACAAAATCTTGACGCAACCTTAAACACCCAAGAGGGCAGAATTCAGTGTTAAATCCTTCCAACCTTTTCTTTTCATTTATACATATCGAACATTTTTATAGTGTTAGTACGATGAATAAGAAAATATTTAACTAATGATAAACGTTGGTTGGACACTTTATCAAAAAAAGCAATGTTAAATATTGAACTTAAGATGTAAGTGATGAGTTGATAATGAGAGAAATGTACGCTTTGTGTTAGTGAATCTTTATTTATAGGAAGAAGTTATGGCGAAAAACGTTTAACCTTAAATTGTTTTGAATTATTATGTTAAATCAAATAAATATATTCAAGGAACACGGAAAGGAAAGAAAATAAACTTCATCGGAAACATTCATATTTTTGTGAATGTAGTTATTAGACGACAGATTATAGAAGTTTAGAAAACACACACAAAAAACAACTAAAATAATTAAATTATTTTCATTAAGTTTTTTTTAAATACAATCATAAACTGTACTGCAAAGTTCGTTATAACTCGAGTGTAGTGTCACCGTCTTCATCAACATCTATAATCTTGCATTATTTTAGAAGATTTCTAGATTTTAACTCTAGCCATATTCAGTTTATGTTGCACATTTTGTATTCCTCTTTTTTCTTAACTTGAATCTGAACATAATTTATACAATGATACTTTTTTACATTTCAGTTTTTACACAAGAACATCTATTGCTTATTACAGTGAGGTGGTTTAAAGCATACCAATGACAATAACACTGCGAAAATAAATAGAAAAATTACGTTTGTACAAGAGTGTTGCACTAATCATTGTGCTGAAAATGTTGCACCTTTATTTATACAAACATTCTGCATGCCCAAAATTTAAATACAGAAATCTTAAATATATGCAAGTGATATCAACACTGTAACAAGGACTTTGGAAAAAAAGATTACTGATGTTGATCTAGACGATGACATTGCCTTATACTTTAAAGTGAAAATTGACTTGTTTCGTATACTTTCTTTACAAAATGTAGAAATATTAAAACTATTTAAAACGTTCATTCATAAATATTCTCATTCTGTCTATTTATGAATTATTTGTTTGTCAATTCATCTCTGAACCAACTTGTATAGTTCCCCTTTTTGTATTGCATTTCTAACGGTAGTTCATAAAAATATAATAAATATTGATTAATGAAAGAAAATACTATAAAGTAAGGTTCAATTACTGGAGTATTTCACAGTAAATAGCTCAAAACACAAAACGATGTAGGTAAAGGAAAGTGTAAAAACAGATATTATGCGACTCCTTATCCTTTAGTTAAAATTTCAGCTATTTGAAAGAGCACCGTTTCTCTACATTAAGGACACGCCCACTTGCGTGCCACATCTGACAGAATAAACACAATAAGCAATACTATATAAACACATGTGAGCTATTTTTTCTGTTAGCAAACAAATGGTACACTTACTCACGAAACATGTTAGGATTTAAGTGCTGATTAAAGACTTGTTAACTGAAGTTAAAGGAGGATCAAATACTTCTACACTAGGTAAAAGTGTGCACCAAACATTATCTGTTTCGTCTTGAACGAAAAATAAACCTGAGTATGAAATAATCCCAAATATTTCGTACCAAAAAAATTAAAATGCTTGAGGAATTTTAATTTTGTTTTGTATTTTGCGCAAAGCTACACGAGGGCTATCTGTGCTTGCAATCCCTAGTTTTACAATGTAAAAATAGAGGGAAGACACCTAGTCATCACTACCCACCGCCAACGCTTGGGCTACTCCTAGATTACGAGTCGAATGCCTCAACCACTTGACCATACCGGCTCACGTTGAAAGAAATGTAAAGCATTGTTGATCAGGTTATCATGAAGCACGTGGGAATAATAGTTGTTATATATTCACAATATCACCAACAGCGTAATTAGAAAATAATAAATGATATATTTTCCTTCTTAGTTTGTGTGTTTTCTTATAGCAAAGCTACATCGGGCTATCTGCTGAGCCCACCGAGGGGAACTGAATCACTGATTTTGCGTTGTAAATCCGAAGACATACCGCTGTACCAGCGGGGGCCCTTCTTAGTTACTCTTCAACGTAAAATAATTCTCATGATTGTTTATGTTTATGCCAACCAGCTTAGCTAAAAGTAGCAAAAACACAAATACTTAAACAACAACATACAGAAAGTTATATACTAAAAAGGTTTACAAAGATCCAGGACAAACAAAGGCGGCATTCTGATAAACTATTCAAATAGTAAGAGCAATACTTTGGGAAACATATGAGAAAAACCATACTTTTGTACAATGACAATAGCCCCCTGCTAGTACAGCGGTATGTCTACGGATTAACACGGCTAAAATCAGAAGGTTCGATTTCCCTCGGTGGGCTCAGTAGATAGCCCGATGTGACTTTGCTGTAAGAAAAACACAGACACGCAACGACAATATAGTTGACTAAGGTATATCTGCCTTTAAATGTTATTAAGAATAATCCAGAAAAACTTATTATCGGGGACAGGTTAGTTATATTTATAATGAATAAGTTTAATTGTGTATGCATATGAGTAATAGATGTAACAGTAGTGAGTAATATGACTGTGTGTGCTATCTTACAAAAAGTAAACGTTGTTGTAAGTGTTGAAGATACTACAACGAGTAAATATGGACATGGCTGAAAAAGGTATATTAATTAAAACATCAGCGTATAATTGCACATAAAGCAAGTAAAGCAACGACAAATAAGATATATTATCAAATAATCTATTAAAAGAGATATCTTGTCAAGAAAGGAGCAAGACGCATGGCGAGCACCAAACCGTCTCTCGTGTAAAACACGTGTTGTAAACTTAATTCCAGAGCTGCAGGTTGTACATGAGTCGGTTTATAATGTAGTGTGTTATATCGTCCATTTGACGAGTTCAGTGTACCTAACCTATTTATATTTGAAGGGATTGCGTTTATTGCATATGGAAATCATTTTATTCAACGTCATCTTGTGGAATAATGGCATCTTAGAAAACTCAGACTGTGGTCGATAAGGCACACATAGTTCATTATGTAGATTTATTCTTAATTCAAATTCATCTCGTTCAACAATTTCACAATTTTGGGGACATTTAATTAACCTACAAAAATGTCTGTATTCCAAACATTTGACCGAACAATTGCTTAAGGGAAGTAGGAATAGCACTGGTATTAACACTGTTTAATATAAGCTGCCCCCCAGTGGGTCAGCGGTATGTCTGCGGACTTACACGCTAAAATCCGGGTTTCGATACCCGTGGTGGGCAGAGTACAGATAGCCCATTGTGTAGCTTTGTGATTAATTCAAAACAACAACATAATATAAGCTTATAAAGATATGATACTGTTATGCAAACTTCATTACAATCTTCACATTTACGAAAAAAAAACACAACCTAAAGAATAAACTTTTTTTAAAAACAGATATGTTATTTTTTATGATAATTACTATTTTAATTCAAGAAAAAGGTATTGGTTACATGAATAATTTACTCTTAACCGTGTAGTTCGACTGTATCAGTAGATGAGATCTATGAGCTATTTATGACTTCTGTGGTGGCTGTTTTACACTTAAATTTTCGGTTCCTGTTTATTTACAGTAAAGCCAGTTACTCTTTATAAATAATGTCGGATTTTCCTAATGTGATCTGCGCTGTTGAGAACATACTATGAATAAATTATTTCCAGGATAATTCTTTACTCAAAATTTTTTTTCGTGTGAGGGGTGTAAAATATTATACTGTATTTCGTCTGAGTCTTTGATTTATTATATTACTCACGTTACGTATTACAACTTCAATTAACCGGAATTTTAACTTGAGCTAACTAGTTAATTGTGTGTTAAATGTATTAAATTTATGTTAGTTGCCAACATGTTTCACAAGAATAATTTTCTTTTTTAATGCAAACATATTTCAATTCACAAAGAGAAAACAATACAAATCATAATAAAAGTTACACTAATAGTTATCAGAAAGAATGGTTTATATACAAGTTTGTAAAACTCATATCCAGTGTGCAACTAAATATTTTTTCGACTACTCATGTCCACGCCGAGCAAATTAATTCTGAAATGATATTGTTACGCCTCGATTAAGCTAACGACGTCTTTCCAGGCTAGCCTCACGCCCTTCAGCTTTCTCTCCTGTTTCGCGACTAATCTTCATCAAAACTCGACGATTCTGTTATTCACTAGTATTTCATACGTATCTAATACATTGTTGATTCTTACGCACACGAATGCTCTGAAAATTTCGAGATGTGGAACCTGCACAATAAACAGTTAAATATATACGTTACTGGTGAAAATGAAAATTATGCACAAATAAGCGTAAATATTATAGATGTGGTAAATCAGTTACAAGGTTATTGTATCCCCACATAGTATATCTAGAAAAAGCAGATATGTCTGGTTCTGTAAAAAGAGAAGTTTACATCTCGTATGAGTGTGTGTTTACCGACGGATCTAATGTTATAGATGGAGCATAAAAAGTGGTGCAGAACACGTGCATTAAGACAAGCAAACAATGTTTATGAAAAGCTAGGCAGTGCACAAAACAACAATAAAGTGCAAGTCTCCTTTACATTTCTTATAAAAACAAACAGAAAAGCAGTTTAGCTATATAATACATTATGAACCTTGTTCGAAGTATCTTTTTTTTCTATGTTATAATAAGAATATTAAAAGGTCAACTTGAAGTAAGAAAAATGGTTCTAAAATGAAGTTAATAAAGATGAGAGATGGAGCTTTCAACATTTTTAGTATGAGTCTGAGCCTTTACTTTCTTCATAATTATATACACAATGAACAATTAGTTTTGTTTGTGCGTGTTATCCTCACCTTCTAACGTAGGCTACCATATGATGGTAAAATATGCAACACAAGGAGTTAACTCGATCAAGCTTTAAAAACTAAGTATAATAAACAGTAGTAAAATAATTACCTGTGTTTCTATATATCATGTGGGTTAAGTTATACACTAATTGTTACACTAAATTATACACAAAACAAAAGTTTATCTTTTTGTACATCCTTAAGCTGTTTCCTACTTGTAAGTTTGTCTTCATCTTCTTTTAGACATCCCTCATGTTTTCTACCTATCCTTTGATTGTGAGACACTATTTAACGTGAGTTTTATCTTCTTATCTCTGATCTATCTCCTTTGGATTCATCTCAATAATGTTGCAGATCTATCAAGTTTTGAAAAGTTAGGTCCTGGACTCTTCAAGTATTTTCCCTTTCTTTTGTGTTTTCAGAATATTGGTTTTCACTCTGAGCATATTTTCATTACTGTTTTTCTATCTTCACTTCTCACTTCCACTTATTTGGTATCCAATTTCAGATTACAATACTCTTTGAGAATACTTCATATCTGGTGTGGTTCAACTTGCTTTAAAAATATCCCCAACCCTCTTTTCATGCCATCACACCCTCTATATCTTAAACTTTTATGACATTACACACTGTAACAAATATTGTTCTTGGATAGTATGTGATATTCATTATTGCTTATGTTGAAATGTACAGATAATGGCCCTTCAAATTTTACTTTTGTAACGTTGATAATGAAGTTTAGAAATTAAACTATTTTTAATGTAAAAACCGGCAAACTTTCACATTTTCATTTATATTAGGTGTGAATAAATCATAGTAGGTTTTAAAATTTACATATTTTTTGTACTGAAAATATACAAGAATGTTTAGAAGTGAGTAGTTTCTCGAGATTTACGACTGTAATGTAAATCACTTTCACTCATCATTCCCCAAATATTTATCCAATATATTTTCGTTATGTGTTCCTAGATCACAAAAGCAAAGTTAGAAGAAAAATGTGTCTTTTCCATTTTAATTTAACCATAAGCAATTGGGATGTAAATCATTCTGCCCAGAAACATGAAAATGTTAAAAAAATTGTTGCACATTGGGTTTTACCACAGGGACAGCTTGAAATTCTTCCTTTCCTGTCTCAAGAGGTGGGCATCTAATGACAGTGTGGTATGTCTGCGAACTCACACTGTTGAAATCTTGATTTCCGCATATTTATTGGACAAAGCACAGATAGGCCATTGTACTTAATCCAAAACAATTCCAAAAAATAGTTTACTTGAAAGAGAATATTAGCTGTTCCCAAGCAATTTTCGTTATTAATAAAATATTTTTATTCATGTCAATACATTTCCAACAAATATTTACAAAACGCTTGTCAGATATATATATCAATTACAAATTTAAAATGAAAAGTTATAAGTGAAAAAATAAGTTTTTGTGATACAATGACATGTCATTGTTTTTTCACTTTTTTATTATACTGATTTTAATATTGCCATACATCTAGTTTCTATGCTTTGTTTTATTGTTCTCTATTGTCTAAACAATCACTAAAGGGAAGGAAAAATTGCAGTGATATTGCATATCTACATAAAATTATACATTTTATATATTTTTCTATGGTTGGCCAAATGATGTCTGAGTGTTAGGTCCAGTAGAAAAGTGCTTTAAAAAGACAGTGATCTCGAGGTTACATCATCAGTTTGATAAGGAGAACACATTTACATGTGAATTGAGGCATACTTACTTAATACAGTTTCTACCTGAAGACTTACAAGCTCATTCCTATTTGGAGATCAATGTGTTTGGTTTTGCTCCTCTCAAGAGCAATACACATCTGTGGATCTAATCATGATCCTGTAAAAGTGAGTGTCATTTGTGTGCAAAAGTACGTTAATTTTCTTTTCTTTTCACCGTTTATTATGCTATTACATTTATTTATGGTATTTTTATTTTTTACATCAATGTATATCTTGAAACCTTATATATGTTTTAGATTGTCATCAAATTCAATTGGTAATTGCATTATTCCTTGTTGTTAATAAAACAACTTAAATAATTTAGACTGCTTTTAACAAGAAATAATGTGAGGAGAGTTTTCCCGAATATTCAACCAATGACAGCTACAGGTTACTTATCTCTTATGTAGAATCTCTATTTAGTGAATGTTTAATACTGTAAATATAAAAGGATTATTTTAATTTTATTGTCTTCCAGAATTTGTCTGTGCCAATGATTCTAGTGTTTTTCCAGTTTATTCTGGGTCCAGTTGTTGTGACGTACTCTGCAATGGCTGAATTTTGTGTTTTCATGATTCTTTCACTTGCTGCGCTTTGTATCATCAATATTAACCTCAGATCACTAAGTTCTTTCAGAGAACCTCTGGATGTTCTGTTCCTTCTGCATGATGTATATTTACTTTCATGTCTGCAGTTTTACTCTTCACAAGTATTGGTTAGTCACACTATGAGGAAGTTACACAAAAGAATATTTGAGTCACTTTGCTGAATAAGAAGGCCCAAAACACAAAGCAAAGACCCAAGTTTAATTAATGTTTAAAGCCATAATTACAGATGTATTTTTCTTAGATTTACTTATAAAAGTAATAATGGTACAAACTGTCTGTTGATTTTAACACAAATTGCAAGAAAACTTTTTCTTGATAAGACAACATGACTACATGAAAATATTTGAGTTTCATTGTAGCTATGTCATTAATATGATTGTTTCATGCATCATATTTGTGATTGTTGTCGAGTGACGAAATCTCAGTGATGGATTGGTGATGATGGTTTATGTAATCCTTTTTCTAAGGAATTGTTAAAACAAATAACTAATTTATTCCCTTGCAACATGCACAAATATTACTAAAACCATTTGTAATTTGTGTATCTTCCTCAAATTTTATGTTTTCTTTGTGTTAGAACAAAACAACAGAAATCAATCTGTTGTGATAACTACGTGTGATCAAATATCAGGTTTTAGCATTGTAAGACAGTAGACTTACTGCAAAAATTTTCACGAAGGGGACTCCATTAACACATTTATAATTACGAATAGGCGAAGTTTTTGGAACAATTAATCAGAAATGATGACACTGTCAAAGAATTTTTAATTTTATCAGATAAATAATTAAATTTCGTCAGGATATTTCGTTAGTTTTGTAAATAGCCACTTGCAATTACACCCTGTCAGATGAGACCATAAATTATAATAACATTTTTTTTTTAATTTCGTAGAAAACAACACAAAGGCTGTCTATGCTAGCCGTCCGAAATTTAGAAGTTTGAAACTAGAGAAAGGTCGGTAATTATCATCAGCTGCTGTTAACTCGTGGGCTACTCTCTTAACAATGACTATTGGGATTGACCATAATATTATAACGTCCCCATTGCTGAAAGGACAAATATGTTTCATGTGATGGGGATTCCAAACTGCAACCCTTAGATAACAAGTCGGTGCCTGAGCCACCTGGCCATTCTGGGCCTGCAGTAACGAAATGAGATTTTCTAAACGTGTTTCAGAAACTTACGAATTTTGCTACCATGCTATCTTGTATTGCTATTATTATTCGGCAATGACACCTATGACCAACTTATGATTTGCAATTGCAACTAGGTTAACATCGTCATTGTAATATGTTCTCGTTTCGCTATGACAAGTGTAAATGATACATTTAATACAGAATATACAAATCAAAATTACGTAGAAAATTATGTTACGCAACTTTCTCTTACCTTTCAATGAGGTTTCACGTAACACGTTTCCATTGATCGTCTTCGTAAAACTTCTATTATTTTTACAAGTTTTAAGACCTACAAGGCATATTATTAAATAATATTAATATAATTTAACCAATATTAAATATACCGCATTAATTTTATACTTTTTACACTTTATGTTCAGCACAACTGGATGGCTGCAGTCTCATACCACTAGAAACTGAGTTTCCATACCCATAGTGGAAAGACAACAGATAACGTTTTCCATAGCTTTGTGCCTAAGGACAAAACAAAAATATTTCTTGCTTGCAGCTTTCCTTAAGTCATCTTCTCAGATTTTTAAATGTATTATGACAGTTTGTATAGATTTTTATAACTGTAGAAGCAAGTGAAAATCTTCTAATCATTTAAATTAGCAAACAATATAAATAAACTCTTTGTGGTTTGTATATGGAAACTTTAAATTTGACTGTATAAGTCTTTAGCTAAAGATATTAAATTATAATGATGTAATATTGTAATCATTAGGTAAATCATGGTATCCAAGGTATTACCAATTTAGTTTGTTTGGATCAAAGAAACATTCTTTCAAAATGGTTATTTAATGTTTTAATGTTTCTCCTCACTACAATGGCATAATATATATTAAGGCATAGATTAAAAATGTTGCAAAGAAATTTCATTAAAATAGTCAAACACACAATTGCTTCACTAAAATGAAACTAAGTTTAGAGTTTTTACTCTATTTTACTTGACATTTACAAAAAATTGTGTTGGTTTAGGTTTAAAATTCCTAGTTCCCCATTAGGGTTTAAATGTAAAGTTCTGAACGTTCATTTGCTGCAATAATAGTCTAAATATGCAATCTGGCAAAAAACACCGTCAGAAACAAATTTAATTGGCCTGGCATTGCCTAACGCGTAAGACGTTTGACTCGTAATCCGAGGGTCGCGGATTAGCGCCCGTGTCGCGCTAAAAGTGCTCGCCCTCCCTGCCGTGGGGGCGTATAATGTGACGGTCAATCCCACTATTCGTTGGTAAAAGAGTAGCCCAAGAGTTGGCGGTGGGTGGTGATGACTAGCTGCTTTCCCTCTAGTCTTACACTGCAAAATTAGGGACGGCGAGCACAGATAGCCCTTGAGTAGCTTTGTGCAAAATTCAAAAAACAAACAAGCAAACAAAATAAACTTGTAGCTAAAATGATTACAAATAAACATAACTGTAAATATTATGTTAAACAATCTGCTGTTTTCGGAAATACGCACGTAAAATATAAAAGAAGGTCAAGATAGGCTCTAAATCTTTCTAGAAAATGATCTTTCAGTGTTTATGGGTATGAATAATATTAACAGCGTCATTCCGATAAATGAAAAATATATTTGTTAAAACGGCTGGTAAGGGTTGATAAATGTTTTATGCAGAGGAGTTAGAAATATTTCGACCTTTTTTGGTCATCATTAGATTCACAAAGAAAGAAAGAGGTATCTATGTCTAAACAAAGAAAAGACAATGTTCCCAATACGACGTATAACATGCTGGAAGTCTCCTTCATGAACAAAACCCCTCAGTGTGTATTCCTGTACATGATGAGGAGACTTTACAGTGAAGGTTCTGCGATCTCAAGAACCACCCACGTGTTTGACATGTGTTGACCCGTGAAAGTAAGGAGAGGATACTGGTGGTTTAGGGGTCGAACAATAACGCACAACTTTGACTTTGAATTCATGTGGATGGGTGGCCTTAGGGTGGCCCCCCTTGAGTCAGTCAACTGGTCCACTTGAGTTAGGGTCAACTAAGTGTCAGTGTTGGAATGTCTCAACATGTATTTTGGCTATTGTATCTGTTGCTGGTGTTTGGGTATGGTGCTCACGAAATCTTGGCGTTCATGTTGTTTCATTGTTTGATATTGTAGTCCATCACTTCGTAGGGCTACCATGGATAAAGGGATCAGTGGGAACCGAAATTTCCCGTTTTTATTTTGGATCTTCCAAATACATATTTAAATAAAATAGAGAAAAACCAATTCGTAGGTGAACGACCACGTCTTTGTGTTTCTGAGCAACGATCTTCAACATCTCTACCACCTGTTGTACCTCATTTTCTTATCCTACACTCTCTTTCAGACAAACCTTTAAGGCAAATGTCCTACCATTTTTTATTTAGAAGAAACTGCTAGAACTTGCTGGCTCTCCAAAGTCAGTAAAGAAACTACGGTCTCATGACGTGTTGGTGGAAATACTCACATCTCAATGCACTGAACTTCTCTTGAATTCATCACGAGGAGATTTTGCTGTTTCCTTGGGTCATACCATCACTGTTTGTTCTCTCTACATGTCGCTTAGAGAGATATATGATCAATCATTGACTGAACAGTTTGCCGTCTTTCTTTTTAATCCTAGAGGACTTTAACTGGCATCATACCCTCTAAAGAAGTACTAATATTGATAGGAGTGGTCGCTATGTAGAGCATGTTCTCTGATCACAACCTTTCTCTTTTGAATACTGGTTTTTCTACTTAACTTCATGCACTTAGTCAGTCCTTTACTGCTAATGATCTCTCCATTTGCTTGCCTTTATTATTCTCCAATTTTGAGGGTTGACTATTAACTTCGAGGCAGTGATAATTTTCTTATAATTTTGAGAGAAAATGACCGTGGTCGATGCCACTCAACCCTCGTGCCCTGGTGGAATCTGAATCAGGCAAACTGGTCCTCTTTCACTGCTCTCGCAGCACTTGATTCTGCTTTCGTCTGTAAACCATCGATACCATTGTGTGACAGCAGTAGTTCTCTATATTATGCAGGCTTTTTTCTCCAAATTTATCATTAACGTTAAAAATTTTCATTTACGATGGTGATAATGTCTATATAGATCGTATTTTTAGCATTCTTTGGATTACAAGCCTTTTGATTCTGTTTTTGCGCCATGTTTCGCTTTTAATATTTTCTTTATCGTTTATGGATGTTTATCATGCCTAGCCGCTTTGTGCCACAAAGCGCCACACAAACAAACAATTAAAGAACGCCTCAAATAAGAAATATGTATAAGATACAATAACAAAGGAATAAAATTGCATGGTAACAAATATGAATCAATGACTTTATATAATGAATGAAAGTATTTTGCGTTTAAATATATTTCTGGCATGTGTTTTCCCAAACGCAATTTCTTAAACCGGATAGAACAACGCAATGATTGGTAAATATACAAGGAAACGTGTTTTTTTTAGGGTGGTTAAAAATACTCGCTCCAGGCTGTTGGATTATGATAGAACAATGGATTTTGTAACCGGAAATCTTTATGAAAACAGCAAACTTTCTCAATATGAAAATTTTAATTGCAACTGTTGTTGTTCTCGTAACCCTCACGTTGACGAAAGGGAAGGTTCGTTTGTTTTGAATTTTGCGCAAAGATACTCGAGGACTGTTTGCGAAAGCCGTCTCTAAATTAGCTATGTAAGACAAGAGGGAAAACATCTCGTCATCACCACCCACCTTCATCTCTTGGGCTACTCTTTTATCAACGAATAGTTGGATTGGCCGTCATGTTATAACGTCACTACAGCAAAAAGGTGAGCATGTTTGGTGCTCGGGGATTTCATCCCACGACCCTCTTATTGCGTGTCGAACGCCTCAACCCACCTAGTCATGCCAAGCCTTGACGAAAGGCAGAACTGTCGATGCAGGTTAGCAAACTTTATGCAGTAACTTTATTTTCAATATTTATTACTGTATAAAATAGTTCGTAATATTATTACTGAAATAAATGTTCTATTCCTCATCTATGCTATAGCGGTATAAAATAAAGCAATATAAACTAATGAGAAACATAGATTTATAACAAATACAATTGCAGTTTTGTACTTTAAAAAAAAAAAGTAAAATCTTCTGGGTTTGATAGTGTGGTCTTCAGCTAAAAGAAATCGATAGCCAATTTTGAACTATTCAATAAACATCTTTGTTTTGGATTATACATTATCTTCTGTAATAATCTGACTAGTTATACGCTTTTATAATAAATTGTGGTTTATAATCTCCTACTTTGTCAAAAGTGCAAATTCCCATTTTATTAAATATGTTTCTACAAATGTTGGTTTGTAACATGAGAAATATGACCAGTTTAAGTAAATCAGAATTTTTTTTATTCAGAGACAAAAGAAGACAAGCCTAAAAAACTGAATGAGCTGAAAAAATGTACTGAATCCAAAATTATAGATAATTCAGAGTCGGTTGGTATTTCTAAACAATAATTGCTTTGACAATTCATTCCAATTTGCTAAACAATAATTGATGTCTTGCATCTGTTAACATCAGAAATGAATTACAGATCTAGAACGACGTAATTTTCATTTACTTTTCGTTATTTCAATTATAATTTTCATTTTTTGACTCTGTGTTAAGAATGTTACATACTTTCTGTTGGTAAGTAGCTATCTATGTCTAAAAATAAGTATTAAATTTACTGTAAGCAAAACGAAGTAAAAAGATATTACAAAGTAGTTGTGATACTATTTAGCACAATCTTATCGTTTCTGGCACAAAAAAATAATAATGAAATTAAATATTATCAAAGTAAAATCGTAATATATAAAACATAATTCATTTGTTAGAACGTATTTTGCATTTGACGCTTTCAGATGCAATTCGAGAGTGTGAATTTGCAAAATTTCCTTACCAGAATTAAAAAGTGTTCTTCAATGACGTGTGCTGAAGGAAAAGACGCATATATACAGATGATGTTGAACTACCATATATATTTTTTCATTTACGTTTATATAACTAATATTTGAAGTATTTACTTATATTAAAATGTTCTATAATGGACTATTACCGGAAAAGTCTCTTTTATTGCGAAATTTGGCAGTTATCAAAAATAACATTTCAGAACCCTACAGAGCGGGTGATTCGTGACTTCATACAATGTGTGTTCCTCACAATATTCGCCGTTGAATAATTAATCCAGCGGATTTTCTTACAGTTTAGACGTCTCATCAACGATAAAATTGAAACTTCAACCATACATGAAAGTCAAGAATGAAAGTTTTGTAAACATATACATTATAGTTCTGGAATTATTAAGAGAGGAATGTATTAAGTAACTTAATAGTTACCCAGGACATTACAGGGCAATGTTAAATATGATATCATACAATAGAACTATAACTCACTTCTTAAGCTTGAAACACATACATTATATGCTTGTACAAACTTCTCATTTTGAAATATCTTACATAACTTACATTAAGAGTTACGACTCAATGCTTGCACAACTTCAAACAATGTGTTACTGGTAGATTTGCAGCAGCTCGTGAGGACCGAGAAAACACACTCTCTGAAATGATTAACAAATGATTCTAAAGAGGTACGTTGAAAAGTCATATATACATGAATATAAAAACAGTTATATTGGAAATATATTAAACAGCTATTTTTATTCTTGAACATCTTGTGTGCTAAATTGTATAAATATTATCGTTTGCAAGACAATTTAGAAATATTTGTAATTTCATATAACGTAACTTGTTATATATAACGGTTGTACTTTATGGTAGCTACTCACGTATCTTAACTTTCAGATGAAGTAAAAAATACCGTCAAAATCAGAGTGACATTGTTAGTGTACCTTATCATGCGCGTTTAATGGCTTTGAATATTTTGAGGTGTTTTAACTAAATCATCCATGTTATTCGCGAATTTTTATCATAATAAATATTTCTTATAAAATCAATAAAAATAACTATTGTGAAAAAATAATCAATTACGAAAGATATTTTAAGAAAGCAAACCGGGAAACATTACTTCTCATTACTTTATGTACTTACATGATTATCAAGTTTCCTACTTTTTGATATCCATGTGAATGCCATCCACTATCAAATAGTGGATTATTTTTTACTATTCTATAATGGAATTAAATATTTCATTATCTTATTTCCTCAGCTTAGTGGGAAAGAATATTTTTTAAAGGAACTCGAAACAGTCAACTGCGAATTGAGTGTCCAAACCATAAGATCACAGTTGATAAGGTAAAAAACATAACCTTCGTGATGTTGAAAATTTATTAGAGGCGGAAAATTATAATTCAGGGTGTAAAATACTGATCTATTAACAATTTTAATAAAGAATTAATAACACTGAATTCACTTAAAGTACTTATAAATATAGTTATAAAGTACTTATAAATGAATTATTTAATTACAAATGCATAAGCAGCTATTGTCCTCTAAAATACACTTATCGTCTGAGAATATTTTCTAAAATTTTGTTTATCCAAATAACCTATAGGCATCATTAATTTTATTGCGTAATAATAAATTTTACCGCAGCTTAAGGTTTATTTATTTCCATATTAATATTTTTTCATTGCACTGAGGATGCTTTACTCATAGTCGATTGTTTGTTGTTTGTTTCTGAATTTCGCACAAAGCTACTGTAGGGCTATCAGTGCTAGCCGTCCCTAATTAAGCAGTCTAACACCAGAGGGAAGGCAGCTAGTTATCACCACCCACCGCCAACTCTTGGGCTACTCTTTTACCAACGAATAGAGGGATTGACAGTAACATTATAAAGCCCCCACGGCTCAAAAAGCGAGCATGTTTGGCGCGATCGGAATGCGAAACCACGACCTTCAGATTACGAATTGCACACCTTAACACATTTGGCCATGCCGGGCCCTTAGGAACAAGTCAATGTCAAAACCGACATCATCGATATTTATTTTCACGGTCTTTGTACACTGTTGAAAGAATGTGAATATACTAATACAACTTTTTTTTATTTGTAATTAAACACGAAACTACAAAACGGGCCATCTGTGCTTTGTGCACCACAGAAATGGTGGACCGCATTTTGCCAGTGCGATTCCATAAACATACCACTGTACCATTAGGGGTAATATACCTGAGAAAAAGGGTTAATGTTGTATAGCAAATACGTACACTATTATTTATGTATAACGGGTGTGAATTTTAATATTCGTGTTGAAGATATTGTGAAATGATAATGATTACTTTCATAATATTCTGATAACATATATACATATTTTATCTTTTACACGCAGTAAAGTTTATAATAAAATAATTAGTTGCTGCATCTCTTTGTTGACAGTGAAATATCAAATAACATAATTATTAATAATCGTGTACGAAACCGAGTGTTGCAAGATTGATTGATTATTTGTTATTTATCCCTGACGACGAGAAAACCCACTTGTAGAGAAAAATATATATGTAAAAAGGATTAGTTAGTGTTGGAAATTTTTTTATCTAGATGAACAAACAACGTTTCGGTCTTCTTCACAAAGAAAGAAAGAGGTAACTGACTGATAGCTGACCACATGTTTGAAGAGGATTGTGAAGTTGAGTGCAGGAATATAAAGGGCGTGCTAAGATGTTTGATTATATTTTTAATGTTGGTATAAAGGTGTTTCTTTGCATTGGTTTATTTTGGAGCTTGAGTTGTTGTATCAGTAAGGCTTCTTTAATTTTGCGATTATGTTTGTTTCTTTATTGAGTATTTGGATGTTTCTCAAGGTTATGTTGTGTTTATCTTATTTGAAGTAGACTTGTGATACTTTCCACGGAGAACAAAAACAAGAAAACAACCAAAAATAACCAACAGAAAGAAGACAACTTCTTACCATTTTATTGACATCTAAACTTCCCAGAAAAAATTTAAAAAATATATTTTCGAGAAACACCTATAAACAACATCTTCAACGATTTTTTCAAAGAATTTTCTCACAAAACCATCAACATAATTTCACAAAGCAGAAAATAAAAAAAGCATTCTTACAAAAAAGATACTAGTTTTACTAAAAACCTAAAACAAAAAAATATACAAATTCTAAAATCAGATAAATGAAACGCTACAGTCATAATTAACACAAATGAATGCATCCAAAGCAAGAGAACATCTTGTCAGACACATACAAAGACACACGAAACACAACTAAACAAAATACTACTAACAATGAAAAAAGCCAACACAATTTCAAAAACACTTTATTACTACCTCTGTGAAATCGACTCACACACAACATAAATATACGGAATACCCAAACCTAATGAACCTCATTGTCTATACGACCAATAATGTCCACGAATGAATTGTTTAATTACAATTTTGGTAAATACATAACATTGGTATTGTCCAAATATGTAACATCAGCCAGCTCATTCATCATAGACTCTTCAATTTCAAGTCTAATCTTAATCAAGTAAATTATAAAGCCTTAATGGCCACTTTTGATGTTATATCCTTCTTTATGGATGTTCCACCCGTTGAAGCATACAAGATAGCCTTAAAATTATATATCCGAGATCCTAACCCATCAATAAACATTCCGAACAATGAATTAGCAATCCTCAAAGAATTCTCCACGATAAAGATAAACTTCATGTTCAAATACACAACTATATACAAACAAATGGCTTTAGCATGGACAACCCAATATCACCAGTTCTAGCCAATATTTTTATGACACCAGTTCAAACACAAGCAATTAATATAGCATTACATCCACCACTATACTATTAAAATATGAAAATTACACGGTTGAGGAATTCACATCTAAAAAATACACACTTAATTTTTTTTCAATCACATTAACTCTACACATGTCAATTAGAATTTTGAACCTCAAAATTACAAGAATTGATGCATAATTTAAAACAGAAATCCACCAAAAAATCACCCATACTGGACTATACATTCCTTGGGTAGTGTTAACAAATTGATGTGATTGAATGTATGATAAAAAATTGACCCTATGTTCCAACATAAAATATATAGTTAATCTTGACTACTCTTGTGTATAAACGTATAAAACATTTTCAAACAACATATTTCAATGCCATCCAGGGGCAGAGTGGAATGTGTGCGAACTCATATCTCTAGAAAGTGGGTTTGTATACAAGTGGAAGGTGGAGCACACATTGCCCATTCTATAGCTTTATATATAATTCTAAAATATATATATATATATATATGTATACATTCATATATAAATTGTTTTGGAATTTTTTTTACAATGAATAAGACGTTTTTCTTCAAAAAAAGAGTAACAAAACACCCTTCATGCTATACACCGAAAGTAAAAAATAAAATGCCTAAGAATAGCGTACTTTGTACAGCAAGGAGTAGTAACTAATGAGATCAACTTCTGCACTTGAATAATCCTGATGATCACTTGCACTTTATTGCCATAAATTTCATTGTTGATTCTTGAACTCGAGAATCTTTCACAATTTTAGTGAATAGGCAGAAATTTCTCAAAACACTTTTAATACTGTCAATTAATGTAGACTTTGAAATGTTTTCTGATAAACCACATTTCACAATATATATGCAACTGAATACCAAAACACACCAGTTTATGAAAGACAAATAATACAAACATAATATATCAAAAGATGTTGCAGCTGTCTTCATTGACAGCAGAGAAATGAAACACGGGAACCTGTAGTTGAATAAGAAATGTTGTATATCAGCAAGTAGTTTAATAGCTTCTCTTGAGTAACTGTTAACACTAGCAATACATGAAGAAATTATACACTTTCAACAGTAAATAAATTTAAACACTTTTAAGTATAATTTTCCAAAGCATTAAAATATGACTTCGGCCTAAGTTATAATGAATAAGCCCTCACCTAGTGGAATAAATGCCCGAAGACTTAAAAGTATTTAGAATTCTTAGCTGTAACCTAATTTATATGTCACATGAAACATACGAATTGCACAGTTTGATAGACAGCCCAAAACAAACAGGGCATTAAGGCTTAAAAGAAGTTGATTAATAAAACTAAGGTAGGGGGTTATTAAGCAATCAAATGTTTAGGTATCTTGATATAACCTAGAATTCTGTTTGCCTTAACCCTAACAACAAGCATGCTGCTTGGATGGCTTTAGAAACTGATTGTTACATCAAGATCTCTTTCTTTCATGACAATGTGAAGGTTACTCTTATCCAAATAATACTTACAACTTATATTATGATAATACACATGCATTACCTTCCATTTATTATAATTAAAACCCAACTCCCATTTATTTGCCCAAATCACCAAATAACTTAAACCATTTCGTAAAGCGCTTGCAGCACTCTCACAACTAGCAACACTCTATTCCATAATATCGTCTGAAAATTTAAGTAATTAACTGTCCTTTCTTTCACATATTGAACTAATATAAATCACAAAATACTAAGTAACAGCAAGGAGCACTGATGTACCTTGTTTGCAACATTAATCCAGTTTGACCTTCTCCATCTTCTGCTTTCTTTGAACCAGCAACTTCTGTATCAAATGAATTAACTTATCTCTTTATCCACAGATGTATTTTAAGAAGCCTTATATTTAATTTGCTAGCCTTTTCAGGCTACCTAACTAAATATAAGTTATCATAACCTGATATCCTGCATTTTAGAGAAGATTTTATAATTATCAAGCAGACAACGTAAAAATGTATGAGGAATAAAAATGGTATTAAAAGAAATTATTCGCATTTTAAAATATGCATATTCTTTTTCTCAGCATTCAAACTTTTGTGATCGCACTTCTACTTGACAAGAGCCCCATCTAGTTACAGTTTGATAAAGTAGTTATATTAGAATCTTTGTAATCTTATTTAATCACCAATGTGTCCTGTAAACATTCTGCTCAAGGTAAGTTCAGAACTGAATTTCATGAGCCTTACAACTCAGTAAAGGATAAGAGGTTTTAATGATAACAAATGAACTATAATGAAAAGAAGATGTGGTTTATTATACTTCTGAGAGATAACCTTTTTAGTAAACTTAAGACTAAACAATATAACTCCCCTATTTATATGCAAGATTCTGTCGTGCTATACAGAAATAACAACTGTAATACCTTTTCCTTTCATGTTTATTTGCATTGTGTACAACCTGATATCAAACGTAAGTTATAGTTCATTTTGTTGTCTTACAAACTGGACGTGGGCAACAATGCAACTTGTGATTTGAAATGGTAAAACCCAGAGGTTGATCCCTTTTGTTTTCTTCATGGTTTCAAAATATTTCACTATATAACCAAGGCTTAATATAATGAACAATGAACACTGGTTATATATATTCACATATGTAACTTAATAATATGTAATACATAGCAAATATCCACATAGAATTGTGAATATTTGTTCATATTACACTTATTTTTGTGCTACATAATTTTCCATTATTTAACGTACAAGCTGCAACTCATAAATTCATCAAAAATATATTCATTTTTTTTACAAAAAACAATTCCTTTGAAACTTAGCTTTATTCTTGTAATTGTTTGCTTCTTTATGTGTTCAGGGTCGGCATGGCCAAGCGTGTTAAGGCGTGCTACTCGTAATCTGATGGTCACGGGTTCGCATCCGGCTCGCGCTAAACATGTTCGCCCTCCCAGCCGTGGTGAGGTCAATCCCGCTATTTGTTGGTAAAATAGTAGCCCAAGATTTGGCGGTAGGTGATGACGACTAGCTGCCTTCTCTCTAGTCAAAGATAAATTTGCGACGGTTAGCACAAATAGCCCTCGACTACCTTTGTGCGAAATTCCAAAACAATCAATCAATCAACCTTTACTTGTTCTGTTTCACAGAGTGTTATTTAAAGGCTATCGCCTGAAAATAAAAATTGTAAACTCTTCAAATGCACTCATGTTTTTAGTGTTTTAAAACCATTACACTAGCCATCTATAATTCTGACGTTATGTACAAGTCAACACATGAGCTCTCAGAATAATTTTCACCAATGAATAGTGAGATTTATCTTAACATAATAATGCCTCCTATCGCTGAATGAGCAAACATATTTCACGACAGCGTTCAATCCAGCAACCCAAGGACGAAAATTTGAACATCTTAACCACCAGGTCATTCTGGTCTATTGTTATTAATATGTAAACTATATATTTCATAGTTGACAGGAAAAATCACTTACATGATTTAGAAACAATGTCCGTCTATAACAAGCAAATATGTTATAAGTGAATAGCTATACTATACCTGTCAGGATATAAAATATTAATTAAAGATACTCAACAAATAGGAATAATAGTAATGTCAATTACTCTATATTTTGTGATATTTATAATTAATTATTTAAGTAAATATTTTGTTCAGGTAATAAACTTAAATTTTTAATATAAAATATAATTATGAATGTTATATAATTCCTTTTTCTTAACATCTAAACAGTTGTGTTTGTCATACAAAGCAGCCTGATGAGGCCTGAAAGAGGAAGAAAAGCCTCAGTGGTAGATAAGGTGTGATTGACATATTATTACATATTTCTCAGAGTTTCCACTAAGTACTGTCGTTATTACTTTTACTGAATAATTTTTTCAGGCATAAGAATTTAAAAAGTGAATTTGTATTTGATACTTCACGTATGAAATACTAAAACATAAACATATTAGGAGCAGTGCTTTACAACACAGAACAAAGATTGTATTTATTATAAGAACTTATATTGTGGTCTGAAGTGTTTTATGATCTATACTTATTCTACAAGAAGAAGAAAGATTTCGAATGTATTCTGATACATGTAATATTATAAAATACGTTTGTATAAAAAAACGACATGATAATACCCGATGACAAATCTTAGAATATCCTACCGTCTATAAGGAATTTCCAACTTAAACAATTTATAATATGAGATTTTCCCAGAATCTTTATTATGCCCATAGATGTAGGGTGGATTTACTTTTATAGCAAAAACAGCGTAAGAAAAGAGAAATAGTTCAATGTGTTCAAAGTACATTCAGTAAAAGTAGTTCCATGATGCCGGTGAATGAACAAATATTAGATATATTAGTTCAAGAAATATTATACAGAGAAGATTTACATTAAAAAACCCTGATTTTAAAAAGTAAATGAAGGAATGCTGAGGAATGAGTTACTGTAGTTCTGATGAACAACATTTATTATGAATTTTTAAAACTGTTGTATAGTGTATGTACAAAATGCAATGTAATGGCAAGTAAGGTTAAAGTAGTTGGTAAAATAAAAATTAAGTGGAATTAACTGCAATTAATTGAATGATAAAATGAAACTTGGTTGCCTTTAGTCATTATAACCTAAATACTGTATTTAAATTTTGGTAAAGCTCATACCATTGTAATGAGTTTTAGTTTGTGTAAACCCTTCTTTGTAAGCAAAATATAATAATTATAGCCTTAGCTCGTAGTATACAATATCAAAATGAATTCCCCGTAGATAAATCCTTTTCTATTGATCTGTATAAAATACAGATATGAGAAAATGTGCTAGAAGTAATTACATATCATTTAAAATAAACAGTTAAATAGAGAAATGCCAAAAAGAATAGGTAAGAATAAAATAAAAAAGGCCTCTTTTAACTATTAGTTAAGAAAAAACATAAAATAAAGTACATAAATATCACAAACAAACTGCAAACAATTATAACCAAAGCAGCCACACAAGGGAAATTTGACTCCAATCAAAAACTTTGCAGAAACCTTCAACTACAGAACACTGATGAGGTTTGTAACATGGACAGAAACACAATTGACGAAGCAATGGTAGACAGTGTTAAACAAAGTGTGATGTATAACATTAGAATTAAACAAAAGATATTGCATGAGCTCGTAACTATTCTATAAGACTACTTGTTATTTGGAAAACAGTTTTTTTTAATGCCATGTTACAGAATTTTAAAATAATTAAATAAATAAAATATAGAAGTAACTATTTCATGAAACATGTATAGTTAGAAATAAATAAGAAAAAATCAAGGAAAATTAAAAGAGAAATACACTAGTTAAACTAAATAATGATAAAAGTATGTATTTGCATTTCAAGTTTGTATTACACAGAATGCTTCATTTAAAAAAATATTTCAGGAAATTGTATTTTTGTAATTCGTTCTCAGAATATTTAAAAATTTATTTTTAAAACTTTTTGTGAAACAATATTAAGTCAACTGTTATTAATTAGCTTTGTTTGTTTGTAGATCAACAAACATCTAAACAACGAGCTATCTGTGACCTGACCAGTGGTGTATTTAGGATGGTGTGAGAAGATCAGCCCCAGTGCCAGTGGTCTTAAAGCGGACTCATTGACAATATTTTTCCACGTAAAACTACAAAGGATGTAAGGCCCACAAAAGTTATTAGCTCCGGTATCCACACAACCTTAAATCCACCACTGCTGATCACAATGTAATGATGGTTTGTTTTTTTGAATTTCGCGCAAAGCTACTCGAGGATTATCTACGCTAGCCGTCCCTAATTTAACAGTGTAAGACTAGAGAGAAGGTAGCTAGTCATCACTTCTCACCGCCAACTCATGGTCTACTCTTTTACCAACGCATTGTGAGATTGACCATCAAATTATAACGCGCCATGGCTGCGACAGTGATTCGAACCTGTGACTCTCGGATTATGAGTCGAATACCTTAACCCACTTGGTCATGCTGGGCCACAATGCAACAAAACTTTAGTTCCTGCAATATGAAAGTAGTCGAAAATTATTCTTAGAATGATTACAAATAAAATAAATTTTAAATATCATATTAAATTAGCTACTGTTTTCGGAAATACACAAGTAAAATATAAAATAAAATGAAGATAAGTTTAAATCATTCTATAAAATGACCTTTTAGTTTTTACACATATAAAACATTAAAAACGTCACCACGATAAAAAAACAACAACAACCAATTTTAGAACAGTGCGTTTCGTACATGGTTGTAAACTTGAATGATAACTATAATGATGAAAGAGGGTTAAAGACGTATGATTCTACGATATTTCACTGTCGATATACAGATGCAACAACTAGTTATATCATTGTGAAGTTTACTGCGTGTAATAAAAACATTATACATATGAACGTATATATAATCTTAATATTATAAAAGTAACCATTATCACGTCAAAACACCTTTAAAACGAATAATAAAATTTATATCCGTGGAGACATAAACTAAACGAAACCTTGGGAGGGGCTGAGATTAGAGTGAGAGAAGTCTGAGGAATTTTTTTCCTCAATAGGGTGTTGTTTGTTGTTTTTTTAATTTCGCGCAAAGCTACACGAGGGCTATCTGCGCTACCTATCCCTAATTTAGTATTGTAAGACTAAAAGGAAGGCAGTTAATTTTCATCACCCACCACCAACTATTAGGCTACACTTTCACCAACGAATACTGAAACTGACCTTCATATTATAACGCCCCCACGGCTAGAAGGGCGGCATGTTTGGTGCGACTGTGATTCGAACCCACGACCCTCAGATTACGACTTGAACCCCTTACCCATCTGTTCATGCCAGGCCCATCAGGGGTGCTTAGGAACGTTGTACTTCACCTTCGTCCCCGTTTGTGGAAGATTATTTATTTATTCGTTAAAGATTTCCTGCATATTCATTTGGCTTGTTTGAGGAAATAAAGTGAGATGAGACCGTTTGAAAATGTCGAGTGAGAACGCAGAGCAAACAAAGACGGCAAAAAGGAAGTAGATCTGAACAGTAGTGTACCTGTTTGCTATACATCGTTCGCTCTTTTCTCTCCAGAATATTGACCCTTGTGGCACAGCAGAATGTCTCCTCTCCCACTCCGCTAAAACCCGGGTTTCGATATCTGTGGTGGGTAAAGCACAGACAGCCCAATGTGTAGTTTTGTGCTTAATTTCAACCAATCGTTATGTTAGAATAGGCATACTGCTTCAACAATGTAACCGAAACCAGGAAATTAAGTGTTGATGATGTTTAAACAGTACGTTATTTAATAAAATTATTTTCACTACCAAATGTACAGATGTTAACTTCATTGAACCAAAAAAAAACGAAGCTCAACTTTTACAACAACTACAAAAAATTAAATCAATATAAAAGAACTCCTTTACACCTATAGTAATTAATAACTTCTAGCTGCAACGGCCTGTACAATCCCGCATACATTTTCGCTCTGGTCCCTAAGAGAAGTTCCCAGCAGCCGTCAGTTGTAAACACTCTTTACTTATCTGAAGATGATTTAAGAAGGTGGAAACTTTGTTTTGTACTTGAAAGAATGTATAACTTTATAAAAGAGAGTTATACTAATTAATATTTTGAACTGATACTTAAAAGAATATACAAGTTAATGAAATTAAGCAATACCAAATAACTTTGTGTTCTGATATCAAAAGGAATGCAAAAGTACATGAGAGACAGGTATACTAATTAACTTTTTATTCTGACATTTGAAGGGATGTATACTAAATAACTTTGTGTTCTGATACTTCAAGGAATGTATAACTTTATGAAAGACAACATACTACTTAAATTTGTGTTCTGATACTTGAAGGAATATATAAGTTTGAGGTTATTAATGACAGATGTGTTAATGAGCTTTGGATTCTGATACTTAAAGGAACATATTAGTTTACAAGAGACACTTATACTAATAAACTTTGTGTTCTGATACTTAAAAAAGATTTATAAAATTATGAAATACCGGAATATTAATTAACTTTGTTTTCTGATAAATAAAGGAATATATACGTTTATAAGAGACAGGTATACTAATTTACTTTTAATTTCAAAACATGAAGGGATGAATAATTTTATGAAAGACTAGTGTACTAAATAACTTTGTGTTGTGATATTTGAAGGAATGTATAACTTTGTGAAATACAGGCGTACTAATTAATTTTTTGTTCCTGTTTTAAGTGGAATTTATAAGTTTATGAATGACAGGTGCTTTAATTAACTCTGTTTTCTGATACTTGAAGGAATGTATAAGTTTGATTTCATGAAAGACATGTCTACAATTTATCTTTGTGTTCTGATAATTTTAAGAATTTATAAGCTTATGAAAAACAGGTATATCAATTAACTTTGTGCTCTGATAATAAAAAGTAATGTATATGTTCATGAAAAACAGGTATACTTGTGAACTTGTGATTCTGATACTTAAACAAATGTATAAGTTTATGAAATAGAGTTATACTCATTAACTTTGTGTTCCTACACTTGAAGGAATATATAAATTTAGGAAATTCAGGCATACTAATTACCTTTGTGTTCTGGTACTCAAGGAAGGTATAAGTTTGAGTTTAAAAAAGAGGTACACTAATTTATTTTGTGTTCTGATACTTAAAGAAATGTAGAAACTGATGAATAACAAGTATACTAATTCTTGATTGTGAAATTATTATTTGTTTTCAAATATTTCAAAACTGAAACTTCTTTATGTTGTGAATTTAGAACAGCCAGTTTTTCCATGTTGTTAAATAGAATTATGTTGATAAAGTTTAACTTCTATTTCTCTGCACGTACGGTACGTTTTTCATAATAGTTCTTTAATTTAATCTTTTATGACTTTATTAAAATTTACCTTACATGACTATGCAAATACATATATTTATATATATGTTCATCATATTCAAATTATCTCTTTTCGTAAAAGTGCTCAGATTTCCTCTTTACCTTTCGGATTAGTAACACAGATCATTTATTTTCTATATCTTAAATATTTCTATAGAAATACACATATGACACTGTCAACACAATTTAAGGCAAGGAACTCAAAACAGGAGTAACAGTTAACAGCATAAAAATAACAAGTGCTTGCTAGCATTGTGGTCTTGTCTGTAGTGTAAATCACAACCTGTTAATGATCCAGTCAGTGACATATACCAACATTGTTAATTTCTACTCCTTCTTTTGCTTTACAATCTTTTTTTATCTTTAGTCAATTTCTGCTGTCACAATTTTCTTTTTTTATTTTATTTCTTCACATCTTATCACGTGTATAATGAAACATCTATAAACATGTATTTCCATTCGTTTTACCTGCTGTATAATGTACAGGTAACTATCATAACGTGGCATTCTTCGTGATTTTCCAGATGGTGCTTCAGTTGGCCTTATTAGAGAAATAACATTAACATCTAAGATTCTATTTCTCAAAAAGGTTAGGTTTGTTTTGAATTTCGCATAAAGCTACACGAGGGCTATTTGCACTAGCCGTTCCTAATTTAGCAATTTAAGGCTAGAGGGAAGGCTGCTAGTCATCACCACCCACTGCCAACTCTTGGACTACTCTTTTACCAACGAATAGTGGGATTGGCCATAACTTCATAATGTCCCCACAGATAAAAGGGCGAGTTTGTATAATGTGACGGTGTTTCAAACTCACAACCCTCAGGTTGCGAGTCAACTGCTTTAACCACTTGGCCATACTGGGCCTTTCCTGCAGTGAACAAAGTACTGAATATCCAACTGGGTAGCTTTACAAGAAAAAGGAAATAGCCTCGCACAAGTTAAGATCACGAAATATTAGATAAATTTCTTACACTATATAATTTCATTCTATAGTTATAACTATAGTTAACTCCTTTAAACATTTAAACTGATAGTCGTTCATATTTGACATCACGTGAGGGTCCTAAAATCTGTAGAACCAACGTCAACAAAAATTCCATCCCAGTTTTATTTCGGCCGATTGAACGATCTATTGCAAAAAACAGCATTATTTTTTACTTCTACACTTATTAATAGCGAAAAGTTTTGCCTAAACCACGAAACATATACTCACAGCTACATAACGAATACTCCACTTCTTAGCAGGGAGATCTAAATAAGAGGAGGTAATTCGACACCAATTTTAGCCGACACCGACTCTTGGAATTATCAGATTTAATATTAATTTTAAGTACACTTAATCTATAAGGGTAACCTTTCACAACGAACACTGCTTTAGGATAACAGTTGTTCGAAACTCATTCAAAACACATATGGTACGAGCACAGCTGACGCTAACTTTAAATGACCAACCAGAGGGACAAGATCCAGTCAGCGGCAGCAGCAACATATTTTTTGTTTCTGTTGGGGAGGTTTAGTGTGTCTATTATAACGCTACCGTAAATGAAAGTACTCTAATCTGCTGCTTGGCACATTAACTACTAAGCAGTATCAGGTTCAACTCACAAGGGTGGGCAGTGGCGGCTCCAGGATATTTTCGTTGTAGAGAGGCTGAGGTAAACTGTGAAGGGGCTTCCCAAAATGCCATCAATATCAAGTATAGATGGTAAATTATAATACTGTAAATACGTTTCAGAAAGATGTGCTATTTTGAGATGTGTTTGCAATGCAGTTTTCACACAAAACTCATACTCTGATTAATAATTTATTATTATAAATAAGAAATAATCTGTTTATCAAAATATGCGAATATGTAAAATAGGAATCTAACCTAATTTCCACCCAAGGTAATACATAATAATTAAGAAAATCAAGATTAGCTTAGATTGAACATTTAATATACCATTAAGAGTAAAGCTACAAATCAAATGAAATATAACATAAAGACATAGTTTACATAGCAGAAACGAATTATCCCACGTTAAGTTGATACACTCTGAGAAAACGTATCACTATCAGGCTAACTATCTTTCATCATGTTGTGTTTATAGTCAATATTACTTCAAAACAATGCGCCTTTTCTTGTGATTGGCAGCAAATATATCTATAACAGTATCAATATCGAGTTGCTTTGTGTTATGTATAAAGCGTTTGAATGCCATGTTGTTGTTTATATTAATGTTTCAAAGTTCAAACCAATAAAATATGTTGTTATTCATTTAAAATAACATTTAGAAATTTCTAGAATTAAGTAGACCAATCATATGTTTGTAAATAAAATGTATGGCAGCCTAGTGTCTAGACGTCGAGTCTCGTGCAAAAACAGACATGCGCAGATTGCTCTGGAATTCTGTGGAAGTTTCGCGATTGTTCGAGAAGTGTAGGCCTACTAATATATAAACAGACGAAAATGTGAGGAAAATAAGAGTCAGTCATTCGTTTGAGAAAGTATAAGTGTTTGCTGTGAGTTTATTCAACTTGGATTTGTGACTAGAGCTAGATCCACAGAAGCTGTGATTTTGTTTCGTCAATCTTTACGATTCATTCGAATTACTGGTTATACTGAGAGTCAACACGTACAGGACTGTTTAGGGGAGACTGAAGCGGAAAATAAGTTGAAACATTCATCGAAAAAACCGTAAAAAGAACTTCGTCATTGTCCATTCAAACTTCGAAATTTCTTCGTGGGACCAAATTCACACCCTAGACTGGAATTTTGGATTTCTAATCTGGACTTTTGGACTTTCATTCTAGATCATATTATTAGATACAGGCCAGTGCCATTTTGTATTGTAATTAATTTTGAAGGTTTAAACTTAATATCTGTCATTGTTGTTATGTAATTTATGTTATATCTGTTACATATATAATAGTTTAGTTGTAATAAATTATACAAACTGTTATCTGTGTCTTTCTGTTGCGTTCAGTCTATATATGAAACAAAAAAAACGTAACACCTTGCCCGCCTGGAGTTTACATATATGCCAGCAAGATTGCTGGTGCGGTTGTTATCACTGCTGTTGGGCAAGTGTGTCTTGAGAAGCTTTAAACATGAGAAACTTCTCTCACAGGCAGGATCACAGCGATGCATACAAGTTTGTGGAGATCCATGAAGGCATCCTTGTATGGCTTCAGCATGGTTGCAAGTTCCAATGGTATGGATACTTCCTGCCCTTTATCTTTCTTCCTGTAAATTAGCCAGTTCAACTGGTGGACCTTCAATGCAAGGTCATCCTCTGCCACAGCATAGTTTGCTGTCATTCCTAAGAGTGTTTGCTTATCCAGAAATGTGGAGTGTTTGGGTTCAATGCAGTTGCATCTATTAGAACACTGCAGGCATCAGAGGAGAATCTTCTACTCAGCTCGTTAAGCATCTTGTGTATGATGGCATAGAAGGTGTGTCTCCGGACATATGGTGTTACGTCATCTCTTTGACCAATACTAGATGTGATTATGAATTCGTCCAGGTATCTGGGGACAAGTCGCTGTCCACCTTGACGCACTATCTCAGTGCGCATTCTCACTTTCTTACATATATCTTCAGCAGACTCTTCCAAGACTTTCAATGCTGCTTTAGTTCTCATTTCTGAGAGACTAGAAAATACAGATTGTACTAGGTCCTCTGCAGTTGCCAGTTCCAAGTCAGGTGACTGGAGGTGGTCTGATAGCTGTTTTGTCATCAGCAGTAGTTTCTCTATGGCCACTAGACTGGTTATCAACTGCTAATGTAGGAGGAAGCACAGACCTTTTGTTACGTATTTTTTTGTTTTATATAGACTGAACGCAACAGAAAGACACAGATAACAGCTTGTGTAATTTATTACAATAAGCTATTATATATATGACAGATATAACAAAAATTATATAATAACAATGACAGATATTCAGTTTCAACATTCAAAATTAATTACAATACAAAATAGTACTGGTTTCAACCTTCAAAGTTAATTACAATACAAAATGGTACTAGTTTTAACCTTCAAAGTTAATTACGATACAAAATGGTACTGACCTGTGTCTAATATTATGATCTAGAATGAAAGTCCAAAAGTCCAGATCAGAAATCCAAAATTCCGGTCTAGGGTGTGAATTTGGTCCCACGAAGAAATTCCGAAGTTTGAATGGAGAAGTCCAGAAACAATTCACAGTTCGATAAATTTGATGAAGTTCCTTTTACGATGTTTTCGACGAATGTCTCAAATTTATTGTTTTCCATTTTGCCTCGGTTTCTCTTAAACAGTCCCGTTCGTGCCGACCCTCAGCACAACCAGTAATTCGAATGAATCGCAAAGATTGACGAAACAAAATCATAAATCCGAGTTGAATAAACACACAGCAAACGTTGAAAGCTTCTCGAACAAAGACATTATTTCTCTTGAATCGAAATAAAAACAAGTGATTGACTTTTATTTTTTCTCTCACATTTTCGTCTGTTTATATATTTGTAGGCCTAGACTTCTCGAACAATCGCGTAACTTCCCAAAATTCCAGAGAAATCTGCGCATGTCTGTCATTTTGCACGAGACTTCTCGTCTAGACACCAGGCCGCCAAACATTTCATTTACATAAATTTATAAACCTATGATTGGTCTACTTAATTCTAGAAATTTTTAAATGTTATTTTAAATGAGTAACAACGTATTTTATTGGTTTAAACTTTGAAACAATAATACAAACAACAACATGGCATTCTAAACGCTTTATACATAACACCCTTTGATTCAGTGGCTCTGCGGATATTCCCTCTCCACAAGACGCTTTAGGGTTGTCACAATTGGTAGGAGGGTTTTTCCACAGCCAGACAAGCAGCATGCTGGCAGGTCAGTCTTGTGTCTGGCAGTCGCTTCAACTCTACGTGCTGGTTTACGGGTTCAAGCTCCTTCTGTACCTTCAGAAATTGTTCATGCACAACCAATGTATAGAAGAATCTGTACAGCTTCAGAATTGGAGCCTAGACGTTGTGCACACAATCAAGTATCACAAGGTACGGCTCTCATGTAATGTTAGTTTTTCTCCAGAGTTTTAGCATGGCTTGCATTGAGAGCATGTTGGATCCTAGCACTCTTTGTTTTCTGCAATTTAAACTCTGCCAAAGCTTGCAAGTCAAACGTGTGTCCTGCAGAGTTATCATGGAACTTCAGTGATGTGGTCGACTTCTTCCAGTTTCGGAAGCCTTGACGGATGAAGGACTTCTCAGTTTTGCTGAAGAGTGTGTGATTAAAAAAAACGGCATGCAAAGCAGAATGAAGCATTTTGGGTGACAGAGTTCTCCAACCACGAGTGCTGATCACGCCAATTCCAGTTGAATTACCTTGACTGGCCGCTGTATTCTGTGGCCGTATATCTCCTCAAGTTTGGACAGGTAGGACCACTATCTGGAAGTTAGCTCAGGTCCTGGTAGTAGATTTTATCCTGGGTGTGAACGGTGCCCTCTTGCAGCTGGGGTCCCGCACTAGTCGTGTCCGCATTTTCACCGTTACGATCACCACTGTCATCCTCACTTACACTACATGTGTTTGTAGGACCATCTATTTGCTACCTGTTCTTGGGTAGCAGGTAGTGTTGCATAATCAACCCTATGTGTAGTATGACAGGTTTATGTTTTGGTGGGTAATGTTTGACTCTTGTCTTGTGTGTTGGTTCTTTGTTTGAAAACAAGTTGCTGATTTTGATTTCCTTTTATTGATCCAAACTGAGTGTGTGTTCCAGTGTGAAGCCGAGTACGAGAAAGAGAAAGAGCCGCGTAAACAAACATAACTCCCTTTTATACATAGCGCTCGAACGTCAAAGTGACGCCCGAGCCGGCTGACTGCTTGTACCAATTCTTACTTCCAAATTGTGTTAGTTTATATGAAATGAATGAGAATTTCTATTCTTATATTGGCATTAGGACTTATATAGGATGTTTATTTTAAACATCGAAATCTAAGGAAAAGATATAACATGCACACTATTGGGTCATTTCATAAATAAGTAACAAATAATAACAAAAGATAGTTCAATATTGAGAACAACTGATTGGCGGCATTGAAATCACCAAATTATATTAATAGCAGATGAAAATCCAGAACATATTCATGAAACACTGTCAGGGAAAGTGTTTATCTTTAACCACATAGAACAAGTACTTAATTAGAGGGTATTGATAATGTAAAATTGAAGGCCTAATTCGGAAACACAAACACAACTTTTATCGCGCATGTTGTAAAATTGTGGGCAGCTAATGGGAGTGAGCGGAGGGGAGTGTGGCGTGTTGCTGGCATCTTGATCTCGATATGGCTGAGCCGATCGTTAGCCTTATCATGATCACACGCTTAAGGCGTTCGAAGTGGGAAATGCGCGCTCGAACAAAGCAAACACGTGGCCTGGTATTTAATGATCATCGTAGTACCAAAACAAAATGTCTAAATTGCAGTTGACCTTCACAGAAAGGCTGGTTTTTCATAAGTTCACATTGTTCATAAGACCAAACTGTGATTTTCATATTGTTCTTTTTATCATAAGCGTGACAAGCACCTGTTACAATAATTTATTTCATTTTCATAATAACAGATAGCTTTTTGCGTAGCTTTGTGCTTAATTATAAAACAACAACTCTAAAATTATTATCACAGTTTCTTTTACTATTTCCAAAACTGTAAAAGCAATTGTAATTTACAAAAAAATATTATTAAATTGTTTTTGGTTTCTATATGGAAATATACACTTTGATTGTAAAGTGTTGAGCTAAAGACATTGAACAATCATGACGTTCCATTATAATTATGTAGGTAAATTCTGGTATTCAAGGTATTGGCAGTGTTATTAGAATAGTCAAGTTCACTATTGAGCATCACCATCTTTCATTAAAATGAAAGTAAGATTGAATTTTTCTAATTCTGTTTAACGTGACATTATAAAACTTGTGTTGGTTTTGATTTAAAATTCTTAATTACCTAGTAGAGCTTAAATATGTAGGTCTGAACATTTAGCTGCTGAAGTAAGTCTAAATATACGATATGGCTGGAAAACAATGAATGTTTAAACAACGAAAAATGTTTGTTTTTTTGAATTTCGCACAAAGCTACGCGATGGCTATCTGTGCTAGCCGTTTCTGATTTAGCAGTGTTAGACTACAGGGAAGGCAGCTGGTCATCACCACCCACCGCCAACTCTTGGGCTACTCTTTTACCAGCGAATAGTTGGTTTGACCGTCACATTATAGTAAAATAATTAAATATTAATATCAATTCACTTAGAATATAAGTAGTAACATTTTGTTCAATATATTAGTCAAATAACTTAATACCAGAAGTTGAAAAAATAAAAAATACTGACCATTTTAATAAAATTGTAACAATACTGTATTATCTTCCACTTCGTAAATTTTATCTGTGTTGTCATGAAAATTAAAAGTTAGTCAGTTTTTCCAGTTTGGTTCAATGAAATTTGCATATTTTTAAATATCTCTCATTATGTTATACCATCTAAGACTCTAAACATTACCTAGTTAATATTTCTTAATTAATATCGTATTTCATTGCATAGTATTTATTTATGTCACATATCATTCCAAATTTGTCAGTTTTTTCATGTTGGATTAAGTAAAAGTTACATACTTTTAAATATTTGTTTCATTATTTCACTTAATTTCAGATTCTATACATGTAGTAGTGAATATTTATTTAATGATGTCGTAAATCGTTCCCGAGTAAAATATGTTTCTGTACATATTGTTTCAAACGAAAAGTACATGAACAGGACCTGGTTGGATCTGGTGTCCGGTGAACGTATGACGTTCATTTTCTTTAAACGAATTAATTAGTAACAATATATACATTAATTTAAACGTATTTGTGGTGATATTTTTTTACTTAAACCGAAAGTTGTGATATATGAATAATTAGTACAATGTCTAACTGTTATGCTACACGTGACGTTATTTGAAACTACAACCATCTCAAATGTAATTTCTAATAATAATGTGAATACACTTGTCAACATATAAGATGTTCAAGTGGAAGATGGCTGTTTAATTTATTACGTTAAAGTTATTACGTATTCACGCACAATCGTCAATGAATTCAACAAGTGCATATTCTGCGAAGATTTTTGCTTCCGCAAACTTCTCGACACATTCCTAGGTTTCCTACATACTCAGATACATAAGGATTTAGGTTATGTAAGATATCAGAAGAGTGATAATTTTTATCTGTTTTTTTAATACTTCAGAACTGAATCACAGTTCTGTTGTAAAATATCACATATAAACCTGTCCTGAGTAACTACAAATTATTTTATTCATAGTTTTTTCTATAACTCCCAAACTGTAACATACATGTTAGCAAAACACACTTGCACTGTCTGAAGATTTTTTTCTGAATTTTATGTCTGTTTAGAGTATCAAATTTAATTCATATGAAACTTCTACACCGTATACAAAAATATTGGATTACGTTTTCTTCATCGAATATTACTTGGTTGTCCAGAAATAAATGTCGGAATTCCCACGATGATATTTAGAAGCTAAATACTGAGTAACTCAACCTTGGTTGGTAGGTTCATTTAACTGTATGCTATTTCAACTCTTCTCAGAGTACGTTTGGCATCCCACAAGGTGGCATGGACAAGAAAGGCTTTCGTTTGATTTTCCTCTACGACTTCAAACTTAAACGAAAAGCTATCGAGCCTACACGAAACGTCAACCGGGCATTCGGTCATGGATCTATTATTAAATATACAGTCAAGCGTTGGTTCAAAAAGGTTTGATATGGAAAAAAAAGTCTTGAAGACCATAAAGGTCGTGGAAGGAAGCCATACTTAGACTAAAACACATTAAATGAATTGAAACAAACACTGACACAATGAGCTTCCAGAAAAGCAAGGATAAAGCAAATACCAACTACCTGAATAAGACTGGAAAGACGAAAAAGTTAGATATGGGTTCTACATGAGGTGATTGAATATCAACAAAATCGACGTTATGAGACCTGTCAAGAATAACGCTCCAAAAACTGAATGTATTCTGAATCGAGATTCTGCTTCATCTACCTCATATTCCAGAACTTTCCCTGACATAACTTTATTTTTCAAGCACTTTCACAATTTTGTGAACATTAAACACTATCAAAACAATCCAGTTGTAGAAAAAGCTTTGAAGAAATTTACTAATTATAGAAATTCTGATTTCTAGAAATGAGTATAAATAGCATCGATACACGTTGACAAAAGTGTGTTGAAACAAATGGTGCTTACTTTGATTACAACATGTTTAACAACACTGGCTAATACTTTTCTTAACGTCGCAGTTTGAAAGCGTTTGTTTGTTTGTTTTGTTTTTGAATTTCGCACAAAGTTATTCGAGGGCTATCTGTGCTAGCCGTCCCTAATTTAGCAGTCCTAGACTACAGGGAAGACAGCTAGTCATCACCACCCACCGCAAACTCTTGGGCTACTCTTTTACCAGCGAATAGTTGGATTGATCATCACATTATAACGTCCCCATGGCTGAAAGGGCGAGAATGTTTGGCGTGACGAAGATGCAAACCCGCGCGCCTTAGGTTACGAGTCGCACGCCTTAACACGTTTGGCCATGCCATACCATAAGTAATCAAAATTTCCGCATCTGTTGAATACTAAAACCTGATTTATTTGAATTGTAAACTGTGTATTATCATGGTGGTTATAAATGGAAATTTTTCTCATCGTAACTTGGCATAGAATAATTTAAGAGGAATTGGTAAAAACATAATTCAGAGATTAATTGTATACGGGTAAATAAAATATATATATTACAGTTTATCATCACCTTTTCATCAGCATATCTTTTTGGCTTGCACAATTCATCCTTGTAGTTTTATCAGTTTTCACGAAGAAAGTTTGCAAATTCACACTATCTGTATCTGGAAGCTGGAGATAAAAATAGTTTCTGCTACATCAACTTTTTTATTACATTGTACAGCATTGTTTTCATAACATTTAATCACATATTGTAATTTCAGGCGTTAAAGTCGTTAATTTTTCACAAGAATAACTTTCAAAAAATTATTGTACTTCTTCCAGGTCCATAAGTTATGTTACTCATAGATCTAAACCTAAGCCTAAAGGAAAGAGTTCCAGTACAAGATAGTAATCCAAGCTCCTTTATACGACCCAGAATCAAATGTATAAGCTACAGTATCAGTCGGAGAATAGGGAAGGGAAGCAAATTAATAAGATGTTGTTTTGAATTAAGCACAAAGCTACACAATAGGCTATCTTTGCTCTGCCCACCACGGGTATCGAAACCCGGATTTTAGCGTGTAAGGCCGCAGACATACCGCTGAGCCACTGGGGGCAATTAATAAGAAATCAATAGAAGTAAAAGACTGATTAGACGTGTGGAAATAAGTCTGAGAACCACTGTGATAGATCGAAAGATTGGAATCAACAGAGCATACGCTCTCTAAAGCGACTCCTTCCATCAATATCGGCAGTTCCTCAGAGAGAATGATACCAATTAAAGTCCCCTACGATTAAAACGGGAGATGGCAACTGTTCAAAAGGAGCATCAAGATCTGATTGATCACAGGTCTCTTCAGGCGACAAGTAGAAAAAACAAATAGTGATGGTATGACCCAAGAAAACACGGATGGGTACGGCCTCCAAAGGTATGTCGAGTGGACATATGCTGATCAAGCAACACTGCCACCATTCCATTTACTCGTTCATTACACAGACTGTCATTTCTGTACAGATAAAACCATCAAAAAGTGACTGTATTGGCAGATTACAGAATTTTTTCTGAAAGGAAAGACATTCAGTGTGGTAGGAAGGAATCAGGACTTGGATGCCAGACAGATTAAAATGTAAACCTCAACTGTTCCACTGTATCAAGGTGACCATTTTTATTTATGTGCAGGTAAATTGGGTGGAGAGATCTTTTGTTCTTGACCACGTCTTTTTTCTTTGTTGTCTTTATTCGAGGGTGGTCGTTCGACCTTCATGAATTCTACTCGGGCTTGATTCACGGGGCAGGTTTTTGCTGTTGGAAGAGGATTCAAGCAACTGAGGACGTGAACAAATGATCGTTTTGCTTGTTGGGGAAGGACAAAAATATGTACCCGAGAAAATACTCGTACTCGAAACCAAAGGAAGTGAATCTTTGGGTTTGCTGAATGGGAACAGAGGTGGGAGTTGAAGTTGATTCATCAACGTTTTAACCATGGAGGTAGAAAACCTTTTCATTTGGTTTGAGAACGTGGTAGTGGAATGACGTGCAGCAACATACGTCCGATATGAATTGATGGGCAGCAACTTTCGAGCCTCAAGGTAAGTAATGTATTTAATCGTTTTCAAACGCCGCACCTCTTTTTCTTCTCACCATTTAGGGTAAGAAGAAAAATAGAAAGAGTGAAAGCCATTGCAACTGACGCAATGATAGTTCATTTAACAATCATAGGCATCATGGTCTTTACCACCAGAATGAGCACATGTCAAGGAACCATGACCATATATCTTCGAGTGACCGAAATGCTGACACTAGAGCCATCTCAGAGAGTACGGAATGTATGGCTGGACCTTGAAATTAAGATAACCTGCTTTGATGGTAGAAGTTGGACGTGGTGATGTAATATGTCAGAATGAAGACACTGGTTGGCATCATAATTCTATCAGTGGATATTCGCCTCACTGCATAAACTCCTTTGGGGGAGAAACCAGTGAGAATTTTAGACTCTGAAATGTTTTTTAAATTCCTCTCAACAACAGCTTATTGTGATGAGTTCAAAGTTGCAAGAGGTGTAATCTCAAATGGTATATCCCAAATTGCCTTTGAATGCAAGAGGAGTTCACTGGGTTGAGGTGGGATGTTTCCATCAATATGTCGCCAGGTCAAAGCTTCTTTATTAACTTTAGAGAGCCAGAAGGTTCCTCTAGACCCTTCTGAAAAACAGAGGCATATATCTTCCTTAAAGGTTTGTTTGAAAAAGGATGTAGTTTAACAAAATGAAGTACAGGTGTTACAGATGTTGGAGATTGCTACTCAGAATCATCAAGACGCGGTCGTTTACCTATGGACTGTTTTTTAATTATTTGATTGAAATTTGTGTTAAGAGGATTGAAACGTTTTTATGTTTTATGTTTTATGAAGACTGAACGCAACAGAAAGACACAGATAAGAGTATGTATAATTTATTACAATAAACTATTATATATGTGACAGATATAACATAAATTGTATAATAAGAATGACATATAATCAGTTTTACCCTTCAAAATTAATTACAATAAAAATGGTACTGGCCTGTGTCGAATATAATGATCTAGAATGAAGGTCCAAAAGACCAGATCAGAAATCCAAAATTCTAGTCTAGGGTGATTATTTGGTCCCACGAAGACATTTCGAAGTTTGAATGGAGAAGTCCAGCAACATTCTCAACAAGGAAATTCTATTTGTAGCTCTGGCTAAACTCGCAAGTTTGACATTAACAAAAGGCGACGTTTTGGACGTACGTTTGCACGTGATATGTAAAAGTTTATTTTCAAACTATATTGGTGTGTGAAATATTATTTAATCATATCATAAATACTATCTGTTCACATGAAAAATGCAACAATAAAATATTAAAGTAACGTTTCACCATACACATTACAGATTGTTACTAAGAAAAAAGACTGTAGTTTTATTTTTAGTGTTAATGAAATTTTCAGCAGTTCTAAACAGTCGGAAGTCAATTTTAGAAATTTGAACAGACATGTTTCATCTGTGTTATACATTAACATCTGGTATAAGATGAAACTATACAATTTTATATCCAAGAATAATTTATAATACGTCTCTTACAAGGCAAATTCTTCCTTTATTAATTTAATAAAGTATTTTTAGGAAAATTGGTTCTTCACATGAGAAAAATATCCTCTTCAGGTGAACCAAGTATTTTCTTTGTAATGGAAAAGTGAACAAGCTGAGAGAATGCTTTAAGTAATTTTTTTTCAAAAAAGTCAGATTGTTTTGCTATTTGTTGTATTATGATTAATAGTTTTTCAGTAATTCATTGCAGTTTTGTGAACAATTCTTCTAACGTGAATCCGCTAACGTCACAGATAAATTAAAGATCTAAAATGATGTAAGTTTAATTTAATTACCTTTGTTTTAGTTATATATTTCATTCTCTATCTTTGTATCAAGATTGTTACACACCTTCAGTGTGAAAGCAGAAAATGTAAAAATATAGGTATGCAAATTGTATTTACATTTTAATTTATAGTATGAGTTAATTGTATGCATTAAAAAGAATTTTAGAAATTAAAATGTCCTGGTAAATTAGAGAGAAAAACTTTGGATAAAATATATGGTTCGATTTCACACAATGAATAATGTACAGAGAGCATACTTCATTGTGACTAAACGAAACAAACAACACTAACAATAAGTATATAAAAGCGATAACGTCCGAGTAAAATATAAAAAAAAAATTTCAAGAGTTTTCCACATTTTACAATCGGACAAAAGTAATGTAGAACGCTGAGAACAAAGTTATATCGTGTATAAACAAAAATCTCCAAATTCTAATTGATATTTAAAACTTTGTACTTGAAGAAGGAAGTTTTGTCAGAAACAGTGAATATTTTGTTCTGTAAACCACATAGAGTTTTGAAGATTATTTCATCATATTGTTATATAGAGATATGACTTAACACATCTGGAACGATGCGATACTAAATTCATTTTATTTCACTATATATATATATATTCATATATATACGTTTAAGCATTTAGTAAAATATTTACACGCTGTGATAATCTACATTACCATTTGTTTCCAAATCTAGAAGTTTATCAACGCTTGTTGCCCTTTAGTGGAATAGTTGCAAGTCTTTGAACTTTTTACGCAAGAAACTTTTACCAGGCTGTATTAATAAGTCGCCTTTCATCAATGACAGGCTTACAAGTACAACCAGATCTACAAACAGAACTTTCATGTTGAAAATGTTGCTATTTTAATGAAGATTTTAAGCTTCGTTAAAACGTCTGCCAATCCTTGCGTTACTCGTTTCGGATTAGAGAAACAGCGTTTCGTTACAAAAAATAACAGAAATATTACAACAGACGTTTACAGATATATCCTTCCATGCAATAAGATCACGTGACTCGAATTTGTTCGTATACACTTTCAACTACAACATCAACAAAAATAATACAAACGACTAAATGAACTGCAATATCATCAACAACGTCAGCTACACATCAATGACAACGTCAACAGCAATACCAGCGACAACGTCAACGGAAAGACTTGCATAACAATGAGAAATCTGCAGAAGCCTGTGAGGAGGCAAAACCTGCCCTCTGTTTCTGAGGGCATAAGTTGATAAAGTTAAAATATACCAATATGTTAGCAACAATACTATGTAACAAAATTTTTACTTTATCCTGTTCCTGGGCAGAAATTGTTACTTTCCAATTGCTTATGCCTAAAGTGAACGGAAAAGGACCGACGATTGTTTTCTTCAAACTTTGCTTTTGTGACCTGGGAACGTATAACGAAGACATGATGCGAGGGAGGCTGTATTTGGAGGCTAATTCGTGAAAGTGATTTATATTGTAGTCGCAAGTCTCGAAAAACTACTTCAAAACATTTTTGATCATCTTTATGCAATTTTAGTATAAATACATGGAAATCTTGATTCATATGCTATTTTATTCAGACCTTATGCAAATGAAAATGTGCAAATTTTGCTCGGTTTTACACAGAAAATAGGTTCGTTTCTAAATTTCAATTTCCAAGTTACAAAAGCAAAGTTTGAAGGGAATAATGGCCATTTTCTGTACTTTTACAAAATAAGCAATTTAGAAATAACACATGCTATACAGGAACAAAATTTGTGTAATTTAAGCGACCATTTTTGATCTTGAAAGCCTTATGTTATTTTTAGATGTTGTTGTAAATTACATCTAAAAATAACGATTAAAATAAATATACTGATATATGCTAGAAAATCCCGTCAAAATTGGTATTGCACGAGAAATTTGTACGAAATAACACAGGTATTTGTTTGTTTTGTTTGTTTGTTTTGGAATTTCGCACAAAGCTACTCGAGGGCTATCTGTGCTAGCCGTCCCTAATTTTGCAGTGTAAGACTAGAGGGAAGGCAGCTAGTCATCACCACCCACCGCCAACTCTTGGGCTACTCTTTTACCAGCGAATAGTGGGATTGACCGTCACATTATACACCCCCACGGCTGGGAGGGCGAGCATGTTTTAGCGCGACGCGGGCGCGAACCCGCGACCCTCGGATTACGAGTGCACGCCTTAGCGCGCTCGGCCATGCCAGGCCAATAACACAAGTAATTCTCCCTATAAACCTTGAAGTTCACTACTTTTATTGGACATCAAATACTACGTCCTGCTGATGTTTCATACATTTAGAACTATACATATGTAGAAATATAGTGCTTTAAAATGAAATGTGACATCACTTAAAAAAATATTAAACTGTATAACAAAGAGGCAGAAAGTATAAATACTATATGGGACATTTAAAAATAAAACATTTTTTTTTTCATAACTATCACGATATATGAATTTGTGTAATTCAAAAAAATAAAATGTTTTGTCCTTGTTTAGAATACTGATTAATTTTTGTCAAATGATTTCACTGATATATTTAATAAATTAATTTTGAATTTTCTCGAAGTTCATTAATATTAACATTTAATTGATTTCTTATAATTGATATTTATCCCTCTGAACTGATCACTTAGCATTGATTAAGACCAGCATCCATATATTACCCATAATATAATCTAAATCTGTTATGGTTGCTTGCTCTTTAGTATTTGTTTGGTTTTCTACTGTCTTTATTTCGATCATAAAACTTTCCTCAAGCAAAGCCTCGTAATCTAAGAGTCACGAGTTCGAGTCCTCGTCACACCAAACATGCTTGCCCTTTCTGCAGTGGGGGCGTTATAAAGTACGGTCAATCCCATTATTCATTGGTAAAAGAGTAGCTCAAAAGTTGGCTGTGGGTGATGATAACTAGCTTTCTTCCCTCTAGTCTTACACTTCAAAATTATGGACGGTTAGCGCAGATGGCCCTTGTTTTGCTTTGCGCAAAATTCAAAACAAAACCTATAGCAACAAAACTTTTGGGTTTCTGGTAACTTATTAAATATCAATTCTGTTTTTTGTCAATTGTTCATTTATTATCTCTTCTACCGTATAATGTATTTATGAATTTTAGTTCCTTCAAAGCGCTAACTCACTTAATAGTTAATCATAAGTATAAGGTTTATAATAAATTGACTGTACAATGCAAAAATTCGACAATCGATTTCACAGAACCCAAATGCCTGTTGATTATAAAAAACTACCCATACAATACACGTTTTCGAAATATATATATATGTATAATTTAATTCCGAAAGACTGTGATCATAACACAAATTATAATGTATAGTTTAATGGTGTAGTAAATATTACGGTATTTTCTGCCAACAAAGACGCACCTCTATTTTGACTAGCTAAATTTTGAAAAAAAAAGATATTCATCGTATTTTCTCTAAACATACTTACCGGCCTACCTACTTCATCAAGATAGTAACAACTTCAGAACATAGTGCTGACTACATCTTGCACAACAGGTGTTTCTACCAAATCTTTCATTTCAGCGCTGAACGCCCACGTCGCCGTTCCACCTATCCGCAGTCATAAAATACTCCCAGACGAAACAGGTAACCTAGGGGCGACTTTTAAGAGCCAAATATCGATTCATCACTTAATCCTGATTCAATCAGAAATAAAATCCCATCATCTTCGTCCAGTTCTACATTGATGCCCTCAACCTCGAATACCAGCAATATGTCCGGATTTACCGACACGAACTCGTCAAATCTTCTCAAACTACAGCTATAATTTGAAGCCTACAACTTCAAGCCAAACAAAAGCCATATGCACCAAAACTATAAATACATTAGTTCAGACCGACCTCAAGAATACTAGTACTCAGAAGGTACAAACTAAGACTTCAAGAAGACACAAGTCTGTCCAGATTACCGAAGATAAACCAAACGCCCTAGAAGCACAACCTGAATTTTTAAATCCCAACCGCTCTGAAGGACCATAAGTCATATATCGGTCGTTGATTTTGTGGTATTAAGCTTTCAGTACCAAATTGTCTCTCAGATCCAGAAATTTCCAACCAGCACCTTTCATCAGTCAGTCCACAATTTCATGCTTTAACGTTATAATGGTTCAAGATATTTCCATCTAATAACTCGATGGAATGCAGGTGCTTACATGCTTCGAGTATAGAAACAGTAATGTTTTAAATAACCACAATTCCAACTGCAGAAAGTACAATAACACACCGTTTACTTCCACCATTCTGTTTTCGTACATTACGTTGAATTCAAAGATATTTATACGAAGTATTACTCAATACGGATTTTTGGATGTAAATATGACACAAAAATGTTAGTTGTTAAGGTTGATTCGGAAGATCAATGACACAAAATTTATGTCAAAATCAGATGAAGTGAAATGCTCATGGAAATAAATAAATACTGAGCTTTGTAATTTGGTTTATTGAATAACATTTATGTACAAAAACTAGACATATCTACTTAGACAAAATACATAGTGAAACTTGGTTGAAAGGGCGTTAACCTGCTAATTAGTAGCCTATAAATCCCGGGAGTTATAACTTACTACTATCAGGAAACTACAGATATTTGAGCAAGAACGTTTATGTATTTCGAACACTACAAACCGTTTAAATTCAATGAATTAACTTTCGGACGTTAATATTTCTACGAGAAAATTCAGCTTGTAAACGGCTTGAAGCCAGCCAAGAACAGAGAGCAAGCTAGCTTGCCATGAATACAATAACACAGAATCTCGTCCGAAATAGATTGTAATAGGTAACAAAATAAATTAAGGGATCGTGTCCAAGATCTGGATCAGAAACAAATTTAAGTCAAAATTGAAATTAAAATAGTAATTCAATTTATATCTATCAGTACTAAGAAGATTTGACAATGTCTGCTGATTAAGATTTTTTGAATCACCCTCTATCGAGCAACTAAAAAGTTATTTTTAGTTTCAAAAGTGTATTGCTTGAAATTACCAATGTTTTACAATTAAATGTTGAGAAATCAACGAGAAGATGAACGACAAAAGCGTATTATTGCAAAACCATTTAAAGGTGACTTGTTGTCTGAGCAAGCATTAGGGGAATACTGTAGTGTCTCTACCAGCTGATCAGAGCTGAGTGATAAAGATAAGCTAGAAATCCAGCTTAAAGTAAAATAAATCGAGTTTTAACAAGTCCATATCGAGCCGAAATAGAAAGAGCTCATTTAGAAGCCTAAAAAAAGAAAGGTCAAGCCCTTATCAAAATCGAGAAAGAAATTAGGAAGAAAGATATAGAAATTAGACTTAAATACAATCAAACAATGCAAAATGACAACTTTTAACTTCATTTATATGTTGAAATACCACTATGCAATGAATATGAAGTTGATAAATAGCCCCAACATCTTGGGAAAATTGCCCAAACCTTGAAATGGCTCACTGAAGAATATCGTTATTATTACAACTGGTAAACCCCAAGAAGATAATGCCACTTTATCTCTTGAAGAATGTATGGATTATGATAAGGTTAAAGCAGCTATTTTCAAAGCATACGACTTAGTACCGGATGCTTTATCACCAAAAGTTTTAAGATTGTTGTAACCATCATAGCACGATTTGTATATCTTATTCGTAGGATTATTTTATTCCATGTTGTAATTCTATGAATATTGGCAACAATTTCGACAAAGAAAGACAGTTATGTCTAGTTGAAGAATGTAAATGCTGTATAAGTGGCGACTTCAAAACTGACTTGAATGAAGAGAAATTTTTGAAGCACTACAGAAAGCAGCTGCTATTTCTGTTGATTGCATTTTATCACATAAAATAACTCTTTATTAAAAGTAAAATCTATTATCTCAACAAAAGCCTGTACTTGTTCAATCCATCCACTGAGGATGAGGATTCTTCTAAAAATCTATCTCTTTCAATAAAATCATTAAAGCTTGTCTACCAATTTTGTAAATAGCCTGGTCATGTTATGTCCAATTATTGGTGTTTAAAAATAAAAAGAGGTAACATACTGATCATTTGTGTTCAAATATGGACGTTCTTGCATTAGATTGTTAGGTATATGTGTAAATATTTTGTAAACAACATGTCGTGTTGTGTTTGAATTTTCATTTGTGTTATTCATTTTTCCATATTGATATTATTGTTTCGAAGTTTAAACTAAAATATGTTATTTATTTAGGGTAACATTTTAGAACTTTCTCGAATTAAGTAGACCAATCACATGTTTGTAAATGAGTGCTGGTGACTTCCTGTCTAGAGTGTAGTCTCGTGCAAGAACGGATATGCGTGGATAGCTCTGGAGTTGTATGGAAATTGCGAGATTGTTCGAGAAATAGGCCTATCGGTATAAAAAAGACTGTGACGTGAGAGACGTTCAATCATCAGTTTTATTCGAGGGAGAGAGATTCAGTCATTAGTTTTATTCGAAGACAAAGAGTGAGATTCAGACACCAGTTTCATTTCAAAAGAAGAGAGTTAGCTATTTGAGAAAGATTAAGTGTTTGCTGTGAATATTCAACTTGGATTTGTGATTGAAATTAGATCTACGGAAGCCGTGATTTTATTTCGTCAATCTCTACGATACTTCTGAATTACTGCTTGTGCTGAGAGTCGGCGAATTTATTGAACTGTGAACTGTTTCGGAATCTCTTCGTGGGACCAAATTCACACCCTAGACTGGAATTTGAGACTTTAATTTTAGATCATTACATTAGATACAGGCCAGTACCTTTTTGTGTTGTGATTAATTTTGAAGTTTAAAACTAATATTATTTTGTTTTGTAATTAATTTCGAATGTTGTAACTTAATATCTGTCACTGTTATCATATAATTTATGTTATATCTGTTATATTTGTTAGTAGTTTAGTGTAATAAATTATAAAAGCTGTTATCTGTGTTTTTATGTTGCGTTTAATCTACGAAGAACATAAAACATAAAAAAAACGTAACAGAAAATTGGGGGCTCGTCCGGGATATCGAACAAACAATTTAATTTTATTATAAAATAAGATTTATATTCTATACAGATAGACAGCTTGTATATTTAAAATGGCATTCGAACTTGAAGATTTTATAAACGAATTTAATCAGAATCCCTCTTTCGAATTAATCAGTGAATTAAAAAAATCTGAATTACTTGATGTTGGTAAACATTTTAATTTAGAAGTGAAGCAATCAATGAAGAAAACAGATATTAAGCAAATTATTGTTGAACATTTGGTCAGCCAAAAAGTATTACCTCAAACAGTTGCACAACAATTGCCTGTCGCTCATTTTGACCCTGATTTCGAATTAAAAAAAATGGAAATGGAAATGAAATTTCGTTTAGAAATTGAAAGCAAACGACTTGAGGCAGAAAATAAACGTATTTAGGCAGAACAAGAAAATAAACGTATTTAGGCAGAACAAGAAAATAAACGTATTGAGGCAGAACAAGAAAATAAACGTATTGAGGCAGAACAAGAAAACAAACGCCTTGATGCCGAAATACAAATAGAACGCATTAAAGCGGATAAAGAAATCAGTATGAGAAAGGCACAGACAGAAGAAAAGGTTGTCCAAATGCGGTTGGATAATTTTGATGCTTCCAAACAAATTCGTTTAGTACCTCCATTCAATGAAAAAGCTGTAGATAAATATTTTCAGCAATTTGAAAAATTGGCTCTTAGGCTAAAATGGCCTACCGAATATTGGACAGTATTACTTCAGAGTGTTCTCAAGGGTAAAGCTCAGGAAGTATTTTCCAAACTCACAGCCGAGCAAAGTTATGATTACGAGCACGTCAAAAAATGCATTTTGAATGCATATGAATTGGTGCCAGAGGCATACAGACAAAAATTTCGTGGTTACAAAAAGTTTGACAGCCAAACTTATGTCGAATTTGCTCGTGAAAAAGAAACTCTGTTCGACAGGTGGTGTGATTCCAGAGAAATTAAAGATGATTATACGAAACTCAGAGAACTCGTGTTAGTCGAAGAGTTTAAAAGATGTATTCCCGTAGAGCTAAAAACTTATATTGATGAACAAAAAGCTTCCAAAATTCATGATGCTGCTGTCTTGGCAGACGAGTATGCTTTGACTCACTAAGATTTCTCATACAAAAGCAAAACATCTCACACAACAAAGAAACCCAATGACTCATTCAAATATTATGCAAATGTCGACAGAGACAAAAAAGAGCAAACTTCTAATTCTCAAACGAAGACTCCATCTTATTCTCAAAGCTCGTCATCTACCCAAAACGTGTCATTCTCATCCAAAACATGTGCTTATTTTTGGAAACCTGGCCATCTGATTTCTGAGTGCTATAAGCTCAAAAACAAGCCATCACCCAATAGTTTCATTTCGCCCTTGTTTGATACATCATTGGTTCCCAATGATTTTGACCCTGTTCAGTCCACTGTGGATTCCAAGTCCAATATTATTGATGTACCTGAAGATATTGTTGAGGACAAATTTAAGCCTTTCATGACTGAAGGTTTTGTTTCTTTTGATGGCGATTCACGTCTACAACCAATTAAAATCCTGCAGGATACTGGAGCTTTTCAGAGTTTGATTTTGGAAAGTGTACTTCCGTTTTCTGAAAAGTCATCCGTTGGGGCCAATGTGCTCATTTCTGGTGTAGAAGGTGGCGTCGTTTCTATTCCTCTTCATAGATTAGATTTACATTCGGACTTAGTTTCAGGCCCAGTGACTGTGGGTATTAAAGCTTCATTGCCTGTTGAAGGTGTGTCTATGCTTTTGGGGAATGATTTGGCTGGTAGTAAGGTGGTACCAGAGGTTCGTGTTGTTAAAGCACCTGTTATTACTCCCAGTACAGAGCAACTCGTTGAAGAGTTTCCTGATGTTTTTTCCGCCTGTGCTGTTACTCGTTCTCAGACACGTTCTCAGGAGTCCAAAGAGGATTTCTCTTTATCTGATACATTCATGTCTCACATTGATGAGATTTCTGACTCAACTTTAATTTCTACTGATGACTCTAAGACGTTTTTTGACTCTCTTCATCGAAACAAACTTATTGAGGAACAGGACAATGATCCTGAAACTCGTTCTCTTCTACAACTGGCTGTTGATGAAAATGAAATAGGAACTGTCCCTATTTGTTACTACCAGAAGTCAGGTGTGCTAATGAGAAAATACAGACCTCCTGACGTTGCTGCTGATGAAGAGTGGAGTGTTATTCACCAAATCGTCATTCCAAAATGTTATCGGAATGATATTCTTAGTCTTGCTCATGACCATGTATTGTCGGGACACTTAGGTGTAAGAAAGACCCTAGATCGTATCCGACGACATTTCTATTGGCCTAAGATGCGCCAAGATGTTGTTGACTTTTGCAAGACATGCCATTCTTGCCAAATGACAGGAAAACCAAGTCAGGGGATTCCAAAAGCACCACTGCAGCCTATTCCTGCCTTTGAAGAACCGTTCTCAAGGGTCATTATCGACTGTGTTGGCCCAATGCCAAAAAGCAAAGCAGGAAATGAATGCCTCTTGACGATCATATGTGCTTCTACACGTTTCCCTGAGGCAATCCCTTTGAGAAAAATCACTGCTCTTGTCAAATCCTTTACCATGTTCGGAATTCCAAAAGTTGTGCAATCAGATCAAGACACAAATTTTATGTCTAAACTATTTGAACAAGCCATACATGAATTAAACCTCCATCAAGTTTCATCCAGTGCATACCATCTTGAGTCACAAGGTGTTCTTGATCGTTTCCACCAAATTACTGCCACAAACACTCAAAGAACTGGGTTGAGGGTGTTCCCTTGTTACTGCTTGAAGTTCGCGAGGTTATTTCAGAATCTACTGGATTTAACCCTTTTAAGTTGGTTTAAAAAGACAAATAAGCAAAAAAAAAAGTTTTGGCAAGTTCAAACTTTTTTTTTACTTTTAAGGGGGAGAGTGTTATGTATATGTGTAAATATTTTGTAAACAACATGTCGTGATGTGTTTGAATTTTCATTTGTGTTATTCATTTTTCCATATTGATATTATTGTTTCGAAGTTTAAACTAAAATATGTTATTTATTTAGGGTAACATTTTAGAACTTTCTCGAATTAAGTAGACCAATCACATGTTTGTAAATGAGTGCTGGTGACTTCCTGTCTAGAGTGTAGTCTCGTGCAAGAACGGATATGCGTGGATAGCTCTGGAGTTGTATGGAAATTGCGAGATTGTTCGAGAAATAGGCCTATCGGTATAAAAAAGACGGTGACGTGAGAGACGTTCAATCATCAGTTTTATTCGAGGGAGAGAGATTCAGTCATTAGTTTTATTCGAAGACAAAGAGTGAGATTCAGACACCAGTTTCATTTCAAAAGAAGAGAGTTAGCTATTTGAGAAAGATTAAGTGTTTGCTGTGAATATTCAACTTGGATTTGTGATTGAAATTAGATCTACGGAAGCCGTGATTTTATTTCGTCAATTTCTACGATACTTCTGAATTACTGCTTGTGCTGAGAGTCGGCGAATTTATTGAACTGTGAACTGTTTCGGAATCTCTTCGTGGGATCAAATTCACACCCTAGACTGGAATTTGAGACTTTAATTTTAAATCATTACATTAGATACAGGCCAGTACCGTTTTGTGTTGTGATTAATTTTGAAGTTTAAAACTAATATTATTTTGTTTTGTAATTAATTTCGAATGTTGTAACTTAATATCTGTCACTGTTATCATATAATTTATGTTATATCTGTTATATTTGTTAGTAGTTTAGTGTAATAAATTATAAAAGCTGTTATCTGTGTTTTTCTGTTGCGTTTAATCTACGAAGAACAAAAAACATAAAAAAAAACGTAACAAGATCAACCGATGTTATTTATTTGGCCTCTGATATAAATGCTGATGTAGTAAAGGAAGAATTTAGGCTTTTGTTTCCGTTTTATCTGTGTCTTTGACAAATGACACTGTTAATCGTATTTCTCTATATATTCTACATGATACTGGAGCAACTCAATAATTGTTGTTAGAAGTATACTGCCTTTGGATTCCAGTTCAAGTGCTAGTGAGTTTGTTATTGGCCAGGATATTGTGGGTGGTATTTTATTGCTCTTCTTAATAACATTTATTTCACATGAGACCTAGTTTAGAAACAACTTAGAGAAAGACACCCTGTCAACTAAGAGTGTATTGTTATTCATGGACAACGATTTGGCTAGAGAAAAATTGTTGCTGGACTGAAAATGGTTGAGAATCCAAAAACTGTTTCGTCTAAGGATGACGTTGCTGCTGAGGAGAATCCCGAATTTTTTCCTGATGTACTGTGACTCGGACTCAGGGTGGGGAGTTAAGCAAGAAACAATTGATAGACACATTTTTATAGGACGACATTACAGATCTCTTCTGGACATTTTTTGGATCCATGAGAAATCTTGTGAAAATTGTCTTACTGAAAAAACCTTGGTGAAGCAACGTTTCCTAAAATAAACTGATCGCCAAGTAAGAAAGATATATAGGTCTCTTCACTTTTTCAAAATATAATTTCACAGAATGAATTAGAAAAAAGCTATTTTTCAAACGTTAGACATTACGCGAGCTTCAGGATAATGAGATGAAATATTGAGATTTATCCAAGACGTGTTGACAAGACGTGAGAAAATTATAAGACATTTTTTTTTGGCAAACACCTAAAAAAGATTTTTCTCGCTTTTTTTTAAATTTATCATAATTGTAATTTTGTTTATGAAACCTAACTGGAATATTCCTATTGCTTCTCTAAAAGTTATTTCAACTTTTCAAGATCTCTTCATTTGTGTGATTTTTTTATATATGAGGCATTTACCAAAAGCTCAATATTTGGCTTGATGCACTTTCAAGCGCTATATAATTCTATAATTGTAAGGTCATATTTGTATTCAATTTGTTGGATATTTTCATGATTATTTAAGTTGTATAGCTTTATCATATTGTATTATATTTAATGTATTGTTCCCAATGTATACATGCATGCGCACGTATATTAGTTGAAAATTGTCTAAGTCCAGTTTATAATTATCTAGAGAGGTTAGTATAACATATTTACTGATACTTTAGTCCCAGGTTCAAATTTGTGGTCAATTGATGTGCGATTGCACAACTTTTTTTCTTTAAGTTCTAATTAATGATTGAACATCGCGATCTTGGTGTATGCGCTTCCTCCCACTTTCGTCATTTGCTGATTATGACTTTATTTCAAAGTACCATACTGACATCACCTTGGACACCGTTGTTCGTGAAACATCAGCAAGTTGAGTTGTCTTTGGCCACTTAAGTTCCCGCCAAACGCGCCCCAACAATCATTCCTCTGTCAAAGTTAGTGGTGTCTCCTTTTGTAGCCATGTTAGGCATTATCATAGGCAACCAGCTCTGTCCAGCTTTTCTAGACATGACCACTATGCATGGTGTTATGTTATTTGCTTAATTACAGAACGAGCAACACACGATAGATGCTTCTATATTTAATAAACTTGTTCTTCCACATTTCCACAGGTGTTTTCATCTTTTGTCCACTCTAAGTAGCAATGCATATGCAATTGTCTGTATTTTAAGTGATATAAAAATTAATGTATAATTATCATATACTAAAATGATATAGGTAAAGGAAATTTTGAAAGAGATAGTGCGTGTCTACTTACTTGGTCGTTGGAAGGTGATGTCGGTAGTTAATTTAAACAATGGCGTCTCATACATGAAGCACACGATCACCTGTATTCTATACGTTTCTGAATATACACACAAGCTATGGAAAGAAAATATCAGGAAACTGTTGTTATGTTAAAGCAACAGGTTGTACACTGACTTATGAGACGTGTTGTTTGGAAAGTTCTGAACCAAAAAAAGAGGATTAATGAACTTCTACCGTATGAAAATAAGACACATGGTCTGTACAGAAGCTCTATCGTAGAATGCATAACCTTAAAACTATGTATCATGTCAGAAAAATTAATACACTGAAAGAAGTTTTAAACATTATCAAAAATATTTTGTTATGAAACACAAACATTTGTTAGTTAAACATGGCATCTCTAATAACACATTTAGAAAATAGTCAATGATATATTAAAATACAGATCAATATTTCGGAAGTTTAGTATTCTATTTCGATAATGTTTCACCACAGACTTTTTAATCGATGCCCCCTGCAGTTTAACACTGAGTCTGAATGCTGCAAATCTCAGGTTTTCAGACTACTCTTAGGCCATTGTGTAGTCTTGGGCATAACAACAAGCAAATAAACTTTCAGTCATGTCCTCCTCTCCCTCTGACATGATCGCCCATTCAAACATGGCAGCTTTATAACGTTTGGTCAATCCCACATTTCGTTGGTAAAGGTGTAATTCAAGAATCGGCGGTGGATGGTAATCACAAGCTGCTTTCCTTCTGTTCTTGCGCTGCAACATTAGAGACAGCTAACGCATATAGCCCCTGTCTAACTTTGCTCGAAATTCAAACCAAACCAGTTATGTTCATCCTAAACTTCTGTAATGTTTAATAACATTGTTAACATTAACTGCTACAAGCACGGTTTTATTAATACAATTAATACTAATATTACTACAACACGATCACATATTATGTTTATAACTGCGTTGAGTTATATAAACCAGAATGGTCGTAGTATTTGATAGTCCCCCAGTGGCTCAGCGGTATGTCTGCTGCTGACTTACACGCTAAAATCCAGGTTTCGATACCCTTGGTGGGCAGAGCACAGACAACCCATTGTGTAGCTCAATTTAAAATAACCACAGCATTTGATAATGAGTTTATTTTACCCTCTTCATTTTTGCATACAATTTGATGGCGTTAATACAACTTAACACTTGTGATGAAGTAGGAATTTCTATTTCTTCAATATCTTTTCCGTTTTCTTCACTTCTGAATCACTCACAATGTCACCATCTTGTGATTCTATTACAGACTTTAAATCAATTTGTAGAGTTTCTGTTAAAACGATTTTGTCAACGTTCTCACAACTTTTCGCGTTCACAGAATCATCTTCATCAATCTTCTCAATCAGTGTTTGAATTTCACTAGAATCGTCATACTACACTTTTCCAAAATCTCCGCTATTATCAAGAATAAATCCACAGTTTGGAAAGAACTTTATTACGCATTCATCTTTTACGCATTGAATGACCTAAAAATGTAATTGCATCTAACGCATCAATTTTCGTGGTCATTTCAGATGCTCTCTAACAGTCGTTGATGTTTGCATTAAAACGCTGAAGCATCAGTTTGCTATATTTCAATTTTGTACACCCTACAATTCTATTATCTGGTAGCTGCAGAACTGATGTTGTCCATGGAGGTAAGAAAAACGTTTGAAACTGAACTTTTGGGTGGCAAGTTACATTATCTGGGAAAAGTATTATATTTCTATTTACTTGATCCGTTATTTTGTTTAATTTCTTCAAAAATGCCTCGAATGCAACACTTGTCATTAGAGCTTTATTTTTCGTTTTCCATTGCACAGGAAGTTGATTCTTCATTAAAATTTTGAAACAGCGCGGATTTTCACCATTACTTGTTAACATGGTTTCTCAAGTTTTCTATCAGCAAATGCAACAGTCAATCATTCTTTTTAGTAGGAACCTCTGGAATAATGACGACAGAGAAAAGAACAGAATGTATTTAATCAATGTCCGAGAATTTATTATTATTTAAACAGCTTATTAATTGAATAAAGAATTAATATCTAAAGAAAAACATTTTTCGCCTTAGCCTGGTTTTAATCCGACTTGTTGACAGATATGGTTAATGAAAGATAGTTTTCCGTCCGCGTTACGCAGGTTTCGTCATATAGAGAGCCTTTTATAAGAGGAATCTTAAGGTAATGATGCGAAATGTTGATATATCCGGCTTGTACAGGTTTACGCCATTTGCCATTTTAGGCGTTTTTCTGTATAACAGAATGAAACATCCACAATAAATGAAATTACAGGCGAACAGTTTGAATCACGTGATCATACTGTGTGGAAGAAGGTTTCTTTGTTTTTACAATCACCACTTTATTGGTTATAACCAAACTTCTGTTCTCCAGTCGTAAAAGAAAAAAGCAACATTAGGAAAACTCTTTAATTTTAGATAATTAAACATTAGTTCAATTTATTGGATGAAATCTGTTGTATGAATGAAAAAAAATGGTTCTTTTAACCTGAAATATTCATGAGAACAGCGAAATTCTGAAAATTCAACATGAAAATTCTATTTGCAGCTCCGGTTGTACTCGTAAGCCTGATGTTGATAAACACTAGCGATGATGGTTTCAAACAGATATATGATGAGTTAAATTTCACACTTTTTAATCTATAGAGTATTAAGTCGATCGTTTCACTAAAGTAAATGTTCTATTTTCATATTTCTACTAATTAATTAGAAAAACGTGACATTACGAATCTATAATAAGATATTGGAACAAATCTTTGCAATAAACACAATTACTTTACGGAAAAAAAGATCGAAATTGTCCCATTAGTGCTATGCAACTTTCAATAGTGCTAAGGAGTTGAAAGTTAGTTTTCAAACCTGAAACAAGCATCGTTCATCTAAATTATATTTTAACTTGTGTAATGATTTCACTGAGCTGTACACTGTTATATTAAATACTATTTTATGATTTTCTATCTGAGGAAAATATGATAACTTAGTTTATTTAATCATGCAAATTGGTTCGTAAGTTTAAAGAAATATCCTTTTATGTAAATCAAACATGTTTTCTTTGGTTTGTTTTGAATTTTGCGCAAAGCCACACGAGGGCTATCTGCGCTAACCGTCCCTGATTTAGTAGTGTAAGTTTTGAAGAAAGCAACTAGTCAACACCATCCTCTGCCAACTATTGGGCTACTCTTTTACCAATGGATAGTGGGATTGACCGTAATTTATAACCCCTACACGGCTGAAAAGGCAAGCATTTTGTGTATGACTGGGATTACGAGTCGAGTACCTTAACCACACGGCGATGCCTGGCCCAGACATGTTTGTGTTTTATGCAGACATATATGTGGTACTGTTAATAATTATTTTTCATTAATTAATTATTTATAATATAGAAAACAAAGTTTTGTTAACGTTTGTATTCTAACTGGAATCGATATTTTCTTCAGTGAAAAAAAAACCTTGATAATATGCAATTATTTTTAGAAGTTTTAATTGTTATATTTAGGGTTAGTTTGACCCAAGAAAAGAAAGCTAAGAATAGCAGAATAATATTTGTGTTTTTTTTCTTCGTAATTTCTCAATTGGAAAAAAATATTCGTTAAACGTTTAAACCTGAATTTGTTACGTTCTAAACTAAAACACGTTAGACTTATTTCAGAAAACTGTAACAAGGTTGAAATAATATTTTACATGCACAGAAAATATTTCATTATGTAAGTTACCCAAAACTATTTGTTAATATCCCATCATATTGTTATATTCAGACGTAAATCGCATATGTAGAATGACATAATGTTAATTTCCTTTTATATTCCTTATTTTAGTTACGTTTATCATTTTCTATTTCAAGACACTGTTATATACATACCTTCAGTTTAAAAGTAGCAGTTTGTGTCAAAATAAACATATTAAGTTGTTTGTAAATAAACAGAAACGAATCGTATTTTAAACGACATTCTAATACAATTTAGGATAATTATATCCTACCTAAGATGGGAATATAGTAATTAAGTATTATAAAGCTAAAGTCGAAGAATGTAATATCGATGTTTGTGTTCTCATAAATATTTTTATCTCAAATTTCTTGATGCAGTTCTAAGTTCTAAAAAAGCTAAATTTTGTGAAAAGGTGGAAAAGTTCTGGAATGAAAGGTGCAGAAAAGAAGAATCAGACTAGGTGGGTATTAAGTATTACATCAAATTGTGTTTAAGGTAAGCTTAGGTAATCAAATTAAGATTCTTTTATATATATAACTAAGAACTAAGGCTATTATATATATATTTGTAATGAGAATTATCCAACAATTTACCATGTAGATGTTTTATCCAACTTAACTGTAGCACCCGAAAAAAATGAGAGACTTTACAAAAAGAGTTTGACCAAGATAGTTAAATTTAGCTTCAACCACGAGTTCGGACAATGTTTTGTTCGGTTTAGTCCTCACTATTCTAGAAAGCGACTCGATTTTCTATTGGTTTAGATTAATATTTTATTTTATAGTAATTATTTTATTTCTTAAATTTCAAGTGTTTTTGTTTCTATAAAGATCTGTCTAAATGCTAAAAATTAACTACTCGCATTTTTTAACCAAAATTGATTTCTATATTTACCAGCTCTTAATTTATGACGACGATGTTTGCAATTCATTTATGAAACTGATCATTTATCTATTTATACTTAATTATTAATTTGATTGAGTAAAGATAGAGCAATATATAACTATATTATTACAAACGTAAATGTGCTAGACAGTTACCTGATCTAAACAGTAAATATGACTAGATGTTTTTTTTTGTTCTTCGCGACGAATCGAACTCCGCATTTAAACGTTATAAATTAGTCTTATCGCTCATTAAGTTCAATTCATTTATACATGCAGGACGACAACGACTTTAAGAATGTACGTGGTAGGTTCTTCAAGGATATGATAAATCTGTAAAAGCCCATGAGAAATCAGATTTTACACATTATTTCTCAAGATGAAAAGTAATATGATTAAAATAGTTTGGTATGTTAACAATAACTTAAACAACTATCTCTGATCTTAAACGCCTTATGTATTAAACAATGTATAAACATTGTTATTTACAATAATATCTGCAAATAACGATTAATCTTGGGGTAATTATTCATGTGTAATTTAATTTTAAAAGTGTCATGACAATTGAACATATAATTTATAAATAATTTTAATTAATGTTTTCCATTTTGTTCTAATATGCTTCGCACAAACTGGTTCTGTAATGATTCTGTTAATTTTCCGTATTTGTTAATATTATGAACGTATGTAGCAGTCCCCAATTTATCATTGTAATACTGGAAGGAAGTCAGCAAGTTATCACTATCTACCGCCAACTCTTCGGCTACTCTTTAACCAATGAACAGTGGGATTGACAGAAAAAATATAACTACTCCACGGCTGAAAGGGTGAGCATGGTTGATGTGAGGAAGGTCTGAACCCGCCACACTTACATCAGGAGTCAAGGGCCTTAACCACCGGGCCATCTCGTATATGATTTTATATAATTAAAAAAATTACAGTATTTTGTACTTATTTTAGAACACTTTTTAATTTGTTTATCAAATAGTTTGACTGTTATATTGAATGATGTGTTATTATATTTTCTCGAAGTTAATTAATGTTAATATTTAATTAACTTAACATAATTGATATTTTCAGCTTCAACGGATCATTTAACAACTGATGAGGACCAACATCTACATATTACTTACAATAAAATAATCTAAATCTGTACTGGTTTTCTTTTTTGGTATTTATTTTACTCTTTAATTTTTTTATCTAGAAAATAAAACTTTCATAAAGCAACAAAACGGTTGTACTTGTGGTGGTTTATTAAAAATGATTAAGCTGTGGTTGAGCAAAGCATACAGTGTAATGTTTATAAAATGGAACGAACAATGAAGATTTCCGTCATGCTTGTTAAAGAGCTTGTTTATTTGTTGTTAAGCACAAATATAAACAATGACTTAAGATATCAATATACATTAGAAGTGAAAGATTACTCTAAATTCTAAAAGAAGATTTCTTTGTTTTATACTAACAATCTTACTATGTTAAATATATAAAATAACAATCCAATGTCGCAACATCAATCTCGTAATTGATTATCATGTGAGGTGTTAAATATTAAATTTTAAATGTAAGCGATGAATTAGTAACGTTGTTAATATAAACTGTGTTATGTTGAATTTTTATTGATAGTGGGAAGTTGTGACCCAAAACGTTAAACAGTGAACTCACGTATAATGATGAAACAGAATTACTTACAAAAGTCACAAGTTGTATGAAAACAGAAGAGAAAAACGTTATTGCAAATCTTGGAATCTTAGAGAAAATAGTTATTAAAAGTTAACATTTGGTGCTTGGAAGCCTTTTAAATACAAACAAGATATAAGTAAAATTATTTAATTTCCTGTAATGAAATTAATTATTCAGAAAATTATCACACACTTTATATGCAAATGTTTCGTTATACCCTGAGTGTAATATAATTTTACAATTTTCACATCCGAGTCGCGCTAAACATGCTAGCCGTACCAGCCGTGGAGGCGTTATAATGTGACGGTCAATCCCACTTTTCGTTGGTAAAAGAATAGCCCAAGAGTTGGCGGTGAGTGATGATGACTAGCTACCTTCCCTCTAGTCTTACACTGTTAAATTAGGGACGGTTAGGTGCAGTGGGCTAAAAATCTACTCACTTAAACAACCTGTTTCGAAAACCGCAGTGATTGCGGCTCTATATTCCTTAAAAGGAATTGAGTAGCACAGAAATTAATTGAGTGAAATTTAAAGACATTCTTCTGTAAACCTCATTTCATGTTACAGTTTAAGGTTTATAAATATTAACTCACATACTTTTCAAATGTGCATCTTGAAACATGTTAGTTACTAAAATAGAATGTCATAAACCTAATGAATTTTATTTAAATTTCTATGTTAGTTATATAAATGTAAGATTCATTAATGATTTGTTCCACGAAATATCAGCAATACAAATCAACCAATTCTTGTAACGTTGCATAAATACGCGAGAACATTCCAGAATAATCTAGAACCTTTCAGAATTATGAAGAATTTTCTTGAACAATTTAGAATATATTTTTTGGTTTGTTTGGAATTTAGCGCAAAGCTAAACGAGAGCTATCTGCGCTAGCCGTCTTTAATTTTGCAGTGTAATACTAGAAGTAAGGCAGATAGTCATCATCACCAACTACCAACTCTAGGCTAGTCTTTTACCAACGAATAGTGGGATTTAAACCCGCGACCCTCAGATTACGAGTCAAACTCCTTAACCTTCTTGGTCATGAATATGTACATATAATGAGAACTATGTGGTAAAAGATCAAATACATTGAGGAACTCACAAATGTTATTTAATATGGATGAAATTTTGTGTGAATTACTCATTTACATATTTGAAAAAAATGGTGTATTAAAGTAATGTAAATTAAAACTTTGAAGGTAAGAACAAACCTCAATATTGAAAAATAAATAATTTCAAAATTCAGAGGGGTGAAGGTTTGTTTTGTAGATTTGACAAATTTATTGATACTCAACAAATCAAGAAAGTAAGAAAGAAAAAATATTTTTTTTGTTTATTATTATTCACAGTTTGTAATCTTGTTTGGTTTGAAGATAAAGCAGCTTATTTTGTGAGTTAGTAAACTTCTCAAGCTGAGAAATAGGAGCTCAAACATTTCACATGGCAAAGAAAAACGAAAGTCGAGATTTTTCAAGTATAGGTGAATAAAATGTCATATATATGTGTGTGTGCATTGAACAATAAAATACGTTTTGCTGCGGGATATACTGTTATAAGTTGGTATTAAATATAATTAATTAAATATTCAACTTTGTGCTCTGAAAGATAATTATATGTGTGTGATTCGGATACAATTATGACAAATCTCGATCTTTACGACAACAAAATTACATTGTTCTTTATCAAACACAATAAAAGAAACTGTCATCGCGTTATTATTTTTAAGTGCATTTATTTAAACAAATATTAAAGCTGAAACAAATCAACAAAATTATTTTTTTATGTTTTATGCCTCCATTCTATGAATTCTGTACATATTTAAGAAACTAAGACAGCTTTTAAGTGATAAATATGTTAGATTGAATGGTTACTGTTCTCTTGAAGAGTATACGTAGCTTCAAAATGCAGATTGAATTTTATGTATATGACATGGCAATATGAATAGAATACAAATGACACAACCATTAGTATTGTAGTATGCAGATGCAATGAGTTAGAAATTTATTGTAATGGAAAAATAATACTCAAGTATTTTATATGCAAAAACGGCTCGTTTGGGTTGAGAAAATATTTTACATAGAAGAGCGAACAACGTTTCGACCTTCTTCGGCCATCGTCAGGTTCACAAAGAAAGAGGTAACTGACTAGAAGCAGACCACATGTTTGGAAAGGGTTGTGTGACTGAGTGTCGCAATGTAGAGGGCGGGGTTAGATGTTTGAATATATAATTTTATCTACAATATTAATATCGATATAATAGCGTTCTTTTATATTGGTTTATTTGGGGCTTAAGTTGTTGTATAAGTAAGGCTTCTTTAATTTTGCGTTTGTTTATGTTTGTTTCTTTATTTAGTATTTTAGTGTTTTCTATGGTTATATTGTGTTTATTTGACTTACAGTGTTCGAAAACGTGTGAAAGTGACTTTTTATGTTCTTTGAATCTGGTTTCCATTTTTCTACTTGTTTCTCCAATATAGAAGTCGTGGCAGTTAACACATTGTATTTTATAAATAATGTTGGTGTGGTGTTTGTCAGTGTAGTTCTTACATAGTATAGACCTCAGTTTTGTGCCTGGTTTTTGTATAAATTTAGTATTAACTGGAATGTCATATTTTGTTACCAGTTTTTGCCAAATATTGGTTATTTGTTTTCAGATGTCAGGAATATATGGTACACAGTAGTATATGGTTTCGTCATTTTTTGATTCGTGAGATATATTTACTTTTGTTGGTTGATTTTGCTTTCTGTCTAGATGTGTGCGTATAATGTTTTCTACGGTTTGTGGAGGAAACTTATTGATGTTGATGAAGTATTGCTTTATTTTCCTTTATTCATCGTTTATTGTATCTGGTGAGCATAGTTTTATGGCTGTGTTTATCTGGTTTCTCAGTATGTTGAGTTTTTGTTTTGTTTTATGTACTGAGTCCCAAGGAATGTATAGTCCAGTATGGGTGATTTTTCGGTGGATTTCTGTTTTGAATTGTGTGTCGGTTCTCATAATTTTGAGGTTAAGAAATGATATTTGATTGCTATCTTCCTGTTCACATGTGAAGTTAATGTTGGGATGTATAGAGTTAATGTGATTGAAAAAATCAAGTATGTGTTCTGTAGATTCCAATCCCGCAACCGTGTCATCTACATATCTGTACCAGTATAGTGGTGGATGTAATGCTGTATTAATTGCTTGTGTTTCAACTCGTGTCATAAAAATATTGGTTAGAACTGGTGATACTGGGTTGCCCATGCTTAGGTCATTTGTTTGGACATAGTTTTGGTTGTTGAACATGAAGTTTGTCTTTATTGTGGTGAATTCTATGATGGTTGCTAACTGGTTACTGGGAATGTCTATAGTTGGGTTAGGGTCTCAGATATTGAGTTCTAAGGCTATCTTGCAGGCTTCAGTTGTTGGAACTTCTGTAAAGAGGGATATAACATCGAAACTGGCCATTAAGGCTTTATGATTAAGTTGATTTAGATTAAACTTGAAATTAAAAGAGTCTGATAAATGAGCTGGCTGATGTTACATATTTGGAGAATGCCCATGCTATGTATTAACCAAGATTGTAATTAAACGATTAATATGTTGACATTATTGGTTGTAATGGACAATCTGGTTGATGAGGTTTGGGGATGCCGTATATTTGCGGTGTGCGTGAGTCGGTTTTACGTAGGTAGGAATAAAGTGTTTGTGAAATTGTGTTGGCTTTTTTTATTTGTAGTAGTAATTTGTTTAGTTGCGTCTCATGTGTCTTTGTTGGATTTGTGTGTATTGGTTTAAATTTGTTCGTGTCTGATAGGATGTTATTCATTTTTTGTATGTATTCATTCGTGTTCATTATTACTATAGCGTTACCTTTATCTGCTTTTAGAATTTTTATGTATCTGTTTTGTTTTTGGTTTTTAATGGAATTTATGTCTCTTTTTGTAAGATTGTTTTTTAGTTTTTGTTTTGTGAAATTATGTTGATGGTTTTATCAGAAAATTGTAACATTAACATCTATCAAAGTTCTCATTTTTGTGTTGTTTTAAACCTCTGCTTTAGATGTAACATTTTCTACTTTGTCACCTGTATCAACTCCATATTTTTTCTACCCCATCCATTCTTTCACAAACCTTCACAACTAGTTCTATTAAAAACTCTAAAATAATAATTTTGTTTCTTAATTATTACTTTAAAGACAATTTTTCTTCGTGCAGTGGAATAAAATCTGTAAATTAAAGAAACAAAATTTTTATGAAAGAACAGAAAACAATTATGTTTTCTTATGTCATTATTAAGAACTCTAGTGTGCACTTTCACATTAACTGTAGAATGTAGATAATCATGAAGTGCAGATTTAAACTAATTGTCTGTTACACAGTAGTACTAGTTCCTTTTTATACTCTAGTTTACGAGTACGAACTAAAGGCTCCCAATGACACAGCGGCATGTCTGCAAACTCTCACTGCTAGAAACTGGTTTCAATACACGTGGTTGGCATAACATAGTGTAGCGTCTAGCTTAATTCCATAGAAGCAATCAAGTCCAATAAAGTTTGTTTCAGAGCAAAACCACATTATTCTAACTGCTTTGTCGATCTCGTAGAATCAAACTCCAGATTCGGGTGCTGTAAGTTTGTAAATTTATCGCTCTCTCTTAATCAGGCCGCTTATTAAAGAAGCTGTACATAATATAAAGGCCCGGCATGGTCTGGTGGTTAAGGCACTCTACTCGAATCGCCGTTGCACCAAACATGCTCGCCATTTCAACCGTAGAAGCGTTACAATGTGAAGTAAATCCCACTATTCGTTGATAAAAGAGTAGCCCAAGAATTGGCGGTGGGTAATGATGACTATCTTCCTTCCCTGTAGTCTAACACTGCTAAATTAGGGACAGCTAGCGCAGATAGCTATCGTGTAGCTTTGCGCGAAATTCAGGACAAAACCACAATATAAAATACAAAAGTACAATCTTTATTACAACAGTAAACATAAATGGATGTGTGTACTTGCTTGCACCATGATTTGACACTTTGATTGGATCTGTTCCCTTTAAACTGTACTGGTAAAGCTTCAACAAAATTTTAACGTTTATTACTTAACAGGTAATGTGAAATTTTTTTCAGGACACTTACAGCTACTCACGTATTGATGATTATCGCTCAAACCGAAAACCTACAAACATCACCTGACCTATCATTGGGTGTAGGTATTTACAAATGTCATATCTGAAAAATAATAAAAAACAACTAGAACCCCATTAATGACAGTCACATTTCAAACATATTGTATTTTATCTCAATTGATGTTTGTTTCTCAATAAGCACAAGCTTATTACGCAATAGGATACTTTTAGTTTGTTAAACCAGGTATCTAAACTCGATTTTTAACATTTAATTCCTAAAACGTATAGATGAGACATTAAAGGGCATCAGGAACTTACCGCTTTCATAGTCACACAGAATAACAGTTATGATAAAACCTAAACAATTTATTTAACAGGGCGAAATCAATCAGAGTATTAATTAAAGTAATAAAGATTTATTTATTTATATAACTTACTCCATCTTAACATTTACACCTCAGAGAAAGAAATTTGATGTAAACCAGATGCAATAGCAAAATTAAATGAAAAAAAAGAAAAAGTGATAAGTTTATCAGTTGTCAAAACATTTGCAATTTAAAGAAAAAAGTTTCGTCATATAATTTTCTTGAAAAACCTCAAACTTATTCACTTGAATATGCAGAAAATCCAACAATATATCAGCGAGAAGTTTGAAGAAGCTAAAGTGAATCCAGAATCTACACACACTGCATTGATTAACAGCTATGTGTGAATACGTAAGTTAATAAGCAATAGAGTAAACAACTATATCCGAAGGTGAACTTATTTGTTGAAAAGTATTTTAACATTATTATTTGTAATAATATTTTAAATGGTTGTAGTTTCAAATAACATCACATGTTGCATAACGGTTAGTTGTGTCAGAGATTCGGATTAAGTAAAAAACTCCATCAAAGTTAAGGTTATATTAATGTAAATAATGTTATTAATTACTATGTTTAAAGACAATGAACGTTATACGTTTATCGTATACCATAGGCAACTAGGTCCTGTTTATGTCATATACGTTGATAACTACATGTATAACAACACATATTACTGGGGAGTGAAATACAACATCATTCAACAAATATTAACTACTACATGTGAGCCCGGCATGGCCTAGCGCGTCAAGGCTCCGTAATCTGAGGGGCGCAGGTTTGCGCCCGAGTCGCGCCAAACATGCTCGCCCTTCCAGCGGTGGGGGCGTTATAACGGTCAACCCCACTATTCTTTGGTAAAAGATTAGCCCAAGAGTTAGTGGTGGGTGGTGATGACTAGCTGCCTTCCCTCTAGTCTTACACTGCTAAATTAGGGACACCTAGCACAGATAGCCCTCGAGTAGCTTTGTGCGAAATTCCAAACAAAAACAAACTACTACATGTTTAGAATCTAAAATCAAGTAAAATAATGAAATATATATTAAACGATATGTTGCTAGGATTTATGAAATGAAAGATAACATTATATTATTCCTAGTTTATAACATTGGTCAGTATTTTTGTCATTTTCTACAACATTTGGTATTAAATTATTCGAGTGACATATTACATGAAATATTATCGGTTCTCTTCCAAGTGTATTGATTGTAATATCTAATTGTTTTAATAAAATTGATATTTACAGATTCAATGGATCACTTAACGGCTGATGAGGACCAATTTCTACAATATTACATATCGTATAATAATCTGAATCTGTAGTGGTTTCCTTTTTTTTGGTGTTTGTTTAGCTCTAGAATACCTTTATCTGGAAATTAAAACTTTAATAAAGCAACGAAACTGTTATACTTGTAGTGGTATATTAAATATTAAATAAGGTTAAGTTGTGGTGATTCAAAGAGATCATTTATTTAAATACCTCTTGTGGTTTTTATCAGCTTCTCCTTTAAAGAAGGAAAATGTAGTGTTTCTTTCTTAATTATAAAGTCTTCTATATTATTCTCACCCAGAACATTTCAACGAACAAAACATCCACCAATTTAAAATTACAAAAAGGGAAAATAAAAGTATTTGAAAATTATCTGTTAATTTAAATGTATGAAGCTAGTAAAAGAAACCCGAAATTCTACGATATTGAAATAACTCAATCTTATTTCATAAGCTATTCGAATGTCGATATATATGAAATTTCTCAAAAACATTGATACTTACAACTTTCTTTCTTAACACAAATATAGTTTAATATACAAACAACAATACAATTGAAAATTACAGTTGTTAGAAGTAATGATTTATATTCAACAGTATTACAAACTTACAAAAAACTCAGTCGTCCATCTGATCTGGAATTAAATATTTTTGACGTTGCACGATGAGCGAATTTATTCTTTGTTGATACACAGGTATTCTTCATTTGACGGAAAATTATCTGTTTTTTTTACATATTAGTTTTTTTTCACCGACGAAAATGTGAAATTTTCTCGTTGAAATACTAACGTCTGATGTTAATTTACTGAATTACAGTTTGTAATGTTCAAACTTATAAATCTTCCTTGTAAAAGATCTGTAGTTTTCCTATTAATAAGCTTTAATCACAGTTATAGCTACAGAGGTTTCTATTATAATAGCTGTAGCAGACCAACAACACAGTTTCTCTCTGGCCCATCGATTTATAAACTTTAGGCGAGATTCTAGAAAGTTAGGTTGGTAACTATGAAAAACATATATTGTTGATTCGTACACTCATTAATATTTCACAAATTCAGAGACAAGCGGTATTTTCGCTATTCTAATTGAATTGTAACAAATGTAGATTTTAAAATAAACATATAATATTAAAACAGTTATACAAGAGAGAAGTGAACCAGTCACTGAAATACACCATTGACTCGTGCGATATTCTTACCAAAAAGCGTGGGAATTAATATCACAGTTTTACACACTTACGCTGAAAGGGCATACATCGTAACTGCGAATCAAGTGGCCTCACCGTGATGTTATAATTAATAACGTACCAAACATGAGCTACATAATGTTGAATATTTATTGGTAGTAGAAAGGTATAATTCAAGTGTAATATAATATATTTTTCACAGAGGTTATAATGAAATGATGTTCATTGCAGTTGAAGTAGCCAAAATTGAAATAAAAAAATATTATATGCTGTTACACACTATCTTGAATAGTTATAGTTTGTTTGTTTTGGAATTTCGCACAAAGCTACTCGAGGGCTATCTGTGCTAGCCGTCCCTAATTTAGCAGTGTAAGACTAGAGGGAAGGCAGCTAGTCATCACCACCCACCGCCAACTCTTGGGCTACTCTTTTACCAACGAATAGTGGGATTGACCGTCACATTATACACCCCCACGGCTGGGAGGGCGAGCATGTTTAGCGCGACGCGGGCGCGAACCCGCGAATTACGAGTCAAACGCCTTACGCGCTCGGCCATGCCAGGCCGAATAGTTATAGAAAGAAATAAAACGTCAAAGACAAATATAAATCATTCTATAAACAATCAGTGATAATAATGATTTGAAGAATTGTGTACGACAATCAATTAGATATTGTGTAAACACGGAAAGAAAAAATAACTGAAAAATTCACATATCTAAGAAAGGGGTAACTAAATGTAAAATTTTTAGCACAAAAACTTTTAACGTACAAACTGAGGAAGTAAAATAAATTATTTGTAATCATACAAGTTTCGTTATACCTCAATTGTAATATATTTTACTTACAATATACAAACGATAAGTGCAAGGTATAGTTTTTTTCTTTCATGAGGTTTTTAGCTATTTGCGCTATGATCTTCGCAAAATATTGAATCCCCAAATATAGAGTTACAAGTCCATGAATCGTATTTTAATATTATAAATCCATAGACTTATATTTGCAATATCTTTATATAACTAACGATTATAATTTAAATATGTTTATTCGTTTCCATGTCCTTCACCTTTCACAAAAAATACATGAATTGGATACACTTTTTACGTGTAATAAAAGTAGACACACACACACATATATACACTGCTGGCGAAATTCTTAAAGCAACTGAGCATAAAGAAAAAATATGCATTTTGCGTTGTTCGACTCAACCACTTATTCGAGTAATAATAACAATAATAATAATATTGCCCCTAAATTCCGTAAGGAATAGAGACTCGAAAACACTGCGTTTTCAGAATAAGTTGGTTAGCCTTCTGCACAGCTCCCAACCAGGAGGACAATTTCTCAGCCCACCATAGGAAATCGAACCTTTGATTATAGCGTTGTAAATCTGGAGACATTCCGCTGGACTAGCGAGAGGCACTTATTTGAGTAGAGCTTCGAAATATAAAAATAAGAAAAGTGGAAATAAAAATAAAAATAAAAACTTTTTCAGCATTTAATAGGAAAACTGTCAACACTCTTAAATTAGCCTAAATTCTAGCTGGTCAAAAGTTTAAGACCACACTAAAACGAAACGTTAATTGGTAAACACGCAGCGGAATTTAGTCAACTGTGTTCAAGCATTAGCGTTCTCAACATCTCCCATTGACATCGCCTGAGTTAAATTGGGTAAAGAAATGGCAGAGTTCAAAAATGGCAAAATTGTCGAGGTGTAAAAGCAAGGTCTCATCATTGTGTCATCGTTCGCGAGAGTGAGCGTAGTTAAACAGCTGTTGCAAACTCACCATCTTCACCACTGAGAATAATATTCCAGCCAGCCTTCTGCAAATGCCTATATCGACCATACCAAAGTAAATGTTTGAAGTTATTCACAATGTCGGCAGTGCAACTCACTACTGAGCATTTCCTACCACGATTAGAACTTTTTTATGGTATGTTCTTAAACTTTTGATCAGCTGGTGTTTGGGCTAATTTAATAGAGTTCACATTTTCCCTCTAAAATGCTAAAATTATTTTATTTTTATTTTCCCTTTTGTTATTTGCATCTTTTAAAGCTCTAATCAAATACGTGGTTGAGTCCAACAATGCAAATTTTTTTTTCTTTATGTTTATTGACCTTAAGATTTTTGGCCAGCAGTGTATGTATGTCAAATTAATAATAAAACAGTCGAGAAAAGTGAACGATATTAAAACGACAAAAATGCTGATTTTGTACTCCTTCTTCTTGTTAAAGTATAATATGAGGAAAGTCTGAGGCGATGGAAGGATTTCTACACAGCATAATATCAGCAACTCTTAATCTTTTATGTTCTTTTTCGCTCCTGTCACCCCGACATCTCGTTTAGAATATTTAAAAAAAAATATTTTACTTGTATGTGTACTTTCCATGCGTGAAATTGTGCTAGCTATTGGCTGTTTTGGAAATACACAATGCAACTCTCTGGCGTTCTTTCTTGAACAAAATTTAACTCCTTAGGATGTTCGAAGCCTGAGGTTTGTATTTCAGCTGACTGGTTGTCATTTGTTTTGGGCCGAATTATCAGATGTGTTTTACATTAATCTGATGAATGCAGATACGATATACATGTCATTTGGCAGAGTGGAGGCGAAAGCTTTTTTGTTTGTTTGTTTGTTTGTTTTGGGAATTCGCACAAAGCTACTCGAGGGCTATCTGTGCTAGCCGTCCCTAATTTTGCAGTGTAAGACTAGAGGGAAGGCAGCTAGTCATCACCACACACCGCCAACTCTTGGGCTACTCTTTTACTAACGAATAGTGGGATTGACCGTAATATTATAACGCCCCCACGGCTGGGAGAGCGAGCATGTTTTAGCGCGACCCGGGCGCGAACCCGCGACCCTCGGATTACGAGTGCACGCCTTAACGCGCTCGGCCATGCCAGGCCTAGGATGCGAAAGCATCAGTGGAAAGTATATATTCACGGAAGACGAAACAAAATATCCAGCTAAATGACTCGATTAAGCGATAAACAATAACATATTTTTTCTTTATATTGTGTGTCAAGGTGGTTGCGAGAACGAGGCTTAGCATTTTGACGAAAAAACAAAGAAGTTTCTCTTCATTCTTTCTACCCCTCACTAAAGCTTTTACATAAGTCATCAGATTGTTAAATATGTAGAACAACACATAAATAACACTGCACAACTTTTTTTTTTGAAAAATTTTGCTTCCTGAATAGTTTTTTGCTGACTGTGACAGATACCTGGTGGGTTCGCACAAATATAATTTTAATTTTGCTTCATCACGTAGGAACTATCAGAAATACAGTTAACTGTTTAACGGCAATAACGTATTTAATTGCGTTTATGTTTTTAATACGCTATTAAGTTCAACATAATTAAAAGTGTTTTGTTCCTTATATTCGTTTGTATTCAATGTCCGGTGAATCACGTTGTAATGTCCAATAGTAGACAGCAGGCATTGATGGATTCCACTTGCCCTGATATCGTTTTTTTATTATAACAAAACTGAATATTTGGATGAAGCTGTACTTTATGGGTTAATTTGGGTGTGATTTTCGTGATTAGAAGCCAAACATTTATAAGTAACACCCCTCAGTGTTCAAGAAGCAAAAACTTTGTTGTGCAGTGTAATTTGTGAAACCTCACTCTTTTCGACGGTAAGGCTTAACAGTGCATTTGCGTCTTTTAACAGGAAGATAAGTCAGATAAATGAATGATAATAGAAGCTTTTTACCCCTGTATTATAGTTAAAACCTGGGTCTAAATTCTACATCTAATTGTTTGTGAACAAACTTATTTCCTATGACATAAAGCTGCCACTTTTCCTTATATTCTGATGTTTATGTTTGAAAATGTATTTGCAATACTTAGAATCGAATCAAAGAAAAAACACAAATAATGGAAAAGGCTATTATACAAACAGTTGACAGTAACAGTGTCATTTTAAGGTATCTAGGTTTTCAGAAAGTATTCAAACAAATGGGTATAAAGTAGAATGTTTTGAAATGTCTTCCAGAGGATGCATGTTAACTAAGTAAAATAAACATTGTTTGCAAATATAAAACATAACTTTTTACTATATTAAAATATTATAACAACTTGCTTATTCCTGTCGCTCTAAAACACAATATGATTCTTTAAACAATTTGACGAATTTAACCATAGAAAACAAAACATTTACTCTAAATGGAGGAAACTTTGTAAAGACCACTCGTTATCCTCTTATATACACAGAAGTAAATCCCATATTTGGTGTTGTGAGTATTAAACAAATATGTGTATATAGGTAGTTTATATAATAGGTAATTATTATTTTAACTTGATACATATTGCTAAAGGACTTTAATTTAATTAATTACAAACTTCATAATATTTTGTTACTACGGGATTATAATAGTATGACTTGGGGCTCGTAGAAGTAGGAATGTTTGGTGTTTGTGTGAGATATCCATTATTGTTTTCTATTCTAATTTCTTCTGTCACCGACCGTGTATTAGTTTGGGACACAGATCCCTGTGTACCAGAGCTCAGCGACGTGTCTATTTGAGACCGTCATCTACAACTGTTTCAAAAATGTTTATAATTTACACATTCTCAACATTTGTATGAATGACTTATAATTCACCTTATCCACGAATTATAATCCCATTCGAATTGGATTATAATTCGTGGTTGAACACAACTTACTCAAGCAGTATATATATTTCACTTTTGGAAATGTCGGAGAGAAGATAGTAGAGATGTGTAGATATAGAACAAGATTAGATTTGAAAGAGTTTTGTATGAAACTATGAAAGTGAGTTTATAAGGTATCAAATATTATGTTGAGATATGTAAAGAGAATGTATAATTTGTTTAGTCTGACATTTAGAAAAAGATAAATTGTACTTTCTTCCATTTCTTGCATAACTTTATGCATCTGTATTGCAAATTTAGTTAGCCTGGAACCTTTTGACATGATCAATTTTTGAAAAAGGTTGAGAAGTATTATCAATGTATCTTCATTATAACTGATATCCCCTACTAAAAGGGTCATCTATTTATTTATGTTGTTTTTACTAACAGAGAAAAATGTTCTGAAGGCTTTAGTAACTTAGCAGTTGTCCAGTCACTAACTTATTTGTGTGGTGATAAATTTAATCATTAAAAACAGAGTTATAAACTTGTGAGAAAAGTAAGAGTGCAGGGTGTATTTGATTTAGAATAATTGTTTAATGGGAATTTGGATTGTTTCATAAGGTGGACTGCTGGTGAATAAGGACTAAATTATAAGCTGAACATAATGAATTGGTTTGCATTATGAAACTGGAGAGCTCTTAAAGAAAGGTTAAATGAGTCTATAACACTCAGTTATTCTCAGTTAGCAAGCTCCATTTAGATAAACATTAAGCAAGTTTATAGACATGGAAATGGAAAATGGACAGAACAGATTTGAATGACAAACCATTTTTGTGAAATATGTTGTTCAATTCCCACATAAGGCTAAATCAGAAACCTGTCGAATAAAGTTTTGAGTAAGTGGTATCAGAAGTGAGTTTACAGTTTTTTAAATATCTTAAAGTTCATTGGAGCTTCACCTCATGCTTAACAGTAAGATTAAGCCATTTGTTTTCAAATCGTACAAACTCTTCTGTCATTCAAAATAATTTCCATTGCAGAGACATAATCATATCTGTTTAAAGTTATAACACATGCACCTTTATTAGACAATATAACTATTATCTCATTACCAGCAAGATTTTTCAATGCAAAACCTCAATTCATCAAACAGGAAAAGAGGTTTTGAGAGGTTGAATTTATAGTGGAGAGCATCCTATGTGAATGTGATATTTCTCTTGTGACTAGGAAAGGATTTGAGTTTTGTATGGGCAGGTTAAGAAAAATTTAAACTTAGCAATAGAGTAAATATTTGATTGTGTCAGAAACGAGTTTAATAGCTTATGTTTTCAGAATATTGTAAAATAATTTTAAAGCTTTATTGTTGATAATGGAATTTGAAACAATTCTGCAACACCTGTAATTAAAGTATCATTATTATGATAACAAGTACTTCATCTAAATATATCTATGGTTCAGTATTTCATAATGAAGTATTAACTACATGCTCATTTTTTTCAAATTTTATGTGTCTGAAAATATTTAAGATATTAATGAGTGAAAACATGGAGGATCCCATAATAATATGTTAACCCCATTATATCTACCATATGCAGTGCCATTGTTAATTTTCTTCCACTACCAGGCCTCATCTAGCTGTTCCAACATGACATAATTGTTATGATGTTCAAAAAAGGGAGTTGTATAATATACAAAATTACATTTAGTATTAAATGATATTTTGAGTTAACATCTGTATCCCAACTGCTATTGGATAGTTATTTGCTAATAACAGCAGATTTGCTTGTTATATAATGACATTGTTTCTGAATCTGACAACTGATTTTTCCTATAATCTGTGAAATATATAGTTTACATAATATTAAGAGACCAGCATGATCTGGTGGTAAGGATGTTCAACTCTTGGTCAGTTGGTTACATGATTAAATCTTGTTGCTAAATGTGCTTGATCTATCAGTATGTTCAGGTCAATCTGACAACTCATTGATAAAAAGGTATTCCAAGAATTGGTGTGTTGACTTGTCTAAACTTTTATAATTATATATAGCTAGTATAATATTTTTAAAACAAGACCCAAACCATGAGTGCTTTGAATAGTTTACTGTTCTTTTCCAGGAGATAGATATTAAATATCACTATGTGCAACAGAACAAATAAAGAAAAAACAATTATTACAATAAATTTTAGTTTCAAGGGAAGAAATTGCTTCTTATTGTATGTACTGCAGTGTTTTACTCACAGTTTCCAAGGAGACATATTCACATTTTGATTTAAGACTAGGTACACATTAGTGACAAAAGACAGAAGTATGAACATTATTTATTCTTAACAAAGAACTAATTTTTTTAAAACTGAGTAAAACTTTGAGAAGTGAAGGATGATGTGTTTTTTTCCTGTAAGCCTCATGCTTTTTCAAACATTTTGAAACATTGAAGAAAACAAAAGGAATCACTTTATGGATTTTACCATTTTAAATCACAAGTCAAAATGTTGCCCAGTTCCAGTTTGTGGGATGCCAAAATAACCTTTAACTTATGTTTGACTGCAGGTAATGTTGAAATACCTTACAAGTGAACATTAACATGTTAAAATTCGAAACTGTGCACATTGGTTGTTTACTCTATGAATTTTCAGCAAATGTTCTTCTTATATGACGAAAGTGAATGATGTGCACTAAATTTCATTGTATTTTGACTTCAAATGTAACATATATATTTGTGTAGTGTGTAAATTAATTGAGTTTAACTCTGATGTATCTGGTAATGTAATTGGTGTCTGGTGTTCTCTTACATATTTAATTTCATATCTGAAGTAAAATAGTAGAATCTTATTCTATGTCAAATTTTAAATTGATACCTTGATGTTAAATGGTAATTATATAGTGCAAACTGCAAGTGAACATGAAAAAGGTTTTTCAAATCATCATTTCTGTATAGCTCTACAAAATCTTGCCTGTAAACAAGGAATTTATATAGTTTTGTCTTAAGTGTACTAAAAAAGATACCCCATGGAAGTATAATAAGCCACATCTTTTCAGTACAATTTTTGTTATCGCTAGAACCACTTACCCTGTGCAACATGGTTAGGAAGGAAGTCTCATGAAATTCAACTTTCCTAGAGCAGAAGATAGAATGGTGATAAGATTTGATAGATTATAATCTATCTACTTTAAACTACTGTAACTAGATAGAGCTTTTGTAGGGTAAAATAGTAATATAGTCACAAAGGCATTAATAGGAAGAATATGCATATCTAATAATATGTAGAATTTTGTTTAATATTATTTTCATTCCTGATAAATTTTTGTGTTTTCCAGATGATAGTTACAAGAAAATGTTTTTAAGTACAGGACATCAGGTAATGATAAGTTACATTTAGTTAGCTAGCTTAAAAATACCTCTATGGATATAGAGATATAAGTTGACTTATTGGATAGAAGAGTGGATGGATGAAAGAAAGGAGAATGCTGTTACAAATGGAGTTAAGTCAAACAAAATTAATGTTAAAAGTAAGATACACCAGTGTTAGTACTTATTTCTTTTGTGATTTACATCAGTGAAACAGATGAAACAGAAGATAATGAAGTACTTAAGTTTCAGATGATATTTAGGTACAGAGTGTAACTAGCTGTTTCACAATATGTTTTAAATTATTTGATGGTTTGGGCAGATTAATGGGAGTTGGGTATTAATAATAATAAATGCATAGTTTTGAAGATGGGTCGTCATAAAATGAATTATAAGTATCATTTGGATGGGAATAACCTTAATAGTGTCATGAAGGAGAGAGATATTTATGTAACAATTAATCAGTCTCTAAAGCCATCCGAGCAGTATTCTGTTGGTAGTGTTAGGGCAAATAAGATTTTAGGTTGCATCAAAAAAAAAATCTAATCATTTAATTGATTAACGACCCTTCTACCTAACTTTTATTAATCAACTACTAAAGTTTTGTTTTGAGCTGATTATCAAATTGCATAATTTGTATGTTTTACATGACACATAAATTAAGTTACAATTAAGAACTCTATACACTTTTAAAACTGCAGGTATTTATTCCACAAGGTGAGGACTTACTTATTATAAATTAGGCCTAAGTTGTAAGTTAATGCTTCAGAAAATGATAGTTAAAGAGTTTAAATTTATTTTCTGTTGAAAGTGTATCATCTCTAAATGTATAAATAGTGTAAACTGACACTGTCAAACTGTTTGCTGATATATAACCTTACATGATAATTTACAGGTTAATATGTTTTATCTGTCCACTGTCAGTGACAGCACCATTTTAAGAATATTTGTTTGTTTTGAATTTTCGCACAAAGCTACTCGAGGGCTATCTGTGTTAGCCGTCCCTAATTTAGCAGTGTAAGACTAGAGGGAAGGTAGCTAGTCATCACCACCCACCGCCAACTCTTGGGCGACTCTTTTACTAACGAAAAGTTAGATCGACCGTCACATTATAACGCCCCCACGGCTGGGAGGGCGAGCATGTTTAGCGCGACTTGGATGCGAACTCGTGACCCTCAGATTACGAGCGCATGCCTTAACGCGCTCGGCCATGCCGGGCCATTTTAGGAATGCAAGAATCTTTTAGTGCATATTGATTTTTTTATTTGTCTTATATAAAATGGTATTTTTTGGTATTCTGTGATACATACTTTGTGAAATTTGGTATATCAGAAAACATCCTAAAGTCATTGTGTGTAATTTATAGTGTTTAATGTATTTTGTGAAATTCCTACCTATATATTAACTAAAATTGTGAAAGATTCTTGAGCGTAAGAATCAACAATTTTGTTTGTAGATATTTAAGTGCCACTGATCACCATTATTATTGTGGAAGTTGGAATTTGTAGAAATTTGCCTCTTGCTTATAAAATTAACTGCTGCAACACCAAGAAACAGTGTGTATTATTGGTTTGCTATAGTTGGTTTAATGTGAACATCAGAAATTATAACCATGATTAATGCTTATTAATTGGGAACTTCAGATATTGACCAAAGGCATTTATAGACTTAGAGCATTACAAGCCGTTTAACATCAGTAGATTAATACTGGACGTTCATACTTTTATAAAGAGATTAAATAACTTTATTGGAGAGAAACTACTTTTCATCAGCATGTGATCAGCAAAGAACTAATTAGCTATCTGTAAAGTTAATTGTAGCAATATGAACTTGAAATTAATTTGTTCATAATGAACCCTCACTAGGATATCAAGAATCATATGGAAGACTGATACTTTTTGTAAAACTTTTGTATAGAAATAATTATTTGTAAAAACTGTTGTTATAAATTGTATTGTATGTATATTACAATATTAAGATCAAAAAATTGTGTATCAACTTTGTTGGCAAATATCATAAACTTAAAACATAAACATTCAATTAATTTTTAAATTTAAATTATAAGTTAACTCAGTTTCAGTCAATTTCAAATTGAAATATGTAACAAAATAAATTTGAGGCTCATTCAAGGTAAATCATAAAATGTAGCAGTTTGTCTGTTATTTATTTTTAAAGTAATGTATCAAGTTGCTCAAAGAAACTGCTGGTGTCTCAGGTTGAATAAAACTATTCACGTAAAAAGTGTCATTATTTCATTAATATGCATAAATTAATCTTATAACACTTACATTATATTTAAAATTTATGTTGAGTCATAAAATTTATAGTGCTGAATTTTTTTAACAAAAATTATTTTAAAAAGTATATTTTTAAGCGAGCCTAAATTGTTATGAGAAAAAAGTATTAGAATTGTGAACGGTAGTAAACAGTGGAAACTACTGCTTCTGCTTATTTCTAAATAAATCTTTGTTAGTTATGTTAAAATATGTTGTTGGAAAATATTTATTCATTGTATTGCCACTGTAAAAAGCAAATGAAAAAAAATACCGTATTTTTCGGTTAATAAGCCAAATCGTTGAATAAGCCGAGGCCAATTTTCTGCTCTGAAAATGAGGGTTTTTGCTTATTACCGCCCAATAAGCCGAGGCTTATAGTGGGAGTTTATCATTTTACCGTCAAAAGCCAAAGATGTCTACACCTGCAAAAAAAGTATGCATTATGATACTGCTTTTAAACTGAAAGTAGTAGAGCTAGCCTTAAAAACCTCAAATATGAATGCCGCTCGCCATTACTGTGTGAATGGAAAACAGGTCCGTGAATGGAAGAAAGCAAAATGTGTGCTAAAAGAAATGTCGAAAACAAGTAAATGTAACCAGAAAAATCAACCGAAGTGGCCAAAACTCGAAGAAGATGTAGCGACATGGGTGAATGAAAACCGGCAGAGTGCCCAGATCCGTATTTTTGCATTAACGTGGGCTGGTCGAAATAAAGAAAATTCAAGAGACTTTAAGGCAACCAATAGCTGGTGTACCAGCTTCAGGGAAGGCAGCTAGTCATCACCACCCACCGCCAACTCTTGGGCTACTCTTTTACCAACGAATAGTGGGATTGACCGTCACATTATGCACCCCAACGCCTGGGAGGGCGAGCTTGTTTAGCGCGACGCGGGCGCGAACCCGCGACCCTCGGATTACGAGTGCACGTTTAAGGCCATGCCAGGCCCAAACCAATATAAAGGAACGCCATTATACCTATACTAATATTATAGATAAAATTATACATTCAAACATCTAATCCCGCTTTCTACATTGCGACACTCAGTTACACAACCCCTTATAAACATGTGGTCAGCTTCCGGTCAGTTACCTCTTTCTTTGTGAACCTGACGATGACCAAAGAAGGTCGAAACGTTGTTCGCTCTTCTATGTAAAATATTTTCTCAACCCAAACGAGCCGTTTTTGCATATAAAATGATTTACGTATTCACACACAGCTGTTAATCAATGCAGTGAGTGTAGATTCTGGATTCACTTTAGCTTCTTCAAACTTCTCGCTGATACATTGTTGGATTTCCTGCATATTCAAGTAAATAAGTTTTAAGTTATGTAAGCTATTTCAAGATTGGAAATTGTTACAAATATAAAATGTGTTTTTTTATTTTTTAGAACTGAATTGTAGCTATGTTGAAGGATATCACATATAAAACTGTCTTGAGTGGTTAGAATTTTTTTTATTCATACCTCTTTCTATAACTCTCAATCCGTAACGTATGTCTTACAAAAATACACCTACGGTATTTGAAGACTTTGACTCTTGAATTGTATATCTGTTTAGAGCTTTAAAATTAATTTAGACAAAATGTCTGACCCGTAAGCAAAGATATTAGATCGCATTTTTGTTGCCAAAATTAAAATAGAGAACAAAAACATATAATTACATGTCAGAATTTCCGCGTTCAGGAGAACTAAAACCTCATTATTTGAACTTTCAATTATGTATTTTCCTGTTGATTATAAAAGGAACTTTTTCTGATAGTAGTTCGTTATAGAACATTTTAAGACAAATGAGTAAATAAATAATTCAGAAATTAACTGTATAAGTGCAGATAAAAATGTACATATAACAGTTCATCATCACCTTTTCAACAGCATATCTTTCTGGCTTGCACATTTCATTCATAAAATCTTCATAATTCTGATAACGAAATCTTGCAAATTCGCACTCTTCAACTGCATTTGGAAGCTGGAGGTAAAAACACTTTCAGCTGCATCAACTATGTTTTTATAGCATGTAATTGTATATTTAAATTTATATGTCAAAATATATAATTCTCCTACACTGTGCTATAACTACTTTCATATATTTAATTTTTGTTCATCAGCAAAGGACTTGATATGTTTATTTATAAGTTAAGAAAAGCTTATGAGCTGAAAGTAAGTGATATTCTTGAAACAAAAACAAAGTGTGAAAAACAAGTAAAATAAAATATATGCAGTGTTGTATTGTTCTAGGTGTATTGGTTATGTCTATATATAACAATATAAGGGAATATTCACCAATACTTTGTTGTAGTTTACAGAACAAAATATTTTCTCTTTCTGACACAACTCCTTTCTATGTATATTTATACATATACAGTAAAACTTTAGTAATAAAATTTAGTAGTTAACGTCTGTTCTAATAACAATTTGAACATTACACTCCAACGACTTACCACTAGAATAACTATTCAGCACATTTTTTTGAGTTGTCAGAAACTGACACTTGTTACTCTTATTCCATCATATTTCCTCATCAGGAGAAATTAAAAACAAGAAATCAGATGAAAGGTATGCCTGTAAATGTGTGGAATATTATATTTCAAAAAAATGTTTTTTACTGTTTGGCTTGTTAACATTTTTCGGTTAATAGAGAGGTTAGTACTGTTATTAAAGATATGTTCAAACTAATCAGTTATTCTCTCCACAAAAAATATTTTTAGGATTTTCACTTTGAAGTTCAAACACAGGTCTCTGAGTATGTGTGTCTGAAAATGTTTAATAGTGAGAGGTAAAATGTTTTTTTAGATTTATTTCAGAAACTTCAGTGGTGTGACACAACTAAGAAAATTTGAATTGATACAAATATTTAAAATAAAATGCTGTATAATTTATCATAATTTTTTTTATAATTAAAATTACTTTTCTTATGCAAAACTATATCTACATCAGATACGTCAAGGCTTTTGATCTGTTGAAAACTCTTCGGATTTTCCTATTTGTCATACAGACACTTTTTACATTTATTACAATGCTTGAGATGGCTCTGATATCACGGGCTGTATGTAAGACTCCGTGCTCTGTGAAAAACACAACGTAGATTCTTGTACACATTATATCTTTAGATATACAATATAAGAAATGCAAACTATAAATAATAGTGGAATAATGTTGATATTTCAGTGTTTATAGTTTTAAAAAGACAAATATAGAGCCTATTTTCCGAGTAAGCTGTAGAATTACTTTAGACCAGGTCTTGACAAATCCTGGGCTTGAATTGCAATGGCCTTTTTAGATCGTGACGCCTTGTATTTTCTCTCATATAGACCTGTGCTAAATAGAGCCCGAATCTAAAACTGTTCTGGACTTTTGGAAGTCCGAAACAATTTCAGCATTTTTTGAGTCTTAAATGGAACTATTTCTCTATGATTTTAATTTTTAATTCAACACTTCATAATTTTTTATTGTTGTTCTTTAGAATTAATCACAAAATTTCACAATGGGCTTTTTGTGCTCTGCTCACCACGGGTATCGAAACCCGGTTTATAGCGTTGTAAGTCCAGAGACATACCGCTGACTCACTGTGGACCATATAATATAATAATACTTCAGAAAGAATCAGTCGAACTGGGTATCTACATAATAAAAAAAATTGAAAATGAGGCACTGTAATTGCACAAGACGTTACTAATTTCGTACCATTTTGTTTTTCCTTTTTCTCTTAATTGAAGCAATCAGTGCGCGTGTTTAGATATGTAATGGAATAAACAGTAGCATACCTAGATAGGGGCAAGAAGGGGCTCAGTCCCAAGATCTACAGTTTTAATAGGGAGCCATTGATGATTTTATTTTATGTAAAATTACATGAGATGTAGGGTTATCATTATTAGCCCCTGAGCCTACACAACTGTTATGTATAAAGCGTTCAGAATGCCATGTTGTTGTGTATATTATTGTTTTGAAATTTAATCTAATGAAATATGTTGTTATTCATTTAAAATAACATTTAGAAATTTCTACAATTAGGTAGATCAAATATATGACTATAAACGGAAATGTATGGCGGCCTAGTGTCTAGACGTCGAGTCTTGTGCAAGAACGGACATGCGCGGATTGTTGTACAACTTTTTGGCTGACCAAATGTTCAACAGCAACCGTTTAAACTTTCTCAAACGAAAAACAACATATCTTGTTTTGAATAAAACTAATGTCTGACTCTTCTTCCTTTGTCTCTCACATTTTCGTCTGTTTATATATTAGTAGGCCTACTTTTCTCGAACAATCGCATAACTTCCACAGAACTCCAGAGAAATCCGCGCATGTCCGTTCTTGCACGAGATTCGAGGTCTAGACACTAGGCCGTTATACATTTCCGTTTATTGTCATATATTTGATCTACCTAATTCTAGAAATTTCTAAATGTTATTTGAAATGAATAACAACATATTATTGGTTTAAATTTCAAAACAATAATATACACAACAACATGGCATTCTAAACGCTTTATACATAACAACAACCATAAATCTGCCATTGAAACCAGAGGAAGTTATTTCAGGCAGTACAATTAATTGGTTTTTGATATCATGTGATCGTTAATTTGCTCTCATTGTTGTAGAAATAAATAAACATACACTGACTTTTTTGCATTAGTTCTAAAAAAGCAATAAATTGCAGATTTTCAAGAAACTTGTGCATATCACTGTTTAATTAAAATAAAATATTCAATATATTCAAGTTTTTGTTTTAAATTATAATCATTTTATTGTAATTTAATTACACCATCATTAAAAATGTTAAATTTTCTACGATCATAGTCGCCAAGTGTCTGTCGGCCTGTTTCTGTTCTCGTTGAAGTTAGTTCATAACAAAAGTGGAAAGAGCTCCAAATTCCTGGACATTTTCTGCTACAGACACATAACTGCATCCGTACCCCATCAATACCTGTGAAAAATAAACCAAATATTTGTGGAAATCTGTGCTTGGAAATTATCACGAATATCTTGTTGAAACAGACTGAAGATACCAGCTAACTGTAAGGAAGAGGACAATGTGTAACTGAGTGACACCTATCACAAGATAAACATGCATATATGATTAAATGACACCCGCCGTGCCGTAAAGAACAATAGAAAGTATAGAAGTATTCAAGTATAGAATATAAATGGATTGCTTCGATTTTATAAACATAAGAAAAATACAGTTATAGGTATTACGTACAGAAATTATCAATGAATTTTTAATATTTTAAATAATATATTGCAAAACCAAAGATTTAGCTTTACACCGAAACAGCACAGATACTGTGTTTGTATAAGTTTCTAGATTTGGTCTACAATTTTTTAATTACAATTAAGTTGGATAGTTTGGCTAGCTGAGAGAGTAATTGATTACAATAATTAGATAGAGGCCTGAACAAGAGTTTAGGTTTCATTACATACAACATGTGAAAAAAATAACTGGTGTAACAAAACTGTTCCTGTTTATTTATTTTTTAAAGAAGCTGTGCATAAGCGTGTTAGAATTCATATTATTAAGAGAAGCATTTAGATTTTTATTCGTACTAGTTTCGTATTCATAGGATGATTAAAAACGGTATGCCCTTCTATTTGTTATAAGTACCTTTGTGCATTTGACATGTAATGTTATATGAAAGGGAAATTTTAATCTTTTCTGTTTAAATATAGCTAAACATCAGTCCTCTGTTCATGTAACAATTATAATATAATCTTCAGTTGGTGGTAAGAGACCTCAGGTTCTCATTAGATTTCTCATTGCCTACAATAGATCATTTTCCCACTCGAATCAAACATAACCATTAGGACAAAAGAAAACATGTACATGCTTGTCTCTAATCGTGAAGGTACCGCAAACCATGACAACAAGATATTGTCTTTTTCGACTCGATCACTATCAGTTTTAACGTGGACTTTACCATTTTATTGTCTAATTTAGTGATTTTCAATTTCATCTGCTACACTATGGTCCTAAAATAAACATTGCTTGTATTTATCCATTTCTGTACAAAGTTGAAGTATTTCTTTTTCCCTATTACCTACACACGACATAAATCATATTGAACATCTACTTCAAGAAGAGATTCCACGAGACTTTTCGATAAATACTCGCTCTTTCATTAACAAGAACTGATGAATTTCATGATTACTTTGATAGGTTATAAGCCAATTTCATATATGTTAAAGAGAAATGGAGAAGGAGATATTACCGTATTCCATCATTGTAGGTGGAGTTCAACCGGGCTTTATATTGACTTGTATTTGACACTTTGAGTAGGGCTGAGAGAAGAACACGTTTTATATTTTTACTTTACCGTTGTTCGGTAACAACACTAAATTAACACGCTTACTCTTTCTGCTCTAAAATTATTTCATGTTGTATCCTCAAGTGATTTATATCTGGAATTTGTTTACCTAATAAATATATTAATTATGGTTTGTGTTTCACAATAAAGACATTTTTTGTTGCATGTTACATTCCATTTAATCTTTCCTTCACAAAATGAATTAATTTCAGATTTGCTTTATAGCAAATATCTGGATGTAAACTCTTCTCCTCGTAAAGTTCTATATTATATATTCTTGTCAGAAATATGTTAGTTAACATTAAAATAACACAGATTCATAGCAAAAAAACTATTGGCGCCACAACCACCGGATATTTTGTAGAGTTTTTATTTTCTGTTCTATATCTGTTTTCCTGAGCTTTAACATCATTTGTATATTTTAAAAAGTTTATTTTTTAAAGGAATGAGAGTTTCTTCTGTTTGTCCTCACCAGTTTGGCTAGATATATAGCTACTACAATAGAGAATCTATGTTTTCTTTAAAAATCTATTTAAAAGGTCTTTTAGATAACGGGATATTTGCTTAAGAAATTCATTAATGTATTGAGTTAATGTGACATGAACGAATGAGACTGTACATAAAATTTTAACACAAAATGAACAATTTTTGTTGGAGTACTAATTAAACATCCAATGTATATAATTATTGTTAAATACGTGCTGCAGTTGCTTTTATTTGATTTCAAGACTTATTACTGAAAAACAAGTTCAAGATTAGACTATATAAATGTTGTTTCAGACCATACTGACTTAATATAACATTCACTAGCACACAAGAAGCATAATAACTACTGAAGTTAACCACTGATATAACTGGTGATGTTTATTGTAATAAAAGTTTGACTGTGATCTCTAGAAGTCACTTGAATAATCACAGGACACCACTATGTATATATTTTTATCACAATGTGTTGTGTTAAGCAATATTGTCTCAAGGCAGTAAAAGGTATTATCCGTTTCTGAGAGTAATGAAATTAATTTAACGACATTCTCGACTACTTGTAATGCAAAACTCAAATATAGAAAAACATATATAGATTAAACAATAAATTATGAATACATTCAAGAAAACAGATATGCAGATAATATTGAAATATCATACATAACTCACTAAATATCCTTACCTGATGTATTATGTAACACAGTTGTTTCTGTAGCCTAAAATTAGTGAAAATATGACAAAATATGTGAAACGAAAATATTATTCGAAACTAATAGATTATCAAAATAAAATATAGAATTATTTACATGTTTATCTCTTCTTTTTAAGTTTGGAAAAACTTGCTAAAGAACTATTTATTCTCCACAATGAAGATTTGCGCTACTGACTTTCTCAGGATCCATTTATTGCTGCTAACTCCATTTAACTTACTTTACATTTACACAGAGACACTACAATCTTCTCTATCCATAAATCTTAGCTGCTGATTCTACTTTGTTTTAAAGGTAAAATTTGTTAACTACTCTCCAAATCACATGGCATGGTACATAATATTTAAATGTACACTTTGCATCCTTACGCTATTCTCTGGTCCTAATAATATCTAATGTTAGTGACAAAGTGTTTCAATTTAGACATTGATTTTTCACTTGTTAGCACAGAATGCATTTTCATGGAAAGATTAAGAGTAGCAATATTAACTGACACTACGCTTCAGATAAACACAATACGACTTACTTTTTAGAGTAGAAGTGCAACATATTTCTAAAGGATCAAGTCTAAGTATTCACGATGAGTGAATTTCACAAATAGTAGGTTAAATATCACATCAAATGCAAACTTGGAAATCTAGTGCTTTAAGAGATGAAATATGTTCCACCATGCAGAATGAAATATTTAGAAATCAAAATTTTCTAAATTAAGATAGTGTCTTCTTGCTATTCTAAATAAATAATATTTGTAACTACTTTTTCATTCTACAACAAACATGTTATTTCAAAATCACTAAAGAACTATTCTCGTTGTATAAAAGGTGGGGGAGGTGTTTACCCTAATCCAAACTAGAAAGTAACCTTATCCTATCAATTTGAGCTAAGCATGACCACTCGGTTAATTAACAGGTCTTTTAACCAGAGAATTTCTGGTTCGCTTCCGTTTCAGCATAACTGCGTGTCAGATTTAGGAGTTGTGGGTCTGATGTAATTTGATGCTGTTGAGTAGATACCAATAATATGTTTTGTTTCATGAATGTTTTAAATGTTTATTCAACAGGATAACTAAATGTTCAAAATTTTCATAATGAATGATTTGAGATATAGATTTGGTCACATTACTGTTGGATCCAAGTTAAAAGTTTCAGTACAAATATTTACACTTATGTTTTCACGTGTATATTATAATACAAATATAATATTGGCATGAAACATTAAACAGACCGACTGTTTTATTAATCAAAGTATATATATATATATAAGCACTGATGGCAATATTGATGAGTTATTCTAAAAACATGTATCTGATATATATATATAAATATTAACAATAAAACTTCACTAGTATGACGTGTCTTTTTGAGTAAAATATATTCATGCCAAGAATGAAATATGCACTTTTCTTGTTATGTAAAGACAAGAATTTACAAATCTGTTTGAAAAGTTAAAAAAATTAATCAGAAACTTTTGACATGCACATGGACCCTTTTAATTATAACTTATATAAGTCAGAAGTAGACAGAAACACAGGAAGTAGAAAGAAACGCAATACTTAACTTTGTGAAATAAACAACACTTTTAAATATCGAATATTACATGGAGTGTAAAGGTTTTTCTTAACTTTTATCAAAATGTTTAAACCCCTCCAGTATGCATTACAAATTTTGAAAGACAACAAAAGTATTCGTAATTTTTGTCTTCTGTGAAACACATAGAAACTTGAAATAAAAATATTTTTTTTGATCCAACAACAAGAAACTGAATTATATAAGAAGAAATTAAACTTTTCATACCTATAACTACCAAACAAGACACATAAGTGTATACACTTGAAAAATAACAGTTATGTCTTGTTTGTGAAAGTTGGTCAGTATTTTAGTTTCCACAATATTTGGTATTATTTTCAATAACATATGTAATGAAATGTAATTGTTTTTGCTCTAAGCTAATTTACATTAATAGTTAATTAGTTTACTTAATGTTTATATTTGCAGCTTTGACGATAATAAGCATTGATGATTTCGGTTTGAGTGATGACATGGTCTTTTACTTAGGACTGAACTACCTTACCCCTTAAAAATGTTAATTTCTTTAGAACGTCCATTATTAGATTTTTCTATCTTGGATAAACAATGCAAGAGCCTCCCGCTGGTACAGCGGTAATTTTACGAATTTACATCACTAAAAATCAGGGTTTCGGTTCCTCTCGGTGGACTCCGCAGATAGTCTGATATGAAATTCCTATACGAAAACACACACACGATACAGCACCATTACATATTCTAATTTCTAATCTACAAAGAAATTAATTAATACAGAACAGTAGAATAACGATATCTTAACTAATTAAAACAGGTAGTAGTAATAAAAATTGAGAAAAAAAACACAGTGACAATTATTAATATTATCTGACATTTGTCTTTACAAGAACTACGTATATAATTATTTGCAGACTATTTTTTATGTGAAAATAAAATATTTTATTCACGCCCATACCCTTCAGTTTTTGTAAGAAATAAATGATTTTTTTGTATATGTTTATTTGTTTCGCAGTTAAGCACAGAGCTACATTATGGATCATCTGTTCTGTGCCTACCACTGTAATAGAGAGTGGATTTTAGTATTATCAGTCCACAGACTTGCAGCTTTAGAAAAGGTGGGGAAACCTTTCATATGTAATAGAAGTGTGTATATTTATATATATATACATGTATAATTTAAACACTCATATTGATTCAAAATTCAAAATAAAGCCTCACAAACAATTAAAGTGTAGTAATTTTAATTTTTACTAACATTTATTTAGCAACTGACTGTGAACAAAGGCAGAGATTATTGAGTACAGATAATAAATACAATTGTAAGGACATATTTTATCACATATCAGTGCAGAAAGTAGACGACAAGTCAGCAAGAAAACCAGAGAAAGGTTTATAAGGTCATGTTTTATTCTAAATAACCAGCTGTATGATTTATGAACTTGGATGGTCACAAAGACAAAAATCTTGAACACAGACGATTTGAGCTGTAATTTGCATTGAGATTGGATGCGTGTATGCATTTGAAGAATGATTGGGACAGTATGTAATCCCAAATTCACAGACAGAAAACATGTTTATTGGCTATGATATACTGGTCAGGGCAAAAATTGACATTACTTGTCGCACTAGTTTAAAGTTTTGGTATTATTTGTGTGGTTGTTTCAGAATTTCGTTTGTATTTACGGAAAACAATTCCTAAATTTTAGCTAACAGGCTAAAACTATGACGGCTACTTAACGTCATACACCACACACCTTCATTCTCTTGAAGAGCATCCATAACTCCAACCAAAGAAAGGATTGTTGTTGTTTTGAATTAAGCACAAAGATACACAATGGGCTATCTGTGCTAGAAAGGATTGTGTTTTAACTACATATTATGGCACAAAGAATGTCATACAATATAAGCACTTTTGTGAATCTATGGACATTTAAACACCAGTGGTTGTGCATTTTCACACACATAAAACAGAAGTTTATAATCATCATTTAACTGTTTTAAAGCGTTTAAAATAATTTCACACGGTGCTAAGTATTAACGGAGGTTTATTAATTTTTTCATCAGATTTAGTAAAATGTAATGTGATTAAATTTAACTTCCTTCTGTGTTACTGCGGTGTCGTTCCGTGTCTGCCGATGTACCTACGGACTCCCGTTCTCTCTACCGCCTGCAGGTCCCTGCATGTACACACAGGATCGAGCGATAACATCCTGCTCTGCCGTGGGACGTTGTTTGGGGCCGCGTTGCACTGCACCATGTTGATTGCGACCTCCAGACTTTCAACTGGCGTATGGTGCATGACATCCTGGGGTGAGGGAACGTACCTACCTGTGGAACTCATGTACAACTGAGTTGTGTCCAGTGTGTCACATGCAGGTGGAGTCAGTCTTGCACAGGTTGGGCCTCTGTCAATGTCGGCTGAGATCTGGGAAAAGATTGAGGGCCTTTACCGAGTTTTGACGCTCTCGGCGGAAACCATCCTGTATCACGTGCCGGTCCCGGTTCCCAGTCACCTTGCCTTTTCCTTTTAGTATATCATTACATTTTTTTGTCATTGTATTATTTAAAGTTGTGAATATTGGATTTTTTTTTTACTTTTGTTTATCTTTCCTGTCATGTTTTTTGTAACGTTTATTGTTGTAAATAAATATCAAATTGCTGTGATATTGTGGTACGTTGTGGTGCTGTCGTTTGCCGTACTCGTTACGTCTTGGATCTTCACCTCGACAAGATTGGGGATGATTATCTTTCTGATGATCAGTATACACAGCCTCTCTGTGTGCGGTGCTGTTGGATTTCGAATTTTAGGATGTCTGGCGTGCACTGCATGGTACTTCTTTAGAAGATACCTGGACCAGTCAGGGCGTTTCTTGTCACCTTGACATTTGTTATTGGCTCCACTCATTGGTAATTAGGTAACCAATGAAATTTAAGAATTTTTACTCAGTAATTAAAATCACTAACCTAGGGTATAAATACCAGGGGTAGGTAGTGGAAGTTTATCATTGTACCGTCAAAAGCCAAAGATGTCTACTCCTGCAAAAAAAAAGAATCGTTATGATGCTGCTTTTAAACTGACGATGAAGATGATGAATTTGATGAATTTCAATAAATTTCTGAGATTAAGTGTGTATTTTTTATGAATTTTGTTATTTCTATGAACACATGTCATTCTATTAATAAATAAAGTTTATTCAACTGAAATAACTCTGCCGTAACTGTGAGATCAAAGGTATGATTTTGGGGCCGATTTTGGTCTTCGGTATTTTTTGGTCCAAAGCTGGTGATCGGCCAATAAGCCGACCCCAAAAAATCAGGTCCAAAATTTAGGGCCAGAAATTCGGCTTCTTAGGCGGAAAATACGGTATGTCATATATCATTCCAAGTTTTTCAGTTTTCCATGTTGCATTCAATAAAAGTAACATATATTTTAATATCCGTTTCATGATTTTAGTTAATTTCAGTAAAACCGACTCACGCACACCGCAAATATACGGCATCCCCAAACCTCATAAACCAGATTGTCCATTACGACCAATAATGTCAACATATGAATCGTTTAACTACAATCTTGGTAAATACATAGCATGGGCATTCTCCAAATATGCAACATCAGCCAGCTCATTCATCAAAGACTCTTTTAATTTCAAGTCCAATCTAAATCAACTTAATCATAAAGCCTTAATGGCCAGTTTCGATGTTATATCCCTCTTCACAGAAGTTCCAACAACAGAAGCCTGCAAGATAGCCTTAGAACTCTATATTCGAGACCCTAACCCGATCATAGACATTCCCAGTAACCAGTTAGCAACCCTCATAGAATTCACCACAATAAAGACAAACTTCATGTTCAACAACCAAAACTATATACAAACAAATGGCCTAAGCATGGGCAACCCAGTATCGCCAGTTCTAGCCAATATTTTTATGACACAAATTGAAACACAAGCAATTAATACAGCATTACATCCACCACTATACTGGTACAGATATGTAGATGACACGATTGCGGGATTCGAATCTACAGAACACATACTTAACTTTTTCACTCACATTAACTCTATACATCCCAACATTAACTTCACATGTGAACAGGAAGAAAGCAATCAAATATCATTTCTTAACCTCAAAATTATAAGAACCGACACACAATTCAAAACAGAAATCCACCGAAAAATCACCCATACTGGACTATACATTCCTTGGGACTCAGCACATGAAACAAAACAAAAACTCAACATACTAAGAAACCAGATAAACACAGCCATAAAACTATGCTCACCAGATAAAATTAACGATGAATTAGATAAAATAAAACAACACTTCATCAACATTAATAAGTTTCCTCCACAAACCGTAGAAAACATTATACGCACACACCTAGACAGAAAGCAAAATCAACCAACAAAAGTAAATATATCTCACGAATCAAAAAATCACGAAACCATATACTGCTGTATACCATATATTCCTGACATCAGCAAACAAATAACCAACATTTGGCAAAAACTAGTAACAAAATATAACATTCCAGTTAACACTAAATTTATTCAAAAACCAGGCACAAAACTAAGGTCTATACTATGTAAGAACTACACTGACAAACACCACACCAACATTATTTATAAAATACAATGTGATAACTGCCACGACTTCTATATAGGAGAAACAAGTAGAAAAATGGAAACCAGATTTAAAGAACATAAAAAGTCACCTTCACACGTTTTCGAACACTGCAAGTCAAATGGACACAACATAACCATAGAAAACACTAAAATACTAAATAAAGAAACAAACATAAACAAACGAAAAATTAAAGAAGCCTTACTTATACAACAACTCAAACCCAAAATAAACCAATATAAAGGAACACCATTATACCTATATTAATATTATAGACAAAATTATATATTCAAACCGCGCCCTCTACATTGCAACACTCAATTATACAACCCCTCCCAAACACGTGGTCAGCTTCCGACCAGTAACCCTTTCTTTGTGAACCTGACGATGACCGAAGAAGGTCGAAACGTTGTTCGCTCTTCTATTTGAAGTGTTTTCTGGGCCCAGAACAGCCGTTTTTGCATATAAAAGTTCTCAACAAGTGGGTTTCTCGACATCACTGATTGTTATTTCACCACTGCAATTGTTCGAGAAGTGTAAGTTTTTTGTGTTTTTTCTCAGTGTATTTGTACTTACCTGTTTCCATTATGTCTGAACAAGCATACAGTACACCACCATTAACAGTACACGCTCACACGATTGTTAAGAAACTAAGAAATTTAAACCTACGTATCATTAATAGAAGAAATGACATCAACTTTATTCAACAATGTAGAAAAGAACAACTAACCCCTAATTTTGTAAAGGTAAAACTTTCAAAAGATTTTAATAAATACACAAACATTATCCAAAATTTACAGAAAAAACTTCTTAAAGCCATGTTGAACACAAAATACAAAGAACTACATGACTTACAAAAACAAAAAATGAACTTAGACTATCAACTAGCATGCTGCATTAAACCAGAGATTTACGGACTAATACAACGAAACATAAACCAAATCAATACTAAAAACGATAGAGACAAAAAGATCCGCCACAACAAAAAACTTGAAAAACTAAGATGTAAGCAACAGAAAAGACATCAACATGACAAACCGTTGACCAACCTCATAATTAACAGATCTGACCGACAATTAAACACAGACGAGATACATCTACTTAACAAAGGACTCAACTTCGCAATAGCACCAAGGTACATTCCAACCATAGAAATCAAAACATGTTTAGAAGACCTAGCCAGGAGACTTGTGATACTTTCTACAGAAAACAAAAACAACAAACAGAAAGAAGACAACTTAGATAACTTTATTGACATCCAACTGCCAAACTTCCCAGGTAAAATTACAAATTTATATTTTCCAGAACCACCAAAAAACATTATCTTAAACGATTTTTTCAAAGAATTTTCTTACAAAACTATCAACATAATTTCACAAAACAGAAAACTAAAAAACAACCTTACAAAAAGAGACATTAATTCCATTAGAAACCTAAAACAAGACAGAAACATAAAAATTCTAAAAGCAGATAAAGGTAACGCTATAGTAATAATGAACACGAATGAATACATACAAAAAATGAATAACATCCTATCAGACACGAACAAATTTAAACCAATACACACAAATCCAACAAAGACACATGAGACGCAACTAAACAAATTACTACTACAAATAAAAAAAGCCAACACAATTTCACAAACACTTTATTCCTACCTACGTAAAACCGACTCACGCACACCGCAAATATACGGCATCCCCAAACCTCATAAACCAGATTGTCCATTACGACCAATAATGTCAACATATGAATCGTTTAACTACAATCTTGGTAAATACATAGCATGGGCATTCTCCAAATATGCAACATCAGCCAGCTCATTCATCAAAGACTCTTTTAATTTCAAGTCCAATCTAAATCAACTTAATCATAAAGCCTTAATGGCCAGTTTCGATGTTATATCCCTCTTCACAGAAGTTCCAACAACAGAAGCCTGCAAGATAGCCTTAGAACTCTATATTCGAGACCCTAACCCGATCATAGACATTCCCAGTAACCAGTTAGCAACCCTCATAGAATTCACCACAATAAAGACAAACTTCATGTTCAACAACCAAAACTATATACAAACAAATGGCCTAAGCATGGGCAACCCAGTATCGCCAGTTCTAGCCAATATTTTTATGACACAAATTGAAACACAAGCAATTAATACAGCATTACATCCACCACTATACTGGTACAGATATGTAGATGACACGATTGCGGGATTCGAATCTACAGAACACATACTTAACTTTTTCACTCACATTAACTCTATACATCCCAACATTAACTTCACATGTGAACAGGAAGAAAGCAATCAAATATCATTTCTTAACCTCAAAATTATAAGAACCGACACACAATTCAAAACAGAAATCCACCGAAAAATCACCCATACTGGACTATACATTCCTTGGGACTCAGCACATGAAACAAAACAAAAACTCAACATACTAAGAAACCAGATAAACACAGCCATAAAACTATGCTCACCAGATAAAATTAACGATGAATTAGATAAAATAAAACAACACTTCATCAACATTAATAAGTTTCCTCCACAAACCGTAGAAAACATTATACGCACACACCTAGACAGAAAGCAAAATCAACCAACAAAAGTAAATATATCTCACGAATCAAAAAATCACGAAACCATATACTGCTGTATACCATATATTCCTGACATCAGCAAACAAATAACCAACATTTGGCAAAAACTAGTAACAAAATATAACATTCCAGTTAACACTAAATTTATTCAAAAACCAGGCACAAAACTAAGGTCTATACTATGTAAGAACTACACTGACAAACACCACACCAACATTATTTATAAAATACAATGTGATAACTGCCACGACTTCTATATAGGAGAAACAAGTAGAAAAATGGAAACCAGATTTAAAGAACATAAAAAGTCACCTTCACACGTTTTCGAACACTGCAAGTCAAATGGACACAACATAACCATAGAAAACACTAAAATACTAAATAAAGAAACAAACATAAACAAACGAAAAATTAAAGAAGCCTTACTTATACAACAACTCAAACCCAAAATAAACCAATATAAAGGAACACCATTATACCTATATTAATATTATAGACAAAATTATATATTCAAACCGCGCCCTCTACATTGCAACACTCAATTATACAACCCCTCCCAAACACGTGGTCAGCTTCCGACCAGTAACCCTTTCTTTGTGAACCTGACGATGACCGAAGAAGGTCGAAACGTTGTTCGCTCTTCTATTTGAAGTGTTTTCTGGGCCCAGAACAGCCGTTTTTGCATATAAAAGTTCTCAACAAGTGGGTTTCTCGACATCACTGAATATCAGCACTTATTTCTCATTTCTGTTCTTTATGCTCCAGTTATCCCTACCCCTACTTAAGAATATTTTGAAATTTTTATATACTTGTTTGTATACTTTTCACAGGTCGGATTGTCCTAGCTAACGGCTATTTCAAAACACGATTTTCTTTAAATGGCATGTCAAGGTCTTTTTGGGAACGAGACTGAACATTTTGACGAGTAAACAAAGCGGATTATCTTCATTCATTCTACCTTTAACTACAGCCATTACGTAAATCATCAGGTAGTAAAATACAGAGATGTGCACACAAATATAACTTATTAAATCTCACTCCTTTCAAACTTAAGGCTCAATTGTAAAATTGTGTTTTTAAGAGCAAAACACATTTGATGACTGGAAAATAATTTATTTCCTCTAATAATATATATGACTTAGTTTATTGTGTTGCTCAGGGATCTAGATTACTTTGTCCAACACTGATTTGTTTCTGATCTATCTTCAAGAATGTCCCCAAGGAGGACTAATGTACAACAGTACCTCAAGTAGAAATGGCGACGTTCACAGGTATCCTTCTCTCTCGTCTTCATGGTAGCCTGAAATATATTTCAACTTAAAAAGAAAACAATTCATCAGTTATTTATTAAAGCATTTTCAAATGTAAAATTACTAGAATAATTGAAAAGTCTTAATTATGTTTGGAGAAATTATTTTAAAAAAATGAAACCAAATCATAAATTTAACAACTGTTGGAAAGATACCAGTGAGCCGAAATTGTTGAACAACATACAACAATTATATAATGGCTGAATGGAGCTTAATTGAATACATATTAATGAAATGCATTGATTATGCTTCACTAAAATCATTTGGAATATACAAATCAGCAAGTCATTCTTCACCTTCAGCCAATATAAATTCGCGATAGAACAGATTGTATCAAAAAAACGTTTTTACGATTTGGGCGTCCGGAAACATTTTCAGAGAAAACTTATTTTCTCACGAATATCATGTAAGTCTGCTTTGTAAATAGACATTAGTGTGCAAGATGTTACAAAATAAAGTATACGTTCAAGACAATCAAATAATGGACTGGACATTTAGTGTAAAGTGTAGAAACAATCTTTGAAACACAAAGAGAGAAGTGATTGTGACTACTTGGGTAGACAATAAAGAGTCGTTGGATCAATAAATCACTTAATGGTTATTATTCCTTGTTATGACTTTCAGTTAATTTACTAACGTCTTGACCTTGTAAAACTTTCTGTGTTCTGAGTAAATGGATGCTACGAACCAAGCAGGAAAAAAATGGTAATTGCATATCATGATTTCTAATGCTATCGTTTTGTTGTTTTGAATTAAGCACAAAGCTACACAATGGGCTATCTGTGCTCTGCCCATCAACGGTATCGAAACCCAGTTTTTTGCGTTGTAAGTCCGCAGACATACCGCTGAGGCACTGGGGGACTTCTGATGTTATACCCTTACTTTTTCATGCAGACTATTGATTGTTATTGAATCGAGACACTAGGGAGGACCAGATACCCCCTAAATCTCTACCTTCCTCCTTCGTTGTTGATTTGGTTCGTGAGTGTCGTGGGTGAATTCCACGTTCGTTCTGCGATACATTTGGTTCGAGAGCTTTGAAAGCCCATAATTTCTCCATGCTTCCACTGCTTGCACATTAAAATAGTTTGTTCCCACAGAAAAATGTCCCTCTTTAGGCCACTACATAAAAGTAGAACGCATATTTTTCGCGTTCTCTTGTATAAACGTTTTCCTTCATCGATCGTTATATTTTAGAATTTCTAGTGATACATGTTTAAGTGTTTTGAAGAAGTGATCTACTGATTTATTTTGACGTCGATTCTCATCAATGGAAACAGCAGACAGCCCGATTTGGCTTTGCTATAAGAAAACACACATGGACATCAATTATTTAAGCACTGAAATACTTAATTAATTTTGGGAGGAATTATTTACAAAATATTCAAATCAAATCAAAATACCTATTTATGTATAATCATAATTTTAATATCTGTTTGAAAGATACAAGTAAGCCTAAAATGACTAAACCAAACAAAAATAACATACAACAGTTCTACAGAGGTTGAATCGAGCTGTATTGAATACATATTAATAAAATGCATACATTAGTTTGTGCTAGAATGATTTGAATATGCAAATAAGCAATCACTAGATACTAGAGCCGTTTCAAATTCGCGGTAGAACAGATTCTATAAGAAATATTCATGTCTTTTCTTGTATATACTTTTTCTTCGTTGTTCCTGCGGCCTGAAAGGGCGAATATGTTTGCTGTGACGGGAATTCGAATCCGTGACCTTCGGATTACGAGTCAAATAACTTAACCACCAGGCCATACCGTGGCGAAGGTGCTCAGAACCAAGTATTTTAAAATAACATTATTCAAGAACGACAGGATGATATTTTAACAACTCTTCCTTTTCTGTACTTTAAAGTTGAGAAGATTACACAAAAAGCAAAAATTTGGTTCTTGTATAGTATGTGTTATTTCTTAATTGCTTATGTTCTAAAAGTACTGAAAATGGTCATTATTCCCTCCAAACGTTGCTTTAATTTAGAAATTAGCTTATTTTCTATGTAAAAAACGAGAAAATTGTCACATTTTTATTTACATAAAATCTGTTTAAATCAACATATGAATCAAGATTTACATGTATTTATACTCAAGCAAAATAAAAATGAAGAAAAATGTTTAGAAGTGAGTAGTTTTTCAAGATTTGGGACTATAATGTAAATCATTTGACGTATCAGCCCCAAATATAGTCACCCATTGTATTTTCATAATAAGCTTCTAAGTAGCGACGTTCAAAGTTCAGTGTATTTCGGTCGAATCGCTTGCCTTGCTTCCTTGAGTATGCTCCTATGTTCTACCTAAACTTATCAAAATGAGCGTCCAGTATATATGGACTTTCAGGGACATCCTGCAGTCCATTTTGCAGTAATTTTTTTACCAGAACCTCAACCAGTTCCACATAATTTTCGTGATTTTAACTGCCCAAGAGGCCTCGAACCACTGCAACAAAGCTGTCCCAAGCCTTTTCGTCTTCCTACTTAGCTTCATGGGGAATTCTGTGCACTTCAGGATCATCTATATTTGTAATCTAACGAAGACACAGCATTGACCTTTGCCTCAGAAAGATTAAAAAAGAAGTCTCAAAGACACTTGAGAATTGCAGACTCCTTATCAACAGCAGTGACAAACTGTTTTATAAGGCCCAGTTTCATGTGCAATGGTGGAAACAACACCTTCTGTTGGTCCACTAGCGGCTCATACTTGACATTGTTCCTCCCCACACAGAACTCGGTCCGCTGTGGCCAGAGCTTCCTATTGTAGTGCGCTGCGGTGTTTCTTCTGTACCAAAGGCAAATATAACAAGGATACTTGGTAAAGTCTCTTTGAAGACCCATCAGAAATGCCAACATTTTGAAGTCTCCGATTTCCTCCCAGTCATACTCATAGGATTAAAATTTATTTACCTCTCTTTTTAAGGTCGTGATAAAAATTATTTTTATTATTATAGGCAGATCAATAAAAGCTCGTTTTTGGAAAAAGTTTCTGAAAGTTTTATAAAAGCTGCTTTAGAACGTCTTATAACAAAGTTTAGACTTTTATCAGATAGTGGAAATGGTTTCACATTTTATCATGGCAAAATCTTACATTAGAAATCTTTTGACATTTTGCAAAGATTACTGCTGATGTAGATAAGGGTAAGCATGTAGATTTAGTACATATAGATTTTCAGAAAGTATGTGAGGGATAATTTTATTCGTCGGATAGGAAAGTGTCTGGATGAAATAAAGGAAAGTTGTTATAAATGGAATTCACTAAAAGTAATTTAATGTTAGGAGAGAAGTACCTTAGGTTTAGGTTCGATATTATGACACTTGTTTCGTGATTTACATCAGTGACCTAGATAATGGAATGGTCAGTAAATTACTTCAATTAGCTGATGATATTAAAGTATTGAGTTTTGATAGCTGTGAAAAGGATACTTTTGTTTTACAAAAGTCATTTAGTGAATTGGGAAAATAAATAATAGATGGTTATTAATTATGATAATTGTAAGGTGATGCATGTTTGTTATCATATTAGGATACTTGCATCACATTTAAATTGCATTTGATGCATACAGATGAACTTACTAAAATTTGTAACAGAGGAATATAGCTTAAAAGTAAATTTTAGAATGTAATTGAACTTGCATGTTACATGAGAAGAGTATGAATTTTTGGTTTCTATACTATATGTTATCCCTCAAGAGTTCCAATCTAATATGTTGGTTACCCTGAATTTCCCACTTCACCAATTTTCTTTAACTATCATTACATTCTCTCATACCAGTCAATTTAAATTTATTTAATGTGTGATATTCTTTAAAATATTTTCTCTCATACCCTTTGTAAGGCTAATTTATTTTTTTTCTCGTAACAACCTTTTTCTTTCTATAAAGATATGTTTCTTTTGAACATTTGAAACATTTTTCACATTTGATTAGCGTCTCCAAATAACTCGTATGTCCAAATTTAAAAAAAGATAAATGTTTTTCATATCCCTTCAAAATATGTTTTTTGGAGTTGGTAACCAAAATATAATGCTAATATTTGTATTTTATTTGTTGAAAATTTCATTTAGGATTTTTGTTATAATAGTGTAATAATTTGTTTCAACCTGGTTGTACTTGTGTTTTGCTAAGACTTTTGCAAACAATCCATGTTATTTCAAAATGTTTGTTAATAGAGACGTCTCGTACTAACCTGTGGTAAGTTTTAAAAATGTTAAAATCAAGGATTTGATTTCCCTTGAAAGACACAACAGAGAGTCCGATGTAGCTTTACAGTGAAAGAACACACAAACTTCGTATTTGAAGGCACATAAAACTAGTTGCAAAACCTAACAAAATAATGATAAGTCTCCAAATATAAGGCTCAGACAAAATGGTCATACACATGATATGCTATTTAAATCTACTGTGGATCGCTCAGTAGCTTGATTTCGATAAAAATGTTTGATGTTGATATTAAGGTTATTTTAAATAGAAGTTTTAAAATCATTATTTACTCGTTGTGAAGTACAAAATTATATTATGGCACTTTTATGTTTTAAATAGAAATCTGATTTTTAGCGTTATTGAGTTTATTATTTACTACTGATCCACTATGGGGTTAAAAACAAATCTTTTTGATGTTTTAAATTTTAATTTTATACTTAAAAAGTTAAACGTTAATGTTTTATATTCAAGAATTTTCACAAAATTTAAGTGTATATTGTCTTTCCTTGGTACTCAAACAGTAATAATTATAATTTATTGCTTCTGAGATCAGAATTTACAATAAATTTTTAAATGAAAAATTCAATAATTTGCATGAAATGATTCTAGTCACAAAGAATATTTAATATGATTATCCCCCAAATTCATAATAAACGCTACTCTTGAATCACAAAAAATTAAAGCATTACCTAGAACACGTACTCGCATTTCAATGCTCATATGACCACGGTAAATGATCTTACAAATCTTCAAAACATCTTGATTAATATCTCATTCAATAACTGCTGAAACTAGGCTACACCAGCATTAAAACAATCATTACAACTACAGCAGTGTGTCTGAGGTGCTGTTGCACAATTTTCAGCTGTGAAATAGACTTCAGTTATCTTTTTATAACTTTGATATAAACCAAAATGTCTAACCTGCATGCCATATCTTCTATCACATATTTTCCAGCAATGTCAATAATTCTGTTTAATAGTTGCTGTTACAGTGTTTATAACCAGCAAAAAGATAATGTCTGAAATTACAAAAGTATAATCTTAGTTTGTTCTCACAATTGGTCTTAAATTATTTATTCTTTAGAATCGCTTTTTGATAGTACAGCAGTTTGTCTCCGGATTTACAATGTTAAAAATAGGTGTTCGATTCTCCTCGGTGGGCTCAGCAGATAGCCCGATGTGGATATGCGATAAGAAAACACACACCATTTGGATTATCAAAACCTCTTGCCCAGTTCGGCCTAAACAGCTAAGGTATTTACTTCAATAAATTTTTAATTTATAAATCCAATTAAATTATAATCTGTTCAAGATATTGGTTTGTGCTCTAAACCTTCTTACCTAAGATAAATTTAATTCATTAAAGTACTAACAACAACTATATGCATCTTTTTACTTCATGCTAACTACAGCGTAAATATAATAAACTTATTTTGTGAGGTAAGAAATCATAAATGAAATTAAATAAAAATATAATTTTCCTATAAGATATGCAGGTGAGTAACTCGTTTTAGTTTTGTAATTGAGTTGTGCATTGTAGTCAGTGCTAATGGTATGATGAAGTTTGTATCATTGAGTTGTTTATTTTTCAGTTTCTGATATATATAAGTCCAAAACAGGTACATATAAAAAATAGAAAGTTGGAGTTTATATTATGAACACACAGGACAGGTTATTATTGCAACTCACTAAACTTGTTTGGTAAGAATATTCTAGCATAGTTTTCTTACAATAATCTTCTTAAAAATACTTGGAATTAGAAAGCAACAGTTATAAAATTACAAAATTATTATTTGTGGAAATGATTGGCTTTGAAATGATAAATATACTTGTTAGAAATAAATATCACCTTTGATTATATAATTAGGTATAGTGACGTGTAACTTGAGTTGAAATGAAAGTAAATTTATAATTTTGTCGAATATATTTATTTTTCCACAGTTATGTTTGATTGAAGTGTGAAAGCCTAATACTTGCAGTATTAGAAGTATTATTTTGCTCTTAACCATAATTATTTTTGATAAACATAATATTAAAAAGTTTGAAAGAATTACACCAGTTAAATTGATGACATTAAGGTCATTTATAACTATAAAACATTTTCATGTTAGAAAAAATATCATCAGAACTCAGGTAATATAGAGTTGTGAATTTTAACAATCAATCACCCACGTATTTCTTCAGTATTGATGCTGTAATGATATTAATCCAATATTCAAAGAACTTGTTTAAAACCAAAACAACAGGTTTGACAGACATGTTTGCTGAATTGGAAGTTACATAAAACCGGAATTTTACCAAGTTGTTTTGGGAGATCTGAAAATTAAGTTTCATTGCTGTAAATTCTTTGGTTTTTAGAATCGTGTACAGAAACAATCAGTATTTTATAACTAATTTATTTAATACATATAAAATGATTGGTGATCAGAGATCAAATCTTGGAACCACAGAATTGAAGACAAAGATAAGCGCAGTGTGGAATATCAAAATGAACTGAATTAACCTCAATGGTTAACTGAGAATGTATGATAAACAGGACGCTTGAAAAAGACATTGAACTATGAAGTAATAACAAAAAATATTTACTGATTATACGAAATGAAAAAGGGCTCGACAGTGAAGTCCTAAATATTATAAAGACTTATTAACAAAACAATCAACATACAAACGCTGTAAAACTAGTTTACCAAATTAAGAACTTAGTCAGAGTGCTCGATATAGAGTTTCAGAAATTTGTCATATATTACTTGGGCTTGCTCTCTTCCAGTAGGTTTGAAATTTCTTTATTTATACAGTTAAACTAGTTCTACCATGTGACAATTCATTCTAAGTATACATAGCTCAGGCCTTAACCTCTACGTATGGATTAAACAACCAATGAAGGATATTACTTATTAATTTCTAGCTTATACAAGGTCGTATTTAACAATAACATTCTGGCAGCAAAAAAGTTTGTTTGTTTGTTTGAATTTCGCACAAAGCTACTCAAGGGCGATTTTTGCTAGCCGTTCTTAATTTAGCAATGTAAGCCTAGAGGGAAAACAGCTCGTCATCACCACCCACCACTAACTCTTGAACTACTCTTTTACCAACGAATAGTGGGATTAACCGTAACATTATAACACCTTCACTGCTGAAAGGGTTGGAAGTAAGATGAAAATAGCAACAAAATTTCATGATATCTCCGTGGTAAATAACGTTGGAGAAGTTTACGAATAACTGCAAAAGAAAAGATAGATGTAGTATTTTTAAAGCAACTTGAACCACACTAGGAACAAAGTACGCTCATCCTGAATTATAATTGGAACTGGAAACCAAATAAGTGGAAGTGAGAAGTGAAGATAATAAAATGGTGACAACAAGATGTTCATAGTAAGATCCATTCCTCTGAAAACCTGGAAGAATTAAAAAAGTGAAGAGTCCAGAATCTAAATTTTCAATACATAAATGATGAAACACTGTTGACTTGTGTCCAAAGCAAATTGATCAAATCTAGGAAATCAAAATTCTCATGGAATAGTGCTCCACAATCAAGAAAAGGAAGGAAATATGAAAGGTTTTTGACAAAAGATTATAACAAGTTTAGAAAATGTTAACAGATTAAGGATGTACAGAAAGATAAACTTTGTTCTTTCAGACCCGATGATGAAAATTGATCAAGCACTTTATCCAAATGGATGAGAAAAAGTGAAAAAAAAATGTTTTCATAGGATTGGTGTAGATCAAACAAAAAGTGTGAGGAGTGATTTGCTCCCCACAGATATGTACCCACATATTTAAGCAGCAGGTGAACACATGCTGACTTTTAAGTTCTGGTATGCTCCGAACAGATGCAAACCTAAGTATGTTGTGGTGGAAGAGAAACTTTCAGAGTCATCTGGGTTTTACAAGCACTCACAACTGTAAGAAGTTGAAAATAAGATAATATGTCCGTAAAGATACTACAATTCCAGGACAGAAAACTCTAAAGGAGAAGTGTATGGCTACATCCAAGGGAAATAAGATATTCAAAAGAAAGAGTTCCAGAAAAAGACTTGTGCAGAAAATGAAGAATGAGGGAGAACACTGGTATCTAAATCACCATTTCAAGAAGCTAAAGAAGTAGGCCAAGAGAAAGACCCCTAAGTGATGGAAATACAGGGTCGGATATTGGGACCAAAATGAAAAGCCAAAACAAGCATTCTAAATAGCATGACCCCCCAAATGAGAAGGGAGGCTACAACTGTAAGAGACAACAAGAGGAAAATTTCCCTGGAGTAGTGAAAAGAAATGAAGAAATAATTAGGCTGCAGCTCACTCAAAGAGAAACTGTGAAACCACAATTTTTACCACTCTATATGAGCCAAAGAAAAGCAGTAGATAAATCAAGATGTATTGAAAGTATTGCTTCCCTTAAATATTTGTAGATGACTGGAAAGAGCGAGAAACGGTCTATTAAAACCCAAAGCAACATCAAAGTCGAGTAAAATGGGATAAATTGACTGTTTATTATGAGCTTTCCATCTGTGTGGGAATAAAACATGACAAAAGTATACATCCAAAAAACTGGTGAAAGATGAGTTGCAGTAGAGTACAAGAGACGGCTCTATAAAAACACGTGAGGAATGAAACAGGATGTAGCAAAAATGTTCCATCAATGGACGAAGTTCCCACATAACTGCAGCAACGGAATGAATTCATATGTGAATTTCCTCCATCATTTATGTTAACCAGTCCTTAAATAAAGATTACAACAAGAAAACAATGAAAAGATGAAAGTTGACCAAAAAATCATATACAACGATGAAACCAAGCGGGACCCTTTGGTCCTTAAAATAAGTAAACAAAGTTAAACTAAATGACTGATAAAAAGCTTTTTTGGTCCATGTTGCAATTTAAAATGAAATACTCAAAATACAACACAAATGAATAAGTAAGAAAGAGAGATGGTAGTAAAAGAAATAAATGGAAAAAACCTGACGAACCCACACTAAAATCCATACAAATCCACACTAAAATTAGTGAAATCAAGGTGAATAAAAAAACCCAGAATAAACTCAGGTCAAGGTGGTATAGAGTTGTGTGTAAATTGCCCCAGTAAAGCTAATAATGTCACGATAGAAAACCCCAAATAAATATAGACGTCATGTCACAAATAAAAGTTTTAAACGAAAACATCTTCATTTTCTTTTGTGTGGGAAACGTTTGGATTTTGACTATAATTTAGTAAAGCAATTAGTGCATAACTTTACCCATTTCATAAATGATTTGTTTGTTTGTTTGTTTGTTTGTTTTGAGTTTCGCCCAAAGCTAATCGAGAGTTATCTTTGCTCGCCGTTTCCAATTTAGCAGTGTAAGACCAGAGGAAAGGCAGCTCGTCATCACCATTCACCGCTAACTCTTGGGCTACTCTTTTACCAACGAAGAGTGGGATCAATACACAATATAACGCCCTCAAGGAAAAATCCAATGTAATTAATCATAAAAAGGCAGAAACTTTATATAACATAACTGCAAGTAACTGTGAAAAACAGCTACCACAAAAGTTGCAAATATTACATACAACTCATCCAGTGACACAGTCGTAATATACGATAACGAGCAAATTAATAAGTTAACTAATTCATTTTTTTAAATTAAAGCAATGAATATCATGAACAATATAACCCCTATTTAAACAGATAAAAGCATATACTTATTAAAACATTTTGTTGTGTTTTTGTGTAAATATATGGATCGTTATGAAGAAGAAATATAAATATAATATCTTTACAAGCCTACATTTAATAGTGATACTAATACTACTACCATTCTTATCAGAAGTAAATCCAGTGCTATCAGTAATAACAGATTTTGTGTCCCGTGATGCAATTATACAGTCAAATAGTTGGTGGAATGAGTATTTTTTTATAGCATAAACGTTTACAAAAATTCTAAAATATTTTTTCCATGTGTAGTAAATCCCATGCCTTGAAATACATTAAGTCAAAATTGTACAGGTACATGGAAATCATCACACGAGCACAATAATACACTACACTATAAACCGGTAAACAAAGAACCTGTAGAAGTGAATCGGAACTTTAAGTACGTGACCTATACCAGGAACGATCAGGTGTTCGGCAGACCTTTCTCAGCAAGTTGTTTCTTCACACAGACTCTTTGGTAGTTGCTTTTTCTTTGCGTTATATTACTTTATGGACAATTGTAAACTGATATTGTAATTTGTATATTCTTTCCAGATATATCCGTTTATTCGTTGTTACTATCTTGAACACTAACATCAGATTTTACTTTTGTGAGATTGCACATGTAGTCATGGGGCCCAGAATTTCCAGGTGGTTAAGGCACTCGACTCGTAATGTAAGGGTCGCACGTTCGAATTTCTATCACATGAAACATACTTGCACTTTCACCCGTTAGTCGTTATGATGCGGCCGTTAATCCCATCATTCGTTGGTAAAAATGTAGCCAAAGAATTGGTGGTAGATGGTGATGACTAGCTACCTTCCCTCTAGTCTTGCATTGCTAAATTAGGTATGACTTGCGCAGATAGCCCTGGACTAGCTTAACGCAAAATTCAACAAAACAAACAACCAAACAATATATTAAAGACGAAAAGAGAGAATATAGAAAAAAAATTAAACGCGTGAATGCTTAACTAACAACACTGTTTGATATTTTGCTTATGTACATACACAATTAAACTTTTTTTTTAATAAATAGAAGAAAAACTGTACCGAATAAAATTATACGTTTGTTTGGTACTGAAAGGGCTTCTAACATTCTTCGTAACAATATTTAAGGGGAGAGATATTGAGGTTATTTGTAATGATGTTGTAGTTTGTCATGGAACTCTTTATTAATAAACAATTTCGTGTATATTGATTTTATGTATTTTTCTTTTAATACCTCATGGTTACAATAAAACAAAGCAGTCAGGAAATTAGGGCCTCAATATAAGTTGAATCGGTTTAGCGGAAAATAAAATTTAACTTTCAAACTTTCTACGAGAGAAAGGCTTTAAAAACCTTAAACGTCTTCAAAGGCCACGAGTTCTTCCTCACCACGAAACAGCTCAACGTATGTTGAGTAGCACCAAACATGCGATGTAGAAATGTGCAAAAGGTTTTGTTCTCTGATAAGAAGAAATCCAAACGGGATGGTCCAGATGGTTTCCAACGTTATTTGCACGAAAAGAATATCTTACCAGAGACATCTTTTAAACGACATAGTGGAGAAGGTTCCATCATGATCTGGGGAGCTTTCTCCTTCCATGGAACAATAGAACTACAGGTTATACAGGGGCGTCAAACAGCATTTGGCTATATTGGCATGTTGGAGAGAGCTTCCTTATAGACTGAAGGCTCTTGCTTGTATAAAAATTACTGGATCTTTCAGCAGGACATCGTTGAAATCCACAATGCCCGCAGAACAAAGGATTTTCTATAGCGAATAACGTGATTCTTATGAAACATGCAGAATGTTCGCCCGAATAGAACTCCATTGAAAATGTATGAGAGTGGATGGAAAGGGAAGTCTTTAAAAATGGACGTCAATTACAAATAGAGTATGATCTTCGTATAGCTATCTTAACCAATCTGAGTAACATTCCAGCGAGCCTTCTGCAAACACTTATATCAACCATGCCAAAGCACATGTTTGCAGTAATTTGCAATGACGGCCGTGCAATTCACTACTGAGACCTGTTGTTGAGCATTTTCTCCCTGTTTTGGACTTACTTTTGGTATGGTCTTAAACTTTTGACCAGCTAGCATTTAGGCTAATTTCATAGTGTTCATATTTTTCCCATTAAATGCTATTTTTTCTATTTCTTTTGTCGCTTTTCTTATTTTCACCTTTCAAAACTCTACTCAAATAACTGATCGAGTCTAACATTAAGATTTTGGCCAGCAGTGTATATGAGGATTTTAGCATTGCTGGTGATGTCACTAAGTCTTCGAAAACTAGGATAAAATTTTTAAATAGTTCCTACATTGTTTGCCTTTACTTCTGTTTCTTTTAGATAAAACTGAAATGAAACTCATTCCTACTTATGTAGTCACGCAGAAGTATATCTTAGAAGAAGTAATTTTGTTGTAATTTGTGCTATAATCAACAAACAGACAGCTTGTGTTATGTGAATTTAGTGTAAATATTTTGTAAACGATACCATGTCGTGTTGTGTTTAAATTTTCATTTCTATTATTCATTTTTCCATATTTATATTATTGTTTCGAAGTTTAAACTAATATTTTGTTGTTCATTTAGGGTAACATTTAGAATTTTCTTGAATTAAGTAATCCAATCATATGTTTGTAAATGAAGTGCTGGTGACTACGTGTCTAGACGTGTAGTCTCGTGCAAGAACGGACATGCGTGGATTGCTCTGGAGACCTGTAGAATTTTCGCGTTCTTTCGAGGAGTTTAGGCCTACAATATATAAACAGACGAAAATGAGAGAGAGATTCAGTCATCAGTTTTTATTCGAAGAAAAGAGAGATATTGAGACATCAGTTATTATTTGAAGAAAAGAAGAGAGTCAGTTATTTTAGAAAGATTAAGTGTTTGCTGTGATTATTCAACTTGGATTTGTGACTGAAGTTAGATCTACGGAAGCTGTGATTTTATTTCGTTAATCTCTACGATTCATCGGAATTACTGCTTGTGCTAAGAGTCGGCGAATTTATTGAACTGTGAACTATTTCTGAACTTCTTCATTTAAGCTTCGGAATTTCTTCGTGGGACAAAATTCACACCCTAGACTGGAATTTGAGACTTTCATTTTAGATCTTTATATTAGATACAGGCCAGTACCATTTTGTATTGTGATTAATTTTGAAGTTTGAAACTAGTATTATTTTGTTTTGTAATTAATTTCGAATGTTATAACTTAATATCTGTCACTGTTATTATATAATTTATGTTATATCTGTTATATTTGTTAATAGTTTAGTGTAATAAATTATACAAGCTGTTATCTGTGTTTTTCTGTTGCGTTTCGTCTACGAAGAACATAAAACATAAAAAATACGTAACAGCTTGTAACTATTATTGCTTTCATAATGATCCATGGAGCAGTTATATATGTAGAATTATTACTTAACACATCCACTGCATCTGGGACATATACCTCTCTGTGCTATGAGAAAAAAAATGTTAAAAGAGGCTACTAAATATAACATCTCCATGATCATTACACTAAATAAATAAAGACTGTACCGTTATAAAATTAAATATTAGTAGTTCTGTATAAGTTTTAGGTATTTCTTTCTGTTTATTTAAATGTATTATTTCTTTCACAAAACAATTTAACTGAATGTCAATATATATTATTATTATAATTTGTTATTTAATTTTTCCATGAATTTGTGTAATTTTTGGCATAACTAAATTAAAGAGATGTCAAATACTAACAAAAATTTCTCCCATGAAGGTAAACTCTTTATCTATGATATATAAGTAAAGAAAAAGTAATATTAAATATTTTGTATACCAATAAAAAAGTGTTTTGAAAAATATTTCAAATACTTTTATTGGTTGTAAACTTTTCTTTGCATTTTACTTTGACTAGAAAGCTTCACTTCACATATATAGTCACTTTTAATTTGATATTCACCGACAAAAATTATTTTAATGAATGAAATAGTTAAGTTTATCTTTATAAATCGGATAAACACTGCTGCTGACAGAAGGTGAATTTTGACTTTTGGTTCCAAATATGTTGACAATGTAATGACTTGTTTGATATTTTTTAAAAAGTATTTTTGGACGAGATGAAATTGTATTTAATATTCAAAGTCTATTTTCAATGAATAAGGAATTACTATATTTGTGTGTGTTGTTTGAAAATTAAACTTAATGAAATATTTAATAAGAAAAAATTTGTGTTATTTAAATAGCTTGTCATTCCAGACAAGCTAGCTAAACATAAATTATTTTAACCTTATATCTTGTATTAAAAATATTCCTTTGGTTTTCAAGTAGATATAAACATTATCACTAATGAAATAATATGTAAGGAAATATTAAAAAACTTATTAAACATGCACATTTTTTCAGCATTTAAAATTTTATCAATGGATTACAACTTCATAGAACAAAACCACCATCTGGTTATTATTGTGACACTGACAATTAAATCACAAACTTTTAAAAAGAGCACTTACTTTATTTAAAATCTATCAAATTTTACAAATCTTTTTGTCCACCTAAGTTTAAAGCTAAATTTTAGGAATTATTAAGCTGTACCACTTGCACAAGGCAAGTAGTTTTAATGATAGAAAGTGAACTGTTTTAAAGAAAGTCTGGTTTATATTATACTAAAACATAATAGGTTGTAGTAAATATGAAATGAGAAAAGAAAATAATCCTAAAAATTATTAAATGCCTTGTTTCCATCAAGATTTTTGAAGGTGCACAGAAGTAAAACATAAAATAATTCTTTTTCATTTAAATACTCAAAATAATATAATTTAATACTAAAGCAGCTATATCAAATATACTTAAAGAAAAAAACATTCTACTGGAACTATAATTTTATTTTTTCTTCATTTCTAAAATTTTGGGTTTAGGTGTGTACTGGACACCTGATATATTCATATCAGATAGAACAGGATTAAGGTTAGCTCATTTACACAGTACATGTAAAACTGTTATTTACATTTAAATTCAATTCATGATAAATATTAGTAAATATCTTTTCAAATAAGAAACTCACTAAACAAACTCTGTAGTTTGTAGATATATGTCTACTGATCAGCATACTTGACTTACAAGAAGACTCATTGTTACCTTCACTCAGCTGTAGGTTACAGCCAATTTTTTTATTTCACAAGTTGAAATTGAGGAGGGTTTTGACTCTAACCCGGTAACATCAGAAAGTTGATCCACTTTGTTTTTCTCGAAGGTTTCAAAAAGATGTTTCACTGTATTTATCCATGGCCTAACATAATAATCACAATAAACTGGTAGTATATTTGTCTAAATAAGAGAAAACATCATGAAACTACATAATATATTAATATGCAGAGAACTCTACATATTTATTACACTTATTTCACCATTACACAATTTAAGATTAAGGTCATTTATATCTTTGAAGTAATTTTACACCAGAAAAACTACATTAAAATTGCAGGTGTACAGGTTTTTAAATATTTGTAACCTCTTGAATACACATGTCAACAATGATGATGTCATCTTTAATGATATGAATTCCATGTCTAAAGAACATTGTCGAAACAATAAATATGTAATTCATCTTCAACTGAGGCCATATAAAGCCAACGTGGTAAACACAAATCAAAATATCACAGTGATGGCAATAAGCTGACAAGGTGACATAAGGTAAAAGTGTATAACTTGTAAAACATTTCATCCATAATTGTCAATGTAAACATTAAATATGTGACAGTCGCACAGATAATTGAAAAATGTTAAAATTTTCTGTTCTACGTTCCCTTTTTTATTTAACTCTTCAGAAGCAAAACAGAAGATTTAGAAACATCATCTATGATATGTTAAACCTACTCGCTGGAGCTGTTACAAGTTAAAATGATGGAACATATTGTATTTTCTAATTTATGAATATTGGAAAACAAGAAAACGTCTGGAGGTTTGAGTTAATTACAATTAACCTTATAAATTGAAGAAGGCAAAAATTTAAATGTTAACTTTTCTTGAAGAGTTATGTTTAAATCTGTTTTAGACAACTTTATTATCAACGTGTTGGGCTCGGCATGACCTGATGGGTTAAGGTGTTCGACTCTTAATATGAAGGGTCGCAGGTTCGAATCCCGATTGCACCAAACATGCTCCCCTATAAACGGTAATGGCGTTATAATGTGACGATTAATTCGTTGGTAAAAATATCAATTGTAAATCTAAAGTGTTTTTTTTATTTTTGCACATAACAAATTTAAGTTTAATGAGTAACTTTCTCGATTGAGAAATTTCGAAGAAAGAAAAAATCGAAATACTATTCTGCCATACTTAGCATTTACTTTCATTTGGTCAAACGAATCATAAATATAACAATTTATATTTGTAAATAATAATTGAATGTAATCAAGAAGCTTTATCGCGGAAACAAATGGGTTTTAGTTAACAGATTCATGTTCCCAACACTTTTTTCTCACAATTATAAATAATTAATTAATGAGAAATAATTAATAACCACAAAAATCCTATCACTCTCTGCATGTCGATCAAAAAAAGATGGATCTATTTCGATTTTTTTTTCTGTAACAGCAACGTAGTTTGCTTTAAGAGTGTTCTATTGCTACATTTTTCTATTCAGTTGGTACAAATATCAAAATAGAATATTTATTTCAAAAATACGAATTGATAAATATTTTATAAATCAATAAAGTTGGAAAATGAATTTACTGTTCAACCTTCTCCATTTACAGGGTCGATTATTATTGACGTTAGGATTACCAGCACAACCCGAGCTACAAATATGTTGATGATTTTGTTGTTTTCATGAAGAGTTCAGTTTGTATTATTTGTCAAAAGGGTATTTATACTTCTAACTCTTATAAATATACTGATACTTTCAAGAAAATATATAAACTTTCAACTTCATTACAGCTTAGATAAATTATTAGGAGACATTGGAATTCCTATATTTTTGGACACCAAAGACAAATCTTATTTTTTTCTTTTCGATGAGCACTGAAAATAAACATTTGCTTCATCAAAAATAAATGAAGTTAGTTTATATATGTTGGGCTGGCGCGGCATGGTGAGTTAGGGCGTTCGATTCTTAATCTAAGCATAGAGCATTCGAATCCCCGTCACACCAAAAAAGTGTCCTTTTAGCCATGAAAGCGTTATAACGTGACGATTAGAGTCATTGTTCTTTGGTAAAAAGTAGTCCAAGAGCTGGCAGTGGATGGTGATGACTAGCTGTTTTCTCTCTCGTCTTACACTGCTGAATTTGGAGATGCCTAGAGCAGATAACCCTCGAGTAGCTTTGTGCGAAATAAAAAAAAACAAATTTTATGTGTTCTCTAATGAAAATGTTTTGATTAGAAATTGTACAAGCGTATCATTTAAAGTGTTAATTTGAAATTTATTTTTGTGGAAATTGTTAAAAATAGTTAGAAACTTTTATTCAGTTCTGATTTGTAATCCACAAGTCTGAGAAACAGAGAACATCAAAATTATCGAGTTTTATGAATGTGCTAGACTTAGGCTAATGAAAACAACGTTGACTACACCAATGAAACAAAACTAAAAGATATTAGTTTAATCAAAATAATTAATTGCATTTTAACTGACGTTTAATGTGAAAATTAATGTGGGTTTTCGTCAACAAGTTTCGTTAAACTTTGCTTAATATCTATGCTAAATGAGCATCTTAGCTCTGCCTCTAAATTCGTCAGTTAGTCGAGATCTTTATTTAGATTTGACAAAATCTAGCGTAGAAATTTTGGCAAAATCAGTGAGATCATCAATAGTACATTCACTGCTTTTTTTCAAAAATTCAACAAACTGTCGATGGATGAGAGTGCTTGAGCTTCTGATATAACTCACATTGTTTACAATATTGTCCATCAAATTATTCAATTCATCACTTTTTAGACATCTGAGCACATAGATTTTGCAGACACAAAATGCAATGGAAAGATGGTAGTGTATACTTGACATTATTTTCAATTAAATGCTGCTTCAAAAGAAAAACAAATCCTAATTTCGCCCTAGTCATAGCGGGATGCCTTCTGTTGTTCCAGAAGCCAGTTTTTTTTTAAATTCAGATTGAATTTTTGACATTTAAAGAAATTTTTCAAAGATGTTTTTCACATGTTCGATCTCGCAATCCACAAAGAACAAGCATTTATTCCCCTTTCTTGAAGATCTCAAGTTCCATAGTAAACCCAAAATATCAATCGTGCAGTGTCACTGATATCTGTTGACTCATCTAGTGCTAATGAAAATATAATGTCTTTTAGTTGTTCAAACAACTGATTTAACATTTTTTTTGCTAACTCTACCGTTCTACGTCCAATTGTTCCTCGAGTTAATTGCAAATCATTTACGTTTTGAAGAATATAATCTTTTATTTTTGAAACATAATTCTCCAACAGAGTTTCAATGACCAAAATAAGTATTTCTGTTCATCACAGGAAATTATTTCTTTTTTAACTAGAATCCAAGCTACTTCACATCTGACTAAAGTAACTAGTTCTATCGATGACCAAATTTTTTTTCAGTCTCCCTTTTGTTCATGAAATTGTGCTTTCAGACGGCTAATTTCATTCATACGATTGTTGCTATCAAATGGAAAATTTTCATCAAATTTGTCATATAAATTATCAAAATATTACTTAAATCTTTACAACATAAAAGACACACTGGCTTATTATTTCCTTCAATCACTGCAAATTTCAATCTCCAACTTTCATTAAATTCTCGTTTCATGTTTTTTTTCAGTCACGCGTCATTCTCTTTATGGCAGTGAAACCAAAATCAATTAAAATGTCTTTATTTTCATAATCATCTGGATTCTTTCGTTTTCGAATTATCCATTTATCTATATTATGAGATTAAAACAAAATATACTTAAACCCTTAAGTCGCACAATAAAAAGGTTTGCAAGCGCATACTCAATAACACACATAAAAACCAAAATGACGTTACAAAATGGGTGTTGTCCTTGGCAGTGGTATAGCGCGCGATATTAGCGATGACGTGAGGCAGTGCAGTTGCTAATTTCCAAATTTGCGATGAAAAATGTCGATTCCAAAATTCGAGCTGGCCTTGGAATAAAGAAGAAAGATAGAACACATTGCACAATAGATGGCGATACTTAGACGTTGTTATATTCAAATAGTTTTACAATAATCGTTTTGTCCACCGTGGGTAATCCAACCGCAGAATTTAAAATAGTTATTTACTAAAGTTACAACTGGCACATTAGAGTATGATTTAGTAAATTATGAGGTTTTTGAATCAAGGTAAGATTTTTATATTATCCCTTGCAAACTATTTTCTCATTTGAAATAAATAAATTAACTTTATATCTTCTTTAGGAATCAACGAATATCTTAACCACTTCATTACAATAGGAAAATACGACTTTTAATAACTTTTTAAAGATCAAATTATCAAAAGTTTTAATAATTATTCGATACATTGCAGAGCTCAGAGTATTTAATAACAAAAACCTCACTTTAACATTTGACCATCAGAACCTCTACAAGTCAACTGCTGTAAAACTAGTTTTTAAATTGCATAGTTTTTACTATTGAGTAATTAGCCTCTATTTGTTTCTTACACTAATATTTGTAGCACATCTGTCCGAAACTGTATATTCGAGTCTTTATCAAATGCTACAAAAGTTCTTGTTTGTTTGTTTTTGAATTTCGCACAAAGCTACTCGAGGGCTATCTGTGCTAGCCGTCCCTAATATAGCAGTGTAAGATTAGAGGGAAGGTTGTGGTATTTATAAGGGTTAACAGAGTTCTGTATGATCAATGGATGTATCCGCTAAATAGTGGAAATTTCGTGGAGAAATAACTGCAGAGTTGGTCTGGATTTAACAAAACAACCACGGATAAGATCATAGATTACACAGACTAGACACGAGGAGAAGAAATAATCTTTATTTAGAATAAAAAACCGTTAGATTCCTGTTTATCACAGAATAACTGCAAAACCAGAAATGTTTACCAAGAAACATTTACTTCATTAAATATTCAAGCATCAGAAAAATGTCGAAAAAGAAATTATATTCCATGCTAGCAATGTCTTAGCAACGAATTCTTTGACATGTATGACACAGAGTTATTTATGTCTGAGGACTTAGAGAGCGAGAAACAGTGTTTCGATTTTCGTTTAGAGCTGAGCACGTAATGAATGCCCTTTGTGTATCTACGTTTTTAATTGAAAACAAACCTTAACAAATATTTGGGTAATTACATAACTTCTGCTATATGTTACTGGAAATAAACTGCTCAAACTGATTAAAGGAAGAAGTAAATTTTCTAATGTAATTTATCTCAGTATCCCAAATGTGATAATATTTTTACTTTTTAGGTAATCTGCTTCATTTTAGTTCCACTTGTGATGTTTTTTCATTTTTTTTAATGGGTAATGAAAGGTAAAACATGAAGAAATATTTTTAATGACCAACATCTCCAAAAGTGATATACCATAAGAAACAATACTTTAAACAGTTCAGATGCGTTCATTCAAGATATGTTTGAAACATTCAATATATAGTATGACCTCGACGGGCTTAGGTACACTCTTGACACCGATTTGACACACCTTGAATCAATCTATCGATGTCATCTTGGGGTATGACAGCCCACTCGTCTACCAGGGCTTGTCGGAGCTCTTGTACATTCTGAGGAGAGTGATGGCGTTCACTAAAACGCCTCGACAACGTTACCCATAATATTCAATTGAACTAAAATCTGGAGATCTGGAGGACCACTCAAAAGTCTCTGTTTCTTCTTAATCAAGGAAGACCATACACAGTGTGGCGATGTGAGCTCGTCATTAGCCTGTATGAGAATGATCCCATCACCGACAGCACCTTACATACTAGGTCTGTTTAAAAAATACGAGGACTCCAGTTAATTACAGGGTAATCCACTTGGTTTCGCTAGGTTCGCACAGATCAGCTGATTAAGACGCCATTTCCCAATTGCAGATATTTTCATTTGTGTATTAGGTTCGCGGTTTTAAGTGAAGGGTGATTGTTTCGTTTGGCGGACTTCAGAATGAATGACCTGAAGGAGCAACGACTTGTTGTGAAATTTTGTGTTAAACTTGGAAAATCTGGGACTAAAACTTTTGCTATGTTTACCACGGCTTACGGTGATGTTGCTATGAAGCGTACGGTATGTTTTAAGTGGCATGAACGTTTTAAGGATGGTCGACAGTCCATTGAAGATGATGAGCGTCCTGGACACACGTCGACAAAATCAACACCCTGGTGCGGGCAAATCGTCGTCTGACTGTCAGGGAGCTTGCTGTAGAGTGTGGGATATCAGTTGGATCTTGTTACGAGATTTTCACCGAAAAATTGAAGATGCACCGCGTTGATACGAAATTTGTACGTCAGGACTCGTGAGTTTTAGGTCAAACACTCAATCACTGACCTTGCTCCTTGCGATTTTTTCTTGTTCCCCAAACTCAAAAGACCCTTGAAATGAAGAAGATTTGAGACGATTCCCAAAATTAAGGCAAATATGACGAAGGAATAAATTCAGTTTTAAAAGAACGCTTAAACTGCACAGTGTTATACTGTCTTAGAGTGACTGATAATCATTACCTTGTTCCGATTGGCTCAATACTTTCTAGTTATTTACTGGCTATAGTTTGTGACATTAGAGTTTAATCAACAGAGAGACGGAAAAGTGCAGACGAAGCAGAAAAATCCTTGTGAGCCAGTCAGAATTAAGATAATTCACGAAATGAATTTGTGATGCTTTCTATGAATAATTCTGTAAGAACTTCTAATATACAGCAGTATTGTGCGTTTTGGTCATTCAAAGTTCCAACCATGGCTTTTATGTCATGTTGCTTAGCAACTCAACCATAACTGATATTGTTATTAGTTTAGATACTGAAAGCATAAAATAAAATGTTTAGAGAATAAAATTGTAAAAATATTTTAGATTACTTAAATTGCAGTATTTGTTTATTTTTCATAAAAGTTGATAATTTAAATGAACGTTTAATTCAGAAATGATTTGATTTCAAACTTTAATATATATTTTTATTTAAGCGAATAATTTTATGCTCCTAAGCTTGGTGATCCTATACTATGTCATTACTTTAAGAGTGATTATAGTAACCTTCACTACACTTACACCTTGTCATTACATTCGTAATGGGCGAATAGTAATCAGATTATTTTCTATCGATCAATAAATTTTGGATTTTTTTGCTCTTCCTGTTTCATGAAAACAATCATCCTGGCTATTACAAAGTGTAGAAATATTGTTTCGAGAAAAAAACGTGCGATCTTCTTGCAAGTAAAAATGAAACTGTTATTTGTGAAATTCGGACATAATATATGTGTATAAACCGAAATCACTTTGGAATAGTAGATTTTCTTTATGTTATTTCCCCAAAGTTCTTGTGGTTTAAAACTGAATAATACTGCTTTTATCCAAGTAATAACACACTCGATAATAGGAATTGACTATTTAAATAAGGTTATAACTCAACTTTAGCAGTTATTAAAGTTAGCATGAAAGCATTGAAAAGTAAAAGATTAAATGCATCAGCCATTTTTTCTCAGCCAGTTCCTACAGACTAAATACAATACAATTTTCATAAAATTATGTAATTAGAAAATTAAAAAGAACAATTAAGGCTTCATTTTACAATATTTCGAAAATAAGTTTTAAAATATAATTATATATCCTAATTACAAATATAATTTACAATATATCTATTATTATTATGTGATTATTTCTTTTAGTTGAATTGAAAGTTATAATTTTACGTGACTAATTGGTAAAATGTTTAACCATTCTACATGTTCAATTATTGCACAATGTAGATATTTTTGTAGAAAATAATAATCATACACTTTTCAGTACATTACATGTTCAAATTCAGATATTGTTTCTCAACGTATTGCCATGTAATTGTATATTAATTTTTATTAACTTCCCTTTTCACAAGCACTTGTAAATCATTTCATTCAGTATATTTTCTGGGTCCTCTTAAACTGCTGCAAACACTTTACTGACGCATTCTTCAGCGTCCTGCATGCATATATATATAATATTCAACATCATATAACGAGATTCGATATTTCTACAAATATTAAATGTTCCTTTGTTGGATATCACATTTAAAACTGCTCTTAGTATTATTAATTAAATTTACATCATCGCCTCGTTTCCTCGCAGTTCCCAAACCATAACGTACAAGATAACGATAAACACTTCCACAGTTTGAAATCTTTTCCTCCTGTATTGACATAATTTTTAAAATAAATTGATATAAAACGCCTACTTTGTAAACAAGTAAACTATATTTATACGCTATTATAATTTCTTTATAATTTCAGAAACAACTACAAATCATAACAAGTAGTCACAAATTACCGAATTCGAAGTAGAATAAAACCCAATTTATTTGAATTATGAAACGTGTACCCTATGTTTACAAACCGATCTTTTTCTGATATTTTATTACAGAATATTTTTAAGATAAATAAGTGAATATGTTTCAAAAATCAATACTTCTGGTGAGGAAGTTTTGCAAGTTCACACCCTCGATATCAATCTGGAAGCTTCAGGTAAAATACAAACTTTCTCTGACATCAACTTTTACATAACATTCTATTACTTTTTTCGAAACATTTAGTTGTTTATTTTCGTTTGTTTACAATGAACTCAGTGTGTATTTGTAGAAATAAATAACTGCGTATAAACTGAAAGTAACATTCTTGACACAAAGACAGAGTATATAATTATAATTAAAACAAATAATATAAAATCATTAGTTGACTGTTTGTACTTAAGCTCAAAGCAACATAATGTGCTATCTGTGCTGTGCACACCAAATTATCGAAATCCGATTTCTGGTGATGTGAGTCCGCAGATATTCGACTGTGCCTGTGGACCTCACTTTGGTAATCGCACAACATATTTTAGCCTAAAATTCCATGATCCTACTCACTGATCCACCAGGGAACTCTGAATTTTAGAATAGTTTTTTATGTGTCAAATTAATCTAAATATGAATTCAATTTTATTGCGGATTGCTAATTTATATATATATATATATATTTACTGCTTTGAAACTGGAGATATGTAACATTTTTCGTGCAAATATAAAGTTAGAATCCAGAATCAAAGAAACGAAAAATTAAATTAAAATTACATTTGTCAATATTTGTAATTTGTTTCTAAAATTAGTACATTTACGTTATGAACACGATGTTTACAAAATTACAGTGAATTATGGGAACAGGGTAAATCATAATACTACAAACACGAACCCAATCAGACTTTTCTTTGAAAATTAATTCCATGCATTCTCTCAGGTCGTTCACTTTTTCACAGCTTTCTTCGCTCATCTCTGCATTAAGAATTAGATAGAAATAGAAAATATTTCATTCACCTGAAGAGGATATTTCTCTAATGTGACGAACCAGCTTTCATTAAAACATTTTATTAAATTACAAAAGGAATAACTTGTCCTTTTACAAACTTATTATATATTATTTTCAGGAATGAAAATGTACAGTTTCAGCATATACAAAATCTTAATGTATAATCCAGATGAAATACGTCGGTTGAAGTTTTTTTTTTCAAATTAACTCTCGACATAGTGTAAACTACGGTTATATGCATGGTAAAACTTTATTTTTTTATTCAAGATTTTTGTTGCGTTATTTTTAACTGCTCAAGTACGAAAATGAAAAAAAAATTCCAGTAATTCGATTATTTAATATTTTATACATCAATAAATTTGAAAACGAACTCACTACATATTATATGTGAACCTATATCGATCGTGTTGCCTTTCGTCGACGTCTGGGTTAAGAGCACAACCACAGCTACAAACAGAACTCTCATCTTGAGAATGTTGCTTTCTAATAAAGATTTTCAGTTTATAAGACCACCTTTATATCATTCATTAAAAGCTTTCAGCCAGAAACTTCAACAAACCAATATTTAAATTGATTATTAACTTTTTGCGGATTGGCCAAATTGCGTTTGGTTAAAGCAAATAACAGAACGATCACACAAAACAGAGGCACTTGCATCCATTCAATTAGATCACATGGATCGAACTTTAGTTTCTTTTCTTATGGAAGCTTATCTTTGTTACAGGACGTTATAAGTATTAGAAGTTGGAAGAGTTATTTACAAATACGGATTGAAATGTAGTTGATTGCCATTACGTATATTCTAAACTCCCAAGTTACATAAAGGATTCAGAATAGAACATAATTCAAGTATTTAATCATCAACAAATAAATTGCTAAGCAAGACTAAAGAATAGATGTTTATCTGCTGAGATGCTGATAGAAATATTAATGAGTGTCATTTTTAATATTTTTGTGTATTCTCTTCTTTTTTCGCTCGTATTTAATCGTGAAAAAGACAAATATATTTGATATCAGTTTCTATACATAAATAATATGTATATTATTATTGTCTTTTGAAGAATTAATTTTCTTGTAATTTGTGTTAAAATCAACAGACAGTTGACCTGAAACTAACATACCTGTAATTATTACTTCAGACATTTATAAACTCTAGATCTTTATTTTTATGTTTAGAGCCTTCTTATTCAGCAAAATGACTCAAATATCATTTTGTGTCAGTGTGTGTTTTAGAATTTCGCACAAAGCTACTCGAGGGCTACCTGTGCTAGCCGTCCCTAATTTAGCAGTGTAAGACTAGAGGGAAGGCAGCTTGTCATCACCACCCACCGCCAACTCTTGGGCTACTCTTTAATCAACGAATAGTGGGATTGACCGTCACATTATACACCCCCACGGCTGGGAGGGCGAGCATGTTTAGCGCGACGAGGGCGCGAAACGGCGACCCTCAGATTACGAGTCACACGCCTTCACGCGCTTGGCCATGCCAGGGCCCCGTGTCAGTGTGACTAACCAAAACTTGTGAAGAATAAGACTAAAGACATAAAAGTGAACATACATCACACAGAAGTAACAGGTTATCCATAGGTTCTCTGAAGCTATTTACTGATCAAAGGTTAATGTTACTGATGCTATGTGTAGCAAATGAAAGATTCATGAAAACACAAAACTCAGCCATTTCAGAGTACACCAGGTGAACTGGACACGGAATAAACTGGGAGAAAACCATCGACATGGAAAATTCTGGAAGATTAGAAAATTCACAGAATCGTTTTATATTTACATTTTTAAACTGTACAAAATAGAGATCCTGCATGAGAGGCGAGTAATCTGTAGCTATCATTGGCTGAATCTATAGGGAGTCCCTCCTCCAGATATTTCTAATTAATAGATGTCTAAATTATAAAAGCAATTTTCTTAATAACAAGAAATAGAGCAATTTGCCGTAGAACCTAATTACAGACTGCAACACATAATGTTTCATTCATGTAAAATACAAGAATAACATGAATAAATGTATAGTATAACAATGGTATGTAGAAAATCAACTTACATACTTGTGCACACAAATGACAATCACTTTCACAGGATTGTGATTAGGTCCACAGATGTTTTTGCTCTTGAGAAGAATCCATCAAACTAAACACATTGATCTCCATACAGGAATCCACTTCTAAATCTTCAGGTAGAAGCTGTATCAAGGAAGTATGCCTGAATTCTATAGTAAATGTGTTTTCCTTTTCACATTGGTGGTGTCACCTCGAGATTGTTCTGATCTTAAAATACAGGTGTTTGGAACTAACACACAAACATCATTTGGTAAACCATAAAAACGTGTATTAATCTATAATTTTAATGCATATATGCAATATCAGTGCAATATTTCTTTGGGTTTAGTAAATGTTTGTCTCCAGAGATCAATAAAACAAAGTAAAGAAACTAGATGTTGAGTTTATAAAAATTATATAATGAAAACAACAAAACCCATGACATGTCTGTGTGTCGCAAAAGCATTTCATTTTTAAGTCACAACATTTCATGGTAAATTTGTAAATGATATATATCGAAACAAGATACACATACATCTGCTTTTGTTAAATATAGAGAAAACATGCAGAGCCTTATTACAAAGGAAGGAAGTTGATTGAAAAAATGTGGAGTACGAAAGTAATTCAAGTAATTTTTTGTCAATAGTCCAAGGTTGCAACTAATGAAACAGAGTTAATTAGAATGTCATTCCAGCTCATCCAATGATAGGAAAAGAGCTGAATATACTTACGTGGTTTTATCCACGGCATATGATGAAATGGTTGAGATGGTTATGATACCGATATTTATCTTCTGGTTAATTACGTAAGAACCATCAATAAACAACACACTATTACTGAAAAGAAGAGAAATCCTAATTTTGTGGGTTAATTGGTAAAATACAATATATATATTGTGTTGTGTGATCACTAATCAAACAACCTTAACAGATATAGTGAATACAAATAGCACACATAGTACATCAACATCTTGCACATTTAAAGATGACAGCTAGAGTTTAAAGAAAGGGTACTTCAACCACTGAATTCTGAATTTCTGATGAGGAACAGCATATTGATTATCTCGCATATTTCTATATTTTGTACAATTATGCGATAGGTGTGTCCAATAACAGCAAGCTCAAATAGGAAATTTATGGGGTGACTGTGCTTATAAACCTGTCTGAATTTTATGATTATAGGAGAAAGGAAGAAGGCTAAACAAGTGTAATAATGAGAAACAGAAAATCAAACTAAAAATTTTAACTTACTTTAGAATTTATTGTTGTAAGAAATGATATCAAATAACAGAATAAATTATCTTTCTTGGAATAAGATTGTATAAACAACAAATGCTATTCCCACATGTTTACATCTACTCCAAAGTTTTAACTTTTCTGGTACGTTATCGAAGGTTGTTATTTAAACTTAGTTCTTTGGTGTATTCTATAGTTAACATAAAAATTTGCTATACCTTTCTACCCAGTGTTAAGGTATAAAATTCTTATTTAAATGGAGTTATCAAGTATTTATTCAGTACTTTAAAACAGAGCATGTTTGGTGAGTCAGTATTATTCATGTTTATTTATCATAACAAGAGCGAACATATGCTTTTACTATAGTATTTAAAATGAACTAACAAATAGATAAGCAGTCGCTTTAAGTGTGTTTTTCCTTTACCTATGTCTTTCAGTCTTTTATTTTGAAATACTACCTTAATTCAGAAAGACTTAACTAGGATTCACTGCAATATGAATACTTCGTGTTATCAAACTACACCATTTTTTCCGTAACGACTTTACTAGTTGGGAACGTCCAGAGAACGTCTTCCACAAAGAAGATTAAATATGGTTTTGTTACAAAACAAACAAACTTTTCAGTTACGCATATATATATGTGTAAAAATGGCTCGTTTGGGTGGGAAAATATTTTACGTAGAGGAGCAAACTCTTCGTAAACTATTTTCCCAACCCAAACAAGCCGTTTCAACAAATATATTTTTCTCTGCAAGTGAGTTTTCTCGACATCACTAATTTCCAGTTAGACGTTCTCAATGTCTTACTTCTTTATTTATTTTCACCATTCACATTCATTTGAAGGCTTTGCGTCATGAATCTATCACCTTTATTAGACAAATTACTTACACCTGTTTTTTAACTTGTTATCTGTTTACTTCTATTTTGTTCCAGTTGCTATTCTTAGTGCACTTTGCTTAAGTACTTACACATTTTCTCTGCATGACATCAAACTGACTAAAATATACTCTTCAAGAAAATAAACGCAAAAGGGATATTTTTATTATTTTAAACAGAAATATATGAAATAACGTCACAAGCTCAGAGTATGTGACGTTACACGTGTTAAGGTACTGATTGTCAGACCAAAATGACAATAAAAGTTGTGCACTTTGAAAACGGAGGAATACATTGGATTTTTCGCCAAAATGCATTCGTGTCCAATAAAGTTGTTTGAGAAATATGCATGTTCTACAAGTGCAACATGTTCAAAATCCCTATAAAAGTGACGGGTTCTCGGTTTTCATAGCTCAGTGTTAAGCCACCGACACGCAATACAGTTACGTCAAGACTGACTGAAGCACAACGCAACAACGCCATTGATCGTGGGAAGCAGGCAAATCAAGATTAGATGTTGCCAGAGCCGTGAATGTCCACCTAAGCACCATCACTAGGCTATGGAATCGTCACCAACAACATGGATCAACTCGTGACCGTCCACGATCTGGCAGACCTCGTGTGACCACGCCCGGACAAGATCACTACATCCGGTTACGTCACTTTCAAAATAGAACCACCACTGCGACATCTACCGCCTTAACCATACCAGGGCTGCGTAGGATTTCCGATCAGACCGTACGCAACCATCTACGAGATGCAGAAATCAAAATTCGACGTTCAGTCAGAGGCGTCATCCTCACCCACGAACATCGTCAAGCACGGCTGCAGTGGACATATCGGGTTTGGCCTCAATGACGATGGAGACATGTTTTGTTCAGCGATGAATTACGTTTTGTGCTTCATAAGCAGGATGGAAGGACCCGTGTTTACTGTAGCCGAGGTGAACGTTTTGCAGCAACCTGTGTGCAGGAAGTTGACAGATTTGGTGGTGGCAGCGTCATGATGGGGGCTGCCATCGCCTTCAATGCCAGAACAGACCTTTAGCACATTCGAGGGAATCTTACGGCTCAATTATACGTCGACGAGATTCTTAGGTACCATGTGCAACTCATCATGGTGAATGTCAACGACGTTTTTCAACATGACAACGCCCGTCCTCACACAGCCCGACTCACCATTGTCTTCTTGAGACACCACAACATCAACGTTCTTCCCTGGCCATCCAGATCACCAGATTTAAACCCCCATCAAACATCTTCGGGACGAGTTGGACCGACGTCTTCGACGGCGACAACCTCAACCGCAGACTTCACCTGAGCTTGCAGCAGCTTTGCAGCCTGAGTGGACAGCCATTCCACAGGATGTGATTTGTCATCTCATTGCTTCCATGGGCAGGAGATGCCAAGCAGTTATTGATGCTCACGGGGGGCATACTCGTTATTGACGTTGAGTGACGTTAAACTTCAACTTGTGAGCGTGGACTTCGCCTTTGCAGACTTTGGATGTTCAGCATTGAATGTGCAAAATTTCACACATGTCATACAGAACTACCAGGAATAAATATGTTAACAAGTTGCCTCGAAATTTGCCTTTTGCGTTTCTTTTTTTGAACAGTATATTATAAAGCATCTATATATTACAAAAAGAGAAACAAATAATCATAGATCAGAGTTTACAGTGATACAATTGTAGTAAACCTGAGAAGTATGGATTATGACGTCCAAAATATAAAGTTATTAGTGAGATGCCAAACACCGGCCCCCAGTGGCTCAGCGGTATGTCTGCGGACTTACACGCTAAAATCTGGGTTTCAATACCCGTGGTGGGCAGAGCACAGATAGCCCATTGTGTAGCTTTGTGCTTAATTCAAAACAACAACAACAGCCAAATACCGACGTATGACATAGCACTGTGTTAATTAGTTATCCTAAGAGTTAAATAAATTACAGTTCAAACTGAGTGTGTATGTCAGGTAATAATAATGTACACCTAATATGGTGTAAAGGTAATAGTATGGAATTTGATATAAGACGCTTGTAACAATCGCGATAAAAATCACATTAAAGTTAAGAGATTAATTCTTCAATGACAACAAGTATTGTTTGGTCAAGATATAGCTGAGAACAACCAACTTAGTGTGAAAGGGACAAATGGGATTTTTCGTCTTATTTCTTTCAACTAAAATTATTAGTTTGGTAAGCTCACACATTTTATTGTTGTCACAAAATAGTTACATGTAAAAATACACACTCACACACACATGGGCGTGTGACCCACAGGTAAAAGGGGACGGTCGCATACCCAACTTTCTTCACTTACTGTGATGCATAAAATAAAACATTTCAATGTATTTTCAATCTAAACAAAGTCAACAAACAGTCTAACCTACACTCAGTTTTTCGTGCTACCACAAAACAGTTAAAACATCGATTATGACTCGCCTGTTTCTGAAAGCTTCAATAACATGTCACTATTCGGCCTCAGATGAAGAAGGCCTGGCATGGCCTAGCGCGTAAGGTGTGCGACTCGTGATCCGAAGGTGGCGAGTTTGCGCCCGCGTCGCGCCAATCATGCTCGCCCTCCAGGCTGCGGGGCGTTATAATGTAACGATAAATCCCACTATTCGTTGGTAAAAGAGTAGCCTAAGAGTTGGCGGTGGGTGGATTAGTGATGACTAGCTGCCTTCCCTCTCGTCTTAAACTGCAAAATTAAGGACGGCTAGCAAAGTTAGCCCTCGAGTTGCTTTGTGCGAAATTCCAAAAAAGAAAAACAAAATAGATGAAGAAATTAAAAATATTTATTCGATCTTTAAACGTCTAGAATATCCTGTGGGGTTTATCAGAAATGCCCATTCACTTATACTAAGTAGTTTCAAGCTTATATCATGTTGATTTTTCCCTGAACCGTGTACAATTACCATCCAAGACATAATATGCTGCAGATCACTCGAGGAACTTTATGCTATCGAATTGCTTTACACTATGAAACACAATTTTTACTTTTTCTTGTGCCTAAAGTAAATGTAAAAGACCTATTTTTCTCTTCAAATTCTGCTTTTATGCCTCGGTATTGAAATTTTCAAATTTATCTGTTAAACAAAACATTTCAGGAAAATTCAGTATTGAGTAGGTGACAGAAAAGTTTCTCAAATTTACAAGAACTTTGAAGAATATTGTATGACTCATGAGAATTTTGAAGAACCTTTAAGAATTTTTTAGAACTTTCCAGAATAATATATGTACAGGGTATCACCAAGCACCCATTAAGTTTAGCTCTAGCTGCCTGAGTTAGCACATCGACAGATCTAATATTATAAGAGATGGCATCAAGAAGCTGTAAGTATTCTCCACACAAATTCTGCTATGTATGTGGCCAATTTATTAAGACAAGAGCGAAAAGAACTCTGTGACAGCATCTGCTAAAATGTGTGAAGCCGACAAGGCATATTTCGGCATGCTTATCGGGGATGACGATAAACCCTGAGTATCTCATTTTACGTGCGAGCATTGCAAAAAACTCTTGAATGTAAGACGGACAGTTTTTGCTTATTCGAATAGTAAGATTTTATATTATACAAATTTTAGGTATTTTAAAATTTAAATATCTTTCGATGCATCTCAAAGAGGAATACAACAGCGTCAAGACCAAACTAAAAGCCTTGAAGTATAATGAGTATGGCTGGAAGGTTGTCGTAGACTTCAAAATGGTGGCATTCCTGACGTTTCTCCAAGGAGGCTTTACCAAGTTTCTCTGTTATCTTTGCCTTTGAAATAGCAAAGACACCGCAGTGAAGCAAAACAGGAAGCACTGGCCACAACAAAACGAGTTTTGTGTAGGGAGGCCTAATGTCAAGTGTGAGCCACAAGTGGACCTCTAGAAGGTGTTGTACACGCCATTGCACATAAAATTGGGTCATATAAAACAATTTGTCACAGGTTTTGATAAAACGTCTGCAGCTTTCAAATACGTTCAAGACGTTTTACCTGAGCTGTTCGAGGCATAGGTCAAAGCTAGTGTTCTTCTTTGAACACAAATAAAAAGAATCGTGGAGTGCACAGAATTCCCCAAGAAGACCAGTACGAAAGAAGAAAATCTTGGGTCGGCTTTGTCGCAGTAATTCCGGGCTTCTTGGGCAATCTTAAGGCTGAAAATTATGTAAAACTGGTTCTGGCTCTGTTGAAAAACTACTGCAAAATGGGCTGCACATGGTGTGCCTGAAAGTCCATATCCTTGATGCACAATTTCTGTACTTATACACGAAAAGATATTGAAAAATAATACAAGTTAACCGGGAATAAAATTTATATTACATAGTGTTATCCATGAGCTATTGCAAGATGCTCTCCTGCGAGCCAGAGAAACATTCTTATATATATTTTCACTGTCATTTATTTTACTGAATCTAATCTTAACATTAATAAGAATATCACTACTTTCACACTTTATTTACTTTTATAATAGTAAATAAATAATAAACATTAAAAAAACAAGAAATAAAGCAGTTACCCAGTCTTCTTTTTATTTCTTAACCCTAGATTTGTATTCTAATTGTACCAATGTACAAAATAAAGTTTATTTAATCAAGCAATGAAACTCAGAACACAGATTAATAGCATCCCAAAAATATTTCTCTTAACTCTCAATTTTATTCTAACTTTAGAAAGAAGCCACAAGAGCCATTGCAAATTCATCAAAGTTAGTTTGCAAATTTCCCACGAGAATGCACAAGTGAAGTTGATGAATTTCCGTTCATAATACTAGTTATACAATCCGCCATTTGATAAATCATAAACTTGACTTTTTATTGGTTATATATAGAAGAAATTAAACAAATCCGAAAAGGGAGGATGTGATTGGTGTGTGCGCGTTTAGTCTGATAGCTCTGTAACAAAGCAAAATTGAAAGCTGTAAAAGATGTAGTTTGTCCGAGCAATGATGATTTCTATAGTGAGTAATTAACGTTTAATTTCATAAGTTTCATGGCATGGTGAATGAAATGGGGAAACTCAACAATTTTCATTAAAACACTCGGTAGAATTCTACAATTCTGAATCTGCTTAACACTCTTAGACAGTAATTACTGCCAAACATCTTCTTTGCACACAAACATCTTGTGAACATATGCAATGAATTTCTAAACTGTTCATAGCTCCTGTCGTACGATGTTTTGTAATGCACTTTACCTTTCGCTTTCACAAGTAAAACAAATATATAATTTGAAAAAAATGCATAAAACATAAAGACTCTTTAATGCTAACACAGTATCAGGAAATCCCATTCATTTAGTCTGAATAATGATGTAATATTTCAAAGAATTAAAGCTTGATCTAAGAATAAAGAAGCGAATCAACATTCATCTTGGTCACATATTGAATTGGTGTTGAAGGACACTGCCTCGCTTCAGTATTTGTTTAAAGTTCCGCACAAAGCAACACAATGAGCTATCTGTGTTTTGCCCACCACAGGTATCGACTCTCGAATTTTACCGTTTAAGTCCGCAGACACACCTATGTACTACTGGGGAACACCAGGCTGATATGCAAGGTAGAATAAGGAGTTTGGAAAAAAATTCTGACGTTTGTACTATTAACAAAACAACACATCACTTCTGCTTAAATCTACGAAAAACGGTTATTAAAATAAAATTCAGTTATATAACACTTTCTCTATGTTTTTACATTATACTTATTATTAGAAATAAACGTAACATAATTTTAATGTTCTTCACACTTTAACTAAAGTTTCTGCATCTCATTGAGATTTAAAAGTCGGTAAACATGGTTCATAACTTAGTGAAACAAAACAATAGATGTATATTTTCAATATCTGATGGGTTAGCTTTCAATTATTACGAACTGTGCCCGATAAATATCCAGATTATATCAATTGCCTTGTAACAAATTTTAATATTTCCATTCCAAATTATGATACCTGCATATTATTAATTACTATAAATAAAACATAACGACCTTCTTCAAACCATAAAATATCATACAATTGAAACCCATAATTAAATTGACTGATCTCTGTAATATATACTTGAAATATTGCACCATAATATACTACATGTATCTTAAATACATGTATATAGAGAATGCTCTCACAATTTCTAATCTGTTAGGTCTACCACGAAATATTTGATTATTGTCAACAGATACTTTGGACAACATTTTTAATGCTCTTGAAGTTGTGTATGTTTTTAGATATCTTTGTTATGTTTTACTTACTTTGTTAAGAAAATCTGAAATAAAAATTATTTTCTAAACCTATAAATGTAGTTTTCCGATGTAAGAGAGCCGGCACGATCAGGTGGTTAAGACACTTCCCTCATAATCCGAGGGACGCGGGGTCGAATACTCATCACTCTGAACATGTTCGTTATTTCAGCCGTGGGAGCATTATAATATGACAATTAATGCCACAATTCGTTAGTAAAAGAGTAGTTCAAGAGTAGGCGGTGGGTGGTGATGACTAAGTGCTTTCCGTTTAGTCTAACACTAATAAATTAGGAATAGGTTGCGCAGATATCACTCGTGTAGCTTCGCGCGAAAATCAAACCAAATCCTGTACAATATTTAATTTTTACAAGAGGCATAACTCTCACAAAAAGACTCTGTAAAACAACAACCCAAACTTGTATAAATTTATACGTCAGGTAACACATATCATATTGTTATAAAATTAATAACACTATGATTGGGTTATATGAATTCTGAAACATTACCTGGATCGCAAGTAAAAAACAGATATAAGAGTTCAAATTGGAATAATTAGTTATCTGATTTCTGAAATTAATTTCTTAAACAATCTAAATCTAAGATTATATTTTTATTTCTTGTAAACGCAAATAAATTTTTAAAAGAGTTGCACTAATTTGATTTTATAATACACAATAACAGAATTATCAGAAATATATATTCATGTTTATCATAAATTAGTCACAATTTACTAAAAGACAAATTATTTATCGATAATGTTTTTATCAAACTCCTGCCTTTACTTGAACTACTATAAATTAAATTATTCTTTGAAAGAGACTGAATAGTATCACTTGTTTGTTTTTTAAATCTACGTACATAAACTAGATCTGCTTCCGACATCATTTTAATATCGTATATTTACACTCATACGAAAATTGGGGCATAATAGGCCCCAGAGCAACTTGAAAGGTTATTAATATTAGGCTAATAATTGTGTATTTAAATGAAATTGCCATTAACTGACCCTATCCCTTTATATTTTGAGGAGCAATAATATCTTGACTTTTCAGACATTTGCGAAATAATATTGAAACTTGTTGTTGTTGTTGTTGTTTTGAATTAAGAACAAAGCTACACAATGGGCTATATGTGCTCTGCCCACCACGGGTATCGAAACCCGAATTTTAGCGTGTAAGTCCAGAGACATACCGCTAAGCCATTGGGGGGCAATATTTAAACATTTTTTTAAAACATCCACTAAGAGTATCACTTTAGTGGATGTAAATATTTTTTTCGAAGGAGTGTTAACTGTTTTTCCTTCATGTACACAGAAATATATTAAATTACAAAAATTACGAAACGCACAAAAATATAAAGCCTGAATTTTAAGTACTTTCTTATTTGATAAACTACAAAAAAACGCAACTGATTATTTTAATTAACGCTAGTAAGCAGTATACAATGTATTTATTCTCATTTTTAAAATTCGGTCCAAAAAATGAAATATTTGATGAAAAATACAGTATTATGAAGCCTTCATGGTAGCATGTTTAGGTTTCCTTTGATAATTTGGTGTTTTCAGTTTTCAGCATATAAACGAGTGGCCAGACACATCAACTTTCAGACATATTCATCTTTAATTTAGAACTGCTAAACAAAGGGAGGTAAACTATTAAACAGCACCCGTGCCTGGGTGTCTACTCTTAAACAATTGTTTTATTTGTTTTTGTAGTTTTAACGCTGCCTCATAGAAAATAATTTTTGGAATATGTTATTCGACCTATTGTGGTTGGAAGCTTGGATCATGTGGTGCTCTAAACTGATAGAGCAGGCTTTGCATTTATTATTTTGGTATATCATACCAATAGTGTTAAGTTATATTTTAATTCTATCAGTAACTTAGTTTAGATAAAAAATAATACTAAACTTCAACACATTTTGGAAATAAGTTATTTAACTTATTTTATTGTTCTTTTCAAAGCTGTATAACGAACTATTTATGTTGAAGCCATCGCGGGTAAGTAAACGAAAAAGGCAGGTTTATAGGTTTGTTTTAGGTTAAGCTTTTCCAAATTTCAATACTGTATATTAGAAAAAGCTGACTGCTTAACTCGAATAAAGAAATTTTTTTCCACTTTTATAAAGCGATTTTCCATTATATATATCAACTCATTCAATAAGTGATAACTGAAAATGTAATACATCTAGTGCATCATTAGTTCTGTCTTTGTAAAATGCTTTAATGATTAAAATATATTGTGAATGTGTGAAAATATTCACACACATACAAGAAACTAACCCAACTCCACAATTTCAGATGATTAATCAAATACACACTGATGAAGAAAAATGTGGCTGAGGAGTACACTTGGCAAAAACTACTTTAACAGTTTAAAAAAGACACAAGTGCAGCAGAAACCACACAAAACAATCAGGATGATTATGATGCGGAGTTTCTCAATGAAAGACAATATCAAATGTGGTTTCAGAAGCTCAGACCAGGTGACAACCTGAGTTCAATGATGACTTGCTACTGGCTGCATTTGATGGAGATTGTGCTGTAATAGTTGTAGAACTATCACAGAAGCTTAATTCAAGCCACTCAACAATTCATTATCACCTGCATCCGCTTGGAAAGGTGACAAAAGTATAGAAATGGGACTTCGTTGATTTGACAGAAGCCAGCCTCAGAACAAGAGTGGACATTTGCACTTCTCTGCACTTTCATGAGCGTAACTTTCCTTTTTTTCGACAGGTAAGTGACTGGAGATGACAATTTGATATACTATAAAAGTATTAAGCGTCACAAACAATAGTTTAGTGCATGTAAGTTAACTAAAGCTCAGCCTAAAATGGACCTCCACCATAGAAAGGTCTTGCTAAACGTATGGTAAGAGTTGTTGGTGTGATCCACTTTGAATTTCTGCTGTTTAATGTAACGATTACTTCAAACTACTATTTTCAACAGTTAGAGCGCTTGAATTTTCCACTGAAAAAATAAAGACCTGCTATTTGTAGATGCATTAACTGGAGTAAAGTATGGTACAAGTTGATAGTACGTATATTTCGAAAAGTACAGAAATGTATCTTCTAACGAGTTTTATAAAAATATTTACTTCACTTTTGATATTTTTGTACATTATCTTGTTTTCTTTAGTATATATTAATTTTCCATCAAACACCAATATATTCTAAAAATTATTGCGTCTTTTTGCAGTTTGGCGAGATGTCGCCCAGGGGAGAAGCTTTCGAAAGGTGCAGATCGTATGGTCCAGAGTTAGAGCAGCCACAAAATTGGATATGGTCCACACTTTCAGCTATGAGAGCATTGTACAAGTGCCATTCAATTCCTCAGTCAAACAGCATGATGAAACCCAAAGTTATCGAATGGCTGCCCTGTGTCTGGCGAATAATTTAAAATTAAGGTTAAGTAAATTTGAATATTGTGGTTTTAAAACTTCGCTGTTCGGCCTGTGTATCATATAAGATACCTTTCAGCTTCAAAGTTACATATTCTGAGTAAAATGGACATTTTAGTATCAACTACTTTCCACTGGAATGGAAATTTTCAGCGTTTCAGTATGATTCAGTCGTGGTTTTCTATTCTGATTTCTCATGTCACAAACTCGGTATCAGGAACAAGGGTCCCCATGTTTCAGAACTTAGCGACATCTCTGCTTGAAATTAACTGTCATACTCAACAGTTGTATAAATGTTTATAATTCACTGTGACCATTGGTGGAATTACCGTTTTGAGTGTGTGTATGTAACATTTAAAAATGAAATTTAGTCGTTACTTTGTGTTCTGATAATAATTGCGACGTTCCAGTCCAACTACTGACCTATAAATCACCTGAGAGCTTTTTGGTCAAAAACAAACACAGAAACCTCACTTATAAATTGTTTAAGTATTTGACACTTGGGTTCTTATCTCGTCACTTGTTACAGGTACAGCTGTAAATGCTTGACTTATTTTATTTTAATTTTTATTTTTTTTACCGTTTGGCTTGTTTATATTTTTCAATTAATATTATTAACCTCTGAGGGGATAGTACTTTTATTCAAGTTATTGAGATGTATTAAAACCTGACAATTATTCTCTCCATGATAAATATTTTTTTTTTACAATTTTCACAATAAAGTCAAAACACATTTCTAATTACGTTTGTCAAAAGAAATCTTTAAGAACGAGAGGTAAACAGGGATATTTTTTTACATTTATTTCTTTTTCATTACCTAGTTTAACGTTATTTTATTTTTTCAGAAACCTTAGTGGCGTGTCATACCTATAAAAATATACATACATTTAGTTGGATTATTATATTTTCTTCCAACAGTAACCGGTAAAAAAGTTATTAAATTTTTTCATCTCAAAATTTAATTCGAAAATGTAAAAAAGCAAAATTTCCTTTAGAGAACTTGGACGATTTCTAGAATGAAATATGCAATGAAGAAAGAGGTGTGAATATGAGGTGATAATTAAATTTTAGATTTAATTTCTTCTTTGCTAATCAAAATTTATATTGGTATGTTTTACAAGAAACTACAACAACAATAAAAATTATTTCAGTTCTCTTGAACAATTAGTAACTGTATGTTTTTACAAGAAAACATATAGAACACTTGACAAATGAAAAAAATAAAGATGAAAATATATCAACACATTTAATACATTAAAAACTATCTATAAACTTTAACGCCTCATGTATCATAAATTTTGTAAACACTGTTATGTGCAAGAACATTTGAAAATATTTATAGTTTAAAATAAGGAAATGTGTCAGACAGCGGTTAGACTTGGTAAAAACGATTTGTGTATGACATGTTTTAAATTGAAAAATAATTCCACAATGATTGAAAATGTTTTTAAATATTATTACTAGTTAATTTCTAGTATTTCTTTCATTGAATGGAAAGATATTCCTTTAATTGTTAATGTTATGAAATTATATGGTTATATATTAAGGTATCACTGTTAACAAGTTATTTCTTTAAATAAACACAAAAAGGCACTTAATAGAAACCTATGTTTCCTAACATAGACTGATAAAGAGCCGGTTTTGAGGTAAGATTAAAAAGTTATTTGTGTATCTCTTACACTTTTTTAAAAAATAATAAACATGAGAAACAAGACACAATTATACACCGTCAGTCTATCACACTTTAAAGAGAGAAAATGGTTAAGGCGCTTGTCTGGCACTCTGAAGATCGTGATTCGAAGTTTTGTCCAATGAGGCATTGTAATGAGACAACAAATCTCTTTACTTCTCAGTAAAATAGCGATCCAAGTGTTGGCGGAGGGCAGTAATAACTAGCTGCCATCCCTCAAGAATATCACTGTTAAATTAGGGACGGTTAGCAAAATTAAAACCAAACATGCCAAAACAGATCTTGGGAACAGTAATTACAGAACAATTTTATGTAAAATGACCCTGGTAATTCACGTAACAAAAGATTCTGGTACACTTCACTTCAGAATAATAGTTTTGAAGGAATGAACATAATATGTTTGATGGACACCAAAGATAAATTCGTCCTCTTTACATCCCATACAGTTATAACATTACATACAAGGACTCTAATTCATGTACTAAAATAATAAAACGCAATTATCTGAAAGAGATAAGTTTCATTTAATCCAAGGAAAAAAACTACTTTTTATTATATCAGAAAACATTTTAAAATTTTCATTTCTCTTAGTATTTTAGTACCTCTCAGTATCAGCTAAGAAATATGAGCTGCTTCAATTCAATCATAACCAAGATTGGTCACTATTTTAGAACGTTGGTCAGTGAGTTGCGATTTTCTACCACATTTATTACCAACTACTTTGACTAATAAACGAAATATTATTGGATATATCGATGTAAATTGACATTAATATATATTTAATCATTTCAATATCATTTACATTTAACAGCTTGAACGGATCACTTAAAAGCTAATGATGATAAGCATCTACATATTACCTATAATGTAATAACCTGAATCTGTCATGGTTTCCTCTTCTGTGAAATGTGTTTAAACCTTAACTGCGTTTACTTTGAAAATAAACCTGTCACAACAAAAACATGATCGAGTTTGTCGTGATTTGTTAAATATCAGTTTGAGGTTGAGGTGAAGCAAAGGGTATCGTGTGATTTTGATGATCCACTTGAGAATATGTTGTTTTTTCAGTGTCTAGTTTACGGGAAAAAATCCAATTTTTTATATTTTATAAAATAAAACATTCTCTTAAATTATCCTTGAACAAAAAATGCAATGAAGAAAACAGCAATCATTTTCAAGTTATAAAAAAGTGAAATTAAAAATTTTCTAAGTTACAAGAATTTATTAGTTTTTTTTTAATTTCGCGTAAAGTTCCAAAAGGGATATTTGTGCTAGTCGTCTCTAATTTTGCAGTGCAAGAACATGTTTGGTGCAACGTATTTTCGAATTTATATTTGTTTTTGTTTTTTGTTTTTGTGAATTTCGCGCAAAGCTACTCGATGGCCATCTGTGCTTGCCGTCCCTAATTTAGCAATGTTTATTTTTTTTTAATTTCGCACAAAGCTACTCAAGGATTATCTGTGCTAGCCATCCCTAATTTAGTAGTGTAAGACTAGAGGGAAAGCAGCTAGTCATCACCACCCACCGTTAACTCTTGGGCTACTCTTTTACCAACGAATAGTGTCCGAGGTCTTTAAGCACATGGCCATGATGATCCTTCAAGAATTTATTTATTTTTGAATTTTGCGTAAAGTTACAAGAGGGATATTTGTGATAGTTGTCTGCAATTTTGCAGTGCAAGATCATGTTTGGTGCAACGGAAATTCGAAGTTGTGTTTGTTTTGTTTTTGTTGTGAAATTCGTGCAAAGCTACTCGAGGGCTATCTGACCTTGCTGTTCCTAATTTAGCAGTGCTTGTTTGTTTTTTTTAATTTCGCCCAAAAATACCCGAGGATTATCTGTGCTAGCCATCCCTAATTTAGTAATGTAAGACTAGAGGGAAAGCAGCTAGTCATCACCACCCGCCACCCAACAAGTAGAGGGATTGGTTGTCTCATTACAGTGCTCCATTGGACAAAACATTGAACCAAGATTCTCAGATTGCCAGTCAAGCGTCTTAACCATCCGCTCTTGCCGCTTTAGAATATATCTATCTCTCTTTCAAGTGTGCTTCACTGACGGTTATAATTGTATCTTGTTTCTCATGTTTATTATTTACAATAAAACATTGTGAGAAATATACGAATAACTGTTTAATATTACCTCAATAAAAGGCAACATAATCGATATAGGTTTACATATAATATGTAATAAGATCAATTTCAAACTTTATAGGTGAATAAAATATTAAGTTGTCGCGTTACTGGAATAAAGGTTTTCTTTTTATATGTGTACTCGAGTAGCAAAAACAATGAAAAAAGAATCTTGAAAAAAGTATTTAAAATGTTTTGCCATACACACAATAAAAGAACTCTACTTAAAGCTGAAAATTAATTCTGAAAACATCAAGTCATCTTTAATCTGGATCATACATTAACCTCAGGTAATTGTTAATCTCTACGCTTTTATACCCAACAGTTTATAATATGCAGCCTCTTTCTTTTTAATTTAATAGTGTTTTTCGAAAGTTTTTTTCTTAACAAGAAGAATATCCTCTTCATGTAAAGTATACTCTTTGTAAGACAGAGAAGAATGCAGAAAACTCTGAAAAAATGAACGAGAGAAGAGAATACTTGGAATTAATTTATAAAGAAAAGTCAGAATGTGTTGGCATTTGTTGAATTATGATTCATATTGTTTCCGTTATTCATTATATTTAGGTAAGCAATGTGTTTCCAACATAAATATGTAACTTTAGAAAAGAATTACAATTCTTGAACTATGTAATGTTACGTAATCTTCTATTCTCATTTGTGATCTCCATTTATTGTTCTTGTATTAAGAGTGTTAAATACCTTACTTTTATAAGTAGTGAATGTTTAAATAAAGGTATGGAAAATGCAATTAAAATATAATTTATATTGAGGGTAACTTGTGGCTTTAAAGAAGTATGCTTAAAGCAAGAGTTCCATGGAGGATCAACTATTGAGATTAAATACTTATAAGATTAAAATATCTGGTTCGATTTCTTACTGTAAGAAGAACACAAGTAGAATATTATATGATTAAAAGGAAGGAATAACACTAGAAACAAGTGTGTTAAAAAGAACAAAAAGTCAAATAAGATATAAAAAGTACCTTAAGACCTTTTCCATATTTTAAGATTAGAAAATTAAGATGCAACGTTTAAAACTTAAAGTTCTAATGTGTAGAAAGAAAACATCTACAATTTGTTATTGATATTTAATAAAATTTAAACTAAAAATAAAGTCTTGTCAGATACAGTACCGATGAATGTTTGATCCCAGTGATATATTTAAACACAACTCATATTTCCGGAAAGGTGAGAAACTACAATAACTTTATTTTTTTATGATTTAATCAGACTATGTAACAAAATTTTACTTTGTATTGTTCCTTGATTGAAAGTGCTATTTCCCAATTAGTTATGCCGAGAACAAATGCATAAGACCTACTTATCTCTTCATATTTTGATTTTGTGACCTGGGTAATGAAATTTTAACACTTGCCCATTTTCCGAAACTTTCCAGGTAAATACAATGCTAAGTAGCTAAAATATAATTTTCCAGAACATTCCATAGTAATATGTGTAAATTGACTCGCCACTTCAATTTAGTTCTAGCTGCTTAAGTGAAACATAGACCTATGTGATTTTATCAAAGATGACATCGAGAAGCTACAAACATTCCCCAAACGCATTCTGCTATGTATATGGCTAATTTATTAAAACAATGGCAAAAAAGTACACCGTGGCAGCATCTGGTGAAAAGTATGATGCCTGCAAGACATATTTTGGCATGCCTGTAGGGAATCAAAACAAACCATGGATATTTCATTTTACATGCGAGCACTGCAAATTTTTTTGAAAGTAAGATGGACCATTTTTTGCTTGAATAGTAATAGACATTTTAAAATTTAAATATCTTTAACTGATTTTTAAATTTCCAACATTATAAAAAATATCACATATATAATATTTTCGTGAACCTCTTATACACTAGCTGTGGATTAAACAAATTTATTCTTCGTAATAACAGTTTTATTTTGCCCCTTTGCAGAATGGAAAAGAGGAGATAAGAGTGCCATGAATTTAACTATTTCAAGAATTTGGTGTGAACCTACTGATACCTAAGCACAAGAAATGGGATTTGTTGGACAAAAGTGTGAAAGTCGCAAGTCAGAAAAAGAGTCACCGATATTTTTCAAGCTTCTTCACTCATCAAGATGGTTTTACTTCTGCCACAATGTATCCAGTGTGCATGAAACATTTGTAATTGTGTGTAACCCGAACGAGTGACGCCTTTTCATTGATAGCTCCTGCAGAAGCCTCAAAGCTCTGATACTCAATAATAAGAATAAGTATCCATCTCTTTTTCAAGTTTATTTGGTGTACCTTAAGGAAGAATACAACAGCGCTAAAACCATTCTAGATGCTTTGAAGTATAATGAATATGGCTTGGAGATTATCGGAGATTTTAAAATTATGACTTTCCTGATGTGTCTCCAAGAAGGTTTTACCAAGTTTATCTGTTCTTTGGAACATTAGAGACACCGCAGCGTACTACAACAAAAAACACTTGCCATAACGGACCAAGTTCTCTGGGAGAAGCACAAAGTTAAGAGTAAGTCACCAGTAGATCTCAAGAAGGTGTTGTCCACACCAATGCACATAAAATTGCATCTTATAAAACAATTCGTTACAGCTCTTGATAAGGTGCGAGAAGGCTTCATAAACCTTCAAAGATATATTTTCTAGATAAAGATATATAAAATTAAACAAATGTTTAAAAGAAGGAACAGTAGAGATTCAGATCACTATATTAAAGGTTATATTTAGATGCTGGTCCTTATCAGTTGTCAAGTGTAGTGTTGAAGCTGCAAATACAAATTACATTAGAATAATTAATGTTAATTCACTTACAATAGAACAATTAATACTTCCTTTATTTTTCAGTCAAATAATCTCATACCGTATGTGGTAGAAGATAACAAGATAACTCCCCAAATAATTACAAGTCCGAGCATGTATCTAGAAGATGTAATATAGTGTGTACATTTTACTTCTCTAAGGTATTATAATATTTCTTGTATATGCGTGCCTTAATTTAGAACTGTTTGTGAAATTACTCAACTAAATTTTCCATTTAGGACAGGAGAAAATAATAATAGTGAAGTATTTTGTTATTTGTTTCATTTAACAAAATATTGTTAAAGTTATAAAGTTTTAAACAAATTAATATGAACAACCCAGTTTTAATAATAATAATGAATGAATTGTTTTGACAATATTTTAGACAAAGGGTGCTTTATCAACATAAACAAGAAATTGTCTAGTTTTACTATATATTTTTAACGTCGTTTTAAAATAACATGTGAAAAAATAATATATGAAGTGCCCCTTTAATAAGCAAGTAATAAAAGTAATGACGAAAGTGTCGCAGTGCCAAAAATAACAGAAATAAGGTGAGTATGAATACATGAAAAATTTACAAAACCACTGCACAAACTTATCAAAAATAATATTTCAAACAACTAAACGTTGATTTCCTACATTTGCATAAGTTCAGTTTTAGTAAAAGCACTTTAACTGAACAGTGCTATATAGTCTTAAAGTGACTGATAACCATAAGCTTTTTCCGATTAACTCAACACTTACTGGCTACAGTTTGCAAAATTAAAGCTTAATCAACAGAGAGACGGAAAAGTGCAGACGAAGCAGTCAAATGCTTGTAAGCGAGTTAGATATAAGATAATTCAGGAAAAGAATTCCTGACGTTTTCTATGAATAATTATTCTTGAAAACAGTTATAGCAACAACTTTTAATATACAGCAACATAGTGCGTTTTGGTCACACAATGTTCCAACCATGGCTTTTATGTCAAGTTGCTTAGCATCTCATGCATAACTAATATTGTTATTAGTTATTCTGAAAACATAAAATAAAATGCATAGAGAATAAAACTGTAAAAATTATTTAAATTACTTAAATTGGAGTCTTTGTTTATTTTTCATAAACGATGATGATTTAACAGAAAGTACATAAATTCAGAAATGATATAATTTCAAACTTTAACAGAAATTTTTACTTTAACGATCAATTTTATGCTTCTAAGCTAGGTGATCCTACACTGTGTTATTATTTTAAGAATGATTTTAGCAACCCTGATTATACTTACACCTTATTACTACATTCGTAATGGGCGGATAGTAAACAATCTTTCTCTATCGATCAATAAATTTTGGATTTCCTTGCTCTTCCTGTTTCATGAAACCAATCTTGGCGGGACAGACGCTGGCAATTACATTGGGTAGAAATATTGTTTCGAGAAAAAACGTGCTACCTTCTTACAACTGGAAATGAAACTGATATTTGTGAAATATAGAAATAATAAATGATTATAAACCGAAATCACTTTTGAGTACTAATTTTCCTTTCTATTATTAACCGAAGTAACGTGTTGTTGAAGAAAGAATAATACTGCTTTTATCCAAACAATAACAATTGGCTATTTATTGGGTTGAGGAATAATTCGTGAGCGTTTCTCCAAGTTAAAAAAATATATTCATAAATGAAACGCTTTCGCAAAATATTTCATGTCATTTGGTAGATAATTTTTTGCTCTAATAGATGGTGTGTTTGATTTTCATATTTCTTTAATTTTTGCTTTTATTTTCAACTCATTAAATGGAATGTCAAGTGGACAAAATCGAGCATTTTCGACACCATCTGCTTTTCGCATTTATATCAGGTGTAAACGCCGCCGAAGCTGCTCGTGAGATCTGTTCTGTGTGTAGCAAAGGAGCAATGCCTAAAAGTACCGCCCGCCGTTAGTTTTCGCGCTTTAAAAATGGGAATTTTGATCTGAAAGACGGGTCACACACTGGTCGACCGACGAGTTATCTGAGATTTTAAGTCTGGAATCCCCGTCACACAAAATATACTTGACCTTTCAGCTGTGGAGACGATATAATGTTATGGTCAATCCCAATAGTCGTTGGGAAAAGAGTAGCCCAAGAGTTAGCGGCGACTGATGATGTTTAGCAACCTTCTCTCTGACTTTACACTTCTAAATTATGAACGGCTACTACAGACAGCCATCGTGTCGTTTTGTACACAATTTAAAAAGAAACAGAATGTTAAAATCTTGAAAAAAAAATTCGCTAAATAGATTTTATGGTCTCATCTGACAGCGTGTAGTTGAAAGGAGCGATTTCCAAAACTAACGCAATATCCTGACCATTAAATTTTATTGTTCATGTGATAAAATTCAAAACTCTATCACAGTACAATCATTTCTAATTAATGTTTCCAAAAACTTCGTCTATTCGTGATTATAAATGTGTTAAGACAGTCCCCCTCGTAAAATAGCACTAAGTCTACAGTCTTAAAATGCTAAAATCTGATGTTTGATTCCACGCAGTGATCACAGCAGACAGCTAACTGAGGCTTTGTTCTAACACGAAGAAAACGTAAATTCGAAGAAGGTACACAAATTACAAAGAGTTTTAGTAATATTTGTGTACGTTGCAAAGGAATAAATTAGTTATTTGTTTCAAAAATTTATTTGAAAAAAGGATGATGTAAACCATCATCACCAATCCGTCTAAGAATCACTAAGATTTCGTCAGTCGATAACAATCACAAATCTTAAGCATGAAATTATTATATTAATAGCATAGCTACAGTGAATCTGAAATATTTTCATGCAGCCATGTTGTCTTTTCAAGAAATTGTTTTCTTGTAATTTGTATTAAAATCAACAGACAGTTCGTACTATTATTGCTATCATATTGAGACCTGAGACTAGCACACGTGTAATTATCGCTTTAAACATTTATGAACTCTGGGTCTTTATTTTATGTTTCAAGCCTTCTTATTCAGCAGAGTGACTCAATTAATTTGTGATGCTTCATTTCAGTATGACTCACCAAAACTTCTGAAGAACAAATCTAGAGACATGAAAGTGAACATACATCATACAGAAGTAACAGGTTATCTTTTGGTTCTCTGAAGCTATTTACTGATCATAGGTTAATATTAATGATACTATGTGTAGCAAGAGAAAGATTCATGAAAACACAAAACTCAGCCATTTCAGAGTAGGCCAAGTGAACTGGACAAAGAATAAACTAGAAGAAGACCATCTACATGGACAATTTTGGAAGATAAAAAAATTCACAGAATCGTTTTATATTTACATTATTAAACCTTTACTAAACAGAGACTCTGCATAAGAGGCGAGTAATATGTAGCTATCAGTGGTTGAATCTACAGGGAGTCCCTTCTCCAATTATTTCTAACTAAAAGATGTCTAAATTACAAAAGCACTTTTATTAACAAAAAGAAATAGAGCAATTAGCCGTAGAACCTGATCACAGTCTGCAACACGTAAGGTTTTATTCATGTAAAAGACAAGAATACCATGAATAAATGAATAGTATAACAATGGTATGTAGAAAATCAACTTACATACTTGTGCACACAAATGACAGTCACTTTCACAGCATTGTGATCAGGTCCACAGATGTCTCTTTCTTTTGAAATGTCCTTCAAACTTAACAGATGGATCTCCATATAGAAATCTACTTGTAAATCTTCAGGTAGAAGCTGTACTAAGGAAGCATGCCGGAATTCTATGGTAAATGAGTTCTCTTTGTCACATCGAAATCGTTCTTCTCGTAAAGTTCAAGTGTCTGGAACTAACACACAAACATCATTTCGTAAACTATAAAAACGTATAGTAATCTATAATTTTAATGCAGATGTACAATATCAATGCAATATTTTTAGTGTAGTTTATGTTTAGACTATAGAGAACAATAAAACAAAGTATAGAAGTGAGATGCTGAGCTTATAAAAAATTAATATAATGAAAACAACAAAACCCATGACATGTCAGTGTATCATAAAAGCATTTCATTTTTCACTCACAACTTTTCATTTTAAATTTGTCATTGATGTATATCTAAACAAGATATAAATATATCTGCTTTTGTTAAATATGGAGAAAAACAAACTTTCTATTAATATTTGTTAGACATGTATTGACACGAATAAAAATATGTTATTAATAACAAAAAAATTACTTAGAAAGAGCTAATATTTTCTCCGAAATCAATCACTTTGTGGAATTGTTTTGTATTAACCACAAAGCTAAACAATGGCCACTCTGTGCTCTGCCGAACACAAGTATCTAAATCAGGATTTTAACACAATGAAGCTGCAGACATACTGTGTCATTGGGTGCTCACCTTTGGAGACAGAAATGGAATAATTTCAAGCTGAACCTTTGGTAAACAGAACTATGTAACACATTTTTACATTTTCTTGTTTCTTGTGAAAAAGTGTTATTTCCCAATTGCTTATGAGTAAATTAAATGGCAGAGACCTATTTTTTTCTTTAACCTTTGCTTTTGTGACATGGGACCATATAATAAAACAAGACAAGATAAATATTTGGGAAATGATGCAACGAAAGTAAATTACATTACAGTTTGAAATCTCGAAAAAACTATTCACTTCTAACATTTTTGTTCATTTTTGCATAACTTTGGTATAAATACATGTAAATCATGACTCATATGCTGTTTTATTTAGACCTAATGCAAGTGAATATTGAAAGTTTGCCCGTTTTTACATAAAAATAGCTTTATTTCTATATTTCATTATCTACGTCATAAAAGCAAAGTTGGAAGGGAATAATGACCATTTTCTCAACTTTTACAATGTGAGCAATAACGAATAACAAACACTATTCAGGAACAAAATTTGTGTTACATGGTGTAATGTTAGAGAAGTTTGAGATAAAGAGGAAGTGATGGCATGAAAAATAAATATGGATATTTTTTAACCAGACCAGATATAAAGTATTCTCAAACAGTATTGTAGTCTGTTACTGGATATTAAATGAATGGAAATGAGAAATGGGGAGACAAAACCAAGTTAAACCACACTAGACGTAAAGTGTTCTTAAACAGTATTGTAGTTTGGAATTAGATACCAAATAAATGGAAGTGAGAAATGGAGAAAGCAAAACAGTATTAAAAAGATGCTCATAGTAAAAACCAATCTCCTAAATACACAAAAGAATGAGAAAATAAATGAAGAGTCCGAAACCTCAGTTTTCAAAACATGAATCCCAGAGAGATAGATCAGAGCAAAAAAATAAAAGCCTCATGGGTGAGTGTCTCATAACGAAAGGAAAGGAAAAAACCATGAGGGATGTTAAATAGAAGATGAAGACAAAGTTATAAGTTGGAACAAGCTCATAGATGTAAAAAAGATAAACTTTTGTTTTGTCTATAATTTAGTGTATAACTTCACCCATATGATATACGAGCATAGGTATTTATTTTTGTTCTGTGGATTATAATAAGTTTGTGAAGCTTCATCGAGTTAACTCTTTGTGTTGCATATTCCCTTCGGGGCACCCTCTGTCTTTTATAGTTTTACTAAAATATGGTAGCCTACGTTACAAGGTGAAAATAACATGCACTGACAAAACTACTTACTCGTTGTACATGTAATTATATAGAAAGGGAACACATTAAAAGGATCAGACTCGTATTAAAAATGCAAATTACTCCATATATCATCTTTACTCACTTCATTTTGGAACCAGTTTTCCAACTACTAGTTGATCCTCTAACATTCTTATTAATGACACACAAGAAAGAAAGATACTTAGAACTAGGTTCACAATGTATTATATAGATTAACTGCTTTTCTGTTTGTTTTTAATCAGGTCTGGCATGGCCGAGCGTGTTGAGGCGTGCGCTTCGTAATATGAGGACCGCGGGTTCTCGCGCGAGTCGCGCCAAACATGCTCGCCCTCCCAGCCGTGACAGCGTTATAATGTGACGGTCAATCCCACTATTCGTTGGTAAAAGAGTAGCCCAAGAGTTGTCAGTGGGTGGTGATGACTAGCTACCTTCCATCTAGTCTTACACTCGAGTAGCTTTGTGCGAAATTCCAAAACAACCAGCTTGTTTTTAATAGAAATATCAAGGAGCCTGGTGCTTTACTGTTGTTTTGTTGACTGCTTAGATTTTCATAAAACACTGAATCCTTGTGTTAATGCACTTATTCTGCCTCATTTTTTGTTCTCTATCTGTTAACATTACATCCGTCGATAAAAAACACATATACGAGATGTTATCCTTCTCTTTTTAGAGACCCAAACATACCGTATTTTCCGCCTAATAAGCCGAATTTCTGGCCCTAAATTTTGGACCTGATTTTTGGGGGTCGGCTTATTGGCCGATCACCAGCTTTGGACCAAAAAATACCGAAGAACAAAATCGGCCCCAAAATCATACCTTTGATCTCACAGTTACGGCAGAGTTATTTCAGTTGAATAAACTTTATTTAATAATAGAAGAAGGTCTATACATTACGAATGACATTTATTCATATAAATAACAAAATTCATAAAAAAATACACACTTTAATCTCAGAAATTCATTAAAATCCATCAAATTCATCATCTTCATCGTCAGAAGCACCAAATAATGTATTCCAATCCTCGGCAGAGACCTGGTCGTCGTACGGGTCATTTTCTGGTGTTATTAGCTGAGTGATTGGAATGTTGTCTTCATCGTCGTCGTCCAACCACAACATATCATCTTCCGTTCCATCCATTGCATTTGAGATGCTGCATTATTTAAATGACTTCTCTACAGTTTCAAAACTAATATCGTCCCACGATTTCACGACACACTCACAGACGGTAGCGAGTGATGGAGCGCGCATATTTCCGGCAGCAGTAAAACTTTGATTGCCTGAAACCATCCACTCAGTCCATCATTGACCGAGCCTGTCTTTAAAAACCTCGGCTTATTGGGCGGTAATAAACAAAAACCCTCTCTTTCAGAGCGTTCGTGTGCGTAAAAATCAGCAATGTATCAGACATTTATGAAATACTAGTGATTAACAGTATCGTATCGATGAAGATTATTCGCGACACAGGAGAGAGAGTTCGAAAGGTGTGAGGCTGGCATGGAAAGACGTCATTAGCGTAATCGAGGTGTATCAATATCAATTCAGAATTAATTTGTTCTTCCTGGAGATGGATCGTCGATGAAATATTTCGTCGTAGACCAACTATAAGACTCAGTGTTGTATGTAATTTCTAAAACTGTTTTATATAAATCATCATTTGTGATAACTATTAGTGTAACTGTTATTTATATCGAATCACTTTTTATCTTTGTAAATTGAAATATGTTTGAAATAATAAATATTTTTGTCAAATTTGTTGGCAACTAACATAAATTTAATACATTCTGTTAACTACTTAGTTCAAATTAAAATTCCTGGTATATGAGGTAGTAATACGTAACATATGTAATATAATGAATCAGAGACTCAGATGAAATACCGTAACCAATACCGTTTTCTTGAATTAATATAGTAAATATCATAAACAATATCATATTTGTTCCAAAAATGTTTATACTTATAGAATCTTTTCAGGTTGTATTCTTTTTTTGTAAATGCGTAGATAGTTATGAAGTTTGCATATCAGTATCATATCTTTACAAGCCTACATTTAACACTGTCACTACTACTGCTATTCCTAGTTTATGTCGGTCTCGGCCTACTGATCATTCCCCGATACAATTGGATGGTCAATTGTTTGGAAAACGGACATTTTTACAGGTTAAATCTCCACAAAAATTGTGAAATTCTTGAACGGGTTTATTTGAATTTAGCAAAAAGCTACATATTGGGTTATCTGTGACTTTCCCACTACGATGTGAGTTCGCTGACATACCGCTTTGCCACAAGAAGATGTTGAATAAAATGTTTTCCACATGCAGTAAACGCAATGCCTTGAAATACATATACTGTAGGTACACCGAACTCGTCAAATGAATGGTATAACACACAACACTGTGAACCGCTCCGCAAACGACCTGTAGAGGTGGATTTGAATTTAGAACACGTGTGTTTTCGAGGACGGTCAGGTGCTTATCATATGTCTTACTCCTTTCTTAGCAAGTTATATCCTATATTTTGTGCTTTACTTGCGTTATATTACTTTATGTGCAATTAGACGCTGATATTTTAATTAATATACCCTTTTCAGCCATGTCCATTTACTCGTTGTGGCACCTTGTACATTTACACCAGAGTTTACTTTATGTAAGATTGCACATTCAGTCCTATACTCACTACACTAATACATGTATTGTTTACGTACATACATAATTAAACTTATTCAACAGAAATATAACTAAAAATGTTTCCGATAATAAGTTTGTCTGGATTATTGTTAATTACTTTTAAAGGGAAAAATACCGAGGTTATGTATATTGTAGTTGCACTTGAGATTGCTTGTTCTCATATGTATCCTAAAGTATTACCCTTACTATTTAAATAGTTTGTGAGAATAGCGCGTTTTATTTGCCCTGGATCTCTGTAAGCCTTTGTTGATATATAATTTCCTAGATTTTGTTGTTTATGGATTTGTCATTTTGCTACCTTTAGCTAAGTTGCTTTGGCATAAACATAAACGATCACGAGGGTTATTTTACATTTAAGACTAACTTAGAAGGAAAATGTATGATTTTTTTTATTTTCTAAATATGCTGTAGGCATAAATAAGAACTGATAATCCGACGAACTTTCTTAATAATCTGATCAATAATGCTTTACATTTCTTTCAATGTGACACGGTATGGCTAAGTGGCTTAGGTATTTGACTAGAGACGCGGATTTGAATTCGTGTCTTAGCTGCCTTAACTCTTCTTTTACACTGCAAAATTAGGGATCGCTGGCGCAGATAGTCCTCGTGTAGTTTTCTGCAAAATGCAAAATAAAATTAAAAATCCTTCAACGTTCTGACTTTTCTGGTACGAAATATTTGGAGTTAAATAAATAATGCAAATATTTTTTCTTACGTTCAAGACAATGCAGATAATGTTTGGTGCACATTTCTACCTAGTGTAGAAGTATTTAATCCTTATTTAACTTCAGTTAACAAGTCGTTAATCAGTACTTAAATCCGAACATGTTTCGCGACTAAGTGTACCATTTATTTGCTAACAGAAACAATAGCTCACATTTGTTTATATGGTATTACTTATTGCGTTTGTTCTGTCAGATGTGGCGCGCAGGAGGGCGTGTCCTTAATGTAGAAAAATGATGATGTTTCAAACACCTAAAATTTTAACTAAAGGATAAGGAGTCGCAAAATGTCTGTTGTAATCCTTTCCTTTACCTATATCGTTTTTTTGTTCCTAGCCGTTCACTGTGAATTACGCTTAACTGACACGTAGTTTATAGTATTCTCTTTGATAAGTCAATATTTGTTATTTATAATGAATAACCATTGGAAATGCAATTGAGATTCTAGTTCAGAGAAAAAAAGGCAACGCAATTTGTGCAACACAAATTGAAGATGGCAAGAATTAAAACAAAGAAAACTACTAAAATATATGCAGGTGATGTCAATACTGTAACAAGGACCAAGGAAATAACGATTACAGATGTTGATGGAGACGGAGACATTACACTGGAATTATAACGAACTTTGTAGTACAGTTTATCATCGTATTTAAAAAAAACACAATTGTAAATAAGTTAATTATTTTACTTATTTCTACTGTTTGTTGATAAACTGCGATAATTGGCGTCTAATAACTACTTTCTCAAAAATATGAATATTTCCAATTAAATTTGTTTTTCTTTCCTTATCGTGTTCCTACAGTTTATCACTATTCCTAGTATATATTTATTTGATTTATCCTAACACTTCAAAATAATTTAATGTTTAACGTTTTGAGAAGCAACGTTTTTTTCTATAAATAAGATTCATTACCACAAAGTTTCTCTCGTTATGGACTCATTACTTACATTTGAAGTTTTATATTTAACATTGTTCTTTGTAATTAAGTGTCCAACTGACTCTTATCATCAGTTACATATTTTTTTATTCATCGTAGTAACACTATTAGAATGTTTGATATATATAAATGAAAAGATAATTTTTCGAAGGATTTAACACTGAATTCTACCTTCTTGTGTGATTAGTGTGGCGTCAATATTTTGTTTATGTGTAGTAATTTTAACTATAAGTTCTTCATTATTAGGAACCATTAGGTTCCTTTATTGAACAGTCGTTAATTTAGGGATTCACAACGCTATCACCTGGAGTTAAATTCTGTGCGATGAACATGAAGGATAATCCAGTTTCGCTTTGCTCTAAACTAAACAAACGAACGAACTATTCTTATGGAATTAAATATCAAATTTCGATACCATTGGGCGTAAGATTGCAGACACGTCACTGTTTAACTTTGCACTAAACACCAAACAAAAGTTATTTAATAACGCGTGACAATTAACGCATGAAGAAAGTTTTTATACCAAATTTATAAGCTCGAAGAATGAATTGCTACTTTGAACTCGTATAATTTGGAAAATTTTTTATTTTCATTTTTAGTACTTGAAAATGATGGCTGTTTTCTTCACTGAAACTTTGTGTTTAAAAATAATTTAGAAAATTTTTTATTTACTTTATAAAATATACAGACTGTTTTTTTCCTTGTAAACTAGATACTGAAACAAACAACATATAATTAAATAGAATTTCAAAATCACATGGTGCCCATTCCTTCATCACAACCTCAAAATGATCTTTAACAAATCACAACAAACTCATTAATGTTGTTGTTTAGACAGGTTTTTTTTAAATTAACGAATTTTAGAGTCAAACACATTTCAAAGAAATGGAATCACGACAGATTCAGGTTATTATAAGTAACATATAGATGCTGATCTTCTTCAGCTGTTAAGTGATCCGTTGAAGCTGTAAATATAGTAACACTGAAATGATTGAATCATTGGATGAGTTGAAATGAGATTTTAATTTCCTCTGTTTAATTGGTTGCAACTTTGGACTCTTGACAAAAATTACTTTAATATACGTTCGTACTTCACATTTTTTCAATCATCTTGCTTCCTTTGTAGGCTCTGCATGAGCAAGTGGTTAAGACGCTTGTCTCATAATCCGAGGGTTTATGAATCCATGTCGCACAGATCATGCTGGGTCTTTGAGCTATGGATGCGTGATAAAGTAACCGTCAATCCTGCTCTTCGTTGGAAAAAGCGTACTATAAAAGTTGGCGGTTGGTGGTGATGACTAGTTCCATTCCCTTCCATCTTACACTGCTGAATGAGGGACGGCTATTACAGATAGCTCACGTGCACCTTTGGGCGAGATTAAAAAACAAAACAATCCATTGCAGCATGTAAAATCTTAAAGTTAAGTTTTCTTATTTGAAATGTAAAAATTTTAGTTGTACCCACTAATACAATTTGCATTCTTCACAAAACCATATACAGTTTAACTTATCATTAGAAAGTGCGTATTTTTAATATGAGAAAAATATTAAATATAAATACAAAAGCTAAAAATGATACTGTAACATTATTTAGAATTACCAAATTATTGTGTTAAAAATGTAACTGCTGCACCATATTACTTGCCTCGAAAATTGTTTTGAATGAAAAGTGATATTTCATTCCAATTATAAATACATTAATTTCCAAAATCTTAAGGCTAATGAACATAAAGAAAAAAAATATGTATTTTGCGTTGTTAGACACAACCAAATATTTGAGAAGAGTTTAGAAAAGTTGAAAATAAGAAAAGGGTAAAATAAAAATGAAAATCTTTTTTTAGCATTTAATCGGAAAAGTATGAGCATTATGAAATTAGCATAAATGCTAGCTTGTCAAAAGTCAAAAACCAGACTAAAACGAAGCGTTAATCTGGAATCACTTAACGAAATTTATTCATTTGTTTTCAAGCATTAACGTTGTCAATATCTCCCGTGTTACATCGGGTAAAAACATGATAAAGGCTGAAAAGTAGACAGCGCTTGAACGGAGAACTGTCGAGCTGCAAAAGCAAGGTCTATCTTTACGTGCCATCGTTGTTAAAATTGTTCGCAGCAAAACTGCTGTTGCAAATTTCTCAAAAGACCTTTCTTGTCAACAAAATTTTGTTTGTAGGGGAAATAAGCAGCTTTATTCAATTTCACCATTTTAATTATTAATATTGAACGTTCTTTCCAATTACGACGTCAATTTTGTCTTTAGTCTCGGATTGCAAGTTAAACAACCTAAACACAAGACCATACGAAGTCCAATACATTCGGACTTTCTTCAGTGGAAAAATTACGTATTTGGGGTATAAATGATGGATACATTAATTCTGTAACTCAGCTCAGAATACATATTTTTTACTTTTACTATAACCACAATAATGCTAATTGAAATTTATTTTCATTATTACAGAAACTTTGACTTTTTTCTTATATTTTAAAAGAAAAGATACATTAGATATCTGTGTTTCGTTGTTTGCATTTAATGTTAAAATATATGCTATGAAAACAGAGATAACAAGAAAGAAAATGAGGAATTGAATCAAACAGTGAACGAATGAGTCGAATGCTGGAACGTTATTCATCGTAAAGACTGTCTACACGATACACAAGAAAATTGATAAAACTCGTAACAAAAAACAAACTGTGTATCTATATTTTTACCATTTAATATTACTGTATAACATTTATTACGTATGGAAACATATTAGTGCTTTCATGGAAATATATTCAAGATGTAATATATATATAGTGCTGTAACAGAGGGAAGCTACCCCAAAAATGAAAATGTGAACGATTGGTTTGGTTTATGAATTTTGCACAAAGCTACACGAGTGCTGTCATCGATACACGTCCCTAATTTTGCAATGTGAGACTAGATGGAAAGCAGTTAGTCATCACCACCCAACGCCAACTCTTTAGCTACTCTTTCACCAACGAATAGCGGGATTGGCCTCCACATTTTATTGTCCCCACTGTTGAATGGGTGAGCAATTTTTTGGTGTGACGGGGATACGAACCAACGATACTCTGTTTACGAGTAGAAAGTCCAAATGTGCGGCACGAGGTTGTATCACATGAAATGAAAATGACAACTGAATTATTACATCATGCTAAACACTGTTCGTCGAATCCGGAGAAAAGCATTCAGTGATTTAAACACTAGATAGCTAGGTAACTAAAAATTAGATTAAACTATTGGCTAAAATCTGTTTGAGAAATGATATAAAATGGTTTTAAAAGTAAAATATCCATGAAAACAGCAACATCTTCAACATGAAAGTTCTGTTTGCAACTCTTGATGTCCTCACAAGCCTGGGGATGCCCAAAGGTAACAATGTTGTGCAGTAGGTTAATTTTCAAACTTTACTGATGCATAATATATAAAGTACGTGATCGCATTACTCAAATAAATGTTCTCTTTTTCTGTCACCATTGAAAAAGCAAAACAACAAAAAACAGAGTAAAATATTATTCTCTTCAAACATCTTTATCTTCACAAGAACGTTACTGCACGATAAAATATCAAAATCGTCTCATCAATAATGTTAAAATTTTCAACGGCTCAGATTTGCAAAAAATGTAAAGACGTATTTTAACTGGGTTATACATGGATTCCTGAAATAATTTCTTTGAAGTTGTGCACTTCTTCTCACATTTATTACGATCTGTTGTTAGGGGAACGTAGTGAAATTTGTTCTTTCTATCGATATTAAATTAAGCATTTTTACGTTGGCTACTATGTAACGTGATAAAAATATTGTCCTAATATAGATCAAACATATATTTTTATGCAGAGATGAATAAAGAGAAGTCTTATAAGATGAAAGATCTACACCAGTGGATACAAAAGGTTTTAGTTAAAACTCATTGCAGTTCTAGTATTACAATTAATTATTTTTCAGTAATTAATTATAATTTTGAAAACACTGTTTTCTTACTGTGAATAATCAATTTTGTCTTTAATAGTAAGCTCTCTTGGTATAAGAATTGTACTTAAAATTTGATTTTTATCGAGTGTTAATTTAATACAGTGACTGTAGATGCTAAAAATGGAGGATTAAAACGACAGTATTCAAATGTGATAGAAAAGTATTTAACGATATTTCACTACTTCAACATCGCGAAACGTATTTATAAATGTTTGAAACTTCAATTTATAAAGAACAGTAAGAAACAATTTCAATTTTTAACAGATATTTAACAATCGTTAAGATTGGAGAAGAAAGTACGATAATAAATAGGACATATTTCCTTCTGTAAATTACCTTACAGTATACGTTACTATTTCATTATAGTGTTACACTTGAACACAACTCACAGATCGGAAATAATGTGATAATAATAGTAATTTTGTCTTACTTTTCTCGATGTAGTTATGTTTTACATTCTCTCTCTGTTTCAAGAATGTTGAACATTTTCAGTTAAAAATCAGAAGTTAAGGAGCAAATTGAACATATCAAGTTGATTGTAAACAAAAGAAAGAAAGGAATATTTCAAAGTTAGTTGTGATACAAGTAAGGATGATTATGTCGTTCTTGATATGACTAAATTAACAATTAAATTTTACGAAAGGAAAGTAGTAGAATGTAATGTAAAGGTCAATGTAACTGAAACTGTTTTTCTTCTCGATATTCCACGATATTAGGCTTACCTTCAATTTTGAATTAGGATCCATATCTTGCCTATTTCAGACGACTTTGTTTTAGGAAACAAACTCGATAATCTATCCAGTTTAGTTTAATTTTAAATTATATTATAATTGTGCTTTATATTTTATTATTTTATTTTATATCTGTGGTTACTGTAGAACACAGTCACTCATATCTTATGAGTCAAAGTAAAATTTTACCATGAGTAATGTTTTTCGGTTTTTTTGACGTCAGTTTTCGAAAGTTGAAAATTTATGTAAACGTATTTAGTTGTTAATTTGATATAGGATAGGCATAGTAACAAAGAACAATGATATAACAAGATATCTATTAATTACGTTCAGAATACATGCAATAGTATGGAAATATTATATTACAAGGTAACTATTAATATTATTATTCTAGATACAATAATATAAACCCGTGATATTATAAGGCAACTAATACTTTGATTAAAGACAGAAATATCAGTACAGAGCTATTATACTAAAAACTCGAAAAATGTGTTTCATGTTTATGTGTACATAATTTCTCTAGTGTATGTATGAAATAAACCAAATGCAAAAAGTTCCATCAAACTACAGGAGGATGAGTTAAGTGATATATACCGATCGTAATACTATAATTCTTAATGCTTTATATAAATATATTTTATATTTGTCAGATCCTTTTGCTCTTGTAAAATCCTAAACAGCCTCAAATCTTATTTATTTACGTTTGCATCAACGCAAAAAATGTATCTGAGAAATTCTCAGTACTTCACGAAGATCCAAAAGATACACTCACTGAAATGATTAACAACTGTTTATGAAGATATAAGATTATAAGGTTAAAATATATAAACATATCTAATACATTGAACAGCTATCTTTCAAATTCAACATCTTATTTGTCTAAATTTCTAAAAATATAATTACCTGAAAATATTTATAGTTTCAAATAGGGTAATAATTCGTATAACGGTTAGACATTGTGGTAACTTGTTATTCATATTTCACATGTTTAAATTTAACTAAAAATACCTTAACCACTCAAGATATGTTTAAAATGTTATTATTAATTTTCTATGTAACTTAGTTCTCGTTATAAAGAGGGTCAACATTTCAATTATTCTTTTATTTTTTAAATATGTTTACGTTAAGAGAGTATATGGTTATATAATAAGATTTCCACTTTAGATTATAAATTTAACACGTTATATTTAAAAAAAAACAGGCAATAAAAACCTACATTTCTTATCATGAATTGATAAAGTACTGTACAGACAAAATATTATGACTAAAAATCAAGATATTGCTAGATTTGTGGTATTTGAAACTTTTAAGTTATAAAAATATACTTTTCAAGTAAGTGAAAACACATAACCGTCACTTATTTAAGCAACATTAAGTATTAAGTTGTATATACCTTACAAACGCTATAATAATAATACAACACGTAATAAATATAGTAGAATTATATTTAATTCTCACACCATTACACTTTCAAGAGAAATACAAATATTCTAAAGCAACATCAGTAGATAGTTAAAACGTTTTATTGAGAGTCTGAGGGTCGTTAATTCGAATTCTTATACTAAGGGGCATTGTAATGTGACAAATAATTGTACTTCGTATTTGCAAAATAGTAGACCAACAGTTGGTGATGACATGCTGCTTTCCCTCAAGTCTCTCACTGCTAAATTAGGAACGACAAGCAAAATTAAAACCAAACATGCCAATAAAACTAATGAGGATAGTAATTACAAACCTAACACTGTTAACCCATGTTAAAATGTTTCTGGTACAATACACTTTAAGCCCGCCATTGCCAGGTGGGTTAAGACGTTCCACGCGTAAACTGAGGGTCACGGGTTTGATTCCGCGTCACACCAAACTTGCTAGCTCTTTCAGCCCTGTGAATGGTATAATGTAACGATCAACTTCACTATTACTTGGTAAAATAGTGGTGCAAGAGTTGGCGGTGGATGGTGATGACTAGCTGTCTTTCTTCTAGTCTTACATTGCCAAATTTAGGACCCATGTAGCTCGTTAAATAGCTTTGCGCAAAATCTAAAAAAATAAAAAAAACACAACACTTTAGAAAAACAATTCTGAGAGAATGAATGTTATATGTTTAATGGACACAAAAGATAAATGTGTCCTCTTTACGTCCTATACATTTATAACTAATTTAGTTGACGAATGAAATGCGACATTCACTGAAGAGATATTAAACGATACATACAGAGAATCTGAATCATGAACTAAAACAATTTAACACAAATATCTGAAAGAAGACAAGATTCATTTACTTCAAGGAGAAAAACTAATTTCTATTATATGAAAAATATTTTAAATTTTTCATTTCTCTGAGCATCAACTGAGATATATAAACATCAATCCAAAAATAACTAAGTTTTTTTACTACTTCAGAACGCTGGCCTGTATTATATGATTTTTCTACAAAATTTGGTGTTAACTGATTTCACTGGTATCCAAAATGTTATTGGATTTATTCGATGTAATTGACATAATACTTAATCATTTCATTGTTACTTATATTAACAGTTTCAAGGGATCACTTAACAGCTGATGAGGATCAGCATCTATATATTACTTATAATAACCTGTATCTGTCGTTCTTTCCTTTTCTTTGAAATGTGTTTGACTCTTAAATACGTTCATTTTGAAAATAAAACTGTCAAAACAACAACATTGTTGAGTTTGTGGTGATTTGTTAAATATCATTTTGAGGTTGTGAAGAAGCAAAGGGTACCGTGTGATTTAATTATATGCTGTTTGTTTCATTATCTGGTTCACAGGAAAAAAAACAACAGTCTGAATAGTTTATAAAATAATTAAAATTTCTCCTACATTATTTTTAAACACAAAGTTTCAATGAAGAAAACAGCCATCATTTTCAAGGTTTAAAAATGAAAATAAGAAATTTTCACGATGTTACGTATTTTTTCTGTTTTATGTTTTTCGTAAAATAAACGCAACAGAAAAACACAGATAACAGCTTGTATAATTTATTACACTAAACTATTAACAGATATAACATAAATTATATAATAACAGTGACAGATATTAAGTTACAACATTTGAAATTAATTACAAAACAGAATAATACCAGTTTCAAACTTCAAAATTAATCACAATACAAAATGGTACTGGCCTGTATCTAATATAATGATCTAAAAGGAAAGTCTCAAATTCCAGTCTAGGGAGTGAATTTGGACCCACGAAGAAATTCAGAAGTTTAAATGAAGAAGTTCAGAAACAGTTCACAGTTCAGTAAATTCGACGACTTTTCACGTTGCCTCCGATGAACGTCACAAATTCGTCGTCTTCAGTTTTTCCGATCTGCCCGGACGTGTCGAACTTCAGCTCAACCAGTAATTCGATGAATCGTAGAGATTGACGAAATAAAATCACAGCTTCCGTAGATCTAACTTTAGTCACAAATCCAAGTTGAATAATCACAGCAAACACTTAATCTTTCTCAAATAACTGACTCTCTTCTTTTGAAATAAAACTAATGTCTGAGTCTCCTTTTTCTCTGTCGCATCTTCGTCTGTTTATATATTGTAGGACTAGACTCCTCGAAATTCCGAACTTTCTACAGATCTCCAGAGCAATCCGCGCATGTCCGTTCTTGCACGAGACTATACGTCTAGACACGAAGTCGCCAGTATTTCATTTACAAACATATGTTACCCTAAATGAATAACAACATATTTTAATTTTTTAAACTTCGAAACAATAATATAAATATGAAAATATAATAAATAGAAATGAAAACTTAAACACAACACGACATGTTATCGTTTACAAAATATTTACACGACATTTACATAACACACGATTACACGATTTCAAAGTAGTAATTTATTCTTCGAACTTATTTATTTGGTGTTGAAATTTCTTCACGCGTTATTAAATAATTTTTTGTTTGTTGTTTGTTTTGGAAATAAAGGTAACTGATGTTGTTCTAAACGGTGATACTGCCTTATACTTTAAAGTGTAAATTGACTAATTTCGTATATGTTCTTTAGAAAATGTTATTTTTTTAAACTCTTTAAAACGTTTATTCATAAATATTTGTATTATGTCCACTAATTATTTGCCTGTCAATTGAGCTCTGAATCAATCTGTTCAGTTTACCTTTTTCCATTGCATTTAAAATGGTAATTTACAACCAATAACAGATATTGATTTATCAAAAAATATACTATAAAATGAGTGTCAATTAATAAAGGAATTCATAGTAAAAGGCTCAGAACACAAAATGATATAGGTAAAGAAAACGATTGAGACAAACATTATGGGACTTCTTATCCTTTAGTTAGAATTGCAGTTAATTTAAACCGCACCGTTTCTCTACATTGAAGACGCGCCCACTTGTGTGCCACATTTGACAGAACAAACATAAGAAGTAATACTATATAAACACATGTGAGCTATTGTTTCTGTCAGCAAACAAATGGAACACTCAGCCTCAAACATGTTCGGATTTAAGTACCGATTAAAGACTTGTTAACTGAAGTTAAATAAGAATTAAATACTTCTACACAAGGTAGAAATGTGCAATAAACATTATCCTGAAGGAAAAAAAATATTTGATTTTTTTAAGTTTAAATAAACTCCAAATATTTCGTACCAGGAAAGTTAAAACATTAAAGAAATTTTAATTTTATTGTACATTTTGCGGAAAGCTATACGACGACTATCTGCGCTAGTGATCCCTAATTTTTTGTGTAAAAGTACAGGGAAGCCAGCTGGTCATCACCTCCCACCATCAACGTTTGGGCTACTCTTTTACCAACCAATAATGAGATTGACCGCCATATTATCACGCTCTCATGGCTGAAAGGGCAAGCATGTTTGGTATGACAGGGATTCGAATCCGCGACTCTCACTTGGCCTTACCGGGCCATTTTGAAGAAAATGTAAAGCATTATCGATCAGATTGTTACGAAAGCATGGTATAAACAGTTCTCATTTATGCGCGATGTCGCCAACAGCGTATTTAGAAAATAATAAATGATATATTTTTCTTCTAAGTAAGTCTTAAGTGTAAATTAACCCTCGTGATCATTTATATTTATGCCAAACCGGCATAGCTTAAAGGTAGCAAAAACACAAATGCATAAACAACAAAATACAGGAAATTATATATTAACAAAGGCTTATAGAGAACCAGGATAAACAAAACGTATATTAACACGTGAGAATAAGTGCAACTACAATATACATGACCTCGGTATTTCTCCCTTTAAATGTTATTAGGAATAATCTACACAAACTTATTATCGTAGACAGTTTTAGTCATATTTGTTTCGAATAAATTTAACTATGTATGTACGTGAGTAATACATGTAACAGTGTAGAGATTATAGGACTGAAATTGCAATCTTACAAAAAGTAAACTCCGGTTTAAGTGTACAAGATGCTACAACGAGTTAATTGACATGGCTGAAAAAGGTATAATAACTAAAATATCAGCGTATAATTGCACACAAAGTAATATGACGCAAGTAGAGCAACAAAATATAGTATATAATTATTATCACAGAATCTGTGCAAATAAACAGCTTGCTAAAAAATGAGTAAGACGTATGTCGAGCACCTGACCGTCCTCGAATAATACATGACTTGTAAATTCAAATAGAGCTCTTCAGGGCGGTTCATAGTGTTGTGTATTTTCCACTCATTTGACGAGTTTGGTGTACCTACACTATTTGTATTTCAAGACATCGGATTTTCTGCACATAGAAAACATTATATTCAACGTCCTCTCGTGGCAAAGCTGCATGTCAGAGAACTCAGACCGTGGTAGAAAGTGTACAAATAGCCCATTATGTAGCTTTTTGCTTAATTCAAATAAACTCGTTCAACAATATCACAATTTTTATGGAGATTTAACCGATAAAAATTCCGTTTTCCAAACATTTGACTGTACAATTTAATCGAGGAATGATCAGTAGGCTTGGACTGACTTCAAACAGGAATAGCAGCAGTAGAAACACTGTTTAATGTAGGTTTATAAAGATATGATATTGATCTGCAAGCTTCACAACTTTTTTTAATTTCCAAAAAAAACCCTGAAAAGATTTTATAAGTATAAACATTTTTTGAAACGGAGATGATATTTACTATTTTAACTAAGAAAACAGTATTGGTTACCTAAATAATTTGCTCTTAATCATATAATATAACCATATCAGTGGATGAATTGTGTGTGATATTTGTAGCTTCTGTGATGGCTGTTTTACACTTAAATTTGCAGTTCTCTTTAAGTTACAGTGAAGTCGTTGCCTCTTTATGATTAATGTCGGATTTTTCTATGTGATGTGCTCTTTGGAGCACATTATATGCATAAATTATTTTCATTTTACTTTATTAATCCAAATTCCTTTTCGTGGGAAGCGTGTTAAATATTATACTGTATTTCGTCTGAGTCTTTGATTTATTATATTACACACACCTGCTTCAAATTCCCGGAATATTAATTTGAGCTTAGAAGTTAATTAAATGTTGATAAGCATTAAATTTATGTTAGTTGCCAAAGCATTTGACAAAAACAATTTTCTTTTTTATTGCAAATATATTTCAATTTACAAAGATAAAAGCAATACAATATCAATAACAGCTCCACTAATAGTTATCACAAATGATGATTTATATAAAACAGTTTTACAAACTTACAGACAACACTGAGTCTTACTCTCAGTTTACGTCTAAATATATTTTATCGACGATCCATGTCCACGTGAAACAAATTAATTCTGAATTGATATTGTTACACCTCAATTACGCTAATGACGTCTTTACAGACGAGCCTCACGCCCGATAAGCTCTCCCTCCTGTGTCGCGACTTATCTTCACCAAAACTCGACGATACTGTTATTCACTAGTATTTCATACATATCTAATACATTGTTGATTTTTACGCACACGAAAGATCTGAAAATTTCCAGATGAGGAACCAACACAATAAACAGTTGAAAATATACGTTACTGATGAAAAAGAAAATTATGTGCAATTAAGCTTAGATATTATAATAAATGTAGTAAATTGGGTACAGGGTTACTGCACCCCTGTGTGGTATGTTGAGCAAAAATAGATATGTTTGGGTCTCTAAAAAAAAAGAGAAGGTTAACATTTTGTATATGTGTTTATTTATTGGTGGATGTAATATTAACAGATGGAAAATAAAAAATGAGGCAGAACACGTGCATTAACACAAAGAAACAATAATTTATGAAAATCTTGGCAGTGTACAAAACAACAATAAAACACCAGGCTCCTAAACATTTGTATTAAAAACAGAAAGAAATGCAGTTAAGCTATATGGTACATTATTAACTTAGTTCTAAGTACCTTTCTTCCTTATATGTTATTAAAAATAATGTTAGAAGGTTAACTAGTAGTTGCAAAACTAATTTCAAAATGAAGTGAGTAAAGATGATGAATGGAGCATTTCGCATTTCTCTTCCCAGGTACTTCCGGGCACAGCCTGGGTAGATTATTCGGCCCCCAGGCCGTAAAAGTGGGTTTTCTCGGGGTACTCCCGTTTCCCCCCACAGCAAAATCTCTGGCATCGGACCTGTAGGTCCCAGCCGCATCTGAAAAGGGCCGTTTACCGCGTCACCTAGAATAATCACCGTAAATTTTAAAGATCAATTCGCCAGCGTACTCCGTCCTAAAGCCAAGGTCTGGCTCACCTCACTTTCGCTGCTCTAGTCCAGGTTTCCCGTCCTTCCTCTTACTTACAAATACCCCACTCCAGTGTCGACAGATTAAAAATAAAACAAAAATTCCACGGGCATTTCAACAATTTCTCACGAAAGGGGACGAAGAGGAACTACAAAGCTCCTGAACACCCCAGTTGGAGAGAGAACTCTTCTGATTTCTATCTCTCTAAACTGAACACCTGCCACGTTAGTTTAGTTTAGTTTCGCATTTTTAATGTGAGTCTGATCCTTTGAATGTCTCCACTTTCTACATAATTACATATACAATGAACAATTAGTTTTGATAGTGCATGTTTTCCTTACCTTTAAATGTAGGCTGCCATATAATAGTAAAATAATAAAAGACAGAGGGTGCCCGCAAGGGAATATGCAACACAAGGAGTTAACTCAATGAAGCTTCACAAATTAACTCTAATGAACAGTACTAAAATAAATGCCTGTGTTCGTATGTGTTGTTGGTTAAGTTGTACACAAATTGTTTCACTAAATTATAGACAGAACAAAATTTTATCTTTTTATATATCCTTAAAGCTTGTTTCTACTTGTCAGTTTGTCTTCATCTTCTATTAGACATCCCTCATGTTTTCTTCCTTTCCTTTCATTATGAGACACTCACACATATCTTTTATCTTCTTAGCTCTGATCTCTCTCTTTGGAATTCATGTTTCGAAAACTTTGGTTCTGGACTCTTCATTTATTTTTTCCGTTCTTTTGTCTTTTCGGTAGATTGGTTTTCATTATGAGCATATTTTCATTACTGTTTTTATTTCTCCACTTCTTACTTACATTTATTTGGTATCAAATTTCAAACTACAATAATGATCTGGTTCAATATGCTTCAAAAATATCTCATATCTCTTTTTCTTGCCATCACTTCCTCTTTATCTTAAACTTGTTTAACATAACACCATGTAACACAAATTTTGATCCTAGATATTGTGTGTAATTCATTATTGCTTATGTTATAAAAGTAGAGAAAATGGCTAATATTCTCTTCCGAGTTTGCTTTTATGACGTGGATAATGAAATTTACAAACTAAGCTATTTTTATGTAAAAACGGGCAAACTTTCACATTTTCACTTACATTAGGTCTGAATAAAACAACATATGAATAAAAATTTACATGTATTTATACTAAAGTTATAGAAAAAATACTCAGAAGTGAATAGTTTTCCGAGATTTCAAATTGTAATGAAATTCATTTTCACGCATCATTCCCCAAATATTTATTTTATTATCTTTTTATTATATGCTACCTGGTCACAAAAGCAAGTTTTTTTTTCATTTAACTTTCTCATATGAAGCTGGGAAATAACACTTTCTGCCCAGAAACAAGAAAATGTAAAAATTTGTTTGATAGGGCTATTTACCACAGGTTCAGTTTGAAATTATTCCCATTCTGTTTCAAAAAGCGGGCATCCAATGACACAGTGGTATTTCTGCAGACTCACATTGTTAAAATTCTTATTTCGATACCTGAGTTTGCAGAGCACAGATAGGCCATTGTATAAATCTGTGCTTAATTCAAAACAATTCCACAACGTGATTGATTTCGGTGAGAATATTAGCTCTTTTGAAATATTTTTTTGTTATTAATAACATATTTTTATTCGTGTCAAATGTTAACAGAATTTTTTTCTTTATATTTAACAAAAACAGATATATGTATATATTGTTTGATATATATCAATTACAAATTTAAAATAAAAAGTTGTGAGTGAAAAATGAAATGCTTTTGTGACACACTGACATGTCATGGGTTGTGTTGTTTTTATTATATAAGTTTTAATAAGCTCAACATCTAACTTCTATGCTTTGTTTTATTGTTCTCTAGAGTCCAAACATTTACTACACCCAAAGAAATATTGCAGTGATATTGTATATCTACATTAAAATTATAAATTATTAATAGTTTTTATGGTTCTCCAAACGATGTCTGCTTGTAAGTTCCAATACACCTGTACTTTAAGGTTAGAATGATCTCGAGGTGACACCATCAATTTGAAAAGAGAACACATTTAACATAGAATTCAGGCACATTTCCTTAATACAGCATCTATCTGAAGATTTACAAGTGGATTTCTATTTGGAGATCGATGTGTTTAGTTTGGTGGACACCTCTGAAGAGCAAGAGACATCTGTAGACCTGATCACAACCCTGTGAAAGTGATTGACATTTGTGTTCATAAGTACGTAAGTTGTATTTTCTTTATACCATTGTTATACTATTACATTTATTCATGGTATTCTTGCATTTTACATCAAAGAAACCTAATATGTTGGAGACTGTCATCAAGTTCTACTGCTAATTGCTTTATTTCTTGTTCATAATAAAACTACTCTTATAATTTAGACTGCTTTTAATTAGAAATAAGTGAAGGAGAGACTTCCTGTAGATTTAACCAATGCAAGCTTCAGGTAACTCACCTCTTATGCAGAATCACTGTTTAGTGAAGGTGTAAGAGTATAAATATAAAACGATTCTGTGATATTTATCTGTGATAAAATTCTTACAGAATTTTACATGTCGATGATTCCAGTTTTCTCCCAGTTTCTTCTGTTTCCAGTTCACTTGGCATGCTCTTCAATGGCTTAGTTTTGTGTTTTTATGAATCCTTTACTTGCAACACTTAGTGTCATTAATATTAACCTTTGATCAATAAATAGCTTCAGAGAACCTCTCTATAAATTATTACTTCTGTGTTATGTATGTTTACTTTCATGTCTGTAGTTTTATTCTTCACAAGTTTTGGTTATTCACACAGACAGGGAAAATCACAAAATTATATATGAGTCACTTTCCTGAATAAGAAGGCCCAAAACACAAAAATAAAGACCCAGATTTCATAAATGTCTGAAGCAATAATTACAGATGTATTTGTCTCAGGTCTTATTATGAAAGCAATAATAGTGCAAACTGTCTGTTGATTTTAATAAAAAATACAATAAAACTATTTCTTGACAATACAACATGATTACATGAAAATATTTGAGTTTAATTGTCGCTATGTTATTAATATAATTGTTTTATGCTTCATATTTGTAATTGTTATCAACTGACGAAATCTTAGTCAAGAATTGATGATGATTGTTTATATAATCCTTTTTCAAAGGAATTGTTGAAACAAATAACTAATTTATTCCTTTGCAACGTACACAAATCTTGTCCCACCTGAAGACGGGAATTAAATATCATGAGTTTATTTGCTCTTTAGTCATGGCAATTTAATGCTTATTTCTTTTTGACTGGAAAGTAAACAAAGAAAACAGGAGTGGAAAATTAAAAGTAGAAAAAGTTAGGAAATTTACTTTAAAATTTCATTGTTCCTACTGAAAAATCTGAACAATAATGTTGATTTTGTTTCTTCAAGTTTCCAAATCAGCTCTGAAACAAATGTAAAAATAAAAAACAATAACTATGATTATGAGTTGTTTGGTAATGATAATAAGCAGAAGCACACATTATATTTTCAGTCTTTCCTGCCATAATGCTTTCATTACTTGGATGAAAGAGTTTATGATTATTTGTTTTTATTCTCAGGGTAAATAAAACTTCATGAAGTCAGTGGTTTGTAAAGGTGGGTTTGCTTGAAATAATCAGTGAACAGCATTCTACCTATGCCAAATATATATGTATATGAATGGAAACGCATTTCCACAACATTACACCATAACCTGTATTACCTTCTTCTAGTGGATGTAGCTTCAAACAACTCTTCTAGCCTGTAATACATGCAACGTAATAGAACAGAGTGAAGCTTTCACAAGGATTAAAACTGTAGCAAACAGGTTTGAGTCACGTGATCTCATTGTGTGGGAGGAAGCGCATATCTTTGATACAGTCACATCGTTAATAGTTAAATCGCAATCCAATTTCTCCAATCGGGAAAGAGCTACGCAATGATAGGTAAATATACCAACAAAGTTCAGATAATTTTAGGGTTAATGACAATATAGTTGAAATTATTGGCTCAAAGCTATTGGAAGAATTATATAAAAGTGGGTTTTCCAACTTAAAATATTCATCAAAAAACAAAGTTCTCAACATTCATTATGAAAGTTCTTTTTGCAGCTCTTGTTGTGGTCTTAAGCCTGATGATGGCGAACGGCCATTATATAAACATCATATGGAAATTGATGTGTAAGTTCTTTTTCAATGTTTATTAATGTATAAATTGTTAAGTAATCGTTCTATGGAAGTAAATGTTTTTAATTAATATCTTCATTAGATCAGGACAAACACAAATAATCTGAAAACTATATCGAAATATTATCAGAGCAGAGTTTTGTCATATTCATTGCTATTTTATTAAAGTTAAGAAAAAAAATGAAATTGCAGCATTTGGATCGTTTTAATTTTCTATCAATCTGTAGAGTTGAGTGTCGGTTTTAAAAATTTCAACAGATACCTTCTATCTAGGTTATAACATCTACTTTTAGAGCTATTTTAATGAGTACTAACTTGTATTTTTATAACTCAGCAATAAAAAAATTGAGATTTGCATAAAATTATGTTACTAATTAAACCAGAAAAATTTAGAAACAAAAACTTGAAAATTTCAGATTTAACCACTAAAAATTTGTAAGTTTCAAATTTAAGTAATAAAAATCACAAAAAGCAATATGTTCCAAATGTAAAATCTTTAAATGAAAAACTAAACATTATTTGTTTTTCTTCAGTAAAAATTTTGGATAGAAAAGAAAACACTTTCATTGATAACTGCACTTTCAAAGAAATGCCTCAACAAAATTTACTCTGTTATGTAATACACTAATGAGAGCTCGTTTTAAAATTAAATATCAATAAAATCGTATTTCTCATAGCTGATAAACATTATTGAATGTTTAGTTTTCGAAGGAAATAGCAGTTATACCTGCGGGTGTTTCTAATAGTTTACATCATGATTCATCTCACTAACTCACAACGAAACTTCAAAGAATCTGTTGTGATATATCTTGTATTGTGTGTCGTAAATATGTGAATCAGAAAACCTACGTTTTATAAAGAAGTTTTACTAACACTGGTTCATAAAATTAAAATCAAGCTTACTAAATAGATCAGACATGTTTTTATTTTATGCAGGTGTAAAAGATGATTCTGCAAAAGTGAATCATCTGAGAGTGTGCGTAGGAGAACGTTTGAAACAACAAGCAGAATGGGTTGGTGTTTGTGTGATAATTAATCATATAACGTTAACTCAGTGTAATTTTGGAAACGCCCTCCATTAACACAGCGGCATGTCTGCGAACTTACACCGGTAAAAACCGTGTTTCAATACCCGTGGAGGGCTGATCACAGATAAGCCATTGTGTAACTATGTGCTCAACTCTAAATATAAACATTTTGGAATAACGTGTTGCTAACATGAATCTTCTATCTTAACATATTTTGGTTTTCAGTTGAAATTCTAAAAGATAATTCTGTGAAACAAGGTCTCGTGTGTTAGCGATAAGTTTACGGAATTACAATACTCAGCGTTTCAGGTTTATAGATCACTTTTTGGAAGGTCTTTACGTTTTACACATATTGAAAACGCGATCAGCGAAACTTTGAAATGTCAACACTATTTGTCCCATCCAAGATTATTAAGTGTTAAACATCGATTAAGCAGCAGTTCATACGAGGCGTGCTATAAAGTAGATGTTTTCTAGTAAAATTCTCCAGGTTGTTAGTACAGCACCGCTTCTTACTTTAACTTATGTAACCAATTCCCATACTGTCTGCACGTGAATCCACATTAATAAAATGCGTTGTACAGAAATAATCACTTCAATACAGCAAGGCCCGGCATAGCCAGGTGGGTGAAGGTGTGCGATTCGTAATTCGAGTGTCGCGGGTTTGCATCCCCTTGCACCAAAAACATGCTCGCCTTTTCTGCCGTCGGAGCGTTATCATGTAATGTCAATCCCACTATTGGTTGGTGAAAGAGTAGTCTATTATTTGACAGCGGGTGGTGAAGACTAGATGCCTTTCCTCTAATGTTACACTCGTGAATTAGGGACGGCTAGCGCAGACATCCATCGAGTAGACTTGCACGAAATTAAAAGAAATAATAATAAAACCAAATAATTTATTCTCTCACTTCAACTTTGTATGGCCTTCATCTGGTGCACGTTAAACCTTACCGATTATTTCTGATATCTGTTCATAGTTGAACACAAAGATACACAATGGGCTATTTGTGCTCCTACCAATATGAGTATCCAAAATCGGTTTCTGGCGTTGTTGGTCCGCAGACGTATTGTTATTTTACTGGGAACTGTTTCACGTGTCTACTGTGTTCCTATTTGCTTTAAACTATCTATTTGCTGACTTTTTTATTTGTTTTATTAACTCGTTGTTGAGAGGTAAAAACGAAGACAACTTGTTTAACTTTTAAAATATTTATGGTTATATTATAAATAAAGTTTGTTTGACGCATGTACTTTTCATTCTACTTCATTTAATTCTTTACTGTGTACATGATTACGCAATAGATATGTTGTTATAATCAGATACAGTTTACAGATCTAAAACAATGTGGTTTTGTTTCTTTTAGTTTTGTTTTTCATCCTCTGTCTTTCCTTTAAAATATTGTTTTATTTCAATTCTTAAGTAGTTGTTTGTGTATAAATAAATATATCATCTTCATTATTAATAAAGAGAAAATAAATATATTTAAAGGTGGTTATAATAGAGTTTATAAGAATCATAAAAACAATTTTGCAGAATGTAATATTAAAGTTGAATGACCAGAAAGTATTTTTTTATCACAAGATTCTAGATGGAATGGCAAAATGTGATTTTTCAAAATATCCTTATGGTAATATTAAACAATACGTGAGAGAAATGTGCAAAGCAGAAAAAGAAGCGGATGAGAAGGTGATGTTTATTTTATATATGATTTCATGTTCTATCTACGTTTATATCACTAGTCTCTAGCTTATCTTATTTAGTTTTGTTGTATAATTAACTATCGCTCCAAATGTTTCCTTTTGTAATTCCAAATGTTTTTATTACAATTTGGAGCTGACTCTTCTCGATATGTTGGATACAGCGTAAGAAGGTGTAGCTTCAGTCACGGAATTGAGCTCGTATTTATTCTGTTTCAAGCTACCCTGTTTTCAAAACAAACTGGACCGGCTTATGAATGCATATTATTCCGCAAAGCATGAGACGAAAAACTTGGATAAATTAAGTAAAGAACGATTCGATACGTCTAACTATTTTCAGTCATTAAAGATCATCACTGTCTCATGAAGTGCGTCTGCTCGAAATCTCATACGAAATGAGCAGAAAAATGTTTTCATCTGAAGTTTCAGTTTACGAGTGTTATTTATTATCATTTAATATACTCTATTCGGTTTAGATCAATTGTAACTTATACTTGAATGGTATCAAGTAATTGTTATTTTAAAATTTAATTTTTAAAAGCCTCTTTGAATTACATTTTAGAGGCTACTACTTACAATCCGGATAATTAATTTTGAGAGTTGCTTCTGTTTTTTTAGGTTTTATGAGGATACTGCTCTAGAAGCATCTTTAAAGATTAATTTCAAATCTAGTTATTTATCTAACTATATTTTGCTATTTATTTGTAGATGGATAGATAGTACAATATGGTACTATAAGGTAACAATTAATCAAATTTGAAATTTGCACAACAATACAGAACTATGTTAAAGCAACGTGACTATGAGAAGTACTTAATTAAAAATTTATATACACAGCGTCATAAAATGTGACACATAACTATAATATTACCATATAAATTTTGACTTGCCTAATATTAGATGCAGATGTATAAATCTATGGTATTATAAGTCAACTATTTACATAATATTAGAGCCATAGGAAACGATTGCTCGACCCACGCAATGGCCTGACCACTTTTTCATGTAACGTATAGCTTCAACTTATGTATTCAAACTCACTTCTCTTAATTCAGTGACTCAAGATTTAATTTCACAGTTTTAAATCTTCAAAACCTTTCTTGGGGATAATATATGACCGTAGATCGTCCATTTGGGCGATGCAAGCTAGAAACCACCTTTTATCGGAAAATATTTATTTCGTTTCCTTTAAATTACTTGAATCTCCAAAACCTGAAAGCAAACAATTCCAAGCGCAACAAAGCTGTAAAGAAATCAAAGATGACTAAGTTGTAGGTTATTTCTACCGTGAGAAAATGTATATTTCACCCTTTATATTACAATTGCAATAATTAAAGTTGGAAGAAAAATGAGGAATCAACAATGTTACAACTTTAAACACCTCATTCACATTCCGTTTTCTGAAAAGTAATTAAGTTCAGAGATCTTAATCGCTTGGCATGGCCAAGCGTGTTAAGGCGTGCCACTTGTAATCTGAGGATCGCGGGTGTGCATCCCCGTCGCGCCAAATATGCTCGCCTTTATAGCCGTAGGGGCATTATAATGTGACAGTCAATCCTATTATTCGTTGGAAAAAAGAGTAGCCCAAGAGTTGGCAGTGGGTGGTGATCACTAGCTGCCTTCCCTCGAGTCTTAGGGACGGCTAGCACAAATAGCCCTCGAGTATCTTTGTGAGAAATTCAAAAAACAAACAAGCAAACAAACAATCTACTCCCTTATTACAATCTTTCCTTTAATACACTCAGCAATAGAGGAATATGATATTATAAAGATAAATATAGAAGGTAGTTGCCTGATATTAACAATAGTGGTTTGAAGGCCTGATATGAAGGACAACTGCAATGATTTGTTACAGATGAAAGTATGTGTGAAGAGATAAAAAACAAACAATTTTTAAATCATTAACAAGCAGAAAACTGGCTGATAAAGTAGTTGGTTTTATTGTTCAGAATAAAGCTTTTGTTATCTGTAGGAAATCGAACTCTAAAATTTTATGACCACAAGTTTATTGCTTAGCTACTAACTAACTCTTCAGTTGGAGATGTAGTTGAAATAAAGATAAATTGCATAAAACTAAAAAGCATAAAAACTCTACATTAAAAATTGAAAGTTTAAATATTATTTGTACTTGAAATAAACATTAAAACGATGCTTGTTCACAATCAAGTACAAGCAACAATAAAAAAAAACAACAAAGCAACGAGACAACAAACAAAATAGGCCGGCAAGGCCAGGTAGATAAGACACTGAGGGTCACAGGTTTGAATTACCATCACATGAAACATGCTCGTCCTTTTAGCCCTGGGAGCATTATACCGTGATGACCAATTCCACTATTCCCAGGCCTGGCATGGCCAAGCGCGTAAGGCGTGCGACTCGTAATCCGAGGATCGCGCTAAACATGCTCGCCCTCCCAGCCGTGGGAGTGTATAATGTGACGGTCAATCCCACTTTTCGTTGGTAAAAGAGTAGCTCAAGAGTTGGCGGTGGGTGGTGATGACTAGCTTCCTTCCCTCTAGTCTTACTCTGCTAAATTAGGGACGGTTAGCACAGATAGCCCTCGAGTAGCTTTGTGCGAAATTCCAAAACAAACAAACAATCCACTATTCCTTGGTAAAATAATACCCCAAGAGTTGACGGTGAGTTGTGGTGACAACCTGCCTTCGGTCTGTTTTTACACTACTAAATTAGGGACGACTAGTGCAGATAGTCCTCATGTAACGTTGCACAAAATTTCAATAAAAGCAAAATTCTGGACTCTTCCCAGTGTTTTTCCTTCCTACAGCTGACCATTAAGAGTTGGATGACAATAATCTTAAAATATCGTCACTCCACGCAAAAGTCACAGTGTTGTTCTCTACTTATAAAATAAGGTAAAACACATTACGGTTAATTATATCATGTTGAATTATGTTGACAGAGAAGAAAGTAGACACTATGTTGGTCTGAATTTGGCAAAATTGATGTAAAAAGTAATATATTTTTGGAGGTGTGTCCCACGACTCCTTCTGCATTCTTATATTATTTTGCAACAATGTTTGTTATAATTTGTTTGTAATAATCAACGGAATGAATAAAGTAATCATTTCCAGCTCACTCAAGAAAATGAAAAGTAAACTTCTCAGGTTATGGGATTTCTATTATTTTGTATTATTTCTGTGTTTTCTTCAAACTTTCAATTTTATAACATATTCCATAATATTTTTTGCATTTATTTCTTTATGCAGGAAATAAGAGAATGTATTTTTAATGAGCATTTAAAAACTATAAAGGTTTTGGACGATGCTGTTAAGAACTGTTTCTGAGGATGTCAGGTGAGAAAATCAAAATAAATCAATACATCAGCAATAAATGAAATAAATATGTTGAAACTTGAACATTATATGCTTTAGACAGTGTAAACGTATTTTTTACAATATCGTAAAAGATATTTGTTGTTCCATACAACAAAACTGTTTTACAACAGTTATACAGTCGTTATAGTGAATTGTATAAGGAATTCCACGATAAATAAAATGTGCTGTAAATAGTATTATTAGTTAGTATATTTAATTTTATTCTGACATTTATTTTATTTGTTGGCACAGTGGACTAGCACTAAATTATTCACATATTTTCCAAATGTGTGGCAATTTCACAAGATGACACCCTACCTTTTTCTTTTAATACGTTATTTTGTTTAAATAATGCCAAAAGACATTTAATAGAATTCCATATTTGTAACAGTATATCTATAAAACGGTCTTATCCACACAGTGACAGGTTGGTATGTCTAGGGATTTACACAGCTTCAAACCGAGTTTTGATATTTGCGAGGGACAGAGTATAGATAACTCATTGTGTCACCATTATAGAACACTGACTATACGTTGTTGGTTTAAACCACAATTGATGTCAAATAATTTGACTAATATATTTAATGAAATGTTGGTGAATCTCTTGTAAATGAACTGACAACAACATTGATGTATTTCAATGCTATTTATACTTACAGCTTCAATGGATCACTTAACAGCAAATGAGGACCAGCACCTATATATATTACCTGTAATATCATTATCTGAATCTGTTGTTTCCTTCCTGTTCGGTTGTGTTTAACCCTTAAATACCTTTTTTCTCGAAAATAAAACCCTTTAAAGCAATACAATTGTTCAGTTTGTGTTTTTTTAATTTAATATATATTGTTTGTTCGGGTCTTTTTTTTAAAATAAAATAAAAAATGTTTCCTAAATATGTGTTGCACTGAATATTTCAATGAGGAAAGATAATGCCTCTGTAAATTATGTTTTTGTAATTCGTTATTGGAACGTTTTTTTTATAATTGTATTACTAAAAGTTTCTTAAAACATGATCGAGCCAAGTATCATAAATTAACTTTGTTTGTTTGTTGAAAAGTAAACTTTTAGACAATAAACTATCTGCGACCTGACCACAAATGGAGTATTTAAATAGGTGCTTGGGTGCTCAGCCCCGGTGCCTGTGATCATAATGTGGACTTTTTGACAGTTTTATTCTTTATAAAATCACATAGGATATATAACTCATAAAGGTTATCAGCTCTTGGACTGAAACAAAATTAAATCTGTCATTGTTGACCACAAAGTAATGAAATTAGAGTTTTTGCGATAATATATCTGTCCAAACAAGCAGAAGGCTCGGCATGGAGCTTGTTAAGGAGTGCGACTCGGAATCTGAAGGTTGTGGGTTCACATCCCCGTCGCGCTAAATATGCTTGTTCTTTAAGTCGTGGGGGCGTTATACTGTGACGGTCAATCCCACAATTCGTTAGTAAAAAGTAGCCCAAGAGTTGGCAGTGGGTGGAGATGACTAGCTGCATTCTTTCTAGTCTTACACTACTAAATTAGGGACGGCTAGTACAGGTAGACCTCGAGTAGCTTTGTGCAAAATTCAAACAAACAAACAAAACAAACTTGAATTTAAAATATCATTCTAGAAAATGTCGTTTCAGGTTTTATGAGTATGAATCATATTAACAGTGTCATTACGATAAATATAAATATATCTGTGAAAACAGCCGGTAAGGGTTGAGAAAATTTTTATGCAGAGGAGCGAAAAACGTTTCGACCTTTTTCGGTCTTCGTCAGGTTGACAAAGAGAAGAAGTGGTAACTATATCTAAACTAGTAAATACTATGTTCCTAATACGACATAAAAGAAGCTGGAAGCCTCATTAATAAACAAAACCTTTCGGTGTGTATTCCTGTACATGGAAAGGAGACTTTCCAGGGAAGGTTCTGCAATCTCGACATCCACTCACGTGTCTGCCATGTGTGTTGACCCGTGAAGGTAAGGAGAAGATACTGTTGGTTTGGGGGTCGAACACTAACATACCACTTTCACTTTGTATTCCTGTAGATGGGTAGCCTTGGAATGGCCCCTTGACACAATAAACTGGTTTACTTGAGTTAAGGTAAACCAACCACCAGTGTTGGAAGTTCTCATCATGTATTGTGGTTATTGCATCTGTTGCTGGTGTTTGGGTTTAGTGCTTACGAAATCTTGGCGTTCATGTTGTTTCCTTGTTTGATATTGTAGTCCATCACCTCGTATGGCTCCATTGAGGAAGGGATCAGTGAGAACCGAAATTTCCTGTTTTTATTATGGATTCTCGAAAAACAAATTTAAATAAAATAGAGAAAAAACAGTCCACAGGTAAACGACCACGTCTTTGTGTTTCTACAGTATTCTTCAACATCTCTACCACCGGTTGTACCTCATTTTTTTATCCTACACTCTCTTTCAGACAACCATTTAGGGCAAATGTCCCCATTTTTTATTTAGAAAGGAACTGGAGGGGGACTAGCTGGCTCTCCAAAGTCATTAAAGAAGCTTCGATCTGATGACGTGTTGGTGGAAACATCCATATCTCAACGCAGTAAATTCTCTTGGATTCTTCATGAGGAGATGTTGCTGTTTCCTTGGCTCATACCATCACTGTTTATTCTCTCTACCTGTGGCCTCGAGAGACATATGACCAATCATAATTCATGCTCTGGTTGAACAGTTGGCGTCTTTCTTTTTAATCCTGGGGGACTTTAATTAACATCACCTTATCTGAGGAAGTGCTGACATTGATAGGTTGTTGTTTTGAATTAAGCACAAAGCTACACAATGGGCTATCTGTGTTCTGCCCACCACGGGTATCGAAACCCGTATTTTAGCGTGTAAGTCCGCAGACATACCGCTGAGCCACTGGGGGGCGATATTGATAGGAGTGGTCGCTATTTAGAGCATATGTTCTCAGATCACAACATTTCTCTTTTGAATAATGGTACTTTCACTTATTTTCATGCACCTTGTCAGACCTTTACTGCTATTGATCATTCTATTTGCTCACCTTCATTTTTCTTTCATTTTGAGGGTTGACAATAAACCACGAGTCAGTGATAATTTTCCTGTAAGTTTGAGAGAAACTAACCGTTGTCGATGCCACCCAACCCTCGTGCCCTGTTGAAAGCTGGCCCTCTTTCAATGCTCTCGCAGCACTTGAATCTGCCCTCGTCTCTACGCCGTCAATAGACCACTGTGTGGCAGCAGTAGCTGTCTATATTATACAGGCTTTTTTCTCCAAATTTATTATTAACGTTAGAAAATGTCATTGACGATGGTGATAATGTCTATGTTGATCGTGTTTTTAGCATTCTTGGGATCATTAGCCTTTTGATTCTGTTTCGCTTTTCTATTGCTTGTAAATAGTTTAATATTTTCGTTATCTTTAATGGATGTTTAGCACAGAGAGCCTGGCCGTTTTGTGCCACAAAGCGCCAAACAAACAGACAATTAAAGAACGCTTGAAATCGGAAATATGTATAATATACAATAACAAAGGAATGATATTGTATAGTAACAAATATGAATCAATGACTTTATTATATGAAGGAAACTGTTTTGTGTTTAAATATAGCTCTGATATGTGTTTTCCCAAACTCAATTTCTTAGACCGGATAGAACAACGCAATGATTGGTAAATATACAAGGAAACATATGTTAATTTTAGGATAGCTAAATCGTTCCAGGATGTTGGATAATGATAGAACAATGGATTTTACAACCGGAAATATTTATGAAAACAGCAAACTTTCTGAACATGAAAGTTTTTTATGCAACTGTTGTTGTTCTCGTAACCCTCACGTTGACGAAAGGCTTGGTTTGGTTTGTTTTGAATTTCGCGCAAAGCTACTCGAATACTATTTGCGCAAGCCGTTTCCAATTTAGTTATGTTAGGCAAGAGGTGAAGACAGCTCGTCATCACCACCCACCGTCACCTCTTGGGCAACTCTTTTATCAACGAATAATGGGATTCGCCGTCACGTTATAACGTCACTACAGCTGAAAAGGTGAACATGTTTGGTGCGTGGGGATAAAAAGTAAAATCTTCTGGGTTTGGTAGTGTGGTCATTAGCTATAACAAATTGATAGTCAACATTGAAATATTCAATCAACATTTTTTATTTGGATTATACATTAACCTCTGAAATAATATGACTGGTCAAGTAATACGCTATTGTAATAGATTGTGATTTATAATCTCTTACTTGGCCAAAAGTGCAAATTCTCCTTTTATTAAATACGTTTCTACAAAAGTTGGTTTGTAACATGAGAAATATGAACAGTTTAAGTAAATTAGAATTTTTTTTTATTCAGAGACAAAAGAAGACAAGCCTGAGAAACTGAACGAGCTGTGAAAATATACTGAATCCAAAATTATAGATAATTCAGAGTAGATTGGTATTTTTAAACTATAATTGCTTCGACAATTCATTCCAATTTGTAAAACAATAATTGATGTCTTGAATCTATAAACATTAGAAATAAATTACAGATCTAGAACGACGTAATTTTCATTTACTTTTCGTTATTTCAAATATAATTTCCATTTTTTTAAATCTGTATTAAGAATTTACATACTTTCTGTTTCTATGTAGTTATTCATGTCTAAAGAAGAGAATTCAATTGATTGTAAACAAACAGAAGTAAAAACATATTACAAATTAGTTGTGATACTATTTAGCACAATTATATCGTTTCTGGCACAAAAAATAATTACTAAATTCAATGTTATCAAAGTAAAATCGTGATATATAAACATAATTCAATTGTTTAAACGTATTTTTCATTTGAAGCTGTCAGATGCAATTCGAGAGTGTGAATTTGAAAAATTTCCTTACCAGAATTGAAAAGTGTTTTTCAATGACATGTGTGTTGAGAAAAAAATGCAGATATAAAGATGATGTTGAACTATTATATATATTTATTCATTTACGTTTATCTAACTAATATTTCAAATATTGACTTATATTAAAATGTTCTATAATAAAGTATTACCAGAAAAGTCCCTTTTATAGATATATTTGGCAGTTCTCAAAAATAGCATTTCAGAACCCTACAAAAAAGGTGATTCGCGACTTCATACAATGTGTGTTCCTTCACAGTATTCGCCATTCAATAATTAATTCAGCGAATAATCTTGCAGTTTAGACATCTCATCTACTTTAAAATTGAAACTTTAACCATATGTGAAATTCAAGAATGAAAGTTTTGCGAACACATACATTAGAGTTCGGGAATTATTAAGAGAGGAATGTATTAAGTAACTTAACAGTCACTCAGGACAGGGCAATGTTAAATATGATGTCATACAACCGAACTTTTACTCACTTCTTTAGCTTGAAACACATACGTTATGTGCTTGTACAAACTTCTGATTTTGTAATATCTTACATAACTTACATTAAGTGTTGCAGAACCTCAAACAATGTGTCACTGGTAAATTTGTAGCAGCTCGTAAGGACCCAGAAAACACAATCTCTGAAATGATTACCGAATGTTTATAAAGAGGTACGTTGAAAAGGCTAATTATAAAATTATATTGGTAATACATCTTGTGTGTTAAGTGTATAAATATTATCTTGTGCAAGACAATTTAGAATTTTTTGTCATTTCATATAACGTAACGTTTTACATATAACGGTAATACTTTGTGGTAATTACTCACGTATCTTAACTTTCAGATGAAGAAAAAAATACCGTCACAATCAGAGTGACATTATTGGTGTACCTTACCATGCGCGGTTGAAAATGGCTTTGAATATTTTGAGGTGTTTTAAATAAATCATCGATGTTATTCGTGATTTTTGATCCAAATAAATATTAGTAATAAAATCAATAAAAATAACAATTGTGAAAAATGATAAATTACCAAAGGTATTTTGACAAAGGAAACATGAAAACTTTGTTTCTCCTTATTATATGTACTTTGGATGATTTTCAAGTTTCCTACTTTTTGATGTTCTACTGAATGCCATCCACTATCAAATAGTGGGTTATTCTTTACAATCGTATCATGAAATTAAATATTGCATTTTTACATTACCACAGCTTAGATGGAAAGAATAATTTTTAAAGGAGCTCGAAACAGTCAACTGCAAATTTAGTGCCGAAACCACAAGTTCAAAGTTGATGACGTAAAAAAATATAACCTTTGTGATGTTGAAAATTTTTTCGAAGAGGAAAATTATTACTTTGGGTGTAAAATACTAATCTGTTAACAAGGGTGATGATGAATGCTATAAAAGTAGTTATACATCAAGTTAAAATTAATTACAAATGCATAAGTAGCTAATGTCCTCTGAAATACACTTATCATCTGAGAAGATTTTCTAAATTTTTTTATCCAAGTAACCTATAGGCATCATGAATTTTATTGCGTAATAATAAATTTTACAGTAGCTTAAGGATTATTTATTTACATATTAATATTTTTTCATTGCACTGAAGGTTCTTTTCTAACATTCTAAGGGTCACGGGTTCGAATTCCCGTTCATGTTCGTCCTTTCAGCTGTAAAGGCGTTATAATGTTGCGATGAATCTCACTATTCGTTGGTAAGAAAGTAGCCCTAGAGCTGGCGGATCGTGTTGATGACTAACTGCTTTTGACTGGTTCTTCAATTTTAAATTAGGGACTGCAAGTCGATATAACATTTTTAGCTTTGCGTGATATTCAAAAACAAAGAAACAATCATTACACTACCAATTTTATATCATATATTTCGATCACATTTTATCTCAGTTTTTGCACATATCTTAGTCTTTCAGTTCTTTTGGATAGATAATTCAGGTTTTTTTCCAAGTGGTTCCAAAATGAAACGGCTATTGCAATCATCAACATAATATTGGACACAAAAAAATGGGCTTTTGAGGTTGAAAGTGAAACCGATCAGCCAGTGGATATAAAATCCAATTACAAATAAACCTGTAACGAGACAAATAAAGAAAATTAGAATATCTTCAAACATTTACGCCCATTAATGAATCTAAAAACAAATTCTTGCAACTCCCAAATAACGGTGTCAGGTAAGAAATTAAGCTCAGTGTTTTCCAACTGAATTTTCTCTTGGAATCCACATCATCACCCACAGATAAAGCTCAAAATTAATTTTCTATGAAATACGAATTCTCTTTAGTTTACAATTCTGATAACGGAAAACACTTCACAATTTAAACATGTTTTGTGTTTTTAGAGAGGTGTAGAGTTTCTTATGGCGTCAGTTAAGATATTTTAAGTGGCTTAGAACTGAGTCTGAAGTCTTTTAAGGCAAAAATACAGGTTCTGATAGTTGTTTCGTTTTTTTTGAATTTCAAGCAAAGCTACTCAAAGGCTATCGGCGCTACCCATCCGTAATTTAACAGTGTAAGACAAGAGGGAAAGTAGCGAATCTTCACCACACACCGCGAACTATTGGGCTACATTTTTACCAACGAATAGTGGGTTTGACTATCACATTATATCGCCACCACGGCTGATAGAGCAAGCATGATTGGTGCGAACGGGATTCTAACCCATGACACTCATATTACGAGTCGAACTCCTACCTGGTCATGCTGTTCCTGGTTCTGATAATTCTGGTAAGGTATCCGAATTTGTAGTTTCGTGCATAACGTCATAGAAGCAAAAGTATTATAGCGTATGCAAAATTTGTAAATCGATTAGCGTGTACGATATACCAAAGAATTTCAGTTTACATATTCTGTTCAACAGATGAAAAGTCTTCCGTGATAACGAGAAACCACTTGAAATAAAAATGTCTTTCTCAGACGGCTTGATATAAGTATTAGCACTTTAATTCAAACTACGTTTCGACCGTCTTAGTTAATCTTCATATTAACAAAGAGAGAGTCAGCAACGAGTCTAAGGAACGAAAGTGTAAAGGTGTTCGGGGTTGTAGATGGCGTTGCAGATCGAAGTTAGGTAATTAATCAGCATAGGTACAAAGGCGTTTCTTTATGTTGATTTCATTTTATTTCAATTATTGTGTAAGTAGGTCTCCTCGATTTTGGTTTTAAAAAGTTCACATTTCTTTTCTTTTTTTTTGTAAGGAAAATAGTTTTGTTAATAACGTGTCTGTAATTAGTTAGTTTCGTCTTAAGAACAACTCGATGTTCAAACCGATATCATCAATATTTATTTTCACGGTCTATGTTACACCGTTGAAACAATGTGCATATACTAATATAACGTTTGTTTAATTGTAATTAAACACGAAGCTGCACAATGGGCTATCTCTGTTCTGTCCACCACAGGTATTAAACCCGAATTTCACCAGTGTGATTTCATAGACATACCACTGTACCATTAGGGGTAATATACCTGAGGAAAAGGAATAATATTGTATTGCAAATACGTACACTATGTATGTAAGGTATGAATTTCAATATTCATGTTAAAGGTATTGTGAAATAATAATGATCACTTTCATAATATTTTGATGACATGTATACATATATGTTTCACACGAAGTAAAATTTACAATAAAATAATTAGTTGCGAAATATCTTTGTTGACAGTGAAATATCAAAGAATGGATGATGAATCTGTCAAAACTAGTTTTTACTTTCTGACAATATTTTTCCGTTTAGTGTGGTTTTAAATTGTCATTTAAATCAAGTGTTGATATCTCAATTTGTGGAAATTGTTGGGATCAGGTTGATACAGTTCTTATTGTTTAAATACAGTGACCCACTGCATGCTGATACAGTATCATTTGTTTTGGCGAAGAATATCGTTATTCTTACAAAATAAAAATTTCAAAGATCCATGCCACTTGCCCTTTATAATTTGGAACTTATAATTTTATATTGAAAAACATAATCAGGATGAAATAATTATGTATACCTGAAAAAACAAGAAAAATAGGAAACAAATAATGCCAATGTTATTATGAGTTCCTCTACATAAAACAACAAGGATTACAATATTTTAATATAAATTAATTTTTATTTTCTCCATTGACTTCAAATAACCTGTATAAAATTAAACATAATTTTTTGAGGAATTTTGGTGATAATTATATCTTTTCACTTGTGTTAAACAAGGAGCAGTAAAATATGAACTTTACCTTTCCTTTCAAGAGTTCTTTTACAAATATAAAGGAAACATTTACATATGATACATATTATAGAATATGTTACATTTTAGAAATTACAAGTGCACGATGTTTCTCTAATGGAAACAATACCTGCACAACGTTACTTACTGTTTGAACCACAGAGAACTTGAAACTTGCAATTCCGCATTCTAAGTCTGTTAGCTTGTTGCTCATCTACCAGGAAACTTGCATGTTCAAAAATTATTTTAGTGATACCAGTAACTGTACAATATGGAATTATATTGTATTATCATTGTTTTATTAGCTAAGATTGTGAAATTTAGTATTCTATTGCCATTTGTTTAAGAAAGGGTGCCGTGTAAGGTAGATGATGTCTCAAAAATAAATAAAACTGTAACCTCGTTGCACAATCATATCAGCGTTGCATCACAACTCTATTTTTATAATTAATACTCTTACTTTCTGCTGACAAAGTAGACTGGTCCTAACCTAAAATACCCTGCTGGTACAGCGGTAAGTCTACAGATTTATGATGCTAAAATTAAGGGTTCGATTCCTCTCGGTGGACTGAGCTAATAGCCAAATGTGGCTTTGCAATAAAAAACATACGCACTCCTTAACTTAAAAGATGCACAAAATAATCAGAAAATACAGATTTAAACAGTTTATCGAAAAGATTCTAAATTAGTTTCAGATTTAAAGCGATATATGATAAATTAAAAGGGTTTTCAAACTAAAATGTTCATGAATACAATAACAATCGAATGGCAAAAGTTCTAAAACTGCTACTTCTATTTTGGTTGTAAGCTTTACCAAGATGAAAAATGATACCGATTATTAACTGGAATGTAGGATGTTACTCGTTTTCTTACAGTCTGGCCTGGCATGTACAAGCGCGTAAGTTGTGCGACTCGTAATCTGAAGGTCGCGGGTTTGCATCCCGATCGCACCATACATGCTCGCCCTTTCAGGCATGGTGGCATTATAATGTGATGGACAATCCCACTATTTGTTGGTAAAAGCGTAGCCCAAGAGTTGGTGGTGGGTGGGAGGTGATGACTAGCTGCCTTCCCTCTAGTCTTACACTTCTAAATTAGGGACGGCTAGCACAGATAGCCCTCGAGTAGCTTTGTGCGAAATTCCAAAAATAATAAGCAAACTTCTTACAGTCTGAACAAAAAATACATAATTCTATTTAAATAAATATTTTTTCATTTGCTTTTACAAAGGTAATACAACAAATAAAAAAAATTCTAAAAAGAAATGTTTGTAATCTATATCAAACGTGACTCAACCTTTATCTCTCAGATATATAACATAATGTAATCTGTGCAGTGAAATTGAAGATAAAATGAAACATACTGTTAACCTTGAAAAGTTAAATAACCAAAACAATTTCGTTTGTTAGTAATGTTTTTTACACGTAAAGAATATGTATGGTTTTTAATTTCTCATTATCAAAATCAAAGTTTAACATATGGAACAAAGTGCTACTTAGAAATAAGCGCAGCATATCATTGGTGTTGAGGCAGCTTCGATTGTTTAAAAACTTAAAACCTTTTTTTCTTAGAAAAATCAGGTCACTCGAAAATATTATTTAAAAAAAAAAAGTTTGATAAGCATCCAAATGCTTCACCATAATACATTATACGATTTAACTTTAAAGTTTTATTGTGATGTCACTCTTTTTATATTATTTATGCGTTTTATTGAAGTAATAACATTTTTAATGTAAACAGTTTTATTACCAATATATTCTACGCTTTGAGTAAAGACTTCAGCAATTTATTTGTGCCATTTAATATATTACTTTCAAAACGATTACATTCAGCTTCGTTTAATGATTTATCTCAAACAAGCCTCCATTTTAATAGGTTACATGTTACAAGTTAATTAATAATTGAAATTGAGAAATTAATTAAATGTTGACATGCAGTAAATTTATGATATTTGTTATAAAGTTTGATGCACACCATTTTCTTTCTCAAAAGAAATACATTTTAGTATATATATAATACAATTGATAACAATAATAATAATTAGATATAATAGTTTATATACACAAGTTTTACAAATTTACAAACAACATTATTCTTCCATCTGATCCAGATTTCCTTGATATGTCAGTGAGGGTTCACGATGAGGGTTTAATAATAATTAGATATTATAATTTATATATACAAGTTTTACAAATTTACAAACAACATTAACCTTCCATCTGATCCAGATTTCCTTGATATGTTAGTGAGGGTTTACAATGAGCGAATTAATTTCAAGTTGATTTTGATACAATTCACTAACGAGGAAGGGAGTTAATCCTTTGCTTTTCACATGGCGATAACAAGTCAAGTTTCTTACTTCACTGAAGTTAAACGATTTATAATGTTTAAATCTATAAACGTTTCTGTTTAGTATCTGAAATTAGTAAGCATTAATCACAGTTATAATTTATCAGGTTTACAGAATACCAAATGTAGCAAACCAACAATAAATACTGTCTCTTGGCGTTCCAGTATGTAATTTCAAAAGGATGAGTCGAATTTCTAGAAAATTTAGCTTCCACAATAATTTCAATTCTCAGCAGCAGTTATATAGCTACAAAATATGTCGTTCATTCTTGAACTAGAGCATCTTTCATAACTTTATTGAATAGGCAAAAATTTCACAAAACACATTTAATCTTATAAATTACACATATACTCTGATATATTTTCTGATAAGCCACATTTATCAATATATGTATAACAGAATTTCAAAAAATACAATTTCATGGAAGACAAAAAATAAAATCAATATGTTCAAAAAGATGATGCATTCTGTAAAAATGATATTTCAGCTGTCTTCACAAACACCAAAGAGATGAAACATACGATCAGGAAATTGATTATGTGATGTTTTATATCAGCAAATAGTTTAATAGCCTCCCCCAGTGTAACTGTTTACACTGGTAATACATTAAGTGATGTTACACTTTCATCCGTAAATAGATTTAAACATTTTAAGTACCACTTTCAAAAACATTAAAACACGATATAGGTCTAAGTTATAATCAGTAAGTCCTCACTTAATGGAATAACTTCCTGCAGACTTAAAAGTATTTAGAGTTTATAGCATTAAGTCTTAAAAGCTGATTTAGAAAATTTAGGTAAGGTTGTTGTTCAGAAAATGTTCAGGTATTTCTGTTGATAGAACCTAAAATCCTATTTGCCCTACCATTAGCAACAAGCACACTGTTTGGATGACTTTTGAGATTGAAAAATTGTTTCATCAACATCCATTTACTTTCATGACACTGTGAAGGTTATATCATCCAAATAATACTTACAATTCATATTATGATAATGCAATACAATACCTGCCATTTATTATCGTTAAAACCAAACTCCCATTCATTTGCCCAAAACACCAAACAACTTAAACCATTTTGTAAAGAACCAGCATCATTCTCATAACAAGTAACACTCTATTCCTTAATATCATCTGTAAATTTAAGTAACTAATTATCCATTTTTCATTTATTTCACTGATGTAAATTACAAAAACTAAGTACTAAGACTGAGTCCTGAGGTATCTTGCTTGTAACATTAATCCAGTTTGATTGAGCTCTATTTATAACAGCCTTCTGCTTTCTTTTATCCAGCAACTTTTTATCAAATGAACCAGCTTGTTCCAAAGTGTAGAGATGTATTTTAAGAAACCTTAAATTTAGTTAGCTGTCCATTGCAGTCTAGCTAAATAAATATATGTTATCATATCATGATAACCTGTATTTGAAAAAAAATGTTCATGTAATTATCAAGTAAACAATAAAAAATTATCAGGAAATATAATGATATTAAAAGTAATTCCGCGATTTCTTAGATATGCATATTTTCCCCAGTATTCATACCTTTTTCATTACATTACTACTTGCCCCCCGATGGCTCAGCTTTATGTCTGCGGACTTACGACGCTAAAAACCTGGTTTTGATATCCGTTGTCGCCCATTGAGTAGCTTTGTGCTTAGTTAAAAAAAAAACATTACTTCTTTACTCTATAAGAGCTACATCTACTGTAAGGTAGACATCTTAGATTTATGTCATCTATTTCTGTCCTATAAAGTATTTGCTCCAGGAAAGCTGAATTTCAAGAGCCCTACTACTTAACAAAGGGTAAACGATTATATTGGGAACAAATAAATTGTAATGAGAAGAAGGTATGGCTTATTATACTTCTAAGTGATAACCTTTTGTAAACTTATGACTAAACTATATAAATATTTGTTTACATGCAAGATTCTGTGGAGCTATACAGAAATGACAATTGTAACACATTTTTCATGTTTATTTGCTTTATGCTATATATTTAAAATCAAAGTAATAATTCTAAATTTGACACAGAATAAGATGCTACTATTTTACCAAACGTAAGAAATAAGACATGCAAGAGTACCCTGGACGCCTGATTTATTCATACCAGTTATACCAGGGTTAAGATTAGTTAATTTACACATTAAACATAAATATATGTTACTTACATTTAAAAATTAATATTCCAATAAAATTCACAGAATAAACACCAAATATGCAAATTTTCCAATTTAAACACATTAATGTTTACTTGGAAAATATTGTTACTTTACCTGCCGTCAAACATAAATTATACTACATTTTTGTTTCTCGCAAATGGAAATGAGTAACATTGCGACTTGTGATTTAAGATTTTAAAACCCAAGCTAAATCCCTTTTGTTCTCTTTAAAGTTTCAAAATGTTTCACTTCATATAACTGAGGTTTGAGGTAATGAACAACGAAGACTGGTTCTATGTATTCACGTCTGTAGCTTAAAATAATATTATATAATACATTGTATTTAAATCTTCATATTACATTTATTTTTCTACCATGTAATTTTCCATTATTGTAGGTTTAATCTGCAATTTATAAATTCATCACAAATTATATTTATTTTCAAAAAGAAGAATGAAGGTTATGGAAAAAAAAACACAGAACCTCGTCATTTTACACATCTAAAAGTAAATAAGTTTTATTCAGTTTTAAAAATTTCATTCTTTGTTAAGAATAAATAATGTTCATACTTCTGTTATCAGTATACACCTGGACCTACATCAAAATGTAGATATGTCTTTTTAGAAAAAGTATTTTGTGACAAATACTCTACGGTATACACAGTACTTATTTCTTGGAACTTGTAAAGCAACAAATAAATATCAAAAAATCAAGGAGAATAAAAAGAGAAATACGCGAGATATACTTAATAATACTAAAATTATATATTTCCAATGTAAATTTGTGTTATACAGAATATTCCAATAAGAAAAATACTTAAGGAAATTATATTTTTGAAATTTCATCTTCGAACTTTTTTAATATATCTCTAAAACTTTCTGAACAGAATATCGAGCCATGTGTTATTCATTGACTTTATTTGTTTCCCTTAAGTAAACATCTAAGCAATGAGCATTCTGTGATCTGATCACTAGTGGCGTAATTTGGTGGGGGCTAGATGGAGCTCTTCCCCAGTGTCCATGGTCTTAATGTGAGCACATTAACAATTTTATTCTATCTAAAATTACTTTGGCTGTAAGGCTTACGAAGTAATAAAACTTGAGTTCTTGCGATATTGAAGTAGTCGAAACTTCTAGTGAAAATGATTACAAATAAACACAATTTTAAAGGCATCTTTAGGTTGGTGCTTGCGTGCTCAGCTCCGCTGTCCATGATCTTAATATGGACTCCTCGACAGTTTTATTTTCTATAAAATCACATAGGATGTAGAACACATCAAAATTATTAGCTCCTGAAGTTAAAAAAAAATAAATCTGTCATTGTTGAATATAAAGTAATGAAACTAGAGTTCTTGCAAAATTAAATCTGTCGAAACTTGTAGAAGGCCCGGCATGGCCAAGTGTGTTAAGGCGTGCGACACGTAATCTGAGGGTCGTTGATTCACATCCCCGTCGCGCTAAACATGTTCATCCTTTCAGCCGTAAGGGCGTAATAATGTTACGGTCAATCTCATTATTCGTTAGTAAAAAGAGTAGCCCAAGAATTTGCAGTGGATGGCGATGACTAGCTGTCGTCTCTCTAGTCTTACACTGCTAGACTAGGAACAGCAAGCACAGAAAGCCCTTGAGTAGCTTTGTGCGAAATTCAAAAAACAAACAAAACAAACTTATAGTTAAAATTATTACAAATAAACATTACTTTAAAAATTATATTAAATAAGCTGCTGTTTTCGGAAATAAACACGTAAAAGAAAAGAAGGTTAAGAAAGACTTAAATCATTCAAGAAAATAACCTTTCAGTTTTTATGGATATTAATCATATTAACAGCGTTATTACGATAAATAAAAATATATATGTAAAAACGGCTGGTAAGGGTTGAGAAAATTTTTATATAGATTAGCGAAAAACGTTTCGACCTTCTTTCGTCATCTTCAGGTTCACAAAGAAAGAAAGAGGTAACTATATCTAAACTAGTAAAGACTATGTTCCTAATACGACATTTAACATGCTGGAAGTCTCATTCATAAACAAAACCCCTCGGTGTTTATTCCTGTTATTGTGCTTCATTTTCTTATCCTATACCCTCTTTCCTTCAAACCTTTAGGGTAAATGTCCACATTTTTTATTTAGAAGGAACTGAAGAGAGTTGCTGGCTCTCCTTAGTCAGTGAAGAAGCTACGATCTGATGACGTGTTGGTGGAAACATTCGCATCTCAACGCAGTAAACTTCTTTTGAATTCATCACGATAATATATTGCTGTTTCTTTGGGTCATATTATTACTGTTTGTTCTCTCTACCTGTCGCTTGGAGAGATATATGATCAATCAGAACTTTATGCTCTGACTGAACAGTTGCCGCCTTCCTTTTTAATCCTTCGGGACATTAATTGTCATCATCCTCTGTGAGGAAGTGCTGATATTGATAGGAGTGGTCGCTATGTAGAACATATGTTCTCTGATCACAACCTTCCTCTTTTGAATGACGGTTCTTTTACTTATTTTCATGCCCTTAGTCAGTTTTTTATTGCTATTGATCTCTCCATTTGCTCACCTTCATTATTCTCCCATTTTAAGGGTTGACAATAAACCACGAGGCAGTGATAATTTTCCTATAATTCTGAGAGAAACTGCTCTCGCAGCACTTGATTCTACCGTCGTCTGTAAGCCATCAATATTGCTTGTATAGAGTTTAATATTTTCTTTATCTTTAAAGAATGTTTGGCATAGATATTCCTAGCCTCTTTGTTCCACGAAGCGCCAAACAAACAGACAATTAAACAGCGCTTCTTGTCGGAAATATGCATAACATACAATAACAAAGGAATGAAATTGTATTGTAACAAATATCAATCAATGACTTTATTATATGCAGAAAATTCTCTTGTGTTTGAATATATCTCTGGTATGTACTTTCCCAAACGCATTTTCTTAAATCGGGTAGAACAACGCAATGATTGGTAAACATACAAGGAAACGTGTTAATTTTAGGGTGTTTAAAAATACTCGCTCCAGGCTCCTGGATTATGATAAAACAATGTATTTTCTGACAGGAAATCTTTATGAAAACAGCAAACTTTCTTAACATGAAAGTTTTATTTGCAACTATTGTTATTCTCGTAACCCTCATGTTGACGAAAGGCTTAGTTTAATTTGTTTTGAATTTCGTGCAAAACTACTCAAGGACTGTTTGCACTAGCCGCCTCTAATTTAGCTATGTAAGACAAAAGGGAAGACAGATCGTCATCGACACCCATCGTTCCCTTTTGGGCTACTCTTTTATCAACGAATAGTGGGATTAGTCGTCACGTTATAACGTCACTACGGCAAAAAGATGAGCATGTTTTGTGGGTAGGTATCTGACACCGCGACCCTCATATTACGAGTCGAACGCCTTAACCCACGTAAACATGCCGGGCCTTGACGAAAGGCAGTACTGTCAATGAAGAGGAGAAAATGTTATGCAGTAACTTTATTTTCAAAATTTATTTTTAATATTTATTGGTGTATTAAATATTTCGTAACATTATTACTGAAATAAATGTTCTATTCCTTATCTATGCTTTAGCAGTGTAAAATCAAGCAATATAAACTAAAGATAAACATAGATTTATAACAAATACAATTGCAGTTCTGTACTTTAAAAAAAAAGTAAAATCTTCTGGGTTTGATAGTGTGGTCATTAGCCATAAGAAATCGATGGTTAATTTTGAAATATTCAACAAACATCTTAGATTTGGATTATACATAAACTTCTGAAATTATCTGACTAGTCAAGCAATACGCTGTTAAAATAAAGTGTGATTTATATTCTCTTATTTAGCCAAAAGAGCAAATTCTCCTTCTATTAAATATGTGTCAAGAAAAGTTGGTTAGAAACAGAGAAAAATATCCAGTTTAAGTAAATCAGAAATGTTTTTTGTTTTTTTTTGTTTAGAGACAAATGAAGTCAAGCCTGAGAAAATTAACGAGCTCACAAAATGTACTGAATCCAAAATTATAGATAATTCACAGCGGGCTGGTATTTGTACACGACGATTGCTTCGACAATTCATTCCAATTTGTTAAACAATGTATTGCTGTCTTGAATCTGTAAACATTAAAAATAAATTACAGATCTAGAAAGACGAAAGTTTCATTTACTTTTCCTTATTTCGTTTACAATTTCCATTTTTTTAATTTTGTATTAAGAATGTTACCTACTTTCTGTTTGAAAATAGTTATCCATATCTAAAAAAAAGTATTAAATTGATTTTAAACAAACTGAAAAAGAACATATTACAAAGTAGTTTTGATACAATTTAGCACAATCTTATCGTTTCTGGCACAAACATTTAATTATAAAGTTAAATTTTATGAAATAATATCGCAAAGTACAAAACATAATTCATTTGAAGCTTTCAGATGCAATTCGAGAGTGTGAATTTACAAAATTTCCTTACCAGAATTAACAAGTGTTCTTCAATGACATGTGTGCTGTAGGAAAAGACGCAGATATATAGATGTTTTTGAACTATTATATATATTTTTTCATTTACGTTTATATAACTAATATTGAAATATTTACTAATATTAAAATGTCCTATAATGAGCTATTACCAGAAAAGTCCGTTTTATAGCTACATTTGGCACTTCTCAAAAATAACATTTCAGAACCCTAGAGAAAGGGTGATTCGAGACTTCATACAATGTGTGTTCTTTCACAGTATTCACCATTGAATAATTAATCCAGCGGATTTTCTTGCAGTTTTGACGTCTCATGTACGTTAAAATTGACATTTTAACCAAACATACTATACATTACTAACGTCACTATACATTATAGTTCTGGAATTATTAAGAGAGGAATGTATTAAGTAACTTAATAGTTACCCAGGACATTACAGGGCAATGTTAAATATGATATCATACATCAGAACTATAACTTAAGCTTGAAACACATACATTATATGCTTGTACAAACTTCTCATTTTGTAATATCTTACATAACTTACATTAAGTGTTACGACTCAATGCTTGCAGAACCTCAAACAATGTGTCACTGGTAGATTTGCAGCAGATCATGAGGGCCCAGAAAACACACTCTCTGAAATGATTAACAAATGTTTCTAAAGAGAGTACGTTGAAAAGTCGTATATACATGAATATATATACAATTATATTGGAAATATATTAAACTATTTTTAGACTTGGACACCTTGCGTGCTGAAGTATATAAATATCATCATATAAAGTGTTATATATAACAGTTATACTTTGTGGTAACTACTCACTTATCTTAACTTTCAGATGAAGTAAAAAATACCGTCACAGTTAGAGTGACATTATTAGTGTACCTTATCATGCGCGGTTGAAATGACTTTTAATATTTTGAGGCGTTTTAAATAAATCATCGATGTTATTTATGATTTTTTATCAAAATAAATATTTCTTATAAAATCAATAAAAATAAAAATTGCGAAAAAATAATAAAATACTAAAGATATTTTAACAAAGCAAACCAGGAATCATTGCTTCTGCTTATTCGATGTACTTTGCATGATTTTCAAGTTTCCTACCTTTTGATGTCCTGGTGAATGCCATCCACAATCAAATAGTGAGTTATTCTTTACAATCGTGTAATGGAATTAAATATTTACATTTCCACATCTTAGAGGGAGATAATATTTTTCAAAGGAACTCAAAACAGTCAACTTCGAATTATGTGCCCAAACCACAAGGTCACAATTGATAATGTTAAAAAAAAAAACATAACTTTGTGATGTTGAAAATTAATTCGTAGCGAAAAATTATGACTCAGAGTGTAAAATACTAATCTATTAACAATGGTGACAAGGAATTAATGACATTGAATTCAATTAAAGAAGTTATACATAGAGTTAAAAATTATTAACAAATGCATAAGTTGCTACTGTCTTCTGAAATACACTTATCATCTGAGAATATTTTTTTAATTTTTATTCATCCAAGTAACCTATAGGCATCATTAATTTTATTGCGTAATAATAATTTTTACCGTAGCTGAAGAATTATTTATTTACATATTAATACTTTTTCAATGCACGTAGAGAGATTCACTCACAGTCTAAGGGTCACGTGTTTGAATTCCCGTTCATGTTCATCCTTACAGCTGTGGAAGCGTTATAAAGTGACGATGAATCTCACTATTGGTTAGTAAAAATGCAGCCCAAGAGCTGGCGGACCATGTTGATGACTAACTGTCTGGCCCATGATGGCCAGACATGTTTAGGCTTGTGACTCGTAATCTGAGAGTCGCCAAGGGTAGCCGAAGAGTTGGCGGTGGGTGGTGATGACTAGCTGCCTTCCCTCTGGTCTTACACTGCAAAATTAGGGACGGCTAGCACAGATAGCCATCAAGAAGCTTTGTGCGAAATGTAAAAAAAACAAAAACATTTCTTATAACTGAAATCAGTTCACAATTAAAACATGTTTATCGTGTTTTTAGAAATGTTTGGAGTTTCTTAAGGCCTCAGTTAAGATATAAAGTGGCTTAGCACTGAGTCTAAAAGCATATAAGGCAAAAATGCAGGTTCTGATAATTATTTTGTTTGTTTTTAAATTTCGACCAAAGCTACTCGAGGGCTATCGGCGCTAGCCGTCCCTAATTCAACTGTTGGGTTACTCTTTTTTACCAACAAATACTGGGATTAATAGTCATATTATAATGCCCCCACGGCTGATAGAATAAACAGGTTTGGTGCGACCGGGATTCGAATCCGCAACCTCACATTACGAATCGAACGCCTACCTGGTCATGCTTTGCCTGGTTCTTATAATCCTGACAGGTGGACCACAGGTATCCGAATTTGCAGTTTCGTGTTGAACGTCAAAGAAGCAAAAATATTAGAGTGTGTGCAAAATTTGTAAATCGATTAGCGTGTATGAAATACCAAAGAATTTCAGTTTACAAATTCTGCTCAACAGATGAAAGATCTTCCGTGATGACGAGAAATCACAAGAAATAAAAATGTCTCTCTAAGACGGCTTGATATGGGTATTAGCACTTAAATTCAAACAACGTTTCGACCGTCTTAGTTCATCTTCAGATTAACAAAGAGAGAGTCAGCAACGAGTCAAAGGAACGAAAGTGTAAAGGTGTTCGGGGTTGTACAGGGCGTTGCAGTTGGAAGTTAGGTAATTAATTAGCATAGGTACAAAGGCGTTTCTTTATGTTGATTTCATTTTGTTTCAGTTATTGTGTAAGTAGGACTCCTTGATTTTGGTTTAAAGAAAATAACATTTCTTTTTGGTTTTTTGTAATGAAAACTATTTTGTTAATGACATGTCTGAAGTTAGTTTTGTCTTTAGAAGAAGTCGATGTTTAAACTGATATCATTAATGCTTATTTTCACGGTCTTTGTTACACTGTTGAAACAATGTGAGAATACTAATATAACGTTTGTTTATTTATAATTAAACACGAAGCTGCACAATTGGCTATCTGTGCTCTGTCTCCTACAGGTAATAAAATCGCATTTTACCTATGTGATTCCGTAGACATACCACTGTGCCATTAAAGGTAATATACCTGAGAAAAAGGGGAATGTTGTATAGTAAATACGTAGTATATTATTTATGCGTGCACGGTTTGAATTTTATTATTCGTGTTAAAGGTATAATGAAATGATAATGATTACTTTCGTAATATTCTGATAATATATATATATTTTTTTTGTTCTTTTACACGCAGTAAAGTTTATAATGAAATAATTAATTGCGGAATGTCTTTGTTGACAGTGAAATATCAAATAACACCATATTAATAATCGTGTACGAAACCGACTATTGCAAGATTGGTTGATTATTTGTTATTTATTCCGTGATGACGAGAAAACCCACTTGTAGAGAACAATATATATGTAAAAACGGCTAGTAAGAGTTGAGAAAACTTTTATGTAGAGGAACAAACAATGTTTTGACTTTCTTCGGTTATCGTCAGATTCACAATGAAAGAAAGAGTTAACTGACTGACAGTTGACCACTTGTTTGAAGAGGGTTGTGTAATTGAGTGCAAGAATACAGAGAACGTGCTGAGATTTTGATTATATTTTTAATATGGGTATAAAGGTGTTCCTTTTTTGTGTTTCATTTTGGGCTTCAGTTCCTGTATAAGTAAGGCTTCTTTAATTTTGCGTTTATGTTTGTTTTGGTATTTATATGTTTCTCAAGGTTATGTTGTGTTTATCTGATTTGAAGTCGACTTGTGACACAACAACAAAGAAAACAACCAAAAATAACCAACAGAAAGAAGACAAGTTTGACCATTTTATTGACATCCAAACTTTCCAGAAAAAATTTAAAAAATATATTTTCGAGAAACATCTAAAAACAACACTTTATATCATTGCAATAGAAAAAAATTGTAGCTACAAAATTTTGCCGTGAAACAAAACTAAAAATTGTAGTTATAGTGTACTACAGTGTGTGCCAATTCATTACTCAAGTTTAGTTCTTACAACTTTCTAAAAATTACATATTTGGTTTAATAAAAAAGAAAGTTATAAAACGTTTTCAAAAATGTCTTGAATAACACAGTGTAAAATTTGTGGTGACAAAAACCCACTTGAAGTAAAAATGAATCTCAGAACGATTGGTATGTGTATTAATAATTTTATTGATAAGCAAAAAACATACCGTATTTTCCGGTTAATAAGCCGAGGCCAATTTTCAGCTCTGAAAATGAGGGTTTTTGCTTTTTACCGCCCAATTAGCCGAGGCAGAGAATGACCCGTACGACGACCAGGTCTCTGCCGAGGATTTGAATATATTATTTGGTGCTTCTGACGATGAAGATGATGAATTTGATGGATGTTAATACATTTCTGAGATTAAAGTGTGCATTTTTTTATGAATTTTGTTATTTCTATGAATACATGTCATTCGTAATGTCTAGACCTTTTTCTATTAATAAATAAAGTGTATTCAACTAAAATAACTTTGCCGTAACTATGAGATCAAAGGTATGATTTTGGGGCCGATTTTGGTCTTCGGTATTTTTTGATCCAAAGCTGTTGATCGGTCAATAAGCCGATCCCCAAAAACAGGTCCAAAATTTAGGGCCAGAAATTCGGCTTATTAGGCGGAAATTACGGTATTATGAGAAACACAGTATTACTCAGAGACAACTTATCTGTTTTTTATTCATTTGGATTATCTCATTTTGACACGACTAATCAGTTTTACTTAAGTATGTCATTATTTTAGAGAGTTTGCACCTGAATTTCATGACATTTAAAAATTAATATTTTAATGCTTCTGAATTCTTCTAATACGAATACCCATTAATAATTTTGTATTCCTTGATTATTACTTTCATAGCCAAAATTTTTATTTATTGTAACATTAACTTTTAAAGGCACTGAATGAGGAGGAAGAAAACATGTCGAAACACAACAGAGAAAAAGATAAAAACTGAAGGAGAAGTTTTGAATAGCTCAAAAAAATAACTTAAGATATAGTATTTTAAGTACAAAAATCTTTCATTCACATTGGACGTATCTCATGCTGTCCAAGATTACTAGTGGTAAAGTAAAAATAAATTAAGTGAATTTAAAAGTGATGACCTTACCTAGAGCTATAAAGTGGGATGGGCAAGGAATGAGGTGGATGGTCCTTAATGTTTTTATCCACATCATATATCATCAAATTTACAAAACATTACCAAATGAAAATATGTCAATACACCTACAATTCACACCGTATGTTGTTATAACTGTTTTATACATGAACTTATCGTATCTAAAATAAAACGTCAGCACAAATGTGATAATCAAAATGATAAAAAATAACCAAGCACCATTCAAATAATCTACTTTTAAATAAAATAAAACTTGAAGACAAAATGTGGCATTCTTATTATACCATTTTAAGCCTGTAAGAAGTAACGTGAGTTAAATCGGAATAAATGACAACCCAAAAGTTTCTGAGCATAAACAAAAATATCAAACACGGAACATGAGCAATAGCATTTCTTTTCATGCATTACATCCTGGCTGTCAAATTGACTGGAAATTAACAATGATTTTATACAAAATAGATAACTACATAAAGAAAACAAATTGTAAAAAGCTAATTTTAATATCTTCCTATAAGATTTTGACCTAAACAATTTTCTGAGCTTCGTTTTGCCTTAATGGTAGGCATCACGATGATCTAGTTGGCTAGAAGAAGACAATGCCAGACAAATGGATGATGAAATGTCAAAACTAGTTTCTACTTTCTGATAGTATTTTTCCGTTTAGTGTAGTTTTAAATTGTCATTTAAAACAAATGTTAACACCTCAATTTGTAGAAGTTATTGGAATCAGGATAATACAGCTATTATAGGGTAAATACAGTTGCCCGCTACATGCAGATATAGTATCATTTGTTAAAGGATACCTTTAACCCTACAAAATAGAAATTCCAAAGATCCACGTTTCTTGCACCTGATAATTTAGCACTTATAATTACAAATTACAAATCAGACTAAAAGAATTATGTATACCTGAAACAAGAAGAAAAATGGAAAACAGATCATGCTAATGTTATTATGAGTTTATGAACATAAAACAACAAGGAATAGAATCGTAGTTTAATAAAAAATATTTTTTACTCCATTGACTTCAAATAACCTGTATAAAATTTGAACATAATCTTTTCAAAAAATGTTGGTCATCATTTTTGAATTCAGTCACTGGTGTTAAACAAGAAGCAATAAAATATGAAATTTACCATTACTTTCAAGTTTTTTTACAAATATAAAAGAAACATTTATATGTGATACATGTTACAGAATATGTTAAATTTTACAATTAACAAGTTCACGAGTTTGTCTGTTTTGAGAGTAAACGAGCATTGCGTTAGCTACTGTCCAAACAAAAGAGAAATCGAAACTTGCAATTTCGAATTTTAAGTCTATTAGCTATCTGCTCTCCTGCCCGGAATCTTGCACGTTAAAAATTTTTATAAGTGATAGTAGTAACTGTACAATATGGAACTATATTGTATTAATTTTTGTAACATAAGCTAAGATTGTGACATTTAGTATTTTATTGCTATTTCTTCAAGAAAAGGTGCCATGTTGATGGATGATGTCTCGAAAATAAATAAAACTGTAGCCTCGTTGTACAATCATATCATTGTTGCATGACAACTCTATCTTCATAATTAATACTCACTTGTGTATTATTTTGTGCTCACTAAGTAGACTTTTCCTAACCAAGTGTCACCTGCTGGTACAGCGGTAAGTCTACAGATTTATAACGCTAAAATTAGGGGTTCTTTCTCAATACAAATACATTTTAGAATACATACAATACAATTTATAATAATAGTTATTCCACATAATGATTTAAATACAAATGTTTTACAAATTTACAAAGAGTATTAGTCTTCCATCTTATTCAAAACTTCCTCGATATCATAGTGAGGGTTTACGATGAGCGAATTAATTTAAAGCTAATTTTTGATACAATTCACTAAAGAGGGAGCGAGCTAATTCTTTGCTTATCACATGCTGATTACAAGTCGAGATTCGAACGAATGAAGTAATGTAATATTTCACAAAAATACCAATATCTGATGTTAATTCATTGAAGTTAAACGATGTATAATGTTCTAAATCTATGTAAGTTCCTGTTTGGTATCTGAAATAAATAATCATCATTCACAGCTATAATTTCTCAGGTTAACAGAATACCAAATGAAGCAAATCAACGATAAATACTGTCTCTTGGCGTTCCAGTAAATAATTTTAAAAGGATGAGTCAAATTTCTAGAAATTTCAGCTTCCACAATAATCTTAATTATCACTCGCACTTATATAGCCACAGAGTATGTCGTTTATTTTTGAACTAGAGTATCTTTCACAACTTTAGGAATTTCACAAAACACATTTAACCTTATAAATTTCACGCAGACTCTGACATGTTTATTGATAAACCATATTTATCAATATATGCATAATGAAATTACAAAAAATACCGTTTCATAGAAGACAAAAATAAAATCAGTATGTACCAAAAGATGATGCATTCTCAAAAAAAATGTTGCAGCTGTCTTCACAAAGAGCAAAAAGATGAAATATAAGATCAGGAAATTGATTATGTAATGTTAAATATCAGTAAATAGTCTCTCCCAGTGTAACTATTTATATTGGTAATACATTAAAAGATGATACACTTTCACCCGTAAGTATATTTAAATATTTTAAGTGTCACTTTCCAAAGCTTAAAAATACGATATAGGCCTAAGCTATAATCCTCACCTGGTGGAATAACTATGTCATAAAATATATGTAAATAACTTCCTGCAGACTTAAAAGTATTTAGAGTTTTTAGTTGTACCTGAATATACATGTCATGTAAAAGGTATGAATTACACAGTTTGATAGCACAAAACAAACAAAGCATTAAATCTTACAAGTTGATTTTAAAAAATTAGGTAAGGTTTTTGTTGAACAATCAAATGTTCAGGTATTTCTGTTGATACAACCTGAAATCCCAATTGCCTTAACATTGGCAACAAGCACATAGCTTGGATGAATTTAGAGATATAATAATTGTTACACCGAGATCCCTTTACGTTCAAGACTCTGTGAAGGTTACTCTTATCCAAATAATACTTACAATTCATATTATGATAATACACATGCATTAACTTCAATTTATTGTAATTAAAACCCAACTCCATCTATTTACACAAATCACCAAATAACTTAAACCATTTTGTAAAGAACCAGCAGCATCCTCACAATTAGTAACACTCTATTCCTTAATATCATCCGTAAATTTAAGTAATTTATTGTCCATTGTTTCATTTATTTCACTGATGTAAATCACAACAACTAAGTGTTAACACTGAGCCCTGAGTTACCTTTCTTGTTACAATTATCCAGTTTAACTGAACTCTATTTATAACAGCATCTGCTTTCTTTCATCCAGCCACTTTTATATCAAATGAACCAACTTGTTCCAAAATCCATAGATATATTTTTAGAAGCCTTACATTCAGTTTGCTGTCCATTGCAGTCTAGCTAAATAAATATGAGTTGTCATACCATGTTATTCTGCATTTAAAAAAAATGTTTATGTAATTATCAAATTGGCATCGAACAATTATCAGGAATTATAATGATATTGAAAGAAATTCCGCGAATTCTGAGATATGCATATTTTTCCCAGTATTCATACCTTTGTGATTACATTTCTACTTGCCCCCCAGTGGCCCAGCGGTATGTCTGCGGACTTACGACGCTAAATACCGGGTTGCGATACCCGTAGTGGACAAAGCACAGATAGCCCATTGAGTAGCTTTGTGCTTATTTAAAAAACAAACACTTTTTTAAGACACCATCTACTGTAAGGTAGACATATAAGAATCTATGTCATCTAATTGTGTTGATAAAGTACTTGCTCCAGGAAAGATAAATTTCGAGAACCTTACAACTTAACAAAGGGTAACAAATAAATTGTATTGAGAAGAATGTATGGCTTATTATACTTCTAAGTGATAACCTTTTGTAAACTTATGACTAAACTATATAAATGCCTTGTTTCTATGCAAAATTCTCTTGAGCTTTACAGAAATGGCAGTTGGAACAGATTTGTTTTGCATTATACACTTTATTTAACATCAAAGTATTAATTTTAAATTTGACACAGAATAAGATGTTATTATTTTATGAAACGTAAAAAATAAGACATGCAAGAGTACACTGCATGCCCGATGTATCCGTACCAGATTTACCAGGGTTAAGATTAGTTAATTTACACATTTAACATCAATATATGTTACTTATATTTAAAATTAATATTTAAAAAAATTCACAGAGTAAACAACTGCTGTTTAAATTTTAACACATTAATGTTCACTTGGAAATAATGTAACCTTACCTGCCGTCAAACATAAATTAAAAAACATTTTGGTGTCTCGCAAATAGACCTGAGTAACATTTTGACTTGTGATTTATAATATTAAAATCCATAGCTTGATCCCTTTTGTTCCCTTCAAAGTTTCAAAATGTTTCATTTCATTTTACTGAGGCTTAAGGTTATGAACAATGAAGACTGGTTCCATGTATTCACGCCTGAAGCGTAAAATAATATTATGTAATACATTGTATTTAAATCTTCATATTACACTTATTTCTCTTCCGTTTAATTTTGCATTATTGAAGGTTTAATCTGCAATTTATAAATTCATCACAAATTATATTTCTTTTCAAAAAGAAGAATGAAGGTTATGGAAAAAAAACACAGAACCTCGTCATTTTACACATCTAAAAGTAAGTAAGTTTTATTCAAGTTTAAAAAATTCATTCTTTGTTAAGAATAAATAATGTTCATACTTGTGTTATCAGTATACACCTGTTCCTACATCAAAATGCAGATATTTCTTTTTGGAAAAAGTATATTGTGACAAATACTCTACGATATACACAGTACCTATTTCTTGGAACTTGTATAGTAAGAAATAAATAACAAAAAATCAAAGAGAATAAAACGAGAAATAAACGAGACATACTTAATAATACTAAAATTATACAGGGTGTCCCAGAAGTCGCGCACCATACGTACATATAATAATGTCAAAGGATTAGCACTGCAACCCTCAACAAAGTAAAAGACAGTTTTATAAAGAGAATTGATGAATGTATCAAAGCAGAGGGTGAACAGTTTGAGCATCTGTTATGATTATTATCAATAAAATTGTTATTCATATGTATTAACATAAAAATTTATATGGTGCGGGACTTCTGGGACACCCTGTATATTTCCAAAGTAAATTTCTGTTGCACAGAATATTATAATTAGAAAAAAAAGAAATAATGTTTTTGTTATTTCCTTTTAGGTCTTTTTTATGTATTCCTAAAACGTTTTTAAACACAATATAGACCCAAATGTTATTCATTAACTTTTTTGTTCCCCTTAAGTAAACATAAAACAACGAGTATTCTCTGATCTGAGAACTAGTGGCGTATTTTGGTGGTTGGCTAGATGGGGCTCAGCCCCGGTTTCCATGTGGGCACATTAAAATTTTATTCTATCTAAAATTACTTAGTATGTAAGGCCTACGAAGTAATAAAACTTGAGTTCTCTCGAAATTGAATTAGTCCAAACTCATAGTTAAAATGATTACAAACAAACACCCACCTTGCTAGTACAGCGGTAATTTTACCAAGTTACAACGCTAAAATCATGGGTTCGTTTCCCCTCCGTGAGCTCAGCAGATAGACCAATGTGGCTTTGCTATAAGAAAACAGACACAAGCAAATAAACACAATTTTAAATATTATATTAAATAAGCAGCTGTTCTCAGAAATACACACTTAAAATTTGAAAGAAAATAAATATAGGCTTAAATCATTCTAGAAAATGACCTTTTAGTTATCATGCGTATAAAACATCTAAAAGCGTCACAACAATAAATAAAAAAATCAACCAATTTTTGATCAGTCCTTTTTGTATATGATTATAAACTTTAATGATAATGATAGTGACAAAGGTGTGTTTAGAAATATTGTTCTATTGTATTTCACTATCAACACAGAAATGCAGTAACTAAATATTTCATTGTAAAATTTACTGCATGTGAAAAATATATATTTTTGGAATATTATAAAAGTATCCACGACCATTGAACACGAATATTAAAATTTATACCCGTGCATACATAAATGTATGTATGTATTCGTCACATACCATTATCCCTTTTTTCTCAAGGATATTGCGCCTGGTGGAACAGTAACATGTGTGCGAACTCTCACCGATAGAACCCAGTTTCGATACCCTTGTGAGCAAAGCATAGGTAGTCCACTATGTAGCAAACGTTATTATATGTTGGAACAAAGTAATAAAGACCGTGAAAATAAATATTGGTGAAGTCCGTTAAAACAACGACATTGACCTCTACTTTAGACTAAACTAGTTTGCTTCTTACATGTTATTGACAAAATTATTTTCATGACAAAAAAGAGAAAATGTGAGTTTCTTTAAACCAAAATCAAAGAAACTTTAGTTATACAACAACTAAAACCAAAACTATCTTAACCAAACTTCAAACCGCAGTGGGTTAAGGCATGCGACTCGTAATCTGAGGGTCGCGGGCTCGCAACCCTGTCTCACCAAACGTGATCGCCCTTTCAGCCGTATGGGTGTTATAATGTGTTGATCAATCCCACTATTCCTTAGTAAAAGAGTAGCCCAAGGGTTAGCGGTGGGTGGTGATGACTGGCTGCTTTCTCTCTTGTCTTACATTGCTAAATTAGGGACGGCTAGCACAGATAGCCCTCGAGTAGCTTTGTGCGAAATTCAAAAAATAATCAAACAAAACAAATACAAAATCTGAGCATTTGTCCATCGTCAACAGTGGACTGGAAGCATATATGGGGGTACAGATGACAAACAATAATCGTAGCCAAATCAAAACAGGTCGTATTTGTATTACTAGAAACTTAACATTTATTGGTTACGGGTTAAATATGGTGAAAAAAAATTGGATGTTCCTAAACGCCTATTACCACTAAATTCCGACAAATTTCAGGATGATAACTAACAATCAAATACCCATGAAGTTTATTAGACTTCGTCAGACTTTGTACAAAGCCATGTCTCAAATATTTTCTTTCACTTTCATGTTATACTTTTGGCATTGTACATTGAAATTATTATACTACAAACAAGCTGATAATCCTTTAACTGCAAATGTTGGGTATTAAACAGCATAAATTCATTTGCTATGAAGTAGCGGCTATTCACTGCTTTATGATCGGAAAGCTTCTCATTCAGCCTCTGAATGTTAAAAAAACAAAGGAAAGAGGTATGAAACAATTATAAGTTGAAGTTATTTGGAGATGTACTTTGGAATTTCATTGTTCGTATTTAAAAATTTCGTCAATACTTTTCAATTTGTTTCGTCGAGTTTCAAATTTAGCTCTGAATAACATAACTACTTAAAATAAGAGTGAAAATTGAGAAGTAAAAATTCTGACCGTAAGTTGTGTGAAACTTTTGAAATCATAATTTGCAGAAGGACATTTTGTGATCACTGCTGTCATAAAACTTTGATTACTTGCATACAGTTTGGACGAAAGAGTGAATGAATCTTTGTCCTCCTTCTTCTAAGGGAAGGAAAAACTTCATGAAGCTAGAAATTTGTAAAGGCGGATTTGCTCGAAATAATCATGAAACAACGTAACGTCTCTGAAAAAGAAATATACATAGATGGGAACGCATTTCCATAACACTACACAATTGCTTGTATTACCTTCTTCATGTGGATGTATCTTTAAACAATTAGTTAAATTCTAATACAATTTGTCCAATCCGGAAGAAGCTAGACAATGAACGGTAAATATGTCAACAAAGTTCTGATAATTCTTGGGAAATTATACTATAGTTCAAATTATCGGCTCAGATCTGATGAATGAATGATATTAAAGTGGGTTTTATAAATCGAAATATTCACGAAAACAGCAACGTTCTCAACATTCAACACGAAAGCTCTTTTTGCAGTTCTTATTGTGGTCGTAAGACTTACGATGACAAAACGCAACTCATAGGACATGATGAGGAAACTGATGTGCAGTAAGTTCATTTTTAAAGTTTATTAACATATAAAATTGTAAGTAATCGTTCTTTTGAAGTAAATATTCTCTATTAATACCTATATTAGATCAGGTGAAACAGAAGAAAGTCTTAAAACTATATTAATATTACTAGAGCAAAATCTTATCACAGGTATATTAAAGTTAAGAAATAGTCTGAAATTGTCTCATTCGTACCATTGCAATTTTTAATGAATCTAAAAAGTTAAGGTACGGTTTTGAAAATTTCAACAGATATCTTCTATCAAAGATGTAACATCCACTTCTAGAATTATTTTCATTACAAGTCCTTTGAAGTGTTGTTATAGCTGAGCAATAAGTAAAGCAATTGAGATTTCAACAAAAATTATATGTTTCAGATTAAACCAATCAAGATTGTAAACAAAAACTGGTAATTTTCAGATTTAACCAATATAAATTAAAAATAAAGGCTTGTAAGTCTGACAGTTAAATAATATAAATCAGAAAAAAGGAGTAAGTTTCAAATATAAAACTATCAAGAAACAATTCAGAAATTTTGTTTTCTTCAGTAAAAATGTCATGAGTGTTGCAACACAAAAATGCGCCTACAAAGAAATTCCTAAATAAAATCTGCTCAGTGATGTAATACAGTAATGATGGCTCATTGTTCACATAAATCTGAGAAAAATATTTTTTCTCACAGCTGATAAATATTATTGAATGTTAAGTTTTCCAGAAAAGACTCCAGGATGGATAACCTTTCGAAGGAACTAACAGTTGTACTTGCGGGTATTTCTGGTAGTTTGTATAAGGATTTATCTCACCAACTCACATTAATGCTTTAAATAATATGTTGTAATATATCCAGTATAATGTATTGTAAGTATGCGAATCAGAAAACTTACGTTTAATATTACCCATGGGCTTACTTTAAGTTCCTATTAACTTCATCAGGTGCACGCCTACGTTAAATCTCAGCTTTTATTTTTGATATTCACAACTTTTATTTGTAGTTGAACACAAAGATACACAATGGGCTGTTTGTGCTCCTTCCAACATTAGTATTGAAACTTCTTTTCTAGCGTTCTGGGTCCGCAGACATATCGCTTTACCACTGGATCCTATTAAAGATATTTACTATTCACTACTGATCTTTTTAGATTATTTAAGTAACTCGTTGTTTTGTTCTTCATTGGACGAGACGTTAAAACGTCGATTATGCAATTAATTTTTAAAATATCTGTGGTTAAGATATAAATGAAGTTTGTTTGACGCAGATAAATTTTTATTCTACTTGCTATAATTTATTATTGTGTAAATTATTACAATGTTTTTTATTGAGCTCTGTGGTCTCATTCTCGATCACTGTGGTCTCGACTACAACAGTGACTCAATGCTACAGCATTGAGATACATTCCTCAAAGTGGACTCACACCACTGAAAACCGAGTTTTGATACCTGTAAGGGACAGAATCCAGATAACTGGAATGGCCAAGCGTGTTAAGGGGGGAGACTCATAATCATAGGTCGCAGGTTCGCATCACTGTCGCGCTAAACATGCTTTCCTTTTCAGCCCTGTGGGCATTATGATGTGACTATCAATCCCACTATTCGTTGGTAAAAGAGTAGCTCAAGAGTTTGTGATGAATAACTGCTTTTCCTCAAGTCTCTTCTTGTTAAATAAGAGACGGGAAGCAAAATTAAAACCAATCATGCAAAAGCAACTTTTGAGGATAGTAATTTCAAACTCTACACTAGTAACTCACATTTAGAAGTTTCTGCACACTAAACTTCATGTTCAGCATGACCAGTTGGGTTAGGGCGTTCGACTCGTAATCTGAGGGTTATGGGCTCGATTCTCCGTCGCACCAAAGAAGCTCGCTTTTTCAACCCTGCGGTTGTTATAATGTGACAGTAAACCCAACTATTTGTTGGTAAAAGAGAAGCACAACAGTTCACCGTGGTTGGTGAAGACTAATGTCCTCTGTCTAGTCATTGCTAAATTAGGTACGACTAACGCAGATAACCCCTGAGTAAGTTTGCGCGAAACTTATAAACAAAACAAACACAACACTTTAGAATAACAATTCTGAGAGAATGAATGTTATATGCTTAATGGATACAAAAGATAAGGGTGTCCTCTTCACGTTTTATACATTTATAACGACTTTTAGTTGATGAATGAAATGCGATATTCACTGAAGACATATTAAACGGTTCATACATGGAATCTGAACCGTGAACTAAAACATTGTATCTCAAATATCTGGAAAAAGACAAGATTCATTTACTCCAAAAAGAAAAAAAAATATTTTAAAATAACCAAGTTTTGTCACTATTTTAAAACGCTGGTCAGTGTTATGTGATTTTTCCACCATATTTGGTATTAACTAATTACACTGATATACGAAATGTTACTGGATTTATCAGATGTAATTGACATAATTCTTAATCATTTTAATGTTATTTATATTTCCAGATTCAACAGATCATTTAACAGCGAATGAGAATCAGCATCTACATATTACTGATAATAACCTGAATCTTTCGTGATTTTCTTTCCTTCGAAATGTGTTTAACTCTAAAATACGTTTATTTTGAAAATAAAACTGTCAAAACAACATTGTTGAGTTCTTAGTGTTTTGTGAAATATCAGTTTCAGGTTGTGATGAAGCAAAGGGTGCCGTATGATTTTGATAAGCTACTTAATTATATGTTGTTAATTTCAGTATCTTGTTTACAAAGAAAGAACCCAGTGTTGTATTTTATAAAATAAAAATATTTTTTAAAATTATTTTTAAACATAAATGTTCAATACAGATAGCATCCATCATTTTCAAGTTCTAAAAAAATCAAAATATGAAATGTTCCAAATAACACGAGTTCAAAGTTGCAATTCATTCTTCAAACTTATTTCAAAAGTGAAACTGTATTATCTTTCATATCCATCGCGCAGAATGTAACTCCTGGTTAAAGCGTTGTAAATCTATAAATTAAAGGCTGTTCTATCAGTGAACCTAAAATAGGTTGTAACTTATCGTTAAAATTGTGACACATAAACAAAATCTTGACGCAACATTAAACACCCAAGAGGGTAGAATTCAGAGTTAAATCCTTCCAACCTTTTCTTTTCATTTATACATATCGAACATTTTTATAGTGTTAGTACGATGAATAAAAAATATTTAACTAATAATAAACGTTGGTTGGACACTTGATCAAAAACAGCAATGTTAAATATTGAACTTCAGATGTAAGTGATGAGTTGATAATGAGAGAAATGTACGCTTTGTGTTAGTGAATCTTTATTTATAGGAAGAAGTTATGGCAAAAAACGTTAAACCTTAAATTGTTTTGAATTATTATGTTAAATCAAATAAATATATTCAAGGAATAGTGAGAAACTGCAGGAACACGGAAAGGAAAGAAAATAAACTTAATAGGAAACATTCATATTTTTGTGAATGTAGTTATTAGACGACAGATTATAGAAGTTTAAAAAACACACAAAAATAACAACTAAAATAATTAAATTATTTTCATTAGGTTTTTTTAAATACAATCATAAACTGTACTGCAAAGTTCGTTATAACTCGAGTGTAATGTCACCGTCTTCATCAACATCTATAATCTTGCATGTATTTTAGTAGATTTCTATATTTTAACTCTAGCCATATTCAGTTTATGTTGCACATTTTGTATTCCTTTTTTTTTCTTAACATGAATCTGAATATAATTTATATCATGATACTTTTGTTTACATTTCAGTTTTTACACAAGAACATCTATTGCTTATAACAGTGAGGTGGTTTAAAGCATACCAATGACAATAACACTGCGAAAATAAATAGAAAAATTACGTTTGTACAAGAGTGTTGCACTAATCACTGTGCTGAAAACGTTGCACCTTTATCTGTACAAACATTCTACATGCCCAAAATTAAAATACAGAAATCTTAAATATATGCAAGTGATATCAACACTGTAACAAGGACTATGGAAAAAAGTTTACTGATGTTGATCTAGACGATGACATTACCTTATACTTTAAAGTGGAAATTGACTTGTTTCGTATACTTTCTTTACAAAATGTAGAAATATTAAAACTATTTAAAACGTTCATTCATAAATATTCTCATTCTGTCTATTTATGAATTATTTGTTTGTCAATTCATCTCTGAACCAGCTTGTATAGTTCCCCTTTTTGTATTGCATTTCTAACGGTAATACATAAAAAATAATAAATATTGATTAATGAAAGAAAATACTATAAAGTAAGTGTCAATTACTGGAGTAATTCACAGTAAAGAGCTCAGAACACAAAACGATGTCGATAAAGGAAAGTGTAAAAACAGATATTATGCGACTCCTTATCCTTTAGTTAAAATTTCAGCTACTTGAAAGGGCACCGTTTCTCTACATTAAGGACACGCCCACTTGCGTGCCACATCTGACAGAATAAACACAATAAGCAATACTATATAAACACGTGAGCTATTTTTTTCTGTTAGCAAACAAATGGTACACTTACGAAACATGTTAGGATTTAAGTGCTGATTAAAGACTTGTTGACTGAAGTTAAAGGAGGATTAAATACTTCTACACTAGGTAAAAGTGTGCACCAAACATTATCTGTTTCGTCTTGAACGGAAAATGAAAATAAGTTTGAAATAATCCCAAATATTTCGTACCAGAAAAATTTAAATGTTTAAGGAATTTTAATTTTGTTTTGCATTTTGCGCAAAGCTACACGAGGGCTATCTGTGCTTGCAATCCCTAGTTTTACAGTGTAAAAATAGAGGGAAGGCACCTAGTCATCGCTACCCACCGCCAACGCTTGGGCTACTCCTGGATTGCGAGTTGAATGCCTCAACCACTTGACCATACCGGCTCACGTTGAAATAAATGTAAAGCATTGTTGATCAGGTTATCATGAAGCACGTGGGAATAATAGTTGTTATTTATGCACGATGTCACCAACAGCGTGATTAGAAAATAATAAATGATATATTTTCCTTCTTAGTTTGTGTGTTTTCTTATAGCAAAGCTACATCGGGCTATCTGCTGAGCCCACCGAGGGGAATTGAATCCCTGATTTTGCGTTGTAAATCCGAAGACATACCGCTGTACTAGCGGGGGCCCTTCTTAGTTACTCTTCAACGTAAAATAATTCTCATGATTGTTTATGTTTATGCCAACCCAGCTTAGCTAAAAGAAGCAAAAACACAAATACTTAAACAACAACATACAGGAAGTTATATACTAACAAAGGTTTACATAGATCCAGGACAAACAAAGGCGGCATTCTCATAAACTATTCAAATAGTAAGAGCAATACTTTGGGAAACATATGAGAAAAACCATACTTTTGTACAATGACAATAGCCCCCTGCTATTACAGCGGTATGTCTACGGATTAACACGGCTAAAATCAGAGGGTTCGATTCCCCTCGGTGGGCTCAGTAGATAGCCCGATGTGACTTTGCTGTAAGAAAAACACAGACACGCAACGACAATATAGTTGACTAAGGTATATCTGCCTTTAAATGTTATTAATAATAATCCAGAAAAACTTATTATCGGGGACAGGTTAGTTATATTTATAATGAATAAGTTTAATTGTGTATGCATATGAGTAATAGATGTAACAGTAGTGAGTAATAGGACTGTGTGTGCTATCTTACAAAAAGTAAACTTTGTTGTAAGTGTTGAAGATGCTACAACGAGTAAATATGGACATGGCTGAAAAGGGTATATTAATTAAAACATCAGCGTATAATTGCACATAAAGCAAGTAAAGCAACGACAAATAAAATATATTATCAAAGAATCTATGAAAAGAGATATCTTGTCAAGAAAGGAGCAAGACGCATGGCGAGCACAAAACCGTCCCTCATATAAAACACGTGTTGTAAACTTAATTCCAGAGCTGCAGGTTGTACATGAGTCGGTTTATAATGTAGTGTGTTATATCATCCATTTGACGAGTTCAGTGTACCTAACTTATTTATATTTCAAGGGATTGCGTTTAATGCATATGGAAAACATTTTATTCAACGTCATCTTGTGGAATAATGGCATCTTAGAAAACTCAGACTGTGGTTGAAAAGGCTCAGATAGTTCATTATGTAGATTTATTCTTAATTCAAATTCATCTCGTTCAACAATTTCACAATTTTGGGGAGATTTAATTAACCTACAAAAATGTCTGTATTCCAAACATTTGACCGAACAATTGCTTAGGGGAAGTAGGAATAGCACTAGTATTAACAATGTTTAATATAAGTTTATAAAGATATGATTCTGTTATGCAAACTTCATTACAATCTTCACATTTTGATTTATTATATTACTCACGTTACGTATTACAACTTCAATTAACCGGAATTTTAACTTGAGCTAACTAGTTAATTGAGTGTTAAATGTATTAAATTTATGTTAGTTGCCAACATGTTTCACAAGAATAATTTTCTTTTTTAATGCAAACATATTTCAATTCACAAAGATAAAACAATACAAATTATAATAAAAGTTACACTAATAGTTATCAGAAAGAATGGTTTATATACAAGTTTGTAAAACTCATATCCAGTGTACAACTAAATATTTTTTCGACTACTCATGTCCACGCCGAGCAAATTAATTCCGAAATGATATTGTTACGCCTCGATTAAGCTAACGACGTCTTTCCAGGCTTGCCTCACGCCCTTCAGCTTTCTCTCCTGTTTCGCGACTAATCTTTATCAAAACTCGACGATTCTGTTATTCACTAGTATTTCATACGTATCTAATACATTGTTGATTCTTACGCACACGAAGGCTCTGAAAATTTCGAGATGTGGAACCTGCACAATAAACAGTTAAATATATACGTTACTGGTGAAAATGAAAATTATGCACAAATAAGCATAAATATTATAGATGTGGTAAATCAGTTACAAGGTTATTGTATCCTTACATAGTATGTCTAGAAAAAGCAGATATGTCTGGGTCTGTAAAAAGAGAAGTTTACATCTCGTATGAGTTTACCGACGGATCTAATGTTATAGATGGAGCATAAAAAGTGGTGCAGAACACGTGCATTAACACAAGCAAACAATGTTTATGAAAAGCTAGGCAGTGCACAAAACAACAATAAAGTGCAAGTCTTCTTTACATTTCTTATAAAAACAAACAGAAAAGCAGTTTAGCTATATAATACATTATGAACCTTGTTCGAAGTATCTTTTTTTTCTATGTTATAATAAGAATATTAAAAGGTCAACTTGAAGTAAGAAAAATGGTTCCAAAATGAAGTTAATAAAGATGAGAGATGGAGCTTTCAACATTTTTAGTATGAGTCTGAGCCTTTACTTTCTTCATAATTATATACACAATGAACAATTAGGTTTGTTTGTGCGTGTTATCCTCACCTTCTAACGTAGGCTACCATATGATGGTAAAATATGCAACACAAGGAGTTAACTCGATCAAGCTTTAAAAACTAAGTATAATAAACAGTAGTAAAATAATTACCTGTGTTTCTATATATCATGTGGGTTAAGTTATACACTAATTGTTACACTAAATTATACACAAAACAAAAGTTTATCTTTTTGTACATCCTTAAGCTGTTTCCTACTTGAAAGTTTGTCTTCATCTTCTTTTAGACATCCCTCATGTTTTCTACCTTTCTTTTGATTGTGAGACACTCTTTTACGAGAGTTTTATCTTCTTAGCTCTGATTTATCTCTTTTGGATTCAGGTCAATAATGTTGCAAATCTATCAAGTTTTGAAAAGTTAGGTCCTGGACTCTTCAAGTATTTTTCCCTTTCTTTTATGTTTTCAGAATATTGGTTTTCACTCTGAGCATATTTTCATTACTGTTTTTCTACCTTCACTTCTAACTTCCACTTATTTGGTATCCAATTCCAGATTACAATACTCTTTGAGAATACTTCATATCTGGTGTGGTTCAACTTGCTTCCAAAATATCCCCAACCCTTTTTTCATGCCATCACACCCTCTATATCTTAAACTTTTATAACATTACACACTGTAACAAATATTGTTCTTGGATAGTATGTGATATTCATTATTGCTTATGTTGAAATGCACAGATAATGGCCCTTCAAATTTTACTTTTGTAACGTTGATAATGAAGTTTAGAAATTAAACTATTTTTAATGTAAAAACCGGCAAACTTTCACGTTTTCATTTATATTAGGTTTGAAAAAATCATAGTAGGTTTTAAAATTTACATATTTTTGTACCGAAATTATACAAGAATGTTTAGAAGTGAGTAGTTTCTCGAGATTTAGGACTGTAATGTAAATCACTTTCACTCATCAGTCCCCAAATATTTGTCCCAATATGTTTTCGTTATGTGTTCCTAGATCACAAAAGCAAAGTTAGAAGAAAAATGTATGTCTTTTCCATTTTAATTTAACCATAAGCAATTGGGATGTAACACATTCTGCCCAGAAACATGAAAATGTTGAAAAAAATTGTTGCACAGTGTTTTTTACCACAGGGACAGCTTTAAAAATTCTTCGTTTTCTGTCTCAAGAGGTGGGCATCCAATGACAGTGTCGTATGTCTGCGAACTCACACTGTTAAAATCTTGATTTCCGCATATTTATTGGGCAAAGCACGGATAGGCCATTGTACTTAATCCAAAACAATTAAAATAAATAGTTTACTTGAAAGAGAATAATAGCTGTTTCCAAGCAAATTTTGTTCTTAATAAAATATTTTTATTCATGTCAATACATTTCCAATAAATATTAGCAAAAAGCTTGTCAGATATATATGAATTACAAATTTAAAATGAAAAGTTATAAGTGAAAAAGATAAGTTTTTGTGATACAATGACATGTCATTGGTTTTTTCACTTTTTTATTATATTGATTTTAATATTGTCATACATCTAGTTTCTATGATTTGTTTTATTGTTCTCTATTGTCTAAACATTCACTAAAATAAAGGAAAAATTGCAGTGATATTGTATATCTACATAAAATTAAACATTTTATATATTTTTTTTATGGTTGGCCAAATGATGTCTGAGTGTTAGGTCCAGTAGAAAAGTGCTTTAAAAAGACAGTGATCTCGAGGTTACATCATCAGTTTGATTAGGAGAACACATTTACATGTGAATTGAGGCATACTTACTTAATACAGCTTCTACCTGAATACTTACAAGCTCATTCCTATTTGGAGATCAGTGTGTTTGGTTTTGCTTCTCTCAAGAGCAAGACACATCTGTGGACCTCATCATAATCCTGTAAAAGTGAGTGTCATTTGGGTGCAAAAGTTCGTTATTTTTATTTTATTTTTACCGTTTATTATGCTATAACATTTATTTATGGTATTCTTATTTTTTACATCAATGTACATCTTGAAACCTTATATATGTTTTAGATTGCCATCAAATTCAATTGGTAATTGCATTATTCCTTGTTGTTAATAAAACGACTTAAATAATTTAGACTGCTTTTAACAAGAAATAATTGGAGGAGAGTTTTCCCGAATATTCAACCAATGACAGCTACAGGTTACTTATCTCTTATGTAGAATCTCTATTTAGTGAATGTTTAATACTGCAAATATAAAATCATTATTTTATTTTTATTGTCTTCCAGAATTTGTCTGGGCCAATGATTCTAGTGTTTTTCCAGTTTATTCTGGGTCCAGTTGTCGTGACGTACTCTGCAATGGCTTAATTTTGTGTTTTCATGAGTATCTTGCTGCACTTAGGATCATCAATATTAACCTCAGATCACTAAGTTCTTTCAGAGAACCTCTGGATTTTCTGTTCCTTCTGCATGATGTATATTTACTTTCATGTCTGCAGTTTTACTTTTCACAAGTATTGGTTAGTCACACTATGAGGAAGTTACACAAAAGAATATTTGAGTCACTTTGCTGAATAAGAAGGCCCAAAACATAAAGCAAAGACCCAAATTTAATTAATGTTTAAAGCCATAATTACAGATATATTTTTCTCAGATTTAATTATAAAAGTAATAATGGTACAAATTGTCTGTTGATTTTAACACAAATTGCAAGAAAACTATTTCTTGATAAGACAATATGACTACATGAAAATATTTGAGTTTCATTGTAGCTATGTCATTAATATGATTGTTTCATGCATCATATTTGTGATTGTTGTCGAGTGACGAAATCTCAGTTATGGATTGGGGATGATGGTTTATGTAATCCTTTTTCTAAGGAATTGTTGAAACAAATAACCAATTTATTCCCTTGCAACATGCACAAATATTACTAAAACCATTTGTAATTTGTGTACCTTCCTCGAATTTATGTTTTCTTTGTGTTGGAACAAAACCACAGAAATCAATCTGTTGTGATAACTACGTGTCATCAAATATCAGGTTTTAGCATTGTAAGACAGAAGACTTACTGCAAAAATTTTCACGAAGGGGACTCCATTAACACATTTATACTCACAAATAGGCGAAGTTTTTGGAACAGTTAATCAGAAATGATGACACTGTCATAGAGTTTTTAATTTTATCAGATAAATAATTAAATTTAGTCAGGATATTTCGTTAGTTTTGAAAATAGCCACTTGCAATTACACGCTGTCAGATGAGACCATAAATTATAATAACATTCTTTTTTAATTTCGTAGAGAACAACACAAAGGCTGTCTATGCTAGCCGTCCGAAATTTAGAAGTTTAAAACTAGAGAAAGGTCGGTAATTATCATCAGTTGCTGCTAACTCGTGGGCTACTCTCTTAACAACGACTATTGGGATTGACCATAATATTATAACGTTCCCATTGCTGAAAGGACAAATATGTTTCATGTGATGGGGATTCCAAACTGCAACCCTTAGATAACAAGTCGGTGCCTGAGCCACCTGGCCATTCTGGGCCTGCAGTAACAAACTGAGATTTTCTAAACGTATTTCAGAAACTCACGAATTTTGCTACCACGCTATCTTTTATTCCTATTATTATTAAGCAATGATATTTATGACCAACTTATGATTTGCTATTGGATCTAGGTTTACATCGTCATTGAAATATATCCCGTTTCGCTATGACAAATGTAAATTATACATTTAATACAGAATATACAAATCAAAATTACGTAGAAAATTATGTTACGCAACTTTCTCTTACCTTTCAATGAGGTTTCACATAACACGTTTTCATTTATCGTCTTCGTAAAACTTCTATTATTTTTGTAAGTTTTAAGACCTACAAGGCATATTATTAAATAATATTAATATAATTTAACCAATATTAAATATACCGCATTAATTTTATACTTTTTACACTTTATGTTCAGCCAACCAAAAGCACAACTGGATGGCTGCAGTCTCATACCACTAGAAACTGAGTTTCGATACCCATAGTGGAAAGACAACAGATAACGTTTTCCATAGCTTTGTGCCTAAGGACAAAACAAAAATATTTCTTGCTTGCAGCTTTCCTTAAGTCATCTTCTCAGATTTTTAAATGTATTATGACAGTTTGTATAAATTTTTATAACTGTAGAAGCAAGTGAAAATCTTCTAATCATTTAAATTAGCAAACAATATAAATAAACTCTTTGTGGTTTGTATATGGAAACTTTAAATTTGACTGTATAAGTCTTTAGCTAAAGATATTAAATTATAATGATGTAATATTGTAATCTTTAGGTAAATCATGGTATCCAAGGTATTACCAATTTAGTTTGTTTGGATCAAAGAAACATTCTTTCAAAATGGTTATTTGATGTTTTAATGTTTCTCCTCACTATAATGGCATCATATATATTAAGGCATAGATTAAGAATGTTGCAAAGAAATTTCATTAAAATAGTCAAACATACAATTGCTTCACTGAAATGAAACTAAGTTTAGAGATTTTACTCTATTTTACATGACATTTACGAAAAATTGTGTTGGTTTGGGTTTAAAATTCCTAGTTTTCCATTAGGGTTTAAATGTAAAGTTCTGAATGTTCATCTCCTGCAATAATAGTCTAAATATGCAATTTGGCTATGAAACATCGTCAAAAACAAATTTATTTGGCCTGGCATTGCCAAGCGCGTAAGGCGTGTGACTCGTAATCCGAGGGTCGCGGATTAGCGCCCGCGTCGCGCTAAACATGCTCGCCCTCCCTGCCGTGGGGGCGTATATTGTCCGGTCAATCCCACTATTCGTTGGTAAAAGAGTAGCCCAAGAGTTGGCGGTGGGTGGTGATGACTAGCTGCTTTCCCTCTAGTCTTACACTGCTAAATTAGGGACGGCGAGCACAGATAGCCCTCGAGTAGCTTTGTGCGAAATTCCAAAACAAACAAACAAAAACAACAAATTTATTTAAACCAATTAAACGTAATTTAATAGCTATAATTCTACAATACTTTCAACTAATATAAACATGACGGTATATCAGGCCAGATCAACATTAAGTACAAATAAAGACAAAGTGATCATTAAATATGATAACAATAAGTTTACGGATCTACAAAACTCAAAACTGGGATTTCATTCCTTTAGGTCAACGTACCCAGATAGCGTTCTGTTTAACTTTGCACCTAAAACAAAATAAACTAGTCTGCATTTTTGTGTATTAATTTCTTTAATTCTCTATAGACACTATAACTTCATGTTGTTCAGTTTTAATACTTGTTTACGATACCTACAGTCATGTGATAAATTTAGGACTCCCTATGAAAGCTTCTGTATTCTTGTAACATTTTTCGATATACATATATTTATTCTCAATTTTAACAATATTGAGAGATTATAGGAATGTAACAAAAAATTTAAAATTGAAGAAAAAACTTTTCAAGATCTTGTGTAAATGAAATTCTACAAAAATTCATATTCTAAGTGAGGAAAAAGTTAGGACACCTCAACATCTATTCCCACTTACAATGGTTCAACTCACATACAGGTGTATCACACACATGATGAGAAGATCGTTACTCAGCATTTCGAATGAGGCTTTCCCAATTTAAACAACACACATTTAGTTGGGTGTGTTCTTGACTGTTGAAGTAAGAGTGAGCACCATGGTGAGAGAAAATGACCTGTCTGAGGCTTTCAGAAGGAAAATAGTAGCAGTTTATGAGTACTGTGAGAGATTTAAAAAGATCTCACAATATTTTGAAATCGGCCATTCCACTGTCCGAAAAATAGTCAACAAGCGAAGGGCTTTCAAAACAACTGCCAACATGCCCATGCCTGGTTGTCCAAGTATTTTTATGTCGAGAGAGGACTGTGAAATTTGGCTTAATTCACAATCATTGAGATGCCTCGCTCGTCCATCACTGTCGTTCAAAACTCTACTTATCTAACTTTAACTGATGTGTTTAATATGGTTAAAGTATAATTTTTGAAGATATTAACAGATAAATTCTAACAAATTTATAAATTAACTTCTTGGAAGACCTTGCTTTGCCTTGTTTGGCCAGCATGGCCAAGAGATTAAGGCGTGCGACTCGTAATCTGAGGGTCGCGGGTTCGCATCCCCGTAGCACCAAACAAGCTCGCCCTTTCAGCCGTGGAGGCGTTATAAAACGACGGTCAGAACCACTGTTCGTTGGTAAAATAGTAGCCCAAGAGTTAGAGGTGGGTGGTGATGACTAGCTGCCTTCCCTCTACAAACAATCTACTCCCTTATTACAACCTTTCCTAAAATACACGCAGCAATAGAGGAATATGATTTTATAAAGATAAAGGTGGAAGGCAGTTGCCTGATATTCACAATAATGGTTTGAAGGCATAATATGAAGGACAACTCTATGATTTGTTGCAGATGAAAGTATGTGTGAAGAGATAAAAAAAAACTATTTTTAAATCATTAACTGGCTGATAAAATAGTTGGTTTTATTGTTCAGAATAAAGCTTCTGTCATCTGCACGGAAACAAACTCTAATGTTTAGCGACCACAAGTTTATCGCTAAGCTACAAACTAACTCTTTTGTTGGAGATGTAGTTGAAATAAAGACAAGTTGCATAAAACTAAAAAGCATAAGGATGTTATGTTAAAAATTGAAAGTTTAAATATTATTTGTACTTGAAATAAACATTAAAACTGTGCTTGTTCACATACAAGTAGAAGCAACAATAAAAAGAAATAAACAATACCCAGGAGATGCCAAACAAAATGATCCGGCATGGCCAGGTGGATAAGACATTTAGGGTCACGGGTTTGAATTCTCATCACACCAAACATGCTTCTATTTGAACCCTGGGAGCGTTATAACGTGAAGATCAGTTCCACTATTCCTTGGTAAAATAATACCCCAATCGTTGGCGGTGAGTTGTGGTGACCATTTGCCTTCGCTCTGTTTTTACACTGCTAGATTAGGGACGACTAGTGCAGATAGCCCTCATGTAACGTTGCGCAAAATTTCAAAAAAGCGAAATTCTGGACTCTTCCTATTCTTTTTCTTCATACAGCTGACCATTAAGAGTTGGATGACAATAATCTTGAAATTTCGTCACTTCACGCAACAGTCACAGTGTTGTCCTCCACCTATAAAATAAGGTAACACACAATACGGTTAATTATATCATGAAAGAGAAGAAAGTGGACACTATGTCGGTCTCAATTTGGAAAAATTGATGTAAAAAGTAATATATTTCTGGAGGTGTGTCCCACAACTCCTTCTGCATTCTTATATTATTTTCTTACAATGTTTGTTATAACTTGTCCTTAATAATCAACGAAATGATCAAAGTAACCATTTCCAGCGCACCCATGAAAAAGAAAGATAAACTTCTCAGGTTATGGGGTCTCTGTTATTTTGTATTGTTTCTGCGTTTTCTTCAAACTTTAAATTTTATAACATCTCCCATAACATTTACTGTATTCACCTCTTCATGCAGGAAGTAAAAGAATGTGTCGTTAATGAACTTTTAAAAGCTGTAAAGGGTCTGGACGATATAATGTCTGATGTTGTTAAGAACTATTTCTGAGGATGTTAGGTGAGAAAATCAAAATCAATCAATACATCAGCAATAAATGAAATGAATATGTTGAAACTTGAACATTATATGTTTTAGACTGTGTAAACGTATTTTTACAATATCGTAAAAGATGTTTGTTGTTCCATACAACATAAATGTTTTACAACAGTTATACAGTCGTTATAGTGATTATTTATCACAAATTTCACTTTGTATAAGGAATTCCACGATAAATAAAATGTGCTGTAAATAGTATTATTAGTTAGTATATTTAATTTTATTCTAACATTTATTTTATTTGTTGGCACAGTGGACTAGAACTAAATTATTCACATATTTTCCAAATGTGTGGCTATTTCTCAAGATGACACACTACCTTTTTCTTTTAATACGTTATTTTGTTTAAATAATGCCAAAAGACATTTAATAGAATTCCATATTTGTAACAATATTTATATAAAACGGTCTAATCCATACAGTGACAGGTTGGTATGTCGAGGGACTCTCACAGCTTGAAACCGAAGTTTGATATTTGTGAGGGATAGAGCACAGATAACTCATTGTTTCACAGTTATAGAACTCAGGCAAAATGTTGTTGGTTCATACCACAATTATATCAAAAGGTTTGACAAATATATTTAATGAAATGTTGGTGGATCTGTTGTAAGTGAACTCACAACAACATTGATGTATTCCAATGTTATTTATACTTACAGCTTCAACGGATCACTTAACAGCTGATGAGGACCAGCATTTATATATATTACCTATAATATCATTATCTAATTCTGTTGTGGTTTTCTTCGTGTTCGAAAATAAAACTCCTTCAAAGCAATACAATTGTTCAGTTTTGGGTTTTTTTAATTAAATGCATATTGATTGTTCGGTGTCTTGTATAAAGAAAGTAAATCCAATCTTTTTTTGCAATAAAATAAAAATAAAATAAAAAAATACTTTTATTTGTTTGTTGTAAAGTAAACTTTCAAACAATGTGCTATCTGCAACCTGACCACTAATGGCGTATTTAGGTAGGTGCTTGGGTGCTCAGTCCCGGTGCCCATGATCGCAATGTGGACTTCCTGACAGTATTATTCTCAAAAAATCACAAAGGATGTAGAATCCATAAAAGTCATTAGATCCTGGACTTAAACAAAATTAAATCTGTTATTGTTTACCCCAAAATAATGAAACTCGAGTTCTTGCGATATTAAATCTGTCCAAACTTGTAGAAAGCCTGGCATGGCCAAGCGTGTTAAGGCGTGCGACTCGTAATCTGAGGGTCGTGGGTTCACATCCCCGTCACGCTAAAGATGCTCGTCCTTCCAGCCGTGGGGGCTTTTTAATGTGACGGTCAATCCCACTATTCGTTGGTGAAAAGTCTAGCCCAGGATTTGGCATTGGGTGGTGATGACTAGCTGCCTTTTCTCTAGTCTTACAATACTAAATTAGGGACGGCTAGCACAGATAGTCCTCGAGTACCTTTATGCAAAATTCAAAAACAAACAAGCAAACAAAATAAACTTGTAGCTAAAATGATTACAAATAAACATAACTGTAAATATTATATAAAATAATCTGCTGTTCTCGGAAATACGCACGTAAAATGTAAAAGAATGTCAAGGTAGGCTTAAATCTTTCTGTAAAATCGCCTTTCAGTGTTTATGGGTATGAATCATATTAACAGCGTCATTCCGATAAATGAAAAATATATTTGTTAAAACGGGTGGTAAGGGTTGAGAAATGTTTTATGCAGAGGAGCTAGAAATATTTCGACCTTTTTCGGTCATCATTAGATTCACAAAGAAAGAAAGAGGTATCTATGTCTAAACAAAGAAAAGACAATGTTCCCAATACGACGTATAACATGCTGGAAGTCTCCTTCATGAACAAAACCCCTCAGTGTGTATTCCTGTACATGATGAGGAGACTTTCCAGTGAAGGTTCAGCGATCTCAAGAACCACCTACGTGTTTGACATGTGTTGACCCGTGAAAGTAAGGAGAGGATACTGGTGGTTTAGGGGTCGAACAATAACACACAACTTTGACTTTGAATTCATGTAAATGGGCGGCCTTGGGGTGGCCCCCCTTGAGACAGTCAACTGGTCCACTTCAGTTAGGGTGAACCAAGTGTCAGTGTTGGAATGTCTCAACATGTATTTTGGCTATTGTATCTGTTGCTGGTGTTTGGGTATTCTGCTCACGAAATCCTGGCGTTCATATTGTTTCATTGTTTGATATTGTTGTCCATCACCTCGTAGGACTACCATGGATAAAGGGATCAGTGGGAACCGAAATTTCCCGTTTCTATTTTGGATCTTCCAAATACATATTTAAATAAAATAGAGAAAAAAACAATTCGTAGGTGAACGACCACGTCTTTGTGTTTCTGAGCAACGATCTTCAACATCTCTACCACCTGTTGTATTTCATTTTCTTATCCTACACTCTCTTTCAGACAAACCTTTAGGGCAAATGTCCTACCATTTTTTATTTAGAAGGAACTGCTAGAACTTGCTGGCTCTCCAAAGTCAGTAAAGAAGCTTCGGTCTGATGACGTGTTGGTAGAAATATTCACATCTCAACGCAGTGAACTTCTCTTGAATTTATCACGAGGAGATTTTGCTAATTCCTTGGGTCATACCATCACTGTTTGTTCTCTCTACATGTCGCTTAGAGAGATATATGATCAATCAGAACTCCGTGCATTGACTGAACAGTTTGCCGTCTTCCTTTTTAATCCTAGAGGACTTTAATTGGCATAATCCCCTCTGAAGAAGTACTAATATTGATAGGAGTGGTCGCTATGTAGAGCATATTCTCTGATCACAACCTTTCTCTTTTGAATACAGGTTCTTCTACTTAATTTCATGCACTTAGTCAGTCCTTTACTCCTTATGATCTCTCCATTTGCTTGCCTTCATTATTCTCCCATTTTGAGGGTTGACTATTAACTTCGAGGCAGTGATAATTTTCTTATAATTTTGAGAGAAAATGACCGTGGTCGATGTCACTCAACCCTCGTGCCCCGGTGGAATCTGGATCAGGTAAACTGGACCTCTTTCACTGCTCTCGCAGCACCTGATTCTGCTTTCGTCTGTAAACCATCGATACCATTGTGTGACAGCAGTAGTTCTCTATATTATGCAGGCTTTTTTCTCCAAATTTATCATTAACGTTAAAAATTTTCATTTACGATGGTGATAACATCTATATAGATCGTATTTTTAGCATTCTTTGGATCACAAGCCTTTTGATTCTGTTTTCGCGCCATGTTTCGCCTTTAATATTTTCTTTAAAGTTTATGGATGTTTATCATGGAAAGCCTAGCCGCTTTATGCCACAAAGCGCCACACAAACAAACAATTAAAGAACGCTTCAAATGAGAAATATGTATAACATACAATAACAAAGGAATGAAATTGCATGGTAACAAATACGAATCAATGACTTTATTATATGAATGAAAGTCTTTTGTGTTTAAATATATTTCTGGTATGTGTTTTCCCAAACTCAATTTCTTAAACCGGATAGAACAACGCAATGATTGGTAAATGTACAGGGAAACGTGTTAATTTTAGGGTGGTTAAAAATACTCGCTCCAGGCTGTTGGATTATGATAGAACAATGGATTTTATAACCGGAAATCTTTATGAAAACAGCAAACTTTCTCAACAAGAAAGTTTTATTTACAACTGTTGTTGTTCTCGTAACCCTCACGTTGACGAAAAAGAAGGTTCGTTTGTTTTGAATTTTGCGCAAAGATATTCGAGGATTGTTTGCGAAAGCGACCCTCATATTACGTGTCAAACGCCTCGACACACCAAGACATGCCAAGCCTTGACGAAAGGCAGAACTGTCGATGCAGGTTAGCAAACGTTATGCAGTAATTTTATTTTCAATATTTATTAGTGTATAAAATAGTTCGTAACATTATTACTGAAATAAATGTTCTATTCCTTATCTATGCTTTAGCAGTGTAAAATCAAGCAATATAAACTAAAGATAAACATAGATTTATAACAAATACAATTGCAGTTTTGTACTTTAAAAAAAAAGTAAAATCTTCTGGGTTTGATAGCGTGGTCTTCAGCTAAAAGAAATCGATAGCCAATTTTGAACTATTCAATAAACATCTTTGTTTTGGATTATACATTATCTTCTGTAATAATCTGACTAGTTATACGCTTTTATAATAAATTGTGATTTTTATCTCTTACTTTGTCAAAAGTGCAAATTCCCCTTCTATTAAATATGTTTCTACAAAAGTTGGTTTGTAACATGAGAAATATGACCAGTTTAAGTAAATCAGGATTTTTTTTTATTCAGACACAAAAGAAGACAAGCCTAAGAAACTGAATGAGCTGAAAAAATGTACTGAATTCAAAATTATAGATAATTCAGAGTCGGTTGGTATTTCTAAACTATAATTGCTTTGACAATTCATTCCACTTTGTTAAACAATAATTGATGTTTTGCATCTGTTAACATCAGAAATAAATTACAGATCTAGAACGACGTAATTTTCATTTACTTTTCGTTATTTCAATTATAATTTTCATTTTTTGACTCTGTGTTAAGAATGTTACATACTTTCTGTTGGTAAGTAGCTATCTATGTCTAAAGATGAGTATTAAATTTACTGTAAGCAAAACGAGGTAAAAAGATATTACAAAGTAGTTGTGATACTATTTAACACAATCTTATCGTTTCTGGCACAAAAAAATTAATAATGAAATTAAATATTATCAAAGTAAAATCGTAATATATAAAACATAATTCATTTGTTAGAACGTATTTTGCATTTGAAGCTTTCAGATGCAATTCGAGTGTGAATTTGCAAAATTTCCTTACCAGAATTAAAAAGTATTCTTCAATGACATGTGTACTGAAGGAAAAGACGCAGATATACAAATGATGTTGAACTACCATATATATTTTTTTCATTTATGTTTATATAACTAATATTTGAAGTATTTACTTATATTAAAATGTTCTATAATGAACTATTACCGGAAAAGTCTCTTTTATTGCGAAATTTGGCAGTTATCAAAAATAACATTTCAGAACCCTACAGAACGGGTGATTCGTGACTTCATACAATGTGTATTCTTTCACAATATTCGCCGTTGAATAATTAATCCAGCGGATTTTCTTACAGTTTAGACGTCTCATCAACGTTAAAATTGAAACTTCAACCACACATGAAACCCAAGAATGAAAGTTTTGTAAACATATACATAAAAGTTCTGGAATTATTAAAAGAGGAATGTATTAAGTAACTTAATAGTTACCCAGGACATTACAGGGCAATGTTAAATATGATATCATACAACAGAACTATAACTCACTTCTTAAGCTTGAAACACATACATTATATGCTTGTACAAACTTCTCATTTTGAAATATCTTACATAACTTACATTAAGAGTTACGACTCAATGCTTGCACAACTTCAAACAATGTGTTACTGGTAGATTTGCAGCAGCTCGTGAGGACCGAGAAAACATTCTCTGAAATGATTAACAAATGTTTCTAAAGAGGTACGTTGAAAAGTCATATATACATGAATATAAAAACAGTTATATTGGAAATATATTAAACAGCTATTTTTATTCTTGAACATCTTGTGTGCTAAATTGTATAAATATTATCGTTTGCAAGACAATTTAGAAATATTTGTAATTTCATATAATGTAACTTGTTGTATATAACGGTTGTACTTTCTGGTAGCTACTCACGTATCTTAACTTTCAGATGAAGTAAAAAATACCGTCAAAATCAGAGTGACATTGTTAGTGTACCTTATCATGCGCGTTTAATGGCTTTGAATATTTTGAGGTGTTTTAACTAAATCATCCATGTTATTCGCGAATTTTTATCATAATAAATATTTCTTATAAAATCAATAAAAATAACTATTGTGAAAAAATAATCAATTACGAAAGATATTTTAAGAAAGCAAACCGGGAAACATTACTTCTCATTACTTTATGTACTTACATGATTATCAAGTTTCCTACTTTTTGATATCCATGTGAATGCCATCCACTATCAAATAGTGGGTTATTTTTTACTATTCTATAATGGAATTAAATATTGCATTATCTTATTTCCTCAGCTTAGTAGGAAAGAATATTTTTTAAAGGAACTCGAAACAGTCAACTGCAAATTGAGTGTCCAAACCATAAGATCACAGTTGATAAGGTAAAAAACATAACCTTCGTGATATTGAAAATTTATTAGAGGCGAAAAATTATAACTCAGGGTGTAAAATACTGATCTATTAACAATATTAATAAAGAATTAATAACACTGAATTCACTTAAAGTACTTATAAATAGAGTTTTAAAGTACTTATAAATGAATTAATTAATTACAAATGCATAAGCAGCTATTGTCCTCTAAAATACACTTATCATCTGAGAATATTTTCTAAAATTTTGTTTATCCAAATAACCTATAAGCATCATTAATTTTATTGCGTAATAATAAATTTTACCGCAGCTTAAGGTTTATTTATTTCCATATTAATACTTTTTCATTGCACTGAGGATGCTTTACTCATAGTCTAAGGGTCACGGGTTCGATTGTTTGTTGTTTGTTTTTGAATTTCGCACAAAGCTACTGTAGGGCTATCAGTGCTAGCCGTCCCTAATTAAGCAGTGTAACACCAAAGGGAGGCAGCTAGTTATCACCACCCACCGCCAACTCTTGGGCTACTCTTTTATCAACGAATAGAGGGATCGACAGTAACATTATAAAGCCCCCACGGCTCAAAGAGCGAGCATGTTTGGCGCGATCGGGATGCGAACCCACGACCTTCAGATTACGAATTGCACACCTTAATACGTTTGGCCATGCCGGGCCCTTAGGAACAAGTCAATGTCAAAACCGACATCATCAATATTTATTTTCACGGTCTTTGTACACTGTTGAAAGAATGTGAATATACTAATACAACGTTTTTTTATTTGTAATTAAACACGAAGCTACACAACGGGCCATCTGTGCTCTGTGCACCACAGAAATGGTGGACCGCATTTTGCCAGTGCAATTCCATAAACATACCACTCTACCATTAGGGGTAATATACCTGAAAAAAGGGTTAATGTTGTATAGCAAATACGTACACTATCATTTATGTATAACGGGTGTGAATTTTAATATTCGTGTTGAAGATATTGTGAAATGATAATGATTACTTTCATAATATTCTGATAACATATATACATATTTTATCTTTTACACGCAGTAAAGTTTATAATAAAATAATTAGTTGCTGCATCTCTTTGTTGACAGTGAAATATCAAATAACATAATTATTAATAATCGTGTACGAAACCGAGTGTTGCAAGATTGATTGATTATTTGTTATTTATCCCTGATGACGAGAAAACCCACTTGTAGAGAAAAATATATATGTAAAAACGTTTAGTAAGTGTTAAAAATTTTTTTATCTAGATGAACAAACAACGTTTCGGTCTTCTTCACAAAGAAAGAAAGAGGTAACTGACTGATAGCTGACCACATGTTTGAAGAGGATTGTGAAGTTGAGTGTAGGAATATAAAGGACGTGCTTAGATGTTTGATTATATTTTTAATGTTGGTATAAAGGTGTTTCTTTGCATTGGTTTATTTTGGGGGCTTGAGTTGTTGTATCAGTAAGGCTTCTTTAATTTTGCGTTTATGTTTGTTTCTTTATTGAGTATTTGGATGTTTCTCAAGGTTATGTTGTGTTTATCTTATTTGAAGTAGACTTGTGATACTTTTCACGGAGAACAAAAACAAGAAAACAACCAAAAATAACCAACAGAAAGAAGACAACTTCTTACCATTTTATTGACATCAAAACTTCCCAGAAAAAATTAAAAAATATACTTTCGAGAAACACGTATAAACAACATCTTAAACGATTTTTTCAAAGAATTTTCTCACAAAACCATCAACATAATTTCACAAAGCAGAAAATTAAATAAGCATTCTTACAAAAAAAGATACTAGTTTTACTAAAAACCTAAAACAATAAAAAATATACAAATTCTAAAATCAGATAAATGAAACGCTACAGTCATAATTAACACAAATGAATGCATCCAAAGCAAGAGAACATCTTGTCAGACACATACAAAGACACACGAAACACAACTAAACAAAATACTACTAACAATGAAAAAAGCCAACACAATTTCAAAAACACTTTATTACTACCTCTGTGAAATCGACTCACACACAACATAAATATACGGAATACCCAAACCTAATGAACCTCATTGTCTATACGACCAATAATGTCCACGAATGAATTGTTTAATTACAATCTTGGTAAATACATAGCATTGGCATTGTCCAAATATGTAACATCAGACAGCTCATTCGTCATAGACTCTTCAATTTCAAGTCTAATCTTAATCAAGTTAATTAAAAAGCCTTAATGGCCACTTTTGATGTTATATCCTTCTTTATGAATTGTTCCAACCATTGAAGCATACAAGATAGCCTTAAAATTATATATCCGAAACCCTAACACATCAGTAAACATTCCAAACAATGAATTAGCAATCCTCAAAGAATTCTCCACGATAAAGATCAACTTCATGTTCAAATACACAACTATATACAAACAAATGGCTTTAGCATGGACAACCCAGTATCACCAGTTCTAGCCAATATTTTTATGACACCAGTTCAAACACAAGCAATTCATATAGCATTACATCCACCACTATACTATTAAAATATGAAAATTACACGGTTAAGGAATTCACATCTACAGAACACACATTTATTTTTTTCCAATCACATTAACTCTATACATGTCAATTAGAATTTTGAACCTCAAAATTACAAGAATTGATGCAAAATTTAAAACAGAAATCCACCAAAAAATCACCCATATTGGACTATACATTCCTTGGGTGGTGTTAACAAATTGATGTGATTGAATGTATGGATAAAAAATTGACCCTATGTTCCTACATAAAATATATAGTTAATCTTGACTACTCTTGTATATAAACGTATAAAACATTTTCAAACAACACATTTCAATGTGCGAACTCACATCTCTAGAAAGTGGGTTCGTATACCAGTGGAAGGTGGAGCACACATTGTCCATTCTATAGCTTATATATAATTCTAAAATATATATATATATATACATTCATATATAAATTGTTTTGGATTTTTTTTTACAATGAATAAGACGTTTTTTCTTCAAAAAAAGAGTAACAAAAACACCGTTCATGTTATACACCGAAAGTAAAAAATAATATGCCTAAGAATAGCGTACTTTGTACAGCAAGGAGTAGTAACTAATGAGATCAACTTCTGCACTTCAATAATCCTGATGATAACTTGCACTTTATTGCCATAAATTTCATTGTTTATTCTTGAACTCGAGAATCTTTCACAATTTTAGTGAATAGGCAGAAATTTCTCAAAACACTTTTAATACTGTCAATTAATGTAGACTTTGATATGTTTTCGGGTAAACCACATTTCACAATATATATGCAACTGAATACCAAAACACACCAGTTTATGAAAGACAAATAATACAAACATAATATATCAAAAGATGTTGCAGCTGTCTTCATTGACAGCAGAGAAATGAAACACAGGAACCTGTAGTTGAATAAGTAATGTTGTATATTAGTAAGTAGTTTAATAGCTTCTCTAGAGTAACTGTTAACACTAGCAATACATGAAGAAATTATACACTTTCAACAGTAAATAAATTTAAACACTTTTAAGTATAACTTTCCAAAGCATTAAAATATGACTTCGGCCTAAGTTATAATGAATAAGCCCTCACCTAGTGGAATAAATGCCCGAAGACTTAAAAGTATTTAGAGTTCTTACCTGTAACCTAATTTATATGTCACATAAAACATACGAATTGCACAGTTTGATAAACAGCCCAAAACAAACAGGGCATTAAGGCTTAAAAGAAGTTGATTAATAAAACTAAGGTAGGGGGTTATTAAGCAATCGAATGTTTAGGTATCTTGATATTACCTAGAATTCTGTTTGCCTTAGCTCTAACAACAATCATGCTGCTTGGATGGCTTTAGAAACTGACTGTTACATCAAGATCTCTTTCTTTCATGACAATGTGAACGTTACTCTTATCCAAATAATACTTACAATTTATATTATGATAATATACATGCATTACCTTACATTTATTATAATTAAAACCCAACTCCCATTTATTTGCCCAAATCACCAAATAACTTAAACCATTTCGTAACGCGCCCGCAGCACTCTCACAACTAGTAACACTCTATTCCTTAATATCATCTGTAAATTTATGTAATTAACTGTCCTTTCTTTCACATATTGAACTAATATAAATCACAAAATACTAAATAACAACAAGGTGCATTGATGTACCTTGCTTGCAACATTAATCCAGTTCGACCTTCTCCACCTTCTGCTTTCTTTGAACCAGCAACTTCTGTATCAAATGAATTAACTTATTTCTTTATCCACAGATGTATTTTAAGAAGCCTTATATTTAATTTGCTAGCCTTTTCAGGCTACCTAACTAAATATAAGTTATCATAACCTGATATCCTGCATTTTAGAGAAGTTTTTATAATTATCAAGCAGACAACGTAAAAATGTATGAGGGATGAAAATGGTATTAAAAGAAATTATTCGCATTGTAAAATACGCATACTCTTTTTCTCAGCATTCAAACTTGTGAGATTGCACTTCTACTTGACAAGAGCCCCATTTAGTTACAGTTTGATAAAGTAGTTATATTAGAATCTTTGTAATCTTATTTAATCACCATTTTGTCCTGTAAACATTATACTCTTGGTAAGTTCACAACTGAATTTCAAGACCCTTACAACTCAGTAAAGGATAAGAGGTTTTAATGATAACAAATGAACTATAATGAAAAGAAGATGTGGTTTATTATACTTCTGAGTGATAACCTTTTAAGTAAACTTAAGACTAAACAATATAACTCCCCTATTTATATGCAAGATTCTGTCGTGCTATACAGAAATAACAACTGTAATACCTTTTCCTTTCATGTTTATTTGCACTGTGCACAACCTGCTATCAAACGTAAGTTATAGTTCATTTTGTTGTCTTACAAACTGGACGTGGGCAACAATGCAACTTGTGATTTGAAATGGTAAAACCCAGAGGTTGATCCCTTTTGTTTTCTTCATGGTTTCAAAATATTTCACTATATAACTGTTATGTAAATGTGTAACTATTTTGTAAGCGACAACATGTCGTGTTGTGTTTAAATTTTCATTCCTATCATTCATTTCTCCATATTGATATTATTGTTTCGAAGTTTAAACTAATATTTTGTTATTCATTTAGGGTATTATTTAGAATTTTCTTGAATTAAGTAGACCAATCATATGTTTGTAAATGAAGTGCTGGTGACTACGTGTCTAGACGCGTGGTCTCGTGCAAGAACGGACATGCGGGGATTGCTCTGGAGACCTGTAGAATTTTCGCGGTTTTTCGGGGAGTTTAGGCCGACAATATATAAACAGACGAAGATGCGAGAGACAATAGTGAGATTCAGACATCAGTTTTATTTCAAAAGAAGAGAGTCACTTATTTTAGAAAGATTAAGTGTTTGCTGTGATTATTCAACTTGGATTTGTGACTGAAGTTAGATCTACGCAAGCTGTGATTTTATTTCGTCAATCTCTACGATTCATCTGAATTACTGCTTGTGCTGAGAGTCGGCGAATTTATTGAACTGTGAACTGTTTCTGAACTTCTTCATTTAAGCTTCGGAATTTCTTCGTGGGACCAAATTCACACCCTAGACTGGAATTTGAGACTTTCATTTTAGATCATTATATTTGATACAGGCCAGTACCATTTTGTATTGTGATTAATTTTGAAGTTTGAAACTAGTATTATTTTGTTTTGTAATTAATTTCGAATGTTGTAACTTAATATCTGTCACTGTTATTATATAATTTATGTTATATCTGTTATATTTGTTAATAGTTTAGTGTAATAAAATAAATTATACAAGCTGTTATCTGTGTTTTTCTGTTGCGTTTAGTCTACGAAAAACATAAAACATTAAAAAATACGTAACAATAACCAAGGCTTAATATAATGAACAATAAACACTGGTTATATATATTCACATATGTAACTTAATAATATATAATACATAGCATATATCCACATAGAATTGTGAATATTTGTTCATATTACACTTATTTTTGTGCTACATAATTTTCCATTATTTAAGGTACGAGCTGCAACTTATCAATTCATTTTTTGAAAAAAAAACAATTCCTTTAAAACTAGGCTTGATTCTTGTAATTATTTGTTTCTTTACGTGTTCAGGCTCGGCATGGCCAAGCGTGTAAAGGCGTGCGACTCGTAATTTGATGGTCACGGGTTCGCATCCGGCTTGCGCTAAACATGTTCGCCCACCCAGCCGTGGTGAGGTCAATCCCACTATTTGTTGGTAAAATAGTAGCCCAAGATTTAGCAGTAGTGATGACGACTAGCTGCTTTCTTTCTAGTCAAAGATAAATTTGGGACGGTTAGCACAAATAGCCCTCGACTACCTTTGTGCGAAATTCCAAAACAATTGATCAATCAACTTTTACTTGTTCTGTTTCACAGAGTGTTATTTAAAGGCTATCGCCTCAAAATAAAAACTGTAAACTATTCAAATGCACTCATGTTTTTGGTGTTTTAAAACCATTACACTAGCCATCTATAATTCTGACGTTATGTACAAGTCAACACATGAACTCTCAGAATAATTTTCATCAATGAATAATGAGATTGATCTTAACATAATAATGCCCCTATCGCTGAATGAGCAAACATATTTCACGACAGCGTTCAATCCAGCAACCCAAGGACGAAAATTTGAACATCTTAACCACCAGGTCATTCTGGCCTATTGTTATTAATATGTAAACTATATATTTCATAGTTGACAGGAAAAATCACTTACATGATTCAGAAACAATGTCCGTCTATAACAAGCAAATATGTTATAAGTGAATAGCTATACTATACCTGTCAGGATATAAAATATTAATTAAAGATACTCAACAAATAGGAATAATAGTAACGTCAATTACTCTATATTTTGTGATATTTATAATTAATTCTTCAAGAAAATATTTTGTTCAGTTAATAAACTTAATTTTTTTAATATAAAATATAATTATGAATGTTATATAATTCCTTTTTCTTAACATCATAACAATTGTGTTTGTCATACAAAGCAGCCTGATGAGGCCTGAAAGAGGAAGAAAAGCCTCAGTGGTTGAAAACGTGTGATTGACATATTATTACATATTTCTCAGAGTTTACACTCAGTCCTGTCATTATTACTTTTACTGAATAATTATTTTAGGCATAAGAATTTAAAAAGTGAATTTGTATTTGATACTTCATGTATGAAATACTAAAACATAAACATATTTAGGAGCAGTGCTTTTCAACACACAACAAAGATTATATTTATTATAAGAACTTATATTGTGGTCTGAAGTGTTTTATGATCTATACTTATTCTACAAGATGAAGAAAGATTTCGAATGTATTTTGATACAAGTAATATTATAAAATACGTTTGTATAAAAAAACGACATGATTATTCCCGATGACAAATCTTAGAATATCCTACCATCTATAAGGAATTTCAAACTTAAACAATTTATAATATGAGATTTTCCCAGAATCTTTATTATGCCCATAGATGTAGGGTGGATTTACTTTTATAGCAAAAACAACGTAAGAAAAGAGAAATAATTCAATGTGTTCAAAGTACATTCAGTAAAAGTAGTTCCATAATGCCGGTGAATGAACAAATATTAGATATATTAGTTCAAGAAATATTATACAGAGAAGATTTGCATTAAAAAAAACTTATTTCAAAAAGTAAATAAAGGAATGCTGAGGAATGAGTTACTGTAGTTCTGATGAACAACTTTTATTATGAATTTTTAAAACTGTTGTATAATGTATGTACAAAATGCAATGTAATGGCAAGTAAGGTTAAAGTAGTTGGTAAAATAAAAATTAAGTGGAATTAACTGCAATTAATTGAATGATAAAATGAAACTTGGTTGCCTTTAGTCATTATAACCTAAACACTGTATTTAACTTTTGGTAAACCTCATACCATTGTAATGAGTTTTAGTTTGTGTAAACCCTTCTTTGTAAGCAAAATATAATAATTATATCCTTAGCTCGTAGTATACAATATCAAAATGAATTCCCCGTAGATAAATCCTTTTCTATTTATCTGTATGAAATACAGACATGAGAAAATGTGCTAGAAGTAATTACATATCATTTAAAATAAACAGTTAAATAGAGAAATGCCAAAAAGAATAGGTAAAGAATAAAATAAAAAGGCCTTATAGCTAAAAAGTTAAGAAAAAAACATAAAATAAAGTACATAAATATCACAAACAAACTGCAAACAATTATAACCAAAGCAGCCACACAAGGGAAATTTGACTCCAATCAAAAACTTTTCAGAAACCTTCAACTACAGAACACTGATGAGGTATGTAACATGGACAGAAACATAATTGAGGAAGCAATGGTAGACAGTGTTAAACAAAGTGTGATGTATAACATTAGAATTAAACAAAAGATATTGCATGAGCTCGTAACTATTCTATAAGACTACTTGTTATTTGTAAAACAGTTTTTTTAATGCCATGTTACAGAATTTTAAAATAATTAAATAAATAAAATATAGAAGTAACTATTTCATGGAACAGGTATAGTTAGAAATAAATAAGAAAAAATCAAGGAAAATTAAAAGAGAAATACACTAGTTAAACTAAATAATGGTAAAATTATGTATTAGCATTTTAAGTTTGTATTACACAGAATGCTTCATTTAAAAAATATTTCTGGAAATTATATTTTTGTAATTCGTTCTCAGAATATTTAAAAAAATATTTTCAAAACTTTTTTGTGAAACAATATTAAGGCTAACTGTTATTAACTATCTTTGTTTGTTTGTAGATAAATAAACATCTAAACAACGAGCTATCTGTGACCTGACCGGTGGTGTATTTAGGTTGGGGTGAGAGGGAGATCAGCCCCAGTGCCAGTGGTCTTAATGCGGACTCATTGACAATATTTTCCACGTAAAACTACAAAGGATGTAAAGCCCACAAAAGTTATTAGCTCCGGTATCCACACAACCTTAAATCCACCACTGCTGATCACAATGTAATGATGGTTTGTTTTTTGAATTTCGCGCAAAGCTACTCGAGGATTATCTACGCTAGCCGTCCCTAATTTAACACTGTAAGACTAGAGGAAAGGTAGCTAGTCATCACCTCTCACCGCCAACTCATGGTCCTACTCTTTTACCAACACATTGTGAGATTGACCATCAAATTATAACGCGCCATGGCTGCGACAGTGATTCGAACCTGTGACTCTCAGATTATGAGTAGAATACCTTAACCCACTTGGCCATGCTGGGCCACAATGCAACGAAACTTTAGTTCTTGCAACATGAAAGTAGTCGAAAATTATTCTTAGAATGATTACAAATAAAAAGAATTTTAAATATCATATTAAATTAGCTACTGTTCTCGGAAATACACAAGTAAAATATAAAATAAAATGAAGATAACTTTAAATCATTCTATAAAATGACCTTTTAGTTTTTACACATATGAAACATTAAGAACGTCACCACGATAAATAAAAAATATTCAACCAATTTTAGAACAGTGCGTTTCGTACATGGTTGTAAACTTGAATGATAACTATAATGATGAAAAAGGATTAAAGACGTATGATTCTACGATATTTCACTGTCGATATACAGATGCAACAACTTGTTATATTATTGTGAAATTTACTGCGTGTAATAAAAACAATATACATATGAATGTATATATAATCGTAATATTATAAAAGTAACCATTATCACGTCAAAACACCTTTAAAACGAATAATAAAATTTATATCCGTGGAGACATGAACTAAACGAAACCTAGGGAGGGGCTGAGATTAGAGTGAGAGAAGTCTGAGGAATTTTTTTCCTCAATAGGGTGTTGTTTGTTACACTAATTTGGTAGTGTAAGACTAAAGGTAAGGCAGTTAATCTTCATCACCCATCACCAACTATTAGGCTACACTTTAACCAACGAATACTGAAATTGACCTTCACATTATAACGCCCCCCACGGCTAGAAAGGCGAGCATGTTTGGTGCGACTGTGATTCGAACCCACGACCCTCAGATTACGACTTGAACCCCATACCCATCTGTTCATGCTGGGCCCATCAGGGGTGCTTAGAAACGTTGTAGTTCACCTTCGTCCCCGCTTGTGGAAGATTATTTATCTATTCGTTAAAGATTTCCTGCATATTAATTTGGCTTGTTTGAGGAAATGAAGTGAGGTGAGACCGTTTGAAAATCTCGGGTGAGAACGCAGAGCAAACAAAGACGGCAAAAAAAATTAGACCTGAACAATAGTGTACCTGTTTGCTATACACCGTTAGCTCTCTTTTTTTCCAAAATATTGACCTTCGTGGCACAGCAGAATGTCTCCTCTCCCACTAGAACCCGGGTTTCAATATCTGTGGTGGGTAAAGCACAGACAGCCCAATGTGTAGTTTTGTACTTAATTTCAACCAATCGTTATGTTAGGATAGGCATATTGCTTCAACAGTGTAACCGAAACCAGGAAATTAAGTGTTGATGATGTTTAAACAATACGTTATTTATAAAATTATTTTCACTACCAAATGTACAGATGTTAACTTCATTAAACCAAAAAAAAACGAAGCACAACTTTTACAACAACTAAAAAAATTAAATCAATATAAAAGAACTCCTTTACACCTATAGTAATTAATAACTTCTAACTGCAACGCCCTGTACAATCCCGCATACGATTTCGCTCTGGTCCCTAAGAGAAGTTCCCAGCAGCCGTCAGTTGTAAACATTCTTTACTTATCTGAAGATGATTTAAGAAGGTGGAAACTTTGTTTTGTACTTGAAAGAATGTATAACTTAATAAAAGAGAGTTATACTAATTAAAATTTTGAAGTGATACTTAAAAGAATATATAAGTTAATGAAATTAAGCAATACCAAATAACTTTGTGTTCTGATATCAAAAGGAATGCAAAAGAACATGATAGACAGGTATACTAATTAACTTTTTATTCTGACATTTGAAGGGATGTATACTAAATAACATTGTGTTCTGATACTTCAAGGAATGTATAACTTTATGAAAGACAGCATACTACTTAAATTTGTGTTTTGATACTTAAAGGTAATATATAGGTTTGAGGTTATTAATGACAGATGTGTTAATGAACTTTGGATTCTGGCACTTAAAGGAACATATTAGTTTATAAGAGACACTTATACTAATAAAGATTTATGGTTGTTGTTATGTATAAAGCGTATAGAATGCCATATTCTTGTGTATATTATTGTTTTGAAATTTAAACCAATAAAATATGTTGTTATTCATTTCAAATAACATTTAGAAATTTCTAGAACTAGGTAGATCAAATATATGACTATAAACGGAAATGTATGGCGGCCTAGTGTCTAGACCTCGAGTCTCGTGCAAGAACGGACATGCGCGGATTGCTCTGGCGTTCTGTGTAAGTTACGCGATTGTTCGAGAAAAAGTAGGCCTACTAATATATAAACAGACGAAAATGTGAGAGAAAAAGGAAGAAGAGTCATACATGAGTTTTATTCAAAACAAGATATGTTGTTTTTCGTTTGAGAAAGTTTAAACGGTTGCTGTGTGTTATTTCAACTTGGATTTGTGACTGAAGTTAGATCTACAGAAGCTGTGATTTTATTTCCTCAATCTTTACGATTCATTCGAATTACTGGTTATACTGAAAGTCAACACGTACAGGATTGTTTTGGGGAGACCGAAGCGGAAAACGACAAGTTGAAACATTCATCGAAAACACCGTAAAAAGAACTTCGTCATTCTCCATTCAAACTTTGAAATTTCTTCGTGGGACCAAATTCACACCCTAGACTGGAAATTTGGATTTCTAATCTGGACTTTTGGAACTTTCATTCTAGATCATATTATTAGATACAGGCCAGTACCATTTGGTATTGTAAGTAATTTTGAAGGTTTAAACTTAATATCTGTCATTGTTGTTATGTAATTTATGTTATATCTGTTACATATATAATAGTTTAGCTGTAATAAATTATACAAGCTGTTATTTGTGTCTTTCTGTTGCGTTCAGTCTACATATAAAACAAAAACAAAACGTCACACTTTGCCCGCTTGGAGTTTACATATATGCCAGCAAGATTGCTGGTGCGATTGTTATCACTGCTGTTGCGCAAGTGTGTCTTGAGAAGCTTCAAAGATGAGAAACTTCACTCACAGGCAGGATTACAGCAATGCATACAAGTTTGTAGAGATCCATGAAGGCATCCTTGTGTGGCTTCAGCATGGTTGCAAGCTCCAATGGTGTGGATACTTCCTGCCCTTTATCCTTCTTCCTGGAAATTAGCCAGTTCAACTGGTGGACCTTCAATGCAAGGTCATCCTCTGCCACAGCATAGTTTGCTGCCATTCCTAAGAGTGTTTGCTTGTCCAGAAATGTCGAGTGTTTGGGTTCAATGCAGTTGCAATCAGTGATGTCAAGAAACCCACTTGTTGAGAATTTTATATGCAAAAAACGGCTCTTTTGGGCTCAGAAAACACTTCAAATAGAAGAGCGAACAACGTTTCGACCTTCTTCGGTCATCGTCAGGTTCACAAAGAAAGAGGTAACTGGCCGGAAGCATACATCTCAACATTAACTTCACATGTGAACAGGAAGAAAGCAATCAAATATCATTTCTTAACCTCAAAATTATAAGAACCGACACACAATTCAAAACAGAAATCCACCGAAAAATCACCCATACTGGACTATACATTCATTGGGACTCAGCACATGAAACAAAACAAAAACTCAACATACTAAGAAACCAGATAAACACAGCCATACAACTATGCTCACCAGAAAAAATTAACGATGAATTAGATAAAATAAAACAATACTTCATCAACATCAATAAGTTTCCTCCACAAACCGTAGAAAACATTATACGCACACACCCAGACAGAAAGCAAAATCAACCAACAAAAGTAAATATATCTCACGAATCAAAAAATCACGAAACCATATACTGCTGTATACCATATATTCCTAACATCAGCAAATAAATAACCAACATTTGGCAAAAACTAGTAACAAAATATAACATTCCAGTTAACACTAAATTTATTCAAAAACCAGGCACAAAACTAAGGTCTATACTATGTAAGAACTACACTGACAAACACCACACCAACATTATTTATAAAATACAATGTGATAACTGCCACGACTTCTATATAGGAGAAACAAGTAGAAAAATGGAAACCAGATTCAAAGAACATAAAAAGTCACCTTCACACGTTTTCGAACACTGCAAGTCAAATGGACACAACATAACCATAGAAAACACTAAAATACTAAATAAAGAAACAAACATAAACAAACGAAAAATTAAAGAAGCCTTACTTATACAACAACTAAAACCCAAAATAAACCAATATAAAGGAACACCATTATACCTATATTAATATTATTATATATTCAAACATCAAACCGTGCCCTCTACATTGCGATACTCAGTTATACAACCCCTTCCAAATATGTGGTCAGCTTCCGGCCAGTTACCTCTTTCTTTGTGAACCTGACGATGACCGAAGAAGGTCGAAACGTTGTTCGCTCTTCTATTTGAAGTGTTTTCTGAGCCCAAAAGAGCCGTTTTTTGCATATAAAATTCAATGCAGTTGCATCTATTAGAACATTGCAGGCATCAGAGGAGAATCTTCTACTCAGCTCGTTAAGCATCTTGTGTATGATGGCATAGAAGGTGTGTCTCCTGGCATATGGTGTTACGTCATCTCTTTGACCAATACTAGATGTGATTATGAATTCGTCCAGGTATCTGGGGACAAGTCGATGTCCACCTTGACGCACTTTCTTACATATATCTTCAGCAGACTCTTCCAAGACTTTCAATGCTGCTTCAGTTCTCATTTCTAAGAAACTAGAAATTACAGATTGTACTAGGTCCTCTGCAGTTGCCAGCTGCAAGTCAGGTGACTGAGATGATCTGATAGTTGTTTTGTCATCAGCAGTAGTTTTTCTATGGCCACTAGACTGGTTATCAACTGCTAATCTAGGAGGAAGCACAGACCCTTTGATTCAGTGGCTCTGCGAATATTCTTTCTCCAAAAAACGCTTTAGGGTTGTCACAATTGGTAGGGAGGGTTTTTTCACAGCCAAACAAGCAGCATGATGGCAGGTGAATCTTGTGTCTGGCAGTCGTTTCAACTCTATGTGCTGGTTCACGGGTCCAGGCTCCTTCTGTACCTTCAGAAATTGTTCATGCACAACCGATGTATAGAAGAATCTGTACAGCTTCAGAATTGTCACAAAGAACTTTTCTGCAGCCTAGACGTTGTTCACACAATCAACTATCACTAGGTACGGCTCTTATGTAATGTTAGTTTTTCTCCAGAGTTTTAGCATGGCTTGCATTGAGAGCATGTTGGATCCTAGCACTCTTTGTTTTCTGCAATTTAAACTCTGCCCAAGCTTGCATGTGAAACGTGTGTCCTGCAGAGTTATCATGGAACTTCAGTGATGTGGTCGCCTTCTTCCAGTTTCGGAAGCCGTGACGGATGAAGGACTTTTCAGTTTTGATGAAGAGTGAGTGATTAAAAAAAAAACGACATGCGAAGCAGAATGAAGCATCTTGGGTCACAGAGTACTCCAACCACGAGTGCTGATCACGCCAATTCCAGTTGAATGACCTTGACTGGCCGCTGTATTCTGTGGCCGTATATCTCCTCAAGTCTGGACAGGTAGGACCACTATCTGGAATTTAGCTCAGGTCCTGGTAGTTGATTTTACCCTGGGTGTGAATGGTGCCCTCTTGCGGCTGGGATCCCGCACTAGTCGTGTCCGAATTTTTACCGTTACGATCACCACTGTCATCCTCACTAGCACCACATTTGTTTGTAGGACCATCTATTTGCTGCCTGTTCTTGGGTAGCAGGTAGTTTTGCATAATCAATCCAATGTGTAGTATCACAGGTTTATGTTTTGGTGGGTAATGTTTGACTCTTGTCTTGTGTGTTGGTGTCTCTGTTTGAAAACGAGTTGCTGATTTTGAGTTCCTTTTATTGATCCAAACTGAGTGTGTGTTCCAGTGTGAGGCCGAGTACGAGAAAGAGAAAGAGCCGCGTAAACAAACATAACTCCCTTTTATACATAGCGCTCGAACGTCAAAGTGACGCCCGAGCCGGCTGACTGCTTGTACCACTTCTTACTTCCAAATTGTGTTAGTTTATATGAAATGAATGAGAATTTCTATTCTTATATTGGCATTAGGGCTTATATAGGATGTTAATTTTAAACATCGAAATCTAAGGAAAAGATATAACATGCACACTATTGGGTCATTTCATAAATAAGGAACAAATAATAACTAAAGATAGTTCAATATTGCGAACAACTGATTGGTGGCATTGAAATCACCAAATTATATTAATAGCAGATGAAAATCCAGAACATATACATGAAATACTGTCAGAGAAAGTGTTTATATTTAACCACATAGAACAAGTACTTAATTAGAGGGTATTGATAATGTAAAATTGAAGGGCTAATTCGGAAACACAAACACAACTTTTATCGCGCATGTTGTAAAATTGTGGGCAGCTAATGGGAGTGAGCGGAGGGGAGTGTGGCGTTTTGCTTGGGAAATGCGCGCTCGAACCAAGCAAACACGTGGCCTTGTATTTAATGGTCATTGTAGCACCAAAACAAAATGTCTAAATTGCAGTTGACCTTCACAGAAAGGCTGGTTTTTCATAGGTTCACATTGTTCATACAGACCAAACTGTGATTTTCATATTGTTCTTTTTATCATAAGCGTGACAAGCACCTGTTAAATAATTTATTTCATTTTCATAATAACAAATAGCTTTTGCGTAGCTTTGTGCTTAATTATAAAACAACAACTCTAAAATTATTATCACAGTTTCTTTTACAATTTCCAAAACTGTAAAAGCAATTGTAATTTTTATAATAATTGTAATTTACAAAAAAATATGATTAATTTTTTTGTGGTTTCTATATGGAAATATACACTTTGATTGTAAAGTGTTGAGTTAAAGACATTGAACAATCATGACGTTTCATTATAATTATGTAGGTAAATTCTGGTATTCAAGGTATTGGCAGTGTTATTAGAATAGTCAAGTTCACTATTGAGCATCACCATCTTTCATTAAAATGAAAGTAAGATTGAATTTTTCTAATTCTGTTTAACGTGACATTATAAAACTTGTGTTGGTTTTGATTTAAAATTCTTAATTACCTAGTAGAGCTTAAATATGTAGGTCTGAACATTTAGCTGCTGAAGTAAGTCTAAATACACGATATGGCTGGAAAACAATGAATATTTTAACAACGAAAAATGTTTGTTTGTTTTTTTGAATTTCGCACAAAGCTATGCGATGGCTATCTGTGCTCGCCGTTCCTGATTTAGCAGTGTTAGACTACAGGGAAGGCAGCTAGTCATCACCACCCACCGCCAACTCTTGGGCTACTCTTTTACCAGCGAATAGTTGGATTGACCATCACATTATAGTAAAATAATTAAATATTAATATCAATTCACTTAGAATATAAGTAGTAACATTTTGTTCAATATATTAGTCAAATAACTTAATACCAGAAGTTGAAAAAAATAAAAAATACTGACCATTTTAATAAAATTTTAACAATACTGTGTTATCTTCCACTTCGTAAATTTTATCTGCGTTGTCATGAAAATTAAAAGTTAGTCAGATTTTCCAATTGAGTTCAATGAAATTTGCATATTTTTAAATATCTCTCATTATGTTATACCATCTAAGACTCTAAACATTACCTAGTTAATATTTCTTAATTAATATCGTATTTCATTGCATAGTATTTATTTATGTCACATATCATTCCAAGTTTGTCAGTTTTTTCATGTTGGATTAAGTAAAAGTTACATGCTTTTAAATATTTGTTTCATTATTTCACTTAATTTCAGATTCTATACATGTAGCAGTGAATATTTATTTAATGATGTCGTAAATCGTTCCCGAGTAAAATATGTTTCTGTACATATTGTTTCAAACGAAAAGTACATAAACAGGACCTCGTTGGATCTGGTGTCCGGTGAACGTATGACGTTCATTTTCTTTAAACGAATTAATTAATAACAATATATATACATTAATTTAAACGTATTTGTGGTGATATTTTTTTACTTAAACCGAAAGTTGTGATATATGAATAATTAGTACAATGTCTAACTGTTATGCTACACGTGACGTTATTTGAAACTACAACCATCTCAAATGTAATTTCTAATAATAATGTGAATACACTTGTCAACATATAAGATGTTCAAGTGGAAGATGGGTGTTTAATTTATTACGTATTCACGCACAATCGTCAATGAATTCAACAAGTGCATATTCTGGGAAGATTTTAGCTTCTGCAAACTTCTCGACACATTCCTAGGTTTCCTACATAATCAGATACATAGGATTTAGGTTATGTAAGATATTAGAAGATTGATAATTTTTATCTGTTTTTTTAATACTTCAGAGCTGAATCACAGTTCTGTTGTAAAATATCACATATAAACCTGTCCTGAGTAACTACAAATTATTTTATTCATAGTTTTTTCTATAACTCCCAAACTGTAACATGCATGTTAGCAAAACACACTTGCACTGTCTGAAGATTTTTTTTCTGAATTTTATGTCTGTTTAGAGTATCAAATTTAATTCATATGAAACTTCTACACCGTATACAAAAATATTGGATTACGTTTTCCTCATCGAATATTACTTGGTTGTCCAGAAATAAATGTCGGAATTCCCACGATGATATTTAGAAGCTAAATACTGAGTAACTCAACCTTGGTTGGTAGGTTCATTTAACTGTATGCTATTTCAACTCTTTTCAGAGTACGTTTCGCATCCCACAAGGTGGCATGGACAAGAAAGGCTTTCGTTTGATTTTCCTCTACGACTTCAAACTTAAACGAAAAGCTATCGAGCCTACACGAAACGTCAACTGGGCATTCGGTCATGGATCTATTATTAAATATACAGTCAAGCGTTGGTTCAAAAAGGTTTGACATGGAAAAAAAAGTCTTGAAGACCATAAAGGTCGTGGAAGGAAGCCATACTTAGACTAAAACACATTTAAGGAATTAAAACAAACACTGACACAATGAGCTTCCAGTAAAGCAAGGATCAAGCAAATACCATCTACCTGAATAGGACTGGAAAGACGAAAAAGCTAGATTAATGGGTTCCGCATGAGGTGATTGAAGATCAACAAAATCGACGTTATGAGACCTGTCAAGAATGACGCTCCAAAAACTGAACGTATTCTGAATCGAGATATTCTGCTTCATCTACCTCATATTCCAGACCTTTCCCTGACATAACTTTATTTTTCAAGCACTTTCACAATTTTGTGAACATTAAACACTATCAAAACATTCCAGTTGTAGAAAAAGCTTCGAAGAAATTTACTGATTTCTAGAGATCGGTATAAATAGCATCGTTACACGTTGACAAAAGTGTGTTGAAACAAATCGTGCTTACTTTGATTACAACATGTTTAACAACACTGGCTAATACTTTTCTTAACGTCGCAGTTCGAAAGCGTTTGTTTGTTTTGTTTTTGAATTTCGCACAAAGTTATTCGAGGGCTATCTGTGCTAGCCGTCCCTAATTTAGCAGTCTTAGACTACAGGGAAGACAGCTGAACCACAAGTACAATTTCGTCAACCCGGAAACTGGTGCTAAAACACAAGAGATCGACAGGTTCTGAGGATCAGCAAAGTGGAGGAATAAAAAACATAGAGGCACTACACGTCATCATCTAGAGTCATAATTGGTCAAATTCTTCCGAAATAGTCGATACATGATCAAGAACCATCTTTAATGCTATCAAAAATTTTGGCCTCCAGAAGCAATTGTTTGTTTTGTGTACTGTGTATAAATCTAATGCTTTCTTATTAAGTTTTTGTTGATGTGAAAAAACAAACGTAAAATATTGTAAATAAACAATATATATTGTTATATATTTAATATTGTATTAATATATTTTAAATTTCTCATACATTCAACTGCTTTTTATGGCTCTCTCGACAACACATAACTCCCTTTCATCCTATGAAGTAATCGTTCACATTTCACCTTTAAATGTAAACGTGTGTATCTGTGGAATTATTGAAGATTATCAAAATTCAAATAATCAGTAAATGCCACAAATTTTCTTTTCTTTCCTCGCACGTACAAGGTCTATCTCTCTAAAATGCGTGTTAAAATAGCCTTTTAAAATATATATTTATTACAAATAAAAAAATACAAATACAAATACAAAATTTACAAAATATTACTGATTAGAACTAAAATGAAAATATTAAACATTGAATAATGCTATTTTTATCTTGGTATAGGAGTGACAAGTCTGCGAGTAATATTTGGTTCAATTGCTTCTTGTAATTATTTGTTAATTAAAGAAAGTAGTAAAAGTTTTGGTCATTTATGTATCTCATATCCTTCTTTTATCACGAATCAAAAATATTAAGTGACGATATTTCAATGACGTTGGGGCATTGGTAATTTTAATCTAGTTTTCTTTTATTGCTTTCAAAGAAGAATGTAATGTACTGTTATATAATGTGAAAACTTAACAATGACTAACAACAATTTTCTTCAATTTGTAGTAGCTACAAAGCACTTTCACACCAACATCATGTCAGGCTAATACACAGGAATACATACAAGACAGTTAAAATATCCATGGTCAAATTAATAATTTAAATGTATTTGAGCGTATTATAGCACCCATAGAAGCTAAACTAGTAAAGTGAAAAATGAGTGTTGCTAATGAAGAGCACAGACAGGTTGATTGTTAACTCGAATAGTTTAGTTATCTTCAGGAACTTATAACATACTGTATTCTTAATTTCAACACAATATGATCTGTATAATGTGAATTTACACAAATTTTGGTTGTTATTTCATATATTATTCTTTATCGTTTCTATTGCTCTTTAAGAAAGATGGAGAAGTTTTCATTTCTAATGGAAATAATATATAGCAAAGCTAAATTTGTTGTTCTAAAATTGAACCTTCCAAAAATAATGGAGAAATATAAACTCTAATTATCTTCCGATGTCAAAACTTGTACAACTTTACCAGCTCAGAACATGCTGTCTAAACACTTTGTTGCGTGTATAACATACAGACATGATGTGATGATCCAGGAAACGTAAAAATAGTCTATGATATTCTGAGATAGATATGTGACGTTACTGAAATATTCTTTTGGGCAGAGTATGCGTGTCTGTTGAAGAGAACAATGAGTTGAAGTGTGCAAATTATTCATGTGATTTCATAAAAAAATTGTATCACTGAAAAGAGTAACGAAAACGAAAGACATGCGCACATACGAAAAAATAAATTATTTTCTCTTGTCTATGAGGTTTCATTTCGAATTTGTGATTATTATATACATATTTATACACAATGTATTTACTAAATATGTATAAATATGAATAATAATAGTTTTATGAAAAGAAAAAACTGTTGAGAAACTGTTATTTTCTTTAGAATGCTAAAATCATCGGTTCGATTACCCTCGGTAGACTCGGCAGATGACCCTTTATAGTTCTGATATAAAAACATACATACACTATAGTTCTTAACTTTGGGGTTAATTCGAGAACAAGGTGAACCAGTTTATTTGGTGAACAATGTGTAGAAAAGCCAAGATAAAAAGAGAGTAATGGCTTCTGTTACGAAAACAGAAATGGATGTATTTGAAACATGCAAAAAGAATGTTGAACCTGATTAGATACAGTGCATCATCAGACATAGATGTAGAATCTAGAATAAGATATCAAATGAAGAGAAGAAGGCAGTGGGCAGGAGAGAAAGAGGAAATGTAGTGATGTTAAAATGACCATATTGAGAGAAAAAAACTGTGTAGAATAAAATTTGTTCCTGGATTGAACATGTTATTTCTTATTTGTTTGTGCTGAAAGAGTAGAGAAAATAGCCATTAACCACTTCAAACATTGCTTTCATGACTTGGATAATCAAATTCAGAAATTAACCTATTTTACATGTAAAAACGGGCAAATTTGCACATTTCTATTTACATAAGGTCTGAATAAATCAGCACATGTATTTATACTAAAGTTATACAAAAATGAACAAAAATATATCTTGTCAGTTATATTCTCCAATTGTATCTCTTATAGCATCACCTGATTTTATTCTCCTTGCTTATAAGTCATATATCGGTCGTTGATTTTGTGGTATTAAGCTTTCAGTACCAAATTGTCTCTCAGATTCAGAAATTTCCAACCAGCACCTTTTATCAGTCAGTCCACAATTTGATGCTTTAACGTAATAACGGTTTAAGATATTTCCATTTAATAACTCGATGGAATGCAGGTGTTTACATGCTTCGAGTATAGAAACAGTAATGTTTTAAATAACCTCAATTCCAACTGCAGAAATTACAATCACACACCGTTTACTTCCACCATTCTGTTTTCGTACATTACGTTGAATTCAAAGATATTTATACGAATTATTACTCAATACGGATTTTTGGTTGTAAATATGACACAAAAATGTTAGTTGTTAAGGTTGATTCAGAAGATCAATGACACAAAATTTATGTCAAAATCAGATGAAGTGAAATGCTCATGGAAATAAAGAAATACTGAGCTTTGTAATTTGGTTTATTGAATAACATTTATGTACAAAAATTAGACATATCTTCCCAGACAAAATACATAGTGAAACTTGGTTGAAAGGGCGTTAACCTGCTTATTAGTATCCTATAAATTTTGGGAGTTATAACTTTAGTAATCGCTTACTAATCAGGAAACTATAGATATTTGAGCGAGAACGTTTATGTATTTCGAACATTACAAACCGTTTAAATTCAATGAATTAACTTTCGGACGTTAATATTTCTACGAGAAAAGTCAGCTTGTAAACGGCTTGTAGCCAGCCAAGAACAGAGAGCAAGCTAGCTTGCCATGAATACAATAACACAGAATCTCGTCCGAAATAGATTGTAATAGGTAACATAATAAATTAAGGGATCGTGTCCAAGATCTGGATCAGAAACAAATTTAAGTCAAAATTGAAATTTAAGTATTAATTCAATTTATATTTATCAGTACTAAGAAGATTTGACAATGTCTGCTGATTAAGATTTTTTGAATCACCCTCTATCGAGAAACTAAAAAGTTATTTTTAGTTTCAAAAGTGTATTGCTTGAAATTACCAATGTTTTACAATTAAATGTTGAGAAAGCAACGAGAAGATGAACGACAAAAGCGAATTTTTTTCCTGATGTACTGTGACTCGGACTCAGGGTGGGAAGTTGACCAAGAAACACTTCCTCCCACTTTCGTCATTTGCTGATTATGACTTTATCTCAAAGTACCATACTGACATCACTTCGGACACCGTTGTTCGTGAAACATCAGCAAGTTGAGTTTTTTTGGCCACTTAAGTTACCGTTAAACGCGCCCCAACAATCATTCCTCTGTCAAAGTCAGTGGTGTTTCCTTTTGCAGCCATGTTAGACATTATCATAGGCAACCAGCTCTGTCCAGCTTTTCTAGACATGATCACTATGCATGGTGTTATGTTATTTGCAGGCGAACAGTTTAAATCACGTGATCATACTGTGTGGAAGAAGGTTTCTTTGTTTATACAATCACCACTTTGTTGGTTATAACCAAACTTCTATTCTCCAGTCGTAAAAGAGAAAAGCAACATTAGGAAAACTCTAATTTTAGATAATTAAACATTAGTTCAAATTATTGGATGAAAGCTGTTGTGTGAATGAAAAAATGGTTCTTTTAACTTGAAATATTCATGAAAACAGCGAAATTCTAAACATTCAACATGAAAATTCTATTTGCAGCTCCGGTTGCACTCGTAAGCCTGATGTTGATAAACACTAGCGATGGTGGTTTCAAACAGATATATGATGAGTTAAATTTCACACTTTTTAATCTATAGAGTATTAAGTCGATGGTTTCACTAAAGTTAATGTTTTATTTTCATATTTCTACTTATTAATTAGAAAAACGTGACATTACGAATCTATAATAAGATATTGGAACAAATCTTTGCAATAAACACAATTACTTTACGGAAAAAAGATCGAAATTGTCCCATTAGCGCTATGCAACTTTCAATAGTGCTAAGGAGTTGAAAGTCAGTTTTTAAACCTGAAACAAGCATCGTTCATCTAAATTATATTTTAACTTTTGTAATGATTTCACTGAGCTGTACACTGTTATATTAAATAATATTTTATGATTTACTATTTGAGGAAAATCTGATAACTTAGTTTATTTAATCATGTTTGTATGCAAATTGGTTCGTGAGTTTAGAGAAATATCCTTTTATGTAAATCAAACATGTTTTGTTTGGTTTGTTTTGAATTTTGCACAAAGCCACATGAGCGCTATCTGCGCTAACCGTCTCTGATTTAGTAGTGTAAGTTTTGGAGAAAGCAACTAGTCATCACCATCCTCTGCCAACTATTGGGCTACTCTTTTACCTATGGATAGTGGGATTGACCGTAATTTATAACTCCTCCACGGCTGAAAAGGCAAGCATTTTGTGTATGATTGGGATTACGAGTCGAGTACCTTAATCACACGGTGATGCCGGGCCCAGACATGTTTGTGTTTTATGCAGACATATATGTGGTACTGTTAATAATTATTTTTCATTAGTTAATTATTTATAATATAGAAAACAAAGTTTTGTTAACGTTTGTATTCTAACTGGAACCGATATTTTCTTCAATGAAAAAAAAACCTTGATAATATGCAATTATTTTTAGAAGTTTTAATTGTTATATTTAGGGTTAGTTTGATCCAAGAAAAGAAAGCTAACTATAGCAGAATAATATTTGTTTTTTTCTTCGTAATTTCTCAATTGGAAAAAATATTCGTTAAACGTTTTTTTGTTACGTTCTAAAATAAAACACGTTAGACTTATTTCAGAAAACTGTAAGAAGGTTGAAATAATATTTTACATGCACAGAAAATATTTCATTATGTAAGTTGCCCAAAACTATTTGTTAATATTCCATAATATTGTTATATTCAGACGTAAATCGCATATGTAGAATGATATAATGTTCATTTCCTTTTATATTCCTTATTTTAGTTACGTTTATCATTTTCTGTTTCAAGACACTGTTATATACATACCTTCAGTTTAAAAGTAGCAGTTTGAGTCAAAATAAACATATTAAGTTGTTTGTAGATAAATAGAAACGAATCGTATTTTAAACGACATTCTAATACAATTTAGGATAATTATATCCTTCCTAAGATGGGAATATAGTAATTAAATATTATAAAGCTAAAGTCGAAGAATGTAATATAGATGTTTGTGTTCTCATAAATATTTTTATCTCAAATTTCTTGATGCAGTTCTAAGTTCTAAAAAAGCTAAATTTTGTGAAAAGGTGGAAAAGTTCTGGAATGAAAGGTGCAGAAAAGAAGAATCAGACTAGGTGGGTATTAAGTATTACATCAAATTGTGTTTAAGGTAAGCTTAGATAATCAAATTAAGATTCTTTTATATATATAACTAAGAACTAAGGCTATTATATATATATTTGTGATGAGAATTATCCAACAATTTACCATGTAGATGTTTTATCCAACTTAACTGTAGCACCCGAAAAAAATGAGAGACTTTACAAAAGAAGTTTGACCAACATAGTTAGATTCAGCTTCAACCAGAGTTCGGACAATGTTTTGTTCGGTTTAGTCCTAACTATTCTAGAAAGCGACTCGATTTTCTATTGGTTTAGATCAATTATAAACAGTTTAATATTTTATTTTATAGTAATTATTTTATTTCTTAAACTTCATGTGTTTTTGTTTCTATAAAAATCTGTCTAAATGCTAAAAATTAACTACTCGTATTGTTTAACCAAAATTAATTTCTATATTTACCAGATTTTTATTTGTGACGACGATGTTTCCAATTCATCTATGAAACTGATCATTTATCTATTTATACTTAATTATTAATTTGATTGAGTAAAGATGGAGCAATGTATAACTATATTATTAAAAACGTAAATGTGCTAGACAGTTACCTGATCTAAACAGTAAATATGATTAGATGTTTTTTTTTGTTCTTCGCGACGAATTGAACTCCGCATTTAAACGTTATAAATTAGTCTTATCGCTCATTAAGTTCAATTCATTTATACATGCAGGACGACAACGACTTTAAGAATGTACGTGGTAGGTTCTTCAAGGATATGATAAATCTGTAAAAGCCCATGAGAAATCAGATTCTACACATTATTTCTCTTTATAAAATTTTGTTTATGTTTGTTTCTTTATTTAGTATTTGAGTGTTTTTTTATGATTATGTTGTGTTTATTTGATTTGCAGTGCTCGAAAAGGTGTGACGGTGATTTTTTTGTGTTCTTTGAATCTGGTTACAATTTTTCTACTTGTGTCTTCAATATAGAAGTCGTGGTAGTTATCACATTGTATTGTATTTTATAAATAATGTTGGTGTTGTGTTTGTCAGTGTAGTTCTTACATAGTATAGACCTTACTTTTGTATCTGGTTTTTGAATAAAATTGGTTTTAACTCGAATGACATATTTTGTTACTAGTTTTTGCCAAATGTTAGTTATTTTTCTGCCGATGTCGGAAATACATAGTATGCAGCAGTATATGGTTTTGTGATTTTTTAATTCGTCAGATATATTCACTTTTGTTACTTGATTTTGCTCTTTGTCTTGGTGTGTGTATATGTAATGTTTTCTACGGTTTGTGGAAGAAACTTATTGATGCTGATGAAGTATTGTTTTATTTTGTCCAATTCATCGTTAATTTTATCTGATGAGCATAGCTTTATGGCTGTGTTTATTTGGTTTCTCAATATGTTGAGTTTTTGTTTTGTTTCATGTATTGAGTCCCATGGAATGTATAATCCAGTATTGGTGATTTTTCATTGGATTTCTGTTTTAAATTGTGCATCAGTTCTTGTAATTTTGAGGTTAAGAAATGATATTTGATTGCTTTCTTCCTATTCACATGTGATGTTAATGTTGGGATGTATAGAGTTAATGTGATTGAAAAAATAAGTATGTGTTCTGTAGATTTGAATCCCACAATCGTGTCATCTACATATCTTTACCAGCATAGTGGTGGATGTAATGCTGTGTTAATTGCTTGTGTTTCAACTTGTGTCATAAAAATATCGGCTAGAACTGGTGATACTGGATTGCCCATGCTTAGGCCATTTGTTTGTATATAGTTGTGATTGTAAAAAATGGAGTTTGTCTTCATCGAGTTAAATTCTATGAGAGTTGCTAATTGGTTGCTGATAAAGATCCTGTAACCCGAATACTTTCGAAAGCTGGACCTTTCTTCTTTAAGAGCAAACTAGAAACAGTGATGTAATGAGTGATATATAAAGGAAATTAAGTGACATCATGAAGAACGTCTGGATTGCTGGGAAATGTTTTTCCCTCCATTTACTTTTGTGAAGGTGTCATTTCCAGTACGTTGTAGCTGATGATTGGTTTAACCGTTTTCAGAAAAATAGTTTTTATTACTTACTTCTTTCTTCCATGCAATGTGAGCCCTAACTTTCCTGAAGTATTTAGGTAAGATAATTTGACATATATGTCTGTATGAATTAATTAGCTCAATACATCTTTTTCAGTCAAACTTAAAGCGTCACATTTATTTCACTTAAACATTTAAGTATAGTTATAAATAATAACTCTTACTTTAGGTGGAAGCGACATCACGCCATGACACATGAAGACGAAAATTTTGCCACCAGAGAACGCGACGTCAGATCGACATAAATAACAGGCGACCATGATGGATGATTACGTCACAAAGTAGATAACGTTGTTTTTGGCCGCCATGACAGTTAATTAATTAAATCGTCCTAACTGGATGCTTAACACTAGTTAATTTCTAATTAAGTAATTAAATTAGTTATAATTAATTCGTCATAAAAAAAGACTACTAACGCTAATTCATCAATTAATTAAATTTTCTTTCCAAAGAGGACTATGCTAGTCTAGTGACTAAAGATTTTCAGTTTTTTTGTTTTTTGTTTTTTTTGGAATTTCGCACAAAGCTACTCGAGGGCTATCTGTGCTAGCCGTCCCTAATTTAGTAGTGTAAGACTAGAGGGAAGGCAGCTAGTCATCACCACCCACCGCCAACTCTTGGGCTACTCTTGTACCAACGAAAAGTGGGATTGACCGTCAAATTATACACCCCCACGGCTGGGAGGGCGAGCATGTTTAGCGCGACGCGGGCGCGAACCCGCGACCCTCGGATTACAAGATTTTCAGTGATATGATAAAATATCAAAAACAATATTTAAGTTGACATGATCACAATATACATTTTACTAGACACGTATATGTTCGTAGGCCTAAATCGAGATCATTCAGTGATTAAAATTTTTAACTTATACAACATTTTATACCGCCAATAAAACGTTCAGTATGGAATAATTAAAACTGTCAAAAGTTTATGACAGTATTTGTACATGTTAATCTTACGAGTTTTGAAAGAGTTGACTTTCTCATATGAATAATGTAAAAAATATACAATATATTCGAAAGAAATCACAACTACATATTGTGAATTACCATCATAGAATAAGCGACGTGAATATAATAAGTTGTCAAAAACATTACTTAACATGTTTGAATGAGATTAGAACTGCAGGAAGTAATTCATTTGTCTAGAATGAAAAAAAAATTTTCCACATTATATAGTTAATCCAAGTTACAAGTAATAAAAGTTTTGATAACGCATAAGCGTTTATAAGACAAAAACAACAACATTGGCTACTACAATAAAACCTGTCTTAGGCGGAATCGCACGGGGCCGAGTAAAATTCCGGCCGAGACAAAGTGAATATGAATTTCCTTAATTATATATAATTTTTGAGCTGAACGTTATACTTAAGGGAAGTAAGACGTTTGTGAATTTGGTTATTATACTGTTGTTTATGCTATATTTATTAGAATAAAAACAAAAATTAGACATTCAAAATATATATAAGTACACAAAATCTTAATAAAATTTATTTGAAGAAAGTGTCCAATTTCAACTGTTTCGTTTTTCTAAGGGGCTTTCTCGTGTGGTTAGTAGAGAACGCCAATTCTACGGTTTTTCATGAAATTCATTTTCTCCCTTCATTTTTGCGTACAATTTGATAGTGTTAATATAACTTAACAATTGCAATAAAGTAGGAATTTGTATTTCTTCACTATATTTTCCATTTTGTTTATCTTCTGAATCTCTTACACTGTTACCTAGCACAGATAGCCCTCGAGTAGCTTTATGCGAAACTCAAAAACAAACAAACTTACACTGTTACCATTTTGTGATTTCCTCATAGATTTTAAATCAGTTTCATCAGTTTCTGTTAAAACAATCTTGTCAACGTTCCAAAACTTTCCGCGTTCACAGAATCATCTGCATCAATATTCTCAATCACAGTTTGGATCTCACTAGAATCGCCCTAATGAACAACTTTAAAAAATGAAGGTATTTAATAGTTGTTATTTTTTAAATGAGGGTAGTAAAATTTTTCCCTACATTTTAAAATTAGGGAACATAGGAATTTATTTTTTCATTAAAATTATTTAAAGAGTAGAATTTTGCACGTGAAAGACAAATATATTTCTACAAATCATGAAGTTAGCTTAACTGCAAAAATAATGACGGCAGAAAAAAGAACAGAATGTATATAACCAATATTTACTGTAACAAAATGTCCGAGAATTTATTAATATTTAAATAAATTACTAACCGTTCCTAATTTAGCAGTGTAAGACAGGGAGGTCAGCTAGTCATCACCACCTCTTAACCATTACATCATGACGCCCACACGGCTGAAAGGGCGAGCATGTTTGGCGCTAGGGGGATGTGAACCTGCGACTTCACATCACGAGTCGCACGCCTTATCACGATTGGCCATGCTGGGCCAGACGTTTTATAATAATAAACTCTAATTAATAATCATTTTACACAAATAATGAAAGTTATTTATTTAAAAAAAAAACTATACAAACCATTTGAAAACTACATAAACCGTGTACTTAAAGTTTAAAACGTACCTAACATAATAAATTGGAAACTTGTGAAAAATAAATTATAATACGTAACATTTTGCTATTGACAGAACCATCCCAAATGTATTGGATTTGCAAGTTGAAGAAGTTTCTCTTATACAATTAAGTGTTTATCTCCTCTTCATTTCCATTCAATGGAGCATTCAATCTTCCACACCCTATATGTGCTCTCTCTTTCCAAACACGAAGTTCTTTTGCTTTTATGGACTTGGACTACTGTGAAAACCCTTTTCCCCTTGGACTGGTTGCACAACCAATTTAATTTTGGTCAAAACTGCCAATTTACCCTTCCCTTTTCTCTTGCAGATAAACTCTATTAGTGGTTGTACACGGCGTTCTCCGCCTTTTTCGGATTAACATTTGTCCAGGAAAGCTTCTTGCAACAAATGGACGCAAGGGTCAGTCAGATGTGCCTCACAGTCAATGGTTTCAGAGAGGAATGTTGTACCACATCAACTTTATTTAGATTATAAAAAAGTATAAACATGAAATTTTTACTTCATTTAACTTCACACAATAAAATACACTTATTGCTGTAGTTTTTCTCTCGCGCCATTTCTATTTAAAGTTTTGATATTATAGATGCGAATTTTTGTTCAACAAATATCTTTTCTTATACATACATCAACTGGTGTTTTATTAGCTTCATAGTTTAATTTTTCACAACAATCTATTATCTTTAAAATTGCTTAAAAATTGTTATTTGTTACACTACTTGAAACAAATATTGGCATTCACAACCTCTTGAATTTTGGTTCGCTGGTATAATAAGGGCATATAATTAAGTTTTCTACACTAGATTTTGTAAAAGTAGTAATTTAAAGTTTTTCTCCAAAATGATATATCAGTTCAATTAGTATACGATGTAATATTCTGCTTTTTAACCACACTTATTTTTGTGAGGAAATTACATAAAGGAAATTTTACTTAGCAGTGAGCTGAGTTTGAACACATCTCCATGTTCGATAATAACTTAATTTCCTGTCACTAGATGTCAGCACAAATTGTTAGTACATAATAACGTTGTTGTTGTTGTTTAGAATTAAGCACAAACCTGCACAATGGGCTATCTGTGCTCTGCCCATCACGGGTATCGAAACCCGGATTTTAGCGTGCAAGTCCGCAGACATACCGCTGAGCCACTGGGGAGCACATAATAACATTTTGGAACAAGTTATCTGACAAAACAGTTGTGCTTAAAATAAATAAATAAAATTTATTTAAATTAATCTTCAATATATGAAGCAGTTGAAATCTTAATTAAGCTGACAGTTTGTGTTCATGTTATATGTGTATGAACATAATAACGCGATTTTCCTAATAATCAAAACAATACACAGAATAGTGGTCTTTCCTTCAAGGCTTCAGCAGGACAGAGCCTGACGCTGTGTGTGCGTGTTTAATCCTACCTTTTATCCTGGGATCTGAATGAAGGCCGTCATATTAATTGCTCTGACCCTTGCATGTGGTAATCAGTTATATACACATGCTATTATCTTGGGTGTAGATGAAAAGAGTGGGTTCTTAAAATGTCATTTTAACGTCTGTCTATCACTCGGGAGTACTTGTACGAACTATTCCAGCAGGGGCTCCTCTTTAATATAAAGGTGAAAGTAAAATATTTATTTTAATCACAAATAACAGGGAACTTAAACTTCGTAAACGTTCTTTTGGTTTTAATAACGGATTATCAAAAGTCCTGTTTCAGATTTCGAAAAAAAATCAATTTTTCTATCGCATTTAAGAAATTGGAGAGAAAAAAACACCTCTTACTTATATCAAATCACAATGAAAATTGTATTTTTATCAAAAATATAATAATTAAGACGCTGAAAAACGGAAAGAATACTGATATCAAACGTATTCATCCCAATTGTTGTTGTGACGTCTATATCTTTGAGTTTAAAAACTATGCATTGTAGTTTTTCTTTTATGTATTATGTTATGACGTTTAGTGAAAAAAATCTGCACGTGACAGAGAAAAATGAATATCATTTTCGGATTCAGTGTACAGGAATTACTGCACAACATGTAAAAAACTTCTTGACAATAAAACCATCCCAAGCTCGTGTTACTTAAAATGTTTGTTAAAGGTATATTAAGATGGGTTTGGCTAAAATTCGCAGTTCATTTCCTCTTCAGAGACGGCGCACACGCCAATATCTTTCTAAAAATGTAATCATGATATCAAAAAAAGAAACATGAAAGTTTGAGTGGTTTCGAAACAAATTGATAAAAATCCTGTAATATGAATACTTTCGAAAGTTGAACCTTTCTTCTTCAAGGGCAAACTGAAAATAGTGGTGTAATCGAATAAATGATATATGAAGGAAACTAAGTGACGTCGTGAAGAACATCTGGGTTGCTAGGAAATGTTCCCCCCTTGTACTTTGTAAAGGTGTCATTTCCGGTACATTGTAGTTGGTGATGACAACGTATTGTAAAATGTGCAAGGAATATTTTGCTTTATAATTGTCTATATATATTTTTTTTAAAAAGTTAACCCTGATAGAGTTATACAAACAAAATCAAAATAAAGAACTGCGTTAAAACCAGCAAGTCCAAACATCTGACCAACTATGTTAGTTTGTTATAGCCGAAAACAAGACAAAACAAAAATAGATTAAAAAATAAAAACACTGCACTAATTGAAAAGATCCAGGGTACAAACTATAATGTGGTATATAGAATGTACCCTAGGTTAAGAGGTGACTGAAGAAATAGGAGTCACATTGCAAAGGGGATACACCGTCTATCAGTTTTAACCTCAATTCGCCATTCTCACATAAAAAAAAATAAGCTAAAGGAATAGCAATAGAAATAATAAATACAGAAATTAGGAGAGTGAGATGAGGATGCTGAAGCCCACATCTGTATCACCCATCACTGACTGCAGACAGTTGTGGGAAGGTGACTGCTTTCCAAAGTAAAGAAGAAACCAATAAGAAAACTCAAGTGCTTCCATTTAGAGGGCAAGTTAAGTAAAATTACCTCTTGAAGTTAGCATTCCAACTCCCCTTATGGAAGAAGGACACTAATTAGGAGTCCAGTAAACGAATTATGCTGGTATGAAGGGTCTCATCCAATTATCTAAATTAACTTGTATAACTCCCAACCACCACTCAGTATCTCTACTGTGACGATCATGCTCTAAACAAGCCTTTATATGCGGCAAGGTGTACATCCACATAAAGTAGTGCCAAGTATTAAATGACCTTATTCACAACTAAAAATAGTTATTAGAAATTTTTAGCAAACTTTCTTTACTTTTTTTTTCTTTTCATTTATGTAATACATTGTTATATTTGTTACAGAATAATTAAATGATTTTGTGTTAAGTTTCCTCAGTATTTCCATTAATTGTTAATTTTTATATCAGTATTTCAACATTACCGACAAAATATTGTAATTTATTGCAAATTTTACGATATCTGAATTATGGCGAACTTATAATGCTTACAACAAGTTGTTTTTGTATTAAGCACAAACCTACACAATGGGCTATCTGTGGTCTGCCCACCACGGGTATCGAAACCCGAATTTTAGCGTGCCATTCCGCAGACATATCGCTGAGCCACTGGGGTGCCTTACAATAAACTAACTAAACTAAACTAACGTGGCAGGGGTTCAGTTTAGAGAGAGAGAAATCAGAAGAGTTCTCTCTCCAACTGGGGTGTTCAGGAACTTTGTAGTTCCTCTTCGCCCCTTTTCGTGGATTGTTATTAAGATTAAGTGGTGTTTTTTTTAATTATTTTAATAAATTAATTATCGTTATTATTCTTGACTTTTTGGATGGGGAAAGTCTCACCAAATGTTCTTTTGGGTGGAGGCAAAGGCAGCAGTGGAAAGAAAGGCCGGGACCTGTTCCGAAAGGAAAAAGTTCGGCAGATGTGAACATGAATGTGATTCATTCAAATTCAGATCAAATCAAACGGCCCGATTCTGGGTCTGGCAAAAAGGTTGCCTAGGCTGGGATCTAGAAATCCAATGCCTGAAGATTTTGAAGTGGGGGGAAACGGGAGTGCCCCGAGAAAACCCACTTTCACACGACAGATGCCGAAAATTTTGCCTGTCATGTGCCCTGTACCTGAAAAAAAAAGGAATTCATGTTAATAACATAGATTTTATTTATTTAGATTCTTTCTTGAGTGGATTGTGATTCTTGAAATATGTTGTAAGGTGATATGAATTTCGTTGGTGCACTTCATAATTTGTGTAGTGATGCCGTTAGTTTGTTTCTATTTTCTGCTTTTAGATAGTATTTCAGAGAAAGTTCTGTTATTCTATCTTTTATAGTTGGTAAATTACTAATTTGGTGTAGATAATTTGTTAACTTACAACAATAGTGTGATACACTATTATTAAAAGAAGTCATAAATTTAAAAAGCAAAATATTTTCTTTTATCAAAAATATTTACATTGATATTCTTATCAATTATTTTAATTTCTAAATATAAATAATGTATTTCTCTATTAGATACTGAGGTATTTTAGTTTCAAATTCTGCTGGATAAATAGTGTTAATATCATTATTTATTTTAGTATGCTTTACACTAATTAAATCATCTATATACCTGCAAATTAAGGCAAAAATATCTAGATTTGTGTAATTTTCAATAAATATACTTTCATAATAGTAAATATATAAATTTGCTATACAAATAGAATGGTTAGTTCCCCCATTGGAACATTAAGATGAGTTAGGCTAAAATTCGCATTTCATTTCCTGTTCATAGATGGCGCACATGCTAATATCTTTCTAAAAATTTAATCATGTCAAAAAAAGTTTGTTTGTTTGTTTTGGAGGCCTGGCATGGCCAAGCGCGTAAGGCGTGCGACTCGTAATCCGAGGGTCACGAGTTCACGCCCGCGTCGCGCTAAACATGCTCGCCCTACCAGCCGTGGGGGTGTATAATGTGACGGTCAATCCCACTATTCGTTGGTAAAAGAGTAGCCCAAGAGTTGGCGGTGGGTGGTGATGACTAGCTGCCTTCCCTCTAGTCTTACACTGCTAAATTAGGGACGGCTAGCACAGATAGTCCTCGAGTAGCTTTGTGCGAAATTCCAAAACAAACAAACAAATCGAGACTTATAAAGTGTCATATATCATGGAATTTTTAATTGTTTACTCATATGATGGCGTAATTAAAACAGATCTATCAGACACACACAGATAGGGTAACAAACCAAAAAGAATTTTATTCGTTTATATAAAACAGACAAACACCCTAGAAATTCTGTTCTAGTGCATGTTTCTTATGACAAAAGATATACACACCCTTTATTTTAATATTTATAAATCCAGCATATTTACAATATAAATAAACTGTTACGTTCATTACGAGGGGTGTTGCAAAAAGGAAAGTCCTTTCTTCCCAAAGATAAACAAACCATGAAAACATTAACTGAACAAATCTTTGGTCAATATTTTTCAATATATCGATCATGAGTATTTATTTCTATTTCCAAGTGAGATTTGAATTTTTTTTTATAATAAAATAATTTCTCTCGTTTCAAAATTCTCCAGAGAGTGGCGTGATGCACATTGATGTGCCAAGTGATTGCGAATTGTTTTTAATTTTTCGAGTGTTTTGCAAAGTTTTGTCTGTTTTGTTTTGAGCAAATCCCACCGATGGCGCTGAAAGTTGTCACTTTCTTCCAACGTTCTGTTTTAATTCATCGTCAAAAATGTCTTCCTTGAGATCGGAGTTTCACCAGAGTTGGATTTTTTTTCAGTAGTTTGCAATGTTTCTACCATTACAGGTGACGACTTTTGCAAGAATCTTGTAAAGGTTTTTCTTATTTGGGATAAAAGGGAATTCTTTTTGCAACACGCCTCACTAAGTTTCAATTTAGAGCTTGCATATTTGTCATTTGAATATAACCTGCAAAGCTAGATACACGGACATAGCTTTGAGAAGGTGTAAAGAAATGTTGATATTGTCCGTCTTACAATTTGGACAATCTTTACCTGACATTGAAAGTGTGGAATATATAACTTCTTTCAATTATTCATAAATCATGGGTATTATTCGAATAACACAGTTATTATAATATAGCCAATATTTGTCCTATCACTAAATATAATAAATTGCGACTTACAGGTTATTATTACTTAAACACCAGAATTTTCAGACAGCCTAAGCTTAAAACTCTAATAGTAAATCGCACAAATACGATCCAGGAACATAAGTTTTAAGAATTACCAAGGTCAGACGCAATCAGTATAAACATTATTTGGTGTTACGTGGTCACACATACACTGTTAGAGCTATGAGATGTTTCAACTTGACCGGCAGATGATCTTTGCTCATTAGTCGCATTGAAAATAACACATTTTCTTTCTATATTCTTCAAAACTTTATGCGCATTTAAACTCAAAAGAACATCACCAGTATTACAATACTTTTCACATTATAGATGATTTACAAAACAGTATTATGTGATTAGGCCCGGCGTGGCCGAGCGCGTTAAGGCGTGCGACTCGTAATCTGAGGGTCGCGGGTTCGTTGGTACAAGAGTAGCCCAAGAGTTGGCGGTGGGTGATGATGACTAGCTACCTTCCCTCTTGTCTTACACTGCTAAATTAAGGACAGCTAGGTGCAATGGGCTAACAACCTACTCACTTAAAAACATGTTACTGAAACCGCAAGTGATTGCGGCCCTATGTTCCTTAAAGGAATTGAGTGGCAGATAATGATGATGATTATGTGATTATATATAAAATTCATGTTTTGCCCGAAAAATGTTAGAGTTCAGATTCCTTACAATACAATGAAAAATCGTTTCAGCCTATGACCTTAAATTGAAGTCAATTTATGTAACAATAATGTGTTATCTATAACACATAAAACTTCTGCTTGAGCATTCGGAAAACATTTAGAATGATTTTTGTTTTGTTTTTTTGAAATTTCGCACAAAGCTACTCTAGGGCTATCTGTGCTAGCCGTCCCTAATTTAGCAGTGTAAGACTAGAGGGAAGGAAGCTTGTCATCACCACCCACCGCCAACTCTTGGGCTACTCTTTTACCACCGAATAGTGGGATTGACCGTGACATTATACACCCCCACGGCTGGGAGGGCGAGTATGTTTAACGCGACGCGGGCGCGAACCCGCGACCCTCGGATTACGAGCGCACGCCTTAACGCGCTCGGCCATGCCAGGCCTATTAGAATGAAAGTCATATAAAACACTAACTGTATATTCGCAATATCTGACGGGTTAAGGTACAATTGTAGCATACTATGTCCAACATATTGTCAGATAGTTTCAGTCCGTTTAGAACAAAATTAAATATCGATTCTATATGAATATATGAGATTTCATTATCATGTTAAATATCTGGTGTTTCGAAACATTGTTAATACATATATTACACGAAGATTGCAAATTAATGACAATGACCAATTTTGATTTATCTAACAGAAGCGATAAGTTTATTTTAAATCAAAGATAGGGCAAACGCTTTGTTTGCATAACAATTTGCATGAGTGTTATTATCCTGATAACCAGTATCATAACAATTACACATAAAATATACTAAAATATTGTGTAAAATATTTTGGGGAACAAAATTTTGGCATCACCTTTTAAAAAAAAACAGTTTCACATGCATACGTTACAACTCGCATTTGTTTTTTAAGATTAAAAATACAAGAATTATTCGACTAGATTTAATTTCTCAACATCACACCAAACATGTGGGGACGGCTAATCCCACTATTCGTTGGTAAAAGAGTCGCCCAAGAGTTGGCGGTGGGTGATGATGACTAGCTACCTCACACTGCAAAATTAGGGACATCTAGTGCAGATAGACCTCGAATAGCTTAGGGACATCTAGTGCATACCTCGAGTAGCTTTGCACGAAATTTAAAAAACAAACAGATTTAATTTTGTTACAATCCTTCACAATAAGTGAATAAATTACTGAGTCTATTAAAAGTTCACAAAACATTGAAACTAATGCTTAGTTCCATATGACCATGAACTTGTGTCAAAGATGATCATGTGGTCACTTATGTTGTGAGACTATAATGTTATCATCGTTGGCTCACAACATAAGTGACCACATAATCATCTTTGAAACTAAAAACTTTAAAACTTTGGAACTAAAAGAAACTATATGTACAACCGCTATACATTAACTCCAACAACGATTATATATTACACTAAATTTATATATTCTTACATTTTATATATTACAGAAAGTTAAATGTACATCCACAATGTTTAATAGTTCATTAGAAATTATTTTCTTCTTCTAGATTAGTGCTTTCTGTGTTTGACACATAGTGCAATCATTTAGGTAGGTATAGAAATGTAGGTTTCGTCCATCTTAACATTTAGACAATTTTGATCCAAGGATCATAGTCCTCTGATAGCATAATAATCTTTGATATTTACAATTAATACAACTGGAATAAATATTAAATTTTAAGGTAAAAAGTGACCAGTAGAGAAGTGGAAAACACTTACAATAGTTCTATGATCACAGATACCTTCTGACAGTAAAGTGGTGTACGTATTGTCACTACATCGTTAGTGAAAAAAATAGATCTCTGGCTAGGTAAAAGTAAGAGACAAATACAGCGATAATGGGATTTTACCGTCGTACAGATCTACAAAATATTCATTCTAAATACAAGACGACTTTCTCAAATTATGCCCGAACACATAAGTTTATGGCCCAATGTCGGATATTTTGGTTCGTAATAGTATAAGATATAATATTGTTAACTTAAAAGAAAAAAATATTATACAACATTGTTAATTTAGAAGAGAAGAGATTACGTCCTCATTATTTTCTTTTGATCGAGTTATCCATGCTCATCGGCACAACATTCATTGATTTGTTTGTTTTTGAAATTCGCGCAAAGCTACACAATTTGGAGGTGTAAGACGAGAGGGAAGGGAGATAGTTATCACCACATAACGCCAAATCTGGAACTACTCTTCTGCCAACAAATAATAGGATTGACCGTAAATAATAACAACCCTACTGCTAAAATGGCGAGCATGTTTGGTGGGACTGGAAATCTAACCCGTGATCATCAGACTAGGAGTCGAGCATCCTAATCACCTGGCCATGTCGGGTTGATTTATATAATATATCTAACTTGATGCTTGAATCGAAATTTGGATTACGAAACAATACTTAGTCTTTTAATAACCTAGTTTGTATAAACAAGAATAATGGACGAACTGAAATACACTGGGCTAGACACAAACTGAAATACACTGGGCCAGACACAAACTGAAATACACTGGGCCAGACACAAACTGAAATACACTGGGCCAGACACAAACTGAAATACACTGGGCTTGACACAAACTGAAATACACTGGGCTAGACACAAACTGAAATACACTGGGCTAGACACAAACTGAAATACACTGGGCTAGACACAAACTGAAATACACTGGGCCAGACACAAACTGAAATACACTGGGCTAGACACAAACTGAAATACACTGGGCTAGACACAAACTGAAATACACTGGGCCAGACACAAACTGAAATACACTGGGCCAGACACAAACTGAAATACACTGGGCCAGACACAAACTGAAATACACTGGGCTAGACACAAACTGAAATACACTGGGCTAGACACAAACTGAAATACACTGGGCTAGACACAAACTGAAATACACAATGTTTTTTAAAAAAAAATACAGAATGTAACTTTGTGTAGTGAAGTAGATAATATAAAACAACCTTTAAATCTTTTTCTGCACATTAAATTCAGCCTTATTCAAATCACAAGAATCTTCGTATTTACCCACAGTTACTAGCTCTAAAGCAGGTATTTACCCACAGTGACTAGCTCTAAACAACTTCTCGCATACAGTAGGTATTAGTTCAGGGTGTTGACAAAATGAATTGAATGGCTTTCTCGACTTTTGATGGAACTTCTATTAATTCGTGTCCTTAACATTCTTATAATGCAGTTAAAATCGAGCAGTAGAAGAGCTCAGCACTAGTTTCTAATTTACTTATAATTAGTGTGTTAAAAATCTTTACTATGTGAAAGACAGGACCAAGGAAGACTAATATTAAAAAAGTACGTTTAAGCAGATATGTAAAGAACGAAACAGACAGATAACAAAATGTGGAAATTTCCTTTTTTGTCAGAGTTTCTGTTATCTTTAGCTAACTATAAAACTTATATGTTAAGCAGCTGGTTTCCGAAGCCCGGCATAGCCAAGTGGGCTAAGGCGTTCGAATCATAATCTGAGGGTCGTGGGTTCGAATTCAAGTCGCACCAAAGATGTGCGTCCTTTCAGCAGTGTGGGCATTATAATGTGACGGTCAATCCCACTATTCGTTGGTAAGAGAGTAGTCAAAAAGTTCGCGGTGGATGGCAATGACTAGCTGCCTTCCTTCTAGACTTACAATGCTTAAGTAGGGACGGCTAGCGCAGATAGCCCTCGTGTAGCTTTGCGCGAAATTCAAACAAACCTCATTTTCGGCTTACTAGACATGTTTTTTGTGTAATTACAAAAACGGTATACCACTTAAAATACATTGACAAATTATGAATTTAAAATTTAGGAAGAACAATGGTTTGTTATTAAGCACAAAGCTTCACAATGGGCTGTCTGTGTAGTGCCCACACTGATATCGAAACCCGGTTTTTAACATTATAAAAGACACTGGACAAGACAAGTTCAGTTATGTTTTTGATTTTAATATCTCTTATAACTTCGAGTTTTAAGAATTTATTTTTATCACTTATTTTGTGAAGTAGTTTCAGTCCCAACAATGACTAATCACGCTTAAGTGAACAGAAGTTATTGTTATAAAAAGTAAACAATTAGAGATGTTATCTAAATGTTTAATTAGTTAAGCAAGTTGATTTATTCTACTATGATATGTAAGCGTAAATAAACACACACAAATATAATGAAATAAATTAAGATATCTATATCAAATAACATGAAAAGATATTTCCGTGTAGACATTAGCATGAAACACTCATCAAGCCTAAAGAGGTTCTGTTAATAATAAAAGCTAATAACCGTTTGTTTGTTGTTTGAAACAAACATATACAATAGGCTATTTTGGCTGTACCCAATGTGGCTATCGAAATTCGATTTTTAGCATTTTAAACCAGAACTTCGTCATCCTTGATGACAATACACTCACACAGGTACACCTACCCAGCCCTCTGGTTGGAAAATTAAGAACTTTGACAGCCTTAACTCTTTCCTCCAAACCTCCGCTGTGGCGGCATTTTGTTGGAGACTGATGTGAAGGACATACTGCTACTGAGCTTCCATGAGACTCGAAAAGTTATTGGTTGTAATTTATTGAATATATAATAAAATCTTAACAGAAGTCATAAAATAAAATCATGCTAATCAAGAAGATACAAAATGCCCGTACTACAAGTGGTGACACACAGTGTGTCGTAAAAATGTATTTTCACTATTATGCAAAAAAGGCATGAAGAACATTTCTCTTGTGATCGTATTCTGTTTATGAAAATTATTTCAAATGTCTAAATTCAAAATAGGATAGTTATAAGCTGGTGCAGTTATTTACTGGTGTCATAGAGATATTGATAAAAATAACTTAAAGTTGTACAGATTAGTGTTGACAGTTATCTAACAAATATCCTGTAAAGATTTAGTTAAAATCTCTAATTTCACTCACATTTACTTAAAGTAGTTTAAAATGTTTTTGTTGGTTACACGTTATTTTTAAAGACAGATTATTTTTTACAAACACCATTAAAGATTGTTTACGCATTTAGACACGACATCCTCCACTTTTCAGCATAATTTTTCAAAATAATTTATTGAATAATTGTCTTGTGAACTCATGGTTTTTATTAGTGGCTCCATAAAAACACATCAAGCATATTAAGTGCCCCCCAGTGGCTCAGCGGTATGTCTGCGGACTTACACGCTAAAATCCGGGTTTCAATACCCGTGGTGGGCAGAGCACAGATAGCCCATTGTGAAGCTTTGTGATTAATTCAAAACAACAACAGCATATTAAGAAATTTAAAGAAAACTCCATGAATGTTACCCACTAATCTTTATTTTTGGGATCTTTATACTGCGTGTTCTAAGAAGAACACAAAACAATTCAACATAATATAACATGTGGATCCTAGCGGTATGAGCAAAAATCATAGCAGCTTTAGCATAACGTCAAGTCCTATGAAAATATTTCAAACTTTATATATTTATCTATTAGTACCATTATTCTTTTTGCTAGTTTCTTTGTTAGAACTTATCGTGTTCAACGTGACCCGTGCCCTTCGTATAAAAATATATAAGATATAAGGATATAAATTAATATTCACACTTTTTCCCTAAAGTGAGAAATAACATTTACATGAATTAATAAAATACAATATATTTAATTCAATTTCTAAACAAATTTCTAGAAAAATGAAGTTAGACAAAAATACTCAGTACATACGTACTTGTAACCATAATAGTAGTACATGTGTTATTATTTAAATGATTTCACACACATACTGCCGATAAATAATTTAAGAAGAAATCATTTATAGGAAGGTACATACTACAAATTTACTGTTTTGTATAAATATAATGATAATTAAGACATTCGCTAAAGTCTGACAGGAAAAACGTTTACTTCCACAAAATAACATTAATAATCATAATAACAAAGCTATTAATTAAAAAAAAAAACATTATTATTAAGATTACTTCATGTTATATGATTACGTTTTAGTATAAAGGATAAAGGATGGTTGAAGTTGGACATAAAACCACGATGACAAAAAACTTAATTTGATAAATCTTAGCTTAGTACAGATGTGTAACGTACATTTGTAGTGTTCTGAAATTCTTACACACGTATATCGTTGTTCTCCTAACTTATTACTGTGGATTACTATTCAGTTAAAATATCACAAAGTAAATCAAGGCAATGTATCATCAAATTTACCACTAACTTCCTTGTTATATCGGTTGGTTTTACTAATCGGACACTGTGGTCTGTTACAATTGGCCTTGAAATATTATGATTAATTCGATATAAATATTTATATACTTATATACTCACTACCTAGCTTACGTAAGTGTAGAAAAGACGTATAACATCAAATTCTGAAATGGATATTGATAAAAGGTCTGTATTGCATATATCTTAAACTTGATAGTATAAAGTGTATCCGAAATGTTAATAAAATGAATTGTCTATATCATGTGTATTTTACATACAAAAATATCTTATATAGAATCAAATATCAGAATTTTAAAGTTATTGATGTTTATTTTTCATATTTTTAAATTTAAAAAATATGTAACATTATATAAATAAGAACAAACATGATAAGAAATGACGTATTTATATGGTAAATACATCCATAAAAGTAAACAAAACCCCACAATAATAGCATAACAATACTATACCTATAAATATGATATATCTGTAACAATCTCATATCTATAATAACCAGTTATATACATGATAAAAATGTTGTACTGGTATAGAATATTATTTCTATAAATAAAGGTATACCTAAAATATTTAAAATTTATAAAGCTAATGTATCTTTCTAATCTATCGAAAGTACCAAAGTAATTATATATATACTTATATGATGTGAATTCTATTTTAACTCATTAATTTGTATATTTCAAACTCAGAAAACAGTGATTTTGTTAACCACTGATTGCCAATGATGCGTTTTTTGATAAAAATGAGCGCCTTTCTCCAGCTAAGAGGGAAAAACAAATATAAAACAGTGGCTTAAGTGAATATTTTTATAAAACAACGAAACTGAATATACGACATTTTACTTAGAATTTCGATGGTTTGGGAATAACTTGTTCCATCATCAGCAAAATCTGAAAATTGTGTTTCAAAGATAATTATTAAGTAAAATTATGATAACACAATAATTGGTTTATTTCGTTGTTAAGAAAAGCAGTAAGTGAATAGACAATATATAAGTAAACAAAACCCCACAATAATAGCATAACAATACTATACCTATAAATATGATATATCTGTAACAATCTCATATCTATAATAACCAGTTATATACATGATAAAAATGTTGTACTGGTATAGAATATTATTTCTATAAATAAAGGTATACCTAAAATATTTAAAATTTATAAAGCTAATGTATCTTTCTAATCTATCGAAAGTACCAAAGTAATTATATATATACTTATATGATGTGAATTCTATTTTAACTCATTAATTTGTATATTTCAAACTCAGAAAACAGTGATTTTGTTAACCACTGATTGCCAATGATGCGTTTTTTGATAAAAATGAGCGCCTTTCTCCAGCTAAGAGGGAAAAACAAATATAAAACAGTGGCTTAAGTGAATATTTTTATAAAACAACGAAACTGAATATACGACATTTTACTTAGAATTTCGATGGTTTGGGAATAACTTGTTCCATCATCAGCAAAATCTGAAAATTGTGTTTCAAAGATAATTATTAAGTAAAATTATGATAACACAATAATTGGTTTATTTCGTTGTTAAGAAAAGCAGTAAGTGAATAGACAATATTTATATATAAATCAATTTTAGGTCTAAAAAGCTTTTTGAATCATTAAAGTTTGGGCGATCTTTAGCTGTGAGTGGACTTTATTTAATATAGAGTTCATGTCTGAAAATCTTGTGGTGATAACAAAAAATCGTTAAAAGAGATTATGTGACCTGTGGTTCTAGAATGTGTACCAATAAATGAGCGTCTGAGTTTAAGTAGTGAAAGGATGGTGGTTCTGTTAGATACTCCTAATGTTCACAGACTAGCTTTTAAATGGCGTTATCGTTTTACCAATGTACGTGACCTTACAGTTACTACACACACATGTTCCATGAACGTAGAAGTTTAGGTACTTCATCTTTGTACTGAAATAGGTGTTTAATGTGGAAGCTATGTCTGTAAATTATTCTAAGCTGAATCTGAGGGTAGAAGTTATTTTATTAGAGAAGAGGGTCGTTTTTCAATAGGCAGCAACTGGAAACCCATAAAAGGAGATAAAGAGGGGAAATTTGGGGACGACGTGTACATTAGCTGGTTATTGGTTAAGGTATTCCGAAACGTTCGAAATTGTAAATAAATTGTATGTTTTGTCAACGTTATTCAGGTTCTTTATTAAACAAAACAAAGTGCTTGTCGGAAAATTATAAAGAAATTGAAATGCATATAATTATATTCCTCATATTAGCAGTTTGAACTTTGTACAGATAATACTTTCAGATGTTCATATAAAACAGCTATCTGGAATATTATATGATAGAAAAGGATAAATATTTAAATGTAATAATAGTGAACTGACTTAGTGTTAAAAAATCGTTACGATAATTGTTGTGTATTGTTTTTTCATGTTACTTATTTCCAATGTTGTTGTTTCGAATTAAGCACAAAGCTACACAATGGGCTATCTGTGCTCTGCCCACCACGGGTATCGAAACCCGGATTTTAGCGTGTAAGTCCGCAGACATACCGCTGAGCCACTGGGGGGCTACTTATTTCCAGAGTAATCCTATCCTTGTCTAGAAATTTCATGATTGTACATGCTTAATACTAGTAACTTATTTTTTATGTATTACTTAGTCGTTGGCAGATGAATATTGTACTTGACTCGTAATCTGAGGGTCGCGGGCTCCAATCTCCGTCACACCAAATATGGTCGTCCTTTCTTTCGTTGGGGCATTATAAGTGACGGTGAATAACAGTATTTGTTGACAAAAGAGTTGGAGGTGTTGACTAGCTGCCAGTCTTACCTCACTAAATCAAGAACGGCCAGCACAGATAGCACTCGTGTAACTCTGACGAAACTCAAAACAAACAATATATATTTTTGACACTTACTGTTAAGTTGACATGTGTAGAAAAGACGTATAATTACAAATAATTACAAAAACAAACAAATAAATACTCCGTCGTACAAGTTACTAATTTTCGGCCCAGTAAACAGTTTGGTTGAATACGCATTATCGAATTATACTACTTAACGAAATTCCACCTATAATCACTAAAATCTGACAATAAAAACCCTTTAAAAACGCTAAGAGTAGGCCTCATTAAATGTTACTGTGTATATCATGAGTTGTTGCTTAACCATCTTTTACTAATACACTAACCAGTATCCTAAAAATTAAATTTAAGTATATGGGTCAATAACCATACTAATTAACCTTTGTTTATTATTTAGGTAGATGAGCTGTCCAACTTTCTGTCACATCCCTCTTATTTAGAGGTCCTCTTGGAATTAGTTTTTGTGTAAATGTCCTTTAATATTTTAAATTGTCTCATCTGTACCATCTGATTTTGCGTTGGTTATAAAATGGTTTAATGCGATAAAAAGAGAAGCGATTTACAGGCCAGTTTATTGAAGAACTGAGGGATTTTCAGTACTAAAAGAGTTGGACAGCTTAAGTACCTAAATAATACATTTTTGTCTTCTACGTATATCCTTAAATTATCAATGGTTTAAACACAGCCATTCATATAATACACACCACAACACTATATTAGGCCCTCTGTCTGTTTTAAACTTTTGCTAAAATTTAGTACGGCAGGTTAAGTTCCTCGAAAGATACAGTTGGATAATAAATAGTGAACCACAAAATTTATTCCATATAACAACTTTCATAATTGCAACGGTTGGTTGTAACATTCTGTTCTTTTGAGAATGAGGAGTATGCAACATTAATCCCACTATTCCTCAGTAGAAAACTGCTCCCAGATGTAGTCAAAGTACTGACATTTGCGTTTCATTTCGACCTGTCGTTTGTAGAACAACAGAAATTAGATTTTGATATTAAAATTTCTCTCGACAGTAAGTTTGGTCATCTAAATGTTTAACATCACCTTTACTTATAAAGAGCTAATTGTCGTTACGAGTAAATTTTAACGATTATTTTCACCCAAGGTTAAAAATCCTTAAATTGTCGAATAATGTTTCAAACAGCCGTTCTTATTATAATGATTTATCATTTTAGAACTCAAATTAAAATAATACAGAAGAGAAAATGTAGAAGAACTGCAGATATTTAAACAAAATCCGATCCAAAGACAACATCTAATTAAGAGAAATGTGACAGAGTGTGTATATTTTAATACATATAAATAGGTATGTATATCTCACACATTCTCTGATATTACTAACAAGGGCTATAATAGAATAAAATAATTATAAATCGGTAAAAAGTAGTAACCTTGCCGTCAGACTGGGCTACATGTCTACTTCTCAGATAGTTGGACAGTTTATCTAGCCAAATAATACACATGAATGAATTCGTATAGTCACATACGCATATTATTAAACTTCCTATACATGTATTGAGTTACTTTACAAGTAAAATACTTTTTAATATACCACTTATACGGTAAGTATTACAACATAATACGAGGCCCTTTATTATGGCTTTCAACGTTTTTATCAAAATTTACTGATAACAGTTGATTTCCCTAAAAGGGGCCCGCATGGCCTAAGCGTGTTAAGACGTTCGACTCTCAATTCGTGGGTCGCGGGTTCGAATCCCGGTCGCACCAAACATGCTCACCCTCCCACCCGTGTGGGCGCTAGAATGTGACGGTCAATCCCACTATTCGTTGGTAAAAGAGTAGCCCAAGAGTTGGCGGTAGGTGGTGATGACTAGCTGCCTTCCTTCTAGTCTTACACTGCTAAATTAGGGACGGCTAGCGCAAATAGCCCTCGAGTAGCTTTGAGCGAAATTAGAAAAAAAACAACCTAAAAGCGGTATAATTAGAAAATAATTAGTGATTCAAACACTTTGTTGCGCAAAACATCTTATTTCATTGTTACGTTTGCTAATAATATGCTGTCGTTTTTGACAATGTGGAATGTGTAAAGTTAACCACACTGTTAATTAATATAAATGTAGTTAGAAATTTAGCAACATTCTCATGGCCAAGTACTGACATGAGCTTTTAACTTCTACCTGTAGCTTCTACAAACAAGAGAATTTATGTCTGTTTGCTGTCGTGTTTTACATTAAAAGTACATGTTGAGAATTTGTTTTATTCACATGAATATGAAAAGTCGTTGTTTGGATTGAAACAACTTTACAAAACAAAAGAAATAAAACTGATAACAATAGGTATTATTGAAACCAAGAGCATGACCTGACTTACCTTTTCTCATGTGTTTTATAACATTAAAAACTGAGTTTCGATACCTGTGACGGGCACAGCCCACTGTGTACCTTTATAACATGTTTAGGGGCAACGGATGACCTGTTGGTCCATCTCGACTCTCTCATCGTCTAAACCAATCCAAAACTAATAAATAAATATTGTTTTTAAAAAAAGCCAACACTTCTCATTTATGTATATATCAAGCTTTCCTTTAAACCCACTCAAATGTCAACAGCATTCGAAGGCAACTAATTTTATTGGGTACCCATCCTATTCAAAAAATAAGATTGTTTTATATGAAGACGGCTTTTACTTGCCTAAATATATTCTTTTGTCCCATAGTTCTGTAGTTATCGCTGTTAAGTATAAAAATATCGATGCACCCAAATGATCAATTCATTTTCCAATCTTGGGCACTTCAATCATGTCCATTCTAACTCTTTTGTTTTCAACAGAAAATAATTTTAAGGATTTTAACCTCTCCTCATGTGACAACCCCTTCTTCCCAGGTACCATTTTAGTAACAGCCCTTTCCAACAATTTAGTCTTTCGTATGATAAGAAGCCCAAGACTGAACACAGTACTCCAAATGTGGTTTAAACAGTGACTTAATTAAATTATAGTCTCTTTACACATGTATTCATATTTCTCTTGATACAAACAAGATTCCTCTTTTTCGCACCACTACCAACAGCATATTACCAACATTACTCTGTAAAGAATATTCCCATTCAAATTATGATAACCCAAATGTAATAACCTGCATTTATCATAATCAAAACCAGTTTGCCATTTATTTTTATAACTCGGTAAATAATCTAAATAATTTTGTAAAGCAATACAAAATACATTAATATCATAAATAAATTTAATTAACTTACTGATCATTTTTTCATCTGTCATTAATAAAAATCAAAAAGAGAAAAATTCCTGAAAGTTAGTCCTGAGATACTCCACTATTCCAGTTTGACTAAAACTCCATTAGTAACAACATCTGATTTCTTTCATCCAGCCATTCTGTCATCCAGTTTATTAAACTATCCTCCACAACTACAGATATAATTTTTACAAACCTTTATGTAAAAAATGTCTTCTGAACTTCCAGATATTGTCAAATCTAAATTCTTACTCTCGTCCACATACGTAGTAGCATTTTTCACAGCATGTCAAAAACTTTGTAAAAAAAAGATTTACACTTACTGAGACCATGTTGACTAACCGATAAATTCTATTTTTTTAATTGACTTTGCAAAGTATCTTTTATTAAACATTCCTAACTTTCCCCATAACTGATGTAAGACAACTAAGCCTATAAATACTGAGACAACTTTCATTACTTCCCTTAAAGATAGGAGTGACGTTAAGTCTTCAATAGTAAAAACTTGAGAAAAAGCATTAAAACTTTAAAAAAATCATACATTTTTTCATTTGATCGAAGTTCCAATTTTACCAACTTTCTTGATAGTATATAATTCTCTATAATACCAGTCAATTTTAACTTATTAACTAATTCCACAAGTATAATCAGCTGACTTGCTTATCCCTACACGAGTCTCATCTTAGCATTTATTAATTCTCACCTATTCAGAATTCATTGCCATAATTAATGTGTGACACTTCCTGACACAGTTAGTTTATGGTCTTTATAACTAACTGCTTTTATCAACCCCTTGTACTTCTTATGTTGTTAGCCCCTACGTACAAAACAGAGTGCGTCGTTCCCTTTATTATATCTCTTGTTCTGGCAGTTGTTTTCCGCCTGTGCTCCAGGGTAGCATAATTTAACTCTTTTTTTTCCTTCCAATTTACTCCACCGATTATTCTATGCGCGTGTCGTATCAAGGAATCACCTATAACTATAACATCTATAAGTTCGTAATCCATATCCTTCTCTATTCATTTTGCTTTTCCTCCTTCCAATAGTCCCTCCTCTACATAAGCCAGGGGCTGAATTTGTTGGTCAATAGGAGAGGATCTTAACAACTAGTTTCACTTTTAACCCTAATACCACCCTTTCCGAAATGTCATTGTTAATCTTAGTTGTATGTAAAGCCTTAAATTCTTGTAGTTTATATTTCTTTTTATCTATTTTTTTCATCTTTAGTTAGGATAACTTCCAACCTGCAAACTCGACAAATAAATTTAACATCCTCACTACTGGCTTCGTTAAAACTGCCTAATAATCCAGATTCCCAAAATAAACATGCTAATAAATTCACAGTTTTTGTCAGTGCATTCTCCATTATTCACCCTTTTGTAACTATGAAAAAGACATATCTATATTAGCCAGAAATTAGGTCCTTAACACATAATTTTTTATTGCTAAATCTGACAGGAAAATACAACAGGAACACTGAATCGTTTTTTTATTTTAACAAATCCTTTATTCACACGAGAAAATAAATGAAGAACATCGAGTTATATAGTTGTAAATTTTATTCTTCAAAACAACCAAGAATCTGACATATAAATATACTTGTTTATTTTACATATTTATCACCACGAAATTCGCAAAACTCCTTTAATTACAGCGGATTTTTTATTTATTTTTTTACATGCATTCCTTTCTACTTATGGCTTATTCGCCCAAAGACAAAATCAAAAAAAAATTCGATAGAGTGGTAAATTATTACTGGAACGACGGTTATGGGAGAGATAATTGTTATGAATCAATATTCATACTTTGCTAGTTTTATATCTCAGCAACACATTTAAACATATTCTGATAAACTATACATCAATATAACGCTATTGTCTTTCTAATGTTTTGTTTATAGAATACTTACTGGTGGGAACCCTCGACCCTCAGTTTACGAAACGCAGCTCTTAACGCGTTAGGTCATTTCAAGCCGATATGCGAAATAACAGATATAAAAAAACAGTATTGAAAATTAATAAAAAATGGAAATGTGATATCATAAGAAGAAATTATATGGAATGAGGAAAGTAACTCACGTTTATGACAAAAAGAAGGAAATTTCCACATTTTGTTATCTGTCTGTTTGTTTAGTTCTTTACATATCTGCTTAAACGTACTTTTAAATATTAGTTTTCCTTGGTCCTGTCTTTCACATAGTAAAGACCTTCAACACACTAATTATTAGTAGATTAAAAAAACAGAAGCATAACTGTTCTACTGCTGGATATCAACTGTGTTATAAGATTAAGAACATGAATTAATAGAAGTTCTGTCGATAATCGAGTAAGCAATGGTCGATATATTGAAAAAATATTGACCAAAAATTTGTTCAGTCAATGTTTTCATGACTTATTCCCTTTTGGGTAAAAAAAGATTATTTTTGTAACACCCCTCATAATAAACGTAACAGTTTATTTATATTGTAAATATGCTGGATTTATATATCTTAAAAGAAAGGGTGTGTATATCTTTTGTCATAAGAATCTTAAAATGCACGAGAACAGAATTTCTACGGTGTTTGTCTGTTTTATATGAACGACTAAAATTGTTTTTGTTTTATTACCCTATCTGTGTGTCTGATAGATCTGTTTTAATTACACCATCATATGAGAAAACAATTAAAAATTCCATGATATATGACACTTTATAAGTCTCGATTTGTTTGTTTGTTTGTTTTGGAATTTCGCACAAAGCTACTCGAGGGCTATCTGTGCTAGCCGTCCCTAATTTAGCAGTGTAAGACTAGAGGGTAGACAGCTAGTCATCACTAGCCACTGCCAACTCTTGGGCTACTCTTTTACCAACGAATAGTGGGATTGACCGTCACATTATACACCCCCACGGCTGGGAGGGCGAGTATGTTTAGCGCGACGCGGGCGTGAACCCGCGACCCTCGGATTACGAGTCGCACGCCTTACGCGCTTGGCCATGACAGGCCTCCAAAACAAACAAACAAACTTTTTTTGATAACGTGATTAAATTTTTAGAATGTGCGCCATCTATGAACAGGAAATGAAATGCGAATTTTAGCCAAACTCATCTTAATATACCTTTGAAAAGAAGTGACTGACCGGAAGATAGATATCTAAGCACGGCCTCTACATCCTGAAACTCAGTTACACAGCTCCTTTCATGTAGTTTATATACCTTTAACAAACACTTTAAATAACATAAGCTTGCGATGATTTTATTGTCATGAAGTTTTTACATGTTCTACATTTTAAGAACCTACACTTTCCATCTTCATCCGAGATAACAGCATGTGTATATAACTGATGGCCATATGCAAGGGTCAGAGCAATTAATATGAAGGCCATCATTCAGATCCTAAGATATGAGTTGGAATAAAAGACATACACACACACACACACAGTGTCAGACTCTGTCCTGCTGAAGCGTTGAAGGAAAGAAGACCACTATACTGTGTATTGATATGATAATTTAAAAAAAGAGCGTTATTAAATTCACGCACATAACATGTATAGAAACTGTCAGCTTAATAAAGATTTTAACTGCTTCATATATTGAAGATTAATTTACATAATTTTTATTTATTTATTTCTTTTAAGCACGACTGTTTTGCCAGATATCATGATTGGGCAAAGAAATGTTCCAAAATGTCATTATATACTAACATTTTGTGCTGACATCTAGTGACAGGACATTAAGTTATTATCGAACATGGAGACGTGTTCAAACTCAGCTCACAGCTAAGTAAGATTTCCTTCATGCAATTTCCTCACAAAAATAAGTGTGGTTTAAAAACAGAATATTAACTCGTATATTAATTGCATTCATATATCATTTCGGAGGAAAACTTTCAATTACTACTTTTAAAAAATCTAGTGTAGAAAACTTAATTGTATGCCCTTATTATACCAACGAACCAAAATTCAAGAGGTTGTGAATGCCAATATTTGTTTCAAGTAGTGTAACAAATAATGATTTTTTAGCAATTTTAAAGATAAATAAGTAGTCGTGAAAAATTAAACTACGAAGCTAATAAAACATCAGTTGACGTATGTATAGGAAAAGATATTTGTCAAACAAAAATTCGCAACTATAATATTAAAACTTTAAATGGAAATTGTGCGAGAGAAAAACTACAGCAATAAATGTATTTTATTGTGTAAAGTTTACTGGAGTAAAAATTTCATGTTTATACTTTTTATAATCTAAATAAAGTTGATATGGTACAACATTCCTCTCTGAGGCCATTGACTGTAAAGCACACCTGACTGACCCTTGTGTCCATTTGTTGCAAGAAGCTTTCCTGGACAAATGTTAATCCGAAAAAGGCGAAGAACGCCGTGTACAACCACTAATAGAGTTTATCTGCAAGAGAAAAGGGAAGGGTAAATTGGCAGTTTTGACCAAAATTCCATTGGTTGTACAACCGCCACTGTACAGAATACGTGACCAGTCCAAGGGGAAAAGGGTTTTCACAGTACTTCAAGTCCATAAAAGCAAAAGAACTTCGTGTGTGGAAAGAGAGAGCACATATAGGGTGTGGAGGAGTGAATGATCCATCGAATGGAAATGAAATGCAGATAAACATTTACTTGGATAAGAAAAACTTTTTCAACTTGCGAATCCAACAAATACAGGCTGGTTTTGTCAATAGCAAAATGTTACGTATTATAATTTATTTTTCACAAGTTTCCAATTTACTATGTTACGTACGTTACATATTACTATTTTAAATAACTGGAAATTTTAAATTTGATTTAATAGTTGATTGAGCGTTAACATATATATATCAAATTTATAGTATATTTTAATATGCAAACAAAAAAGAATAATATTTAGCGATTATTACTAACACTTATTAAATGATGGTTTATATATAACAAACAATACGGAGTCTTATATCTGGCCTAGAACTAAATATTTTATCGATTATCCAGGTCCACGAAGAGTTAATTAATTCTCGGATAATATTGTCACACACTTCACTTAAGCTAGAGATGTTTTTTTTGTTTGTTTTTTGTTTTTAATTTCGCGCAAAGCTACTCGAGGGCGATCTGCGCTAGCCGTGCCTAACTTAGCAGGGTAAGACTAGAGGGAAGGCAGCTAATCATCACCACCCACCGCCAACTCTTGAGCTACTCTTTTACCAACGAATAGTGGGATTGATCGTCACGGCTGAAAGGGCGAGCATGTTTGTTGCGACGAAGATTCGAACCCGCGACCCTGAGATTATGAGTCGAACGCCTTAACCCACCTGTCTTTCTTAGCTAGCGTCTCACTGGTTAGAAGCTCCCTTCTTATTAAAAGAAAAATTTATGCCCTCGTAGAAATTCTTGTGTCCAGAGTTGATTCACTGAAATTGAACGATTTGTAATGTTCGAATTCTATAAAAGTTCCTGGTCCAATTCTGTACTTTTCCAATTAATAGTCATTAATCATAATTATAACTTCCGTAGCTGACCAATAATAATCTATGTCTCTCGGCGCGTCAGTTTTTATATGCTAATCACGCGAGACTCTATAACGTTCACCAAACTTCGCTTGCAACAATACTGTTAATCACTAGTATAACATACACATAACACATTACTTATTCTTAGGTTCAAAAACTTTCTACAAACCTCGAGAACAGGCGAAATTTGTTTGATACACTGTCAAGTATGTCCTTCATATGCAAAAAACAAAAATATACAGAAACAAGCCTAGGCACTAAAACAAATGTACAATGGTAAATTCATTCCTAAGTAAATGTGTTGAAAAGAAGCTAGTCTGGAATAAGCAAGCAGGAGCTAGCCATCCATATAATGGTAGAATACTAACTATTCTAGAATGCACGAGTTGGGGTTGGACAAATGTACTGACCACCCAACAAAAGACATGGTGCTGGATTAAGCCCGAAAAAAAAAGAGAAAAACTGGTAAAAACCCAAAAGAGGGCAAACCAAAGGTACCACTGGAACATACGAAAAATACGAATATGGAAATACGTCAATTACCCACATAGCTGGAAAAATAGCCTACCACACCATGAAAAAGGATTCCATTGTAAAGCTGGAAAGACTAAGAAATTGTTTGAGGCAGGTCAGATTTGTCACAGGATACCAGTACCTAATTTTCTTGTGGACGATAAAAAGCCTGGAGTAAAAGCCCAAATAAGGCTCTTTGAAAGGATCAATAGCTTTCTGTGGTTGAAAAATGTGCTCGGCCTTTGACAGACATTGAATGGTCAATGTAACAGGTAACAGAAGACACTGGTGGAAATATATAAAACAAAACCAATTATTTGGAGTAAATTCGCACTACAGGTAAACAAAATCGCCCAAATGTGCCCCAATTCGACCAAAAAACACCTGATAGTCACCAGAACTGCTGAAAATAACAAAGCTGATTCGAAACACATAATAAAATGTTAAATACATAATGGTAATAAATAGCAGAAAATGGAAGCGAGCAAAATGGTATAAACGAGTACATGAAAGTGTATAAAACAGGATGAAACGAACAAAGAATGGATGGAGTGGTTTCTCACAAATTTTCCAAAGATCCGGCAATATCTCCAAAGACAGAGCATTGGTGAAAGAGGACTGCTCGCAGCTCCCAAATATATATAAAAAATGGAGACTAACCTGTGACTCTGTGGACTTACAATGCTAAAAACCGGGTTTCGATACCCGTGATGGGCAGAGCACATATAGCCCATTGTGTAGCTTTGTGCTTAATTCAAAACAATAACAAAAAAACTAACCAGTGACAAGACAGCATCCCTACCAATGAGATTCCAATGGAAATAAAAAAGTCTCGTTAACAAGGAGAGAATGGGTATCTTCCAAACACAGTAAATAAGGTACAACATAATCATTCAAAGGATGGTGCAACAGCAGCCGGAAAGGGATTGGGGAAGAGGATGCTATACCATCAAAGGTTACAACTTGTGTCACCACAGGGGGCGCCGTACGTACGTATGGTCATCTAAGATGACAAGATCATAGTTCCAATTTTGTTACCAGATGGCTTGGCATTTGGTCGCGTTACTAGGCCGCCATTATAGGCGACCACGATGGATGATTACAAAATGGTAATGAATTATGTAAAAGTAGAAAAAGAGTTCCTAAGCGGTCATGATTCCTACCATGCATATTTCATCATGTCTGTAATTAATCATCAATTAATTAATTTAATCGTCGTATAAAGGACCTGTAACACCGATTCATCAAATTGTTTTATCATTAACTCGTCATAAAAAGGACGCTTAACGCTAATTCATTTATAATTAATTCAACCTTAAAGGGACAATACATTTCCTTACCATTTAATTAGTCCTTTAAGAAAAATACACTAATTATAAGCTACTCTATCAAATTTTCAGTACTCAATTACTACATTTTCTATCCTAAAAGGACTATCTTACTCAATCTGACATATATAATATATGACTATAGGTCTAAATCTTCCTAAAATGCAGTGTCATACAATAATTAAAACCTGTATTGTATAAAACTTTTTACATGTCAATAAAATGTTCATTATATATTAACAATTTAATAATTTAACTTATTACAACAAAATAATTTAGACGTGTTTTCTACAAAGACAGACTTTTACATATATCTTTATTTACTATTACTTTAACAATTGTCCATATGATTTTAACAAATATTCTGTTACAGTACTTCTACAAGTCATCAGTGTATATATTTAATTATATTAAAATCATCATTATTCACGCTTAAATATCTTTAATAAAAATAATAAATGACTGAGTTGCTACTTTTCCGTCCATTTTCTATATAATCATTGATTACTGTGAAAGTATGAGATACATTTTTAAAATGTTCATGGCTTCTTTCAAGCAATGTACTATAGGACACTTGATGTTTCACAAACTGTAAATAACCAATAACTGCTCTACAACTAAATATAATAAATGAAGCAACTTACTATCTAACTCTAAAACACTTACAGGATATCGCACACAACTGGATACGGACTTTTAATAATTACAAATGTCATCAAACGTTTTCACACACACAGAGTTTACAAACTCACTACGGGGTATTGGTATCATTATACTCTACGTTTCAATTACTCTACGTATGGTCACAGTCCAAAGTATTTGATATTCAAAATCAGTGGCTATCTTGTTTAAGAAAAATACAAATTTAGAAAAATAACATCACGGTATTAGAATAACCAAGTATATTTTGCAATAATTAGATAGCTAGTTTAAGAGTCATAAATTATAAACCAAGTTATTAAACTTCTGACAGGCCCGGCATGGCCAGATGAGTTAAGACGGTCGACTCGTAATCCGAGGATCGCGGGTTCGAATTCTATTCGCACCAAACGTGCTCGCTCTTTGAGCGGTGGGGGCGTTATAATGTGACGGTTAATCCCACTATTCGTTGGTAAAAGAGTAGCCCGAGTTAGTGGTGGGTGGTGATGACAAGCTGCCTTCCCTCTAGTCTTACACTGCTTTGTGTAGCTTTGTGCGAAATTCCAAAAACAAAACAATTCTCCTCATACATCCTTAATAAAACATTGGCTACTATAATTATTTTATAAGTAACTCTAAATAATATTCACGTTACAAATCACTGATCACATTAAAAGTGTATACCATAATTTATCTATACGTATATTTAATAATGTATACCATATAAATAGTTACACAGAATTTAGTAATGTAAGTAAAATCTCGGACTTAATCGTTTACAAATATTCAAAATACACCAAAATAATACTTTCACAAAATTCGTAATTTATAAAATGCTGATATACACCTCAATATAATGATGCCTGCCGTATATTCACGTTCAAGTAGATTACCATACGTGAAACATGAGAGGAGGTCATCACTATTCTCTATTGAGTATCTACAGGGTGACCCGTAAGTCCCTACCCCTCCATATATCTTATGTATTCAGTGTATCTGTGTGGTGTCACCAGCATTCTTGCACTCATGTACCCACATACTTAACACAATATGCTCTTCAAGAGTAAATGGGCTTACATCGGTCATATTTCTCCGAAAAAAAATAAACAAATTTATAATACATGCGTAATTGAATATAATATAATAACATATGGATGGGTAGGAACTTACGGGTCACCCTGTACATAATCTGTTGTGCAGTTTCCTTTCAGCTTATAATTTGGCCTCAATATACAAGTAAAAACATGTAAAGTGTCCAAACATCAAAGAATGCTTCAATGTTTACTCATATGACAACATAAATAAAATAAATATATTAGACAGAAAATGCTCTGAAAACGGAAAGTATTTTGATCGTTTATATACAATAACCTAAAAATTACATTTCACTACCTACTAAGTATCTTATGGTAAAAGATAAAACACAATCTTTCTTTTAAGTTTTATAATCAAGTATATTGACAATCGAAATAAACTTCTACATCCATTACACTAAGTTTCGATCTAGAACTCGCAAATTTGTCGTTTAAATATAACAAACTATTTACGCAAATTCATTATACGGTCATACAAATCATTTGACGGGTTAGGGTACAATCACGGTATATTGTGCCTGACGTACAGTAAATAGTCAGGCTGTAACAGTTAATCTTAGATGAAAATGAAACATCGGTTCCACTTAAAAGAATAATGAAATATCGTATATTTAATTATCTCATGTTTTGAAACATTGTTTCTATATATTAGACGAAGATTTCAAATACTGTATGTTGAAGTCATTGACAATGACCAAGTTTGATTTATCTAACAGAAGCAATAAGTTTATTTTACGGCACTTTTTAAAGCAAAGCTAGGAAAGATGTTTTGTTTAGGTAAACATTCCATTAGGGTTTCTATCATTGATATACTATATCATAACATGCTTATTGTCTTAATATCTAAGGGAATGTGATTTGTCTAGTAATTCATCTTGCTACAACTTGAAACAACGAGTGACTTGTTGTTTGGATATTATTCATATAAGGTTCATGAAACATTGACACTAACTCGTAGACACACTCGAACTTGTGTCAACGATGATCACACGTATACAGTGAAAGATTGTGATCTCATTGACTCAGTAAGCTATAAATGGTTTGAAATAAAAGGCTGTTACTATCTTAGGAGCCGTTAGGTATTATATTTTAACTAACTGCTTTACTAATACAAAAATTACTTAAAATAACAACCTACTTTCTATAGAAAATTCACTTTAAATCATACCATATAAATAAAACTCATAAAAGTTTGCGCCATTTTTCTATGTTATTGAAAGCCACTAAATAAGAATAAAATACAAAGTTCTGTTTAAACAGTAACATTTAGGTGAAACTTTCACACTGCTACATTCTTAGGTGGTCCTCACGTGACACAACAACTGAATGTAAGGTTGCCCTTGTCTAATAACTGCTGTTTTATCATATTATTCGCATACAAGAATCACCACAATACCGAAAACTAGTTGACAATCATAATCGTAAAAGAATATTTCCTTATAAATCCAGTAACTGTTATTCGACTATTTTAAAACGTTTATATTTCCTCAAGTGGATTTAAAAACTGACCTTCCTTAAACAACACTTTATAATTAGACACATCTCATCACAAACAACACTGTCCTTTTTCATACAACACCCTCCCGCCACATACAACACTGTCCTTCTTCATACGACACTTTTCACAAACACTTCTGTCCTTGACTTTCTTCTGTTTGCTAGTTCTGTTAATCCTCAACTAACACTCTCCTCCATGAACCAAATTTGATCAGAAATAATTTTAGTAAAGTCTAGAAGAAATACACCTAACTTAATACTTTTGGATGAATGTTAATACACGTATGACACGCGATATAACGAGGAAGTTGCATCATAAAGTAAACAGGTGAGTTGACAAAGTAAGTTGGGTATAAAACACCACGTTGTGTGATTAAAGTTAAAAGTCTTAAGTTGTGACATAACAAATAGTTGTTTGTGTCAAATGGTATCTGATACGTTGTGTCTAATTCTTGTAGTTTTTTTTGGTGTTAGTGACATTATGGGATTCTAATATTAAGAAGAAACTTATTGTATATCGACGTAGAGAAAATAATATAAAAAAAGCATTTTAAGAATTCTTACTTTGTGCACGTGATAATAATTATTATTACTGTATGCCTTTAACGAGCTGGCCAAGAATGAATGTACGTTTTCTGATAGCAAAGCTCCATCGGGCTATCTGCTGAGTCAATCGAGGGGAATCACACCCTTGATTTTAGCGTTATAAACCCCGTAAACTTACCGCTCTACCAGCGGGGAACGGCGAAAAATGATTACAACTATATTTGTAATAAAACATCGGTAATTGGACCAGCAGATATTTAAACACTACATTCATAATTTAGACTTACAGGTATTTTCAGTAATTATAAAATTACATACTAACTGTGTGTTACTTTATTACTAGCGTTTCCTTAGGCCGATTTTCGTCAGACTACAAATGTACCATTAGAGTCTCCATCATGGATTTTGTCCCAACATGCGTTGAATGAATACTTCATGAACACAAAACTTTGTTATTGTATACAGATGTGAATATTCGACTTTAGCCAGCTAAACCTACAATTATTTCTAGGGAAGAAGTGAAGACACATTAAAGTTCTTTAAATTAATTCTAAATATCAAGTATATAAACAATAAATAACGCTAACAAATAAATCAACCGATGTTTTCTTCTCACCGTGCCATTTTCCATTAAAACTGTGAATAGTTATAGGATATAATGAAACACGTAAAACAATAAATTTGGGTAAAAATTGCCAAAATGAATTATTAATCAAATTATGTATACGTAAAGGCATCTTTCTGTTAATTCATAATATAAATTTGATTGCTCTGCCCACCACAGGTATCGAAACCCGGATTTAGAAATTAATGTATATATAGTAAAGAAAATAGCCTCAAACCTATTATATTAATTACATTAGTTCCAATAGGTGATTAAAATCAGCATTATGAAACAATAAGAATTTAAAACAAACTATGCCTTAAAATTATGTTTAGTTTAGAATTCATTGCCATGTTTTCAGTCGTAACTTTAAAGTCATAACGGAGATTTTCTACGGTGATAACTACCGAAAGAGTTGGAAAAATCCATTCGCAGACGAAATACAAGTCAGCAGCCGTGGAAAGTCAACAAGGGTTTTAGAGTTGAGTGCTTACACACACAACGTCTCAACTCCTATTGCCTTTCACTCTCTGCAGCTAGTTGTGGGAACACAGTTGAAAGTTCTTCTAATATTGAAAATAGAAAATAATAATTATAAATCAGCCTAATAATATTTCTATTAAAGGTTCCTTCCAACCTTAACCCTTCTAAATGTCTAATAGTTCCTTCCTGAAGTAGAAGAAAAACAATAAAACCACCCAGTTCTACAACAGATTACTCCTAGTCTTTGTTCATAATTCTTTTATAATATTATTCAAGTATAGCGTGGGAAAGCTAAGACTAGCTTAGCTACTTGAAGTTAATCTGTTCATTCTCTGCTATACTGAAGAACTTTCAATTTTAGTACTCATTAATTATAGGCTGGTAACTACCTCTATCGTGAAAAAAACAGCATTTTCCTTACTGAAAACTTATTTATTTAAATATTTTCAAAACAAAACAATGTTCTCAATTTCCACTGTTTATATGCATTACCTTCAAGTTTATTTATGATTACCACACCATTACCGCAAAAGAGCTGCCGTTGTTACAAACAGTTAGAAGCTTCTTTTTTAAAAAAAAATTGTGATATAATGGTGCCCTTTAGCGTCATACGAGGCCCGGCATGGCCAAGCGGGTTAAGACATTTGACTCGTAATCTGAGGATCAGGGTTCAAATTCCCGTTGTCCCAAGCTTGCTAGCCCTTTCAGTCGTGGAGTCATTATAATGTCATGATCAATCCCACCATTCGTTGGTAAAAGAATAGCCAAAGAATTGGTGGTGATAACTGACTACTTTCTCTCTAGTCTTACACTGTTAAATTAGGGACGGCTAGCGCTGATAGCCCTCGTGTAACTTTGTGCGAAATTCCAAAAACAAAACAATTGATGAAAATTCTTTTCTTGTCATACATCCTAAATAAAACATTGGTTACTATAATTATTTTATAAGTAACTCTAAATAACTTCCGTACAAAGTTCTAATTATTTATAGCAGTAAAATCATCTGTGTAACGAAAGGTATATGAACATTATTTAGGATTTGAAACCTGTTTTATGAATTCATTTTCTTTAAAAAAACTAACACCAGTCGGTCATATTAGAAGAGAAATTCGCTCTCATAGGAATTCTTACTGTTTCTTAATAAACCTGTTCATAAAACGAGATGTAATTATTATACTCACAGAAAGGAAAAAAATATTTTATATTGGATTTTGTAAAGTTTAAATTTTAGAATATATCTTTCTGTATCAATAAATTTATCAAACAGGTCTCTGAATACTTTTATCAATCTTCCAGATTGGTAGCTAAGATTTGACGGTACATACTATTGAGTAGCTGCCTTCCCTTCGTTTATCACCTCAAAATTAATATGATAATACGCAGATAGCACTAGGAGTGACTTAGTGCCGAAATTATGAAGCAAAAACCAAACTAAGCAAACTCAAAAAGTTATAACGAGGTAAATAATGATTTACTTTGCTCAAGAAATTTATTATTTTAAGTACAAATATGTTGGTTTATATTTATTTAATATATTTCTCGAGTGTTCTTCTTTCTTGCTATTTATTTGAAATATTAGCAGATTTATAATATAAAAAAACCGACTTAGATGTCATATTTAATGGATTCTCCAAACTGTATCTTCTTTAGTTTTATTAGTTTCATATTTTCTGGAAGAAATAAACAACATTCAAAAGAGAAAGTAAACATGTCAAAAACAACGTTGTTATTGCATTATTTAAAATAAATATCGTTTATTTACAATCGAAGACTAGGAACTTTTTTTAAATGTAGGTAACTTTGTATTTCTGATTGTATAATAGAATAATTAAATTTTCTTTGTTTGTTTGTTTTGGAATTTCGCACAAAGCTACTCGAGGGCGATCTGTGCTAGCCGTCCCTAATTTAGCAGTGTAAGACTAGAGGGAAGGCAGCTAGTCATCACCACCCACCGCCAACTCTTGGGCTACTCTTTTTACCAACGAAAAGTGGGATTGACCGTAACATTATAACGCCCCCACGGCTGGGAGGGCGAGCATGCTTGGGGCGACTCGGGCGCAAACCCGTGACCCTCAGATTACGAAGCGCACGCCTTAACGCGCTAGGCCATGCCAGGCCCAATTAATTTTTTTTTCTTTCCTGCTCTGCGAGTTTAACAAACTGGATTTTAATAGCTGATTATTTCAATTCATGATATTTTCACTTTTAAATGCTAGTTAGCAGTTCTTTTGAAGTATTTATAATGGCAATTTGAGACTTTTCATTCAAATGGCAAAATATTTACAGGAAATTAGTTTCAAAATAAAGTAGTAATTATAATAAATTCCATTTTTTATCAGATAGCTTAAAACTTTAGACGATTGACTGTTTTGTGAATACAGTATTTGTACAGGTAACTTGGTACGCCAAAATGATATCCGCCAACAGCTAGCTGAACTGTTCAAGGCATTGTTTATTCAGCAAAGCATTATCGTTCCTCTACAGACTTAAATCCTACTTAGTTAATTAATTCGTGTATAGTTTTTCTAATGGGATTTTCTTTCCCAGTTCAGTGATAGAATATTCAACGAGTAAAAGTGGGTTTTACTTAATACACTCCCATTCTCCCCCACAATAGATTTTTGATAGAAAATCTTTTGATCCCTTTCCCGTTTTAACTGGATCCTATGATCCCCTCACATTTGTTCTGCTGGATCCTGTGATTCCATTCTCTCGAGATAAGACTCGACATTGCCAGGTATATAAGGCACTCAACTGGTAATGTGAAAATTGCGGGTTCGATTCCCCGTCACACCAAACATGCTCGACCTTTCAGCCATGGAGACGTTATAATATGACGGTCAGTCCCACTATTCGTTGGTAAAAGAGTAGCCCAAGAACTGGCAGTGGATGGTGGTAACTAGCAACTTCCCCTCTGGTCTTACACTGCTAAATTAGGGACTGCTAACCCTAGAATTGCCTTGCACGAAATTCAGAACAACCCTAACCAAAACCTCTCAAGAGAAATTGTATTTTATCTACAGCACGGAAAATTTACAAGAATAATTAACACCAGTTGACTCAATTCTCGTTTTTGATGAGATAAAAATTTATTTTGTATTTTTAATGTTTTATTTTTCAGCAAAGAATTCAAGTTACATCTTTTAAACCACGGACGAGGCGAAGATAATTTTCAATTTCTAAGAACGCTCAATCTTCTAACCTAAATTCTTACCATAACCTAACTGAAAAAATTGATTTAGCTAAAGACCTGTTTTATCTGTTTCCAGGTGTTTTGATGAATCATATTGTTTTACGCCGTTTTAAAGATATAAACACTATGGAAATGTACAATACTGTGTTAGAACAAAAGAATACTTTCTCATTCTTTCCATTTTATGTCCTAATTATTCCATGTCATTACAGAATGGAAATTTCAACACTATCGCAATGCTTTACTGATCGCTGTTGACAATTGAATGAGCCGATTAGAATTCCCATATATCATAAGGATTCTACTTGAATGAACATACTTATCAAATTTACGGTAAGAAATTACTGTGCTGCTGATTGGACTCTCCGTCAATTTGCTACATTCTTGAAATACTCCCTAAACACTGTCAAGTACACCTTAGATCGTGAGACCGAAACAGGTAAATTTGAAAACAGGAAAGGAAGAGGCAAAACACTTAACCCCATGATATTGATGTTTAGTATTCTTTCTTTATACAGCCTTCGCAACAGAAGGAAGACTGACATTGATGTCAACCATGAGATAAACGACCATGTACCAAATGACAGAAAAGTGCCCAGATGTCCAATGTAAAAAAGAATCAATCAGAATTAATTATTCGGTTGTATAGCAGTTAAAAACTTTATTTCCAAATACTGTCAAGAGACTGAAATTTGTTAAAATGTACAAAACCGGATTGATAATGACTGGAAAATGTTATTATGGACGGATGAGTCCAAGTTTGAAATATTTGGTTCAAGTGTTGATTGTGCGCCTGCATTGCACCTATATAGATCATGGGGGAGGTAGTGTAATGATTTTGTGGTGTTTTTCTGGTGATGAGACAGAAGATGTTTGCAAAATAGATAGAATAATGGACCATCAGATACGGAACCGTCATGATGTATCCAGTGGTTTACGTATTATTGGTTAAAGATTCTACTACCACAAATATAAAGACCCCAAACGTTCACTCAACCTATACAGAAATTACTTAACTGCTGGGGTCATTCAAGTGATCCAATGGCTTCCACAGAGCCCCGATCTCAACCCAAATGAAAAAATCTGGGATTTAATAGATCAAAAACTTGAAAATCACAAGTCACTTCCAAAGAAATGTTATGAGGATGTATTAGAGACAAAAGGAGTAACTGTTTATTGTACTCAAGCATTTCCACTAAGTTTCTGTTATATGAAATGTGAACATTTATAAAATTTTGAGGTTTCACCTTCCATTGTTCTTTAAAAGTAGCCAGTAATATAATTTATGATTTTGTCCTAACACTTTTGCTCTGTACTGTACAGTACGAGAGAAAATTAGCTTTTACTTTATACAGAATACTATTGACGAGTCACAAATAAGAAAACAGGAAAGTGCATAATCTTTAAAAATGTAGATCTTCCTACCTCAATGAAAAAATGAAAGTACACCTTCTCAAAGCTTTGGTTAGTTACCTAAACAAACTACCACAGAAATATCATTATATCTAAATACCTCAAGTGACGTTTACATGAATAAAATTATATTTACTGAAAGTATAGAGTGCACGTGTTCCTATTCATTTTAATATTTTATTTTATACTTCACGTAATGTAGCTCTTATAGCAAAGTGACGTTTACATGAATAAAATTATATTTACTGAAAGTATAGAGTGCACGTGTTCCTATTCATTTTAATATTTTATTTTATACTTCACGTAATGTAGCTCTGTCCCCCGCAGGGACAGTCTAGGGATTTACAACGCTAAAATTGACACAGCAGATAACTCGTTGTGGCTTTGCTATAAGAAAACACACAGACATTATGTAACTTCCCAACAGGTTTTAATTTATTCACGTATAACATGATAATATTTCAATCCCATTCTTTACTCGTAAAGAACATTGCATACAGTCTTATACAGCACGTTACTCAAACTGTATAGGTTTGTACGATTCACAAGTTCCTAACAGTAATAACATACTGCAGGGCCCGGCATGGCCAGGTGAGTTAAGGCGTTTGGCTCGTAATCTGAGGGTCACGGGTTCGAATTCCCGTCACACCAAACGTGCTCTCCCTTTAAGTCGTGGTGGCGTTATAATGATACAATCAACCCCACTATTCGTTGGTGAAAGAGTAGCCCAAGAGTTGGTGGTGAGTGGTGATGACTAGCTGCCTTCCCTTTAGCCTTACACTGTTAAATTAGGGATGGCTAGAGCAGATAGCCCTCTTGTAACTTTGCGCAAAATTTAAAAAAATAAACAAATATACTGCATATTCTTTCTCGCAGTACAATTTATTTTTTAGTTGTCACTACGCCTCGGAGCTTAAGATTCCTGTCACCATAAGTGAAATTTAATCACATGAAAAGTAGAGCTTCTTTTGACCAGACTTGCTTGTCAGGATAAGACTTTTTTATATTTTTATTTTTCGTAAAATTTATGTGAAATTTGCCCATTTGATTCCACTATGATGTTTTATCACTAGATGGCAGCCTAGTACAGCATCACAGCCACGTATATCATCAGATTTTCAAAACTCTTTTCAGATTCGTCTAAACGGAAATATTAATATTGTTACATGATATGTACAAGTGAAATATTTTATTATTCTACAAATGTTTATTATTATTATTGTATAGCGATCTCAAACCTTACGCAGACGCAATATACTTTTGTTTTCAAGGGCGGTAACATTCCCCGCCTTCTCGCGTCAAAGGCTGTTCGTGCTAGACAGTTTTTTACAAAACATCGTCTAGACTGATTTTTTTTTCAGGTTCGAAGGCCTGTATAGGCAACTGTCACGAACCGACCTCAACAGGTACTTGTCCTATCATATGAACACTCTCACGATTTAAAGTAAACAAATAATGGACATATCAGGGAAATATAAGACCTAATTGATAATTTCATTTGATTGTGATAAACAAGTCCAAAATATGTTTTGAAAATACGACATCGAAATTACAAACACGAATAATAACAAGTAATTTCAGTACGCTACTTGGGTAAAGTTCATTTGTTATACATAAAAACTAGTAGTGTAAAATAATCTCGATACGCTGTACAGATGTAGATGCTTTATCACTGAAAAAGAAAGGTCCACCTTTCGAAAGTGCTCGGGTTATAGGGTTTTTATTCACTTCTAATAAGACTTCTTAAACTCACGTGTTTTTCTAACATTATGGATAATTGTATAAAAATATCTGTAGTATGAAATAATGTCAGTTCGTTTTACAAATAAAAGAGGTTTGTATAAAAACATAAGCGTTAACAGGAAATCTCGGTACATACGAATAAATCTGATTGTATGCAAACACTAGTAGAATGAAACAATTTCTGTTCGCTTTCTGTATCAAGATATTTATATAAAAACATTAATAGTATGATATAGTCTCAGTATACCATACAGATAAATATGCTTATATACAAACATTAGTAGTGTGATATTCGTTGGTAAAAGAGTAGCCCAAGAGTTGGCGGTGGACGGTGATGACTAGTTGCCCTCCCTCTAGTCTTACACTGCTAAATTAGGAACTGCTAGCACAGATAGACCTCGAGTAGTTTTGTGCAAAATTCAAAACAAAAGTAGTGTGATATAATCTCAGTATACTGAATGCATAAAGAAGTTTATAAACAATAACTAGGAGTATAAAACTGTCGGTATACTACTCGAAGAAAGATCTTTATACAGTACGGTATAATCTCAATGCACCATACTGATAAAAATGTTTATATGCAACTACTGACGGTAGAAAATAACCTGAATACACTATACACATAAAAGGTATTTATACACAAACACTAGCAGTATTAAAAATCTCCATTCGAGGTGAATTCCTGTACGAAACCTTGCTATTGCTGCGACGTCTTTGCTTAGCATTTTAGTGTGACCCATAGTTAGTATGATTCCCTAGTGGGTATGATCAGTAGATAGTTAGTATGATTCCCGAGTGGGTATGATCAGTGGATAGTTAGTATGATTCCCGAGTGGGTATGATCAGTGAATAGTTAGTATGATTCTCTAGTGGGTATGATCAGTGGATAGTTAGTATGATTCCCGAGTGGGTATGATCAGTGGATAGTTAGTATGATTCCCGAGTGGGTATGATCAGTGAATAGTTAGTATGATTCTCTAGTGGGTATGATCAGCGGATAGTTAGTATGATTCCCGAGTGGGTATGATAAGTGGATAGTTAGTATGATTCTCTAGTGGGTATGATCAGTGGATTGTTAGTATGATTCTCTAGTTGGTATGATCAGTGGATAGTTAGTATGATTCTCTAGTGGGTATGATCAGTGGATAGTTAATATGATTCTCTAGTGGGTATGATCAGTGGATAGTTAGTATGATTCCCTAGTGGGTATGATCAGTAGATAGTTAGTATGATTCCCGAGTGGGTATGATCAGTGGATAGTTAGTATGATTCTCTAGTGGGTATGATCAGTGGATTGTTAGTATGATTCCCTAGTGGGTATGATCAGTGGATAGTTAGTATGATTCTCTAGTGGGTATGATCAGTGGATAGTTAGTATGATTCCCTAGTGGGTATGATCAGTGGATAGTTAGTATGATTCCCGAGTGGGTATGATCAGTGGATAGTTAGTATGATTCTCTAGTGGGTATGATCAGTGGATAGTTAGTATGATTCCCGAGTGGGTATGATCAGTGGATAGTTAGTATGATTCCCGAGTGGGTATGATCAGTGAATAGTTAGTATGATTCTCTAGTGGGTATGATCAGTGGATAGTTAGTATGATTCCCGAGTGGGTATGATAAGTGGATAGTTAGTATGATTCTCTAGTGGGTATGATCAGTGGATTGTTAGTATGATTCTCTAGTGGGTATGATCAGTGGATAGTTAGTATGATTCTCTAGTGGGTATGATCAGTGGATAGTTAGTATGATTCCCTAGTGGGTATGATCAGTGGATAGTTAGTATGATTCTCTAGTGGGTATGATCAGTGGATAGTTAGTATGATTCTCTAGTGGGTATGATCAGTGGATTGTTAGTATGATTCTCTAGTGGGTATGATCAGTGGATAGTTAATATGATTCTCTATGGGTACTGAATCCTTCTTCTTCATTATTGATCCCTCAAAATAAAATAATAAAAAACAGCTCATTCACGTCCTCAATCACTATAATCTACATTTACTGACATCCTCCTCTTTATTAGAAGGATGTTTTGAGCTACATGGATCCTGTCCTGGATCGAGTAGGCAGGATAATCCGTTATAATATGAATGGCATTAAGGCCTTGATTGATCCGTACCATCCTGTGTCTTTTCCTACAAGGAACATTTTTGAAACTTGCCGATACAGTCACCTTTCGGCAATTTTATTTATACAGGAACGTCAGATTGTGTGTTGGATGAGTGGATGTAGGGATGGCACTGCTGGTTGACCAGTACTTGCCGGCCCTATCTTTGCAACTCTATACACCCTTGGAAGCCGTAGCTATCTGTGTTTTCTTGGATCGTACCATCACTGCCTATTCTCTCTACCTGTTTCCTGGAAAGACATGTGATCAATCAAACCTTGATGCTCTCCTTAAGAGTTGCTGTTTCTCTTTTTAACCCTTAAACAGCAGGAATATTGTAGGTAGCAGTATCACTTGAATGATGGCCGCCATTTAAGGATTAACAGTGGGAGACTTTAATGGCCACAATCTTTCTCTGAGACGGTGCTGATTATGATGGGATAGATCGTTCCATAGAGCTTATGCTCTCGGGTCAAAACCTTTCTCTCTTCAATACTGGATCTTATATTTATTTTCATGCACCTGGTCATTCTTTTATTGCCACGAAACAGTGATAATTTCCCTATCCTTTTGAGGGAGATTGGCTGTGATCGATGCCACCTGACCCATTTGCCTCAGTAGAAGTTGGACCAGGCCAACTAGCCTTCCTTTACTGTTCCCTCGGAACATGATTCTGAAGTCGTCTGTAAGCTATCTATAAAATACTGTGTGGCAGCAGTGACTGACTGTATTGTCTCAATCTATTTCTAAAGCCTCGTCATGTTTTCCACGATATCCTCGTCTATGGTAGTGTCCTGCCTACCAGAAGGTACAGGAAGCTCAAACCTGAGCCTGAGATACCTTTTGTTGATATCTTGCTCTTTCTAATTGCATCATTCAAGCGACGAAGCCAAAAGGAATCTTGTACTTAGTTCACAACTAGCATCTCTTCTATCATCAGTACCAAAATCCTATGAGACAAGATGCAGAAGGTTAATGAGATGTATGCCTCCCATCTCCTTTCCATATTGCTCTCCCATAGCCAGGAAGTTGCTGAAGTAAATACCATTGATGATACGCTTTTCCTGTGCATCTAACGCTTCTGTTTCGTCGGTCATCAAACATAAGGTTTCTTGAGCGGCAGCTTCAGACTGCCCAAATCGTTTATTGAAGCAAACCACAGCAAACAGTTTTACCTATTCTTTCCATAAAACCGATTCCATGCACTTTTACCACCAACAGAGTATACATCCTGATTCCAAAATCTGTTTCGGTGATGTTTTGCTTACAATTATAAATAAGACAAGAATACCCTGTATACAAATGGCTGTTTATAGATGCTGATAATTCTGGGTAAGACTAGATTATCCAGCATGGATATAACTGTTTAACATAATGATAAATTTGAGTAAGACTAGATTACCCAGCATTTATATGGTCGTTTACATATTGTGATAATTTTAGGTAAAACTACATTACCCAGCACATATATGGCTGTTTACACATGTTGATAAGTTTGAGCAATACTAGATTACCCAGCATGTATATGATGTTGGCTGCACATAATAGTAAGTTTGAGTAAAACACTCGTAAACAGCATATATAAGATTATTAACACATGCTGATAAATCTAAGTAAGAGTTACCCAGCTTGTATATGTTTATTTACACAACAGCTCGTATACACAATAATGTTTAAAGTACCGTAAACGTTATGTTTACACAACAGTTGTTATAAAAGTACCGTAAACGACAGGCAAAAGTGAAAAAGAGTTTGCATACCCAACAATGTTGGTAGAAGTAAATAAAACATTTTGTGTACACAACAATGTTGGTAGAAGTAAATAAAACATTTTGTGTACACAACAATGTCGGTATAAGGAAATAAGACAGTTTGCATACCTAACAATGTTAGTAGAAGTAAATAAAACAGTTTGTGTACACAACAATATCGGTATAAAGAAATAAAACAGTTTGTACACACAACAATGTCGGTAGAAGTAAATAAAACAGTTTGTCTACACAACAATGTTGGTTAAAATAAATAAAACAGTTTATCTACACAACAATGTTGGTAGAAGTAACTAAAATAGATTGTATACACAACTATGTTGGTGGAAGTAAATAAAACAGTTTGTGTACACAACAATGTTGGTTAAAATAAATAAAACAGTTTATCTACACAACAATGTTGGTAGAAGTAACTAAAATAGATTGTATACACAACAATGTTGGTGGAAGTAAATAAAACAGTTTGTGTACACAACAATGTTGGTGGAAGTAAATAAAACAGTTTGTGTACACAACAATGTCGGTATAAGGAAATAAAACAGTTTGTACACATAACAATGTCGGTAGAAGTAAATAAAACAGTTTGTCTACACAACAGTGTTGGATGAATAAAATAAAACAGTTTGTCTACACAACAATGTTGGTAGAAGTAAATAAAATAGATTGTATTCACAACAATGTTGGTGGAAGAAAATAAAAGAACGCTTATCCAGAACAATGACCAATGTTAATAACACTTGACTGTTATTCTAAAATACAGAAACTTGTAAGCATACACAACCTTCGTTCACAAACACTAAATATGTACTTACAAACAAAAATAATTTTCTCTGTTCTAGAAAATGTCTTATAATATTTTAACAATTTTGTACAGTAATAGTACTTGATTTAAACACATCTTTATTACATTATATTAATAATTTTTTGTTTTGTTTTTACAAACTGCAGTTTCACATGAGATATATTTTTATACAATACCAGTACAATCATAATTCTCTCCTGAACTTACGGTTTAATATCAAAGTTTACTTCAACAGATTCATAATAAAGAGAAAAAACTAATTTTATATAATTTATAGAAACGTTTATCTGACCAACAAAATTCAGGGTGACATGGTGCCATTAAGAAATGCATCTACATATCAATGGTTTCATTAGTCTCACTTTTACTCAGTGTTTCAAGATGATAAAACCTTGTGATAGTTTATGTTTACCTATGTTCATTTGTCCACATTCACATAGTTATATTAAGACAACTTAAAGTATCTTTGAAATACCTTTGTGTATCAAAATTGTAACCTGAAGTATGAAATAGACAGCTATTCGCAATAAAAAAAGGCTTAATAATACAATAATAATTTATGGATTATATATTTTGGATTTTACTGAAACACGTATAATTCAAATATCAACTATTACTGTACTCATTTACTGGCTGAAACTTCACTCCTTTAAATTTAGAATTAATTAGCATTTTAACTACTTTTTATTTATTCAATTTCTTCCAAAACTACAAGGTTGTTTGCGTTATTTTAACTGTCACTACCCACCTACATAAGCTTGTTTTAAAGTAACTTCGATTTCATTTAACCAAATAAAGTGACATGAATACAATATACTTGCTCACGAAGTTAAAAAATCGGATTTCAGTATACGCGGGGGCAGAGCAGAAATAGCCCATTATGTAGCTTTGTGCCTAACAACGAAACCATATGACATAAAACATTTTTAATAAAAGGACTAAAAACTAAATTTAAAAAAAACGAAATATGATTTTTAGTACTTATCTTTGTTCAACAAAACATTACACATTTAATATTATTAATATGTGAATTGTGTTTTAAATCTCAACTACAACCCCTGTGGTTCAAAAGTAAGTCTAAGAACTTTTACGGCTAAAATCTGGGTTTCAGTTTGGTCTTGGCACAGTTAGTCCCTTGTATGAGTTCAAACGTTCAACTATATTTGTCTACCAAGAATTTCAAGCATTTTTCACTGGGATTGAATTTGGGCATATTTTACTGCTTTAACGTCTAGCCAAGAAATACCTGAAATACTTGTCAAATTAAGACTCCTTATTAAACCACAATTAATTAACTGTGAAAATACAACAAACAAATGAAATTTGGGCATATATTAAACTGTTTGTTTTGTTTCCTTTTGGTATTAAGAACAAAGCTACTTAATCGACTATCTGTGTTCTGCCCACCACAGGTATCGAAACTCGGTTCCTACCGATGTGAGCCTGCAGACATACTGCTCTGCCACGTGTTAAACAGTTTGAGGCTCTACTTCTTTCAGCTGTTAATTGATCATTTTAACAATTTCTTTTAAGAAGCAATAATACTGAATGCGAAGGAACACATTTACTGACCAAAAGGCAACATGAAACATCTCCAAGTATAATATCTGAATTATGTTCAAACGTTACTTCACTTTCTGTGATAATATATATTAATGATATCAGTTCCTTATAGTAAAACTTAATACCAGAGAAGGTGTGTGTGTGTTCTCATATCAAAGCCACATTGGGCGATCTGCTCTGTCCATGGAATGGAATCGAACCCCTGAGTTTAGAGTTGTAAATCCGTAAACTAACCGTTGTCCCAGCAGGGGACACAGAAAAGGTAAATGGAGAAGCAAGTACTTTATGGGTTCTGTCATGATAACAGTTACAACTATAGTCGTATCTGACTATATATTCAATATATTCTTATCAATTTCGTTAATCCTTTTCTAAAGCTCAATTCACTAAAACCACAAACTAGTTATTATCCGTAAAAAACAACAATTGTCTTTCACTGTTAGACAAATCTCAGAAACCAAATAACACCATTTAATATCCAACAGTTGTCATTAACTTGTATTAATGAAAATCCCATGAACTAGCTAACACTAATTAACATCCATCAGTTGCCTTTAATTTGTAGAACATAAAAATCTAAAACCCAGCTAGCACAGGTTAACATCCATCAGTTGTATTTAACTTGTAGTATACAAAAAACCCAGAAGCCAGCTATCATCGGTTAACATGCATCAGTTGAGTTTTATTTTGTAGTGCATAAAAACATAGAAGCAAGATATTAGAGGTTAACATTCATCAGTTGTCTTTAACATAAGTTACACGTCACTGTCAATATAGTGGAAATTAAGTCAAAAAATTGGCACATCCATAAAAGAGCTGGTATTGTGGCTAGTGCTGGTGATATGATGACCTTGAACGTTTCAAGAAGGAATTATCTTTAAGTTATACGGTTACCTTGACTTGCCAAGTCTAAAGTAGTTTCTTTGAGGTTAAATACGGCTTACTGCTTTCAACACCCTCTTGAAAATTGCGAATAATACAATAATATTACAAAATAGCTCGGTTTCTGTATCGATCAACGTTTCCAAACAACCAACCTAATAATTTGAACAAATAGTTGCACAGACCAGGATAAGTGTGCTTCATACGTACCATGACAGCTAGCATGCTCTACAAGTGCGCTTAATACGTAATGCTGTTTGCACCCCTTCAATTAAAATCATGAAAATAGGCTTACTAAGATTTTTCTCCATAGTAAGTCAACACTCAACTTGTATTTATGACCATGAAAAAGAGAATTGTTCTCACAGTTAGGAAACAGCTTACTGAGATGTTGCTCCGCAGCAAGTCGACAAATAAAATATGTTTAGTGTTTAGAACTGAATTACTTTCATGGATAAGAAACGGCAGGCTTCAGTTAGCAACAAATGTTTTGTGAGAAATAAGTATCAATATTAGAAAGTTGTTAAGCTGAAAATATATATTTCATTTACGTTTAACAGTAAATGTTATAGATTCTTTGTTCAAAATAATGCTAGTTTCTATATGCACGTACTGTATATTGCCAGTCTCATACTTCACAGTAGAATATAACAGTATTAACTTTCGTGGCTGTATGGATTAGTTATAGCGACATGTATGGAATATCTTTCATTTTAAATGTTGCTAAATCTTGTCATTTGTAATCTCAATGGAGTTTTATAATAATAGTATTGCAAAGATTTATTTTACAATTAATTTATAAGTAAAATATTAACTTTATCAAAAGCCTGTCTCCATTACATTCGTGTTAAACAATATTAAAAGCACATAAGACAATAATTAATAAGAACATCTTAACTCTATTAAAAATAAGTGAATAAATGAAATATTTTAAGTATTTTAATTTTCCTTACAAAGAATGTTCTAAAAAACAAATTAAACTGCTAAAAATGTTGGCTAAGAAACGAAAATTATTCAAAACACATTCTCCGTAATAAATAACGACATAGTACACTGTAAACAAACCGTTTCTAAAAGGTAGAGTGATGTAATATCGAGATGAAATTTTACCAACATCATGCCATGTTCTCGAAAAATTGAACACGTTATATGAAATGATAACTAACCAAATTTCTAGTTATAAAAATAATTAACACAACAGTAAATAAACAAAAAATATTTGCAATGTTAAAATGCACACTATTTAGGAAGTTAACATAGACTCTTAACATTAAACAGTAACTTAAATCCTATTAACACATACTATACGGAGCATTAATTCACACCGTTGACATTACAAATTATTTAAAGCCTTTCAGTACAGTTACGACGGGAAAGTATTCGTACCCCTACGTCGTAAGTAGTTTTATCCTCATAAAAAGTATCAAGATTAGGATAACGAAAGTACTGTACATTATAAATATTACACTAACACATATCTACATACATTTTTATGTAAATTGAACGACAAATAAACACTTTATAAACAAATAACCAAACATAGGAGGGGCAGAAAATGTTCGTGCGTCTACTTTAATGGTCAGTTGCGTAGCCTTTCAGGTGAATTGCTTGGCGCAGTCTCTCCTCATAGCCCTCCAAGATCGTTTGACAGTACTCGACTGGTATTTTCTTCCATTCTTCTTTACAGAAGGCCTCCAACTCTTGCAAGATTTTCGGATGACGCTGATGAACCCTGGTTTTCAACTCATTCCAAACGTTTTCAATTGGGTTGAGATCGGGTGACTGCGATGACCACTCCAGAATGCTTATATGGTTCCTCTGTAACCAGGATTGCAAATATTTCGATGTGTGCTTAGGGTCATTGTCGTGCTGGAAGACCCAACGACGTCCAAGCCGCAAGTTCCGATCCTCATTCTTGATATAAGTGCCTAATACATCAACATACTCTTCTTTTTTCATGATTCCGTTGACGCAGTGAAGGCTGCCTACACCAGAAAAGCTGAAGGAACCCCATAGCATGATCGAGCCACCTCCGTGTTTAACTGTAGGGACGGTGTTGTTTGAAAGATTTCGTTCCCCCTTCTTACGGAAAATTTAGCGAACATCATTGTGGGTAAAAAGCTCGATTTTAGTCTCGTCTGACCAAAGAATACTCTTCCAATAGGTAAAGGGTTTATCTACATGCTTTCTTGCATACCTCAATCGTGCTTTTTTTTAAATTAGACCCCGCTAGTACAGCGGTATGTCTCCAGATTTACAACGCTAAAATCAGGGATTCGATTCCCCTCGGTGGGATGAGCAGATAGCCCTTTGTGGCTTTGCTATAAGAAAACACACACACACGCTTTGAAATTAACAGGCTTTAAATATGGAGTTCTACGAGGACGGTATGTTTTGAACCCAGAAGAGCGTAACATGTTCATAACTGTAGAGGTGCTTACTTCAACGTTACCAGTTTCTTTATGTCATTTCGAGTTAAACGAGGGTTCCAACTAACTTCTCTAAGAACCTTCCTTTTGGTTCTCTCTGGAATTTTAGTGAGGCGTCCGGAACGAAGGAGCTTAAACTTGGAAATTATCCTTTGAACAATACATTTCGTCACATTAAGTTGTGTAGCAATACTGGAAAGAGACACACGAGATTTGTTTTTACAATAATTCTGTTTTATAAATCACTGGACAGTTGTTTCCCGTTCGCCATGATGACCAAGCAGATAATGACGGAGGCGGCGCTAAATTACCGGAAGTAAATGTTTTGCTGTCTAAATTCCAATAATTATGACCCCAGTGTCTAGTTCTGGAATGGTATAATGTAGTTTATTCGCCAAACTAAAAATTTTTACCGGAATATCAGTTTTTTTCACACGTTCTAAAATGTACGAACAGTTTTTGCTCCTCCTATTTTTGGTTATTTGTTTATAAATAGTTTATTTGTCATTTAGTTTACATATAAGCAAAAGCTACTCGGGACGCAAGGGTACGAACACTTTCTGTCGTAACTGTAGTTATGTTCAGAGAGAATAATATTCATATAATACGTTCAAAAATGGTTACAGTAAAGGTAATCAGTTTTCTAAATGCGGGTAACTTTACACGTGGTTTGGGGTTCACCACGTTATTCTTTGGTGACATATACAAGCATGTGAGACGGCATGACAAGAAATTATTGAAAATCATTCCCACCACTGAGTTAGTTTGTTAGATTTTTAAATTTCGCACAAAGCTACTCGAGGGCTATCTGCACTAGCCGTCCTTAATTTAGCAGTGTAAGACTAAAAGGAAGGCAGCTAGTCATCACCACCAACCGCCAACTCTTGGGCTACTCTTTTACCAACGAATAGTGGGATTGACCGTCACTTTATAACGCCTCCACGGCTGGGAGGGCGAGCATGTTTGGCGCGACCGGGATGCAAACCCGCGACCCTCAGATTACAAGTCGCACGCCTTAACACGCTTGGCTATGCCGGGCCTCTACCACTGAGAGTCTATTTTAACACCGTATTCACTCTATGGGAAGAGAGGTGTATATTATCTTGTTGGAAATTGTATAGTTCCCTCATCCCCCTGGAATAACAGTAGTTATAAAGCTTGACCTCTTAAATTTGATCACATTGTTCAACATAAAGCTCTCACGGAAACCGGAAAGCCACCTTCAGAGAAAAGTTTAAATTTTAGCCGCGGCATAACGGCTCATAAAATGTCTCTAAGTTCGTTGTTGTTGTTTTGGAACAGCTCTTTTTTTCTTTCTTATTTTTTGTCTTTATTTCTAGTTTCATTTGATAAAATATTTCAATGCTTGAATTAAGGTTATCAGGATCTCAATAGCAATATTCTGCAAATAAAAAATTAATATAATACTTTTAATTCTCAGTGTAGAAAATTTGAAGCTGTTACTTTCTTAAATGTATATATTCTTGAGGACATTAACTGGCATTAAACAATAATTTAAAGCCTGTCAATACATTATTGACGACGTTAACTTACACTGTAAACATGAGGCAATCATTAAGCACATATTTCTGAGTACATTAACTGACACTAAAACTATAAAACGGTGAATTAATGACTATCAACATACATTCCTGAGGACATTAATTCACACTGTAAATATAAAACGATGATTTAAAGACTGTCTACACACATTTTTTTGTAATTTTAACAGCTTATAAACATATTAAAAGCATTTATTTTAATTACCTGCTTCTTTCATAACTAGTGACAAAACAACTCGAGTGTACATCGCCAACTGAAAACACATCGTGGTTGAGACAAAAATTAATTAGCCACATGTCACATACTAACCAATATTCGAACTTCTATCGCAAGCTACGAACAAATCGTGATAGAAGTAAGAATTCACGGATTGTATACAATTAGTAAAAAATAATAAGAACTAGTTGTCTGTAAATACTTCTTGGCTGAGATACATGGGCGTAATTTTTTACACCCGATTTTTGCAACCATTTATGTGGAATGTTCAATTTGCAAATTGGTAATCTCTGATTACGTGAACATGCAATCACAAAGTAATCTTGTTGCCACGATACTTGCACGTATACTTAGGCCTACTGACTGATACTTACGAACTATCGTTTAGATCGAAAAGCTTAGAAGCACGCCTATATTAAAGATGTACATTTCGGCAACTGAAAAAGCTTACATCTAGGCCTAATTATGTAATTCGATTGGTAGGAACACGAGAATCACAAGAACAAATATACAATTTGTAGACCTGTGATGTAATAAAACAATTCAACAAACCAAACTGTAGGGGGGATGATTGTATGCACCATTCCCTCCACTTAAAATGAAGGGAGGATGTATACCCCCATCTTCCCCATGATCTACGCCCCTGCTGAGAAAGCAGTAAAAGCTTTATCCATGAGTATGAATTAAACAAATAGAATTATAACTTCACAGAAAAGTGACGAGATTCTGAAAAAACTATTTTGCAGTATAAAGTAATTATTAACATATTTTTAAATTAGTTCAAAGTTCTGTCAATAAATAACCTCTCTTGCGTAGATGATTAGAGTTCAAATTGAAAACAGTGTAAGTAAAGCTATATACGATATATTATTAGATATTACCTTATTTGTGGAATCTGTTACAATAAACGAATCTTCTTGTTAGAGTAAAAACAATAATAATTTGCAAAATCTAAAACATAGCCTTTCTTTCCCTAAGCTCACACTTAAATTCTGCCATTAAACACTGATTTGAATAGCAAGTACAGAAGTAAACAATCATGTATAGAGATATGTAATACGTGTTTTAAAGTGTATTTTTACGAGGAATAACACTGCACTATATTTCATAGCTGTATAATGCCTAACTGGACGATAGTCTCTGAGATGTATTTATAACTGAATACTAAGTCAGTGTTAGTAGATTGTACTTCAGATATACTTGATCGGTTTTAACAACTAACGTTGTTTTTCATTAAAACTAGTCCTGTCCATATGTACCAAAATGATTCTCTGTGTTATTCAAGAACCAGTCACGAAGTGCAACACCAGTATTTTCGTAGTTGTTTGTAAGAAAATTTTGAGCAGTTCAATATAGAGAAGTTTTTGAAATGAGGAAGAAAGTCGTCAACTATTGCCTATGTAAAATTCCAAGTGTCGACAGCTAAATGATTGGTCATATTAACACAAATTAAAAATTATTCATCAAACTTTGTGCGGAAATAATCATCACACAAGAAGTGACCAACAGATGTCTCCATAGTAATTACATAAGAGTATTTTAAAATGATTTAACATTTAATACAACATTAATAATCATCATTATGAAATATATGTGCTTCCTCACAAACACATAAAGTTATTACTTCCATATTATAAGCAACTGTCTTTAATAACAAGATATTTCTGTTTCTTACATGTTAGATATAAGCACGTGTGTGTGTGTGTGTGTGTGTGTTTGTTTGTTTTCTTTTGCCAAAGCCACATCGGGCTATCTGCTGAGCCCACCGAAGGGAATTGAACACCTGATTTTGGCGTTGTAAATCCGAAGACATACCGCTGGACTAGCGGCGAGCACGTATTGTTTTAAACGAAATGTTTATTTAGGTGTTTTAAACTATTAAATAAACATACTATAAAACAGTAAAGTAAAAACCTATCGAAGCTACCTTATTATTGAAAAAAATGTTTATGGAGTGTCACTTCACTTGCATTTCACTTTTAAAAAAAGGTGTTTGTTTTGATTTTCGCACAAAGCTGCACGAGGGCTGGCCGTCCTTAATTTAGTAATGTAAGACTAGAGGAAAGGCCATTACTAACGCTTGGGATACTCTTTTACCAATGAATAGTGGAATTGGTTGTAACATTATAACGCTTCCACGACTGAAAAAGCGAGCATGTTTGGTGCAACCGGGATACGAACCCGCAACACTCGGATTACGAATCGAACGCCTTAACATGCTTGGCCATGCCAGGCCCATCAGAATTCTACTGACCCTTCTTCCTCCCTAAATAGTAGTAGTAAAACTAATAATGCATCACATCTCGTGCGGCACAACGTCAAACACGGGCTAATAACAGAACGGCAGCAAACATAATTATTAATTACAGCCAATGAAAATGACAAAAATGAACTAAAACATATTGGAGATTATAGGTTGTAAACGTAATAATTATAATCAATGTTCATGAACGAATAATTTCATTTCTTTTATTAAATGATTCCCAGATTCTGTAAGAAGAATATAACGAAGTCCAAGTTTATTTCAAAGACAAGTACGGCAGATCTGAAAAAGCAACGTACCACGAAACTACCAAAAAACACAAGTAAACACCACATATGGTATGTTTCCGGTAATTCTGGAAACCCTATAACCTCATACTAAATGAGTTTTACCATAATCGAATTAACAATTGTATACGCCACCTGGTGACAAACTGTGAATATTAATTAACTCTTAAACAGCGGAAATGTTGTAGGTAGCAGCATCAATTAATAATAGCCCCCGTTCAAAAGTTAATATGAATTAATCTCTTTCCTGGAGAAATATTACCAATCCTGGTGACAAACTGGATCTGGAGAAATAGATATTCTTGGAGATAAGCGTTATTGTGTTGTTACTTAACTCTGCCTTCAAAGAGAAAAAGGCACTAACAGAAGTGTTAATGAAGAAAAGTGTAACTCATATGAAATACCAAACAAGATTTCTTAAGTGTGCTTAGTTTACTAGCTGTGCACTTCGAATGTCTTAAACACACTACAAAAAACTTTAATAAATATACGTTTAGTGTGTGTCGGAACACACACCTTACTCATTTAAAAAAAAAAGTTTCAGTAGTGACAGAAGATGAACGTTTCATCAGAAAAGAAATTGAAACAACTTACAAATTCGGTAAGGTAGGATTAAAGAGAGTGGACACAGGACGTGATAATAGATAGACATGATCAAATGTTGCCATGGAAAAAATAAAAAAAAAACATCATCGATTGGTGTGGGATACATCTAGATATGAAGACAAACAGCACAAGTAGAGTGGAATCGACCTCTAGTGTCACTGTCTCTTAAAGTACCAACGACGCGTGTTCTCTCCTTATAGAACGAATATCGAAGCAAAGGACGACGTCATGTTCACGGCAATTCTTCAAGGTGAAGAGCTTAGAGAAGATGGACTTTATGCGACAAGTTCCTGGGATCGATCAAGATCCACAAGTAACGAGCCATTGGATCTCGTAACCATCCGGAAGAGATGCTAGTCGTTACCCTCACGGTACTTCCAAATGTGGATTTTCAGAACAGGTTTAGTCGTGGATTTCTCAGTTCCATATGTTAATATTTTATATACTACTAAACAAAATCTACCAATAACACAGATAAATTGTTATTCAAGATCAATAATACTTTTTTTTTTTCAGAAGTCAAATCAATATGTGAGGTAATTAGTAAAATGTCTGTAAACCTAATGCTGATATGTTTAACCCTTGTACCTGTTGCCAGTCGCGCTGCAGTGGATATAAGCACGTGTTGTATATAAGATATTCTAAACTCTAGAATCCACTACTCCTGTGACACCTTTACTGAACAGCGTCACATAAGATAATCCCCTTTTCAGCAAAAGCAATTGAACTTTGTTGTTATAGAAAATGAACCAAAATAAAATGCAAGGAAATAGCCAATTTTAACAAAAATAAACCTTAATTAGGTTGAACTAAACTTTTTTATGTTCTTCATTCGAATTTATCGTTTTTATGGAATATTCCTAAACTTCCAATGCTTTAATATGTTATCTTTTGGTGCGTGCGCTAAGCTTATTCTGTGAAAGACTTAGATATAAAAGAGGACAGGTTTGGCTTATTTTAAGACTTAGATATGAAAAGTACAAGTTTGGTTTATTTGTTTGTTGTTTAATTTCACGCAAAGTTACATGAAGGCTATCTGCACTAGCCTTTCCTAATTTAGCAGTGTAAGACCAAGGGGAAGCTAACGCACTAGCCTTCCTTGATTTAACAGACGAAGACTAGAGGGAAACCAATTCTTATGCTACTCTAACCAAGCAATATTGGAATTGATCTAACATTACAACGACCCCATGGCTGAAAGGGAGAGCATGTTTGGTATGACGGTGATTAAAACCCACAACCCCTACATTACGAGTCGAGCTCCCTCTTGATGACGAGAAATCCACTTGAAATAAAAATGTATCTCAGAAAGACTGTTATGGGTATTAACACATTTACTAATAAAGCAGATAACAACGTTTCGACTTTCCTTGGCCATCTTCAGGTTAACAAAAAAAACTGACCTAGGAAGGTCAAAATGTTGTTCTCTGCTTCATTAGTAAAAGTGTTAATACCCATACCAGTCGAGCTCCCTAACCAGCCTAAAATAAGTATGAGAGACAACGTTTCAGTTAGTTGTAAAATTATTGTACAAATGGTCTAACACACATGTTAGTTAAGACACTTGCATATTCCCTTTGTAAATACTAATTATTTTTGTTTCGTTAGATGCCAAGCTACAAGACAGAAGGTATGAGCTAAGAATTATTTCTACATAACGTATTAGAAATGCATCTATACAGTGTATTGAGTACTTTATATATGTACATTATATGTAAGTACTCAATACACTGTATAGACGTATTAGAAATAAAGCATGTTAAAAATATTCATAGAGAACATACTAGAGTTCTTTAATACACGTTATTTAAACTACTCCTGTACAGTTTAACAAATTCTCCTATACAGTCTGTTGGAATTACTCTCACATAGAATATATTAAAAATATTCAAGCAGAACATACTAGAGATACTTTTATACGCGCTATTAGAACTACTTCTGTACAATTTTGGTAAATAGTCAAAACATACTCCTGTAAAATCTGTTAAAATTAATTTTATATAAAGTACACCAGAAACGTACCCGGTGTTCCACAAGGAAAAATTAAAAAGTGACGACAAAAATAAAATTAGTAGAAAACATACTTATTCCTAATACTTTATTTTCCTGAAAACATAACACATACACACGCAAACATTAACACTAAAAGTGAAAAAAGTATATTAAAGAACCTCTTTCTAAATAACGTTTCTTGTCTTATCTTTTGGGATAAAGTTGTGTAAATGTTTCTCATTACCTACACGAAAGAAGCCAACATAAAATTTCCCGTGATTAAAGCAAGAGGTTGTCAAATTTAGTCCAACCACCTTTAAAGATTGTCCATGAGCCTTGTTTATGTAAATTGCAGTTGTATTAGATGAAAACTTGAATCTCTTGAATTCAAAGAGTTTGTCAGTTATGCAGATAGGTATCTGAGGGAGATAGATACTTTCACTTTTGAAATTACCTGTAAATGATTGTTGCTTTGATGACACGCCTAGGTTGATCCAAATTTCTCAAAGGCAAAAGATGTGCCCATAGTTTGAGTACCAAGTTGTGTGGTGGAACACTTAGGAGTTGCAGGAAATTTTAGAATTTAGTTGAGAGTGAACAGCTTCATTAGGATCCAACAATGGATTTGTAGAACTTGTTTTCTCCAGGTAATTTCTTCAACAACCTTGAGCTTATCCTGTCAACATCACTGTTTTTGGGAGCCAAAATATTCCTCTCTCATAGCCAGATAATGTTTGGTAAATGTCGTTCACTTCAGTTCTTCTTCTGAAGTGGAAAAGATGTCTTTAGACATGGTGATAAGTCCACTTTTGGTTTCAGCAAGAATGTTTCCATTTGGAATGTCAAGAAGAGCTTCCTGTCTCTTGGTCTCTATGTAGATAATTTCCCATGTTTGTAGTTAACTTCAGTGTGAAAACATGTTTCCAATGGAATAACGACTTAGTGCATCAGCTTTGGCTCTTCGAGGTCTGTTACATTACCCATTACCCTGGCATTATTCAGGAGGTCCTACAAAGTTCTGTTGACAGTCTCTTGCGGGACATGGTGCATTCACCCCAAAATATTCATTCACAATAAATAAGGACTTTTGAAAGAGCAGTTCTCTTTCAAATATTGTCACGTTCTTGTCAGGATAGAGCTAATGATAGCTTGAGTACGAAATCCACAATTCTTCCTCCACTAAGAAAAATGGCTGCAATCCCTGATGATGCCACAGATAGAGCAATTTTTCTTCTGATGAACCTTATCAATGAGTAGATAATACTGATCTAACTAGAGACCCATTCAGAAATATAACTAAAAGCAAGTAATTCATTATGTTTGTCAATATAAGACACCATAGTTCTCACTAGACATTCATCCAGAAATGTAACAAAAAATAGCTAATTGATGATTATATGTCTGTACCAGTTAATAGCAGTCTTATTGGACATCCATCCACAAATGTAACTAAAATACAACAACATGTATTTAATGATTATATGTGCCTACATAAGACACCGTCGATCTTACTAGACATCCAACATTCAACTAAAATGCAATACTTCCTTTATCTAGTTCTATAATAACTATATCTTTAAACCTTTTTATCGCAAAATATCCCTTTTCACCCGTAAGTTTCCGTTCGTCAGACGATGTTAAATCATTGTCATTTATTTTAGATTTTATGTTATCACTGCTTTTAAATCATATTATTTTCTTAGGCAATTACTGTATGAACAATTTATAATTCAATAGAAAGTATTCATAGTTAAGACATTTTGGTCGAATGGTAAATTCCAAGCCTCATACCAAAAACGTTTTATTATATCGTTATAATCATAATTGAGAAATTTAAATTTTATCTGGATATTTCTTGGTTAAACGTTCTAAATTTTTATTTTTTCCAAGAGATTATTTCTACATTTTACTAGAGTTTTTAATTTTCAACTGACCAGATGATTATAAACTGCTTATTAACTTGCTTTTCCACCAATGACAATTTTTTATTAAATTGTCGTTAGATGTTTTCATAAATGTTAAATATTTTTATTTCAAAATTTAGAAATTCTTCTTAACCTATAAATACCCTGTTAAACAGTAAGAGTTAAAATATATACTTTGAAATTAAGAGCATCTGAAGTTGTATCTTTTATATTGTCTTAAAAACCTAAATTCAACTTTTGATGTTGCATTCCTGTTAATAAATACAGTTTACCAAAAATATGGCATTACTTTGATACAGCATAAGATACATACTTTATGAAAAATTATAACTATAAGACATGAATGTGATAATCAAATGAGCTGGACTACCAAAATTTCTCTAATTTCTATAAATATTCAATAAGTTTTTGAACGATGTTTCAGTTGTGGTTAATTGCTCTAAGTTTTTCTTTACTTATATTGAATCGTCATATTTTTTTGTTTTGTGTTCAGTCAAAATCGATTTTTTCGTATGTCTTTTGTGTTTTCCAATCATTTTATTGAAAGAGAACAATTTATTTTTAATGACACACCAATTTTATTAAACAAAGTGCAAAATTTGCAGCAGTGGGTAATTTCTCATTTTGAAATATAGAAGTTATAATTACTAAATTACCCACCTAATCAGATTCTCACTTCGAAATAAACACTATTTTGAAATAAATTTTCTGACATAATTAAGATCCCACTTTCAAACAAACAAACAAACAAATCTAAAATTGCACACCATAAACTTTTAACATGTCTTCAAAGAAAGTAATAAAAATAAAAAGGTAGATTCTATAAAAAAACATATGTGTGAAACTTTTTTCTCTCCAAAACCTGGTGAAACATTGTACTGACCCCAGAATTAACTGTAGGTAACTTCCAACCTACAACTGTATAACCAGTATTACAAACAATATTGCATATAGATTTTGAAATACTTTATGTCGTGTTATAGCTACACCTGTCAATATACGAGCACAAATCCTGTATAGTGTAGTAGAATAACTCCTGTACTCCACATTAGCTACTTTATAGAAGTAGCTAATACACTATACATATGTTGTTTTATGACACTGTATAGGAGTATATCCTACTTATATTATATTAGATACTCCTATATGGTGAAGTAAACCAACTCGTGTGTATTACGTTAGTACGGTTCTTTATTATATTGTATTAGTTATCCCTGCATGAAGTATATTACATGTACTGAATCTCAGTACTTCTTCCTTATAGTGTATTAGAGTTTTTTCTGTATGTTGTATTACATTTATTCCTGTACAATACGTTTGGTGTTTTCTGTGTAAAATTACACAATAGGCTATCCGCACTCTGTGAATCACAGGAATGGAACCTCTAATTTTAGCGTTGCGATTCTCGAAACGAGTCGATGGCACACAGGGAGGCAGAAGGTATTATAGTTACTCATGTATAGAGTGTGTTACTTGTTATTTCTTTTAAAACAAATGTACCAATTTTGTCTGGGATATGAAACGAATGTCTTATACTGTTAGAATGAAAAGACGGTGATTAACTGTGTTTCTAATTAAGCACAAACCTAAACAATCGGTTATCTGTGGTCTGTCCACCATGGGTATCGAAAACCTATTTCTAGCATCGTAAATCGCTTTGCCACTGAAAGAGGGGGTATATTATAATAATGTATGTTATTGAGTGTATAACCTGAATCAATGTGTGTATTTCTTCGTATGCACTAAATAATAAATGTATTATTCGTATTATGTCTCTCATTTTTATGTAATACATTTGTGTCGTTAAGAAATATGAACTATAACATTCTGGCATTAATAACGGTGTAAAACTGATTCGAAAAATTATGCCATTTCTAATGCAACAATTTGTTTTTATTCCGCAAAATGAGAGGAATACTGTACCTTTTTCGAAACAACTTTTTATTTTGTACTAAAAAGAGTGCTATACATATGATTAACCATTCTGGCCCTCTTAAAGATGACGCCGAAATTCTTCATTGTGCAGCATTTTATACCAATCACCCAAGGCCTGAAAGTCTAGCTTGTGATCCTTATACTCTCACAAGCTAGGGTCTCAGGGAGTGGGGAAAGGGTCAATACTCCTAGACACTCCCCCAGAACCATCAGTAAAATAAATTACTGAACTTTATTTAAGTGTCAATGAAATAGTTTAGAAAGTGAAACAAAAATAAGACCCATTTCTATCAAAATTAGTTACACGTGGTTATTTATTTATCTGAAAAAGTATATTATATATATGGTACTTTGAAGTTCTAATTCAGAGAATCTGTAGAAATTACACACCCATATTTGTATATTTCGATGAATAATGATAAAATGTTATTTTGTGTATATAAAAGAGAAAATTGCAGCTGTGTAACACCTTACTTTGTTAAAAACAGTTGTAACGTAAGTGAAGCGCGCTACAAAATATTGAAAATATGCAAATTACCTTGTTTAAATTTTATTCACAGAATTTCGAATTTACATCGTATCTATATAAAGCATAGTTCTCTAGCTGTCGTCTCTATATGAAACACTGTTGTCTCTGGACAAAGCACAGTCGTTTAGCTGTAATCTCTATATAAAGCACAATTGTCTAACTCGTCTCCATATAAAGCACGAAAACTTGGTGCGAAAATGCAATTTTAAAAAGTCGATGAATCCAGGTCGATCCACCACCCCCAATTTAACTTTAACCACTTAATTCCGTAAATGAGAATCCAATCAGACAAGGCGGTCAGTATCGAAATACGTGGAGACGAAACCAATTGAAAATGACGTTTAATGTCGCACGTAGCTAATTTTGCATCAGGTAAACAAGTGTAACAGATCAGTTTAACAGTAGGGATGAGCGGCTTACGCCTCAAATTTTAGCCTTACTTTTGGGCTTTATCGTCAAAGAAGATGGTATTTATGTCGTATAAGAAAACAACACAAAGGTGTATATCAATATATATAGTCCACCAGTATGAGGGGTATATATAGAACACTATAATGAAACAATGTGCTTTTAATCTTTTTATGGTTAATTCAAACTGTAATATCTTTTATTACGAATAGAAAAAAAGGATTTTGAACTACTTCTAATATTTCAAGTTTATGTATAATCTTGTTTTATTAGCTATTTTAGGTCCCTGTCAAACTGAATATCTTTCTGAAAATATAATTAATGTTTTGAGAAAAAAAACTTATTAAATCAAGTACTTTTTCTGACTGTTTTTGTTCTGGAAGGCGATCGAACACCTATTGTCACACCAGGGTTTCACAGTCTAATACTTATAGTCAGTCACAGTTGCATATGTAAGGGTTCATTGTCCTGCCATGATTTCACTGTCTAATTTCTCCTGCCACATGAGGATTTCATAATATGATACTTATTGTTAAATAAGGATTCTCAGTCCAATATCCTTTGACATACCATGATTTCACTTTGTAATAGTTTCAAAGGCCAATTTTTATTGCCATGGTTACATTCCATACTCCAATCCCTATTGCCGAGAGTAGAGTTTTGTGATCAAAGCACAACTGACTACTCAACCAATTTTACATCAATGTTTTTAAAAATAGCTATTGCTATGTTAGGGTGCGAAGGCCAATCCGTTTTACCATCCTAAGGTTTCCCAGTCTAACAAATATTTCCATGGCAGGAATTAAATTCTTAATTACAAGCTTCCTTGTTGATTATCAGTTTCCTTTTTTAACATTTCTGGATGTTTAGCTCCATATGGCTATTCATTAAAATTTAAAATCATTATTCATAATTAACTTGTTCCTACACTTTTTCTTCTCTGCAATATAATTATCAGAAGAGGAAATATCCCTTTCCTTACTGTTTAAGTTCATCTGTGCGTGTGTATTTTTTTTGTTTTTTTACGTACAATTTTGATACGATTTTCTCCTTAGAAAATACGATTAAACTTTCCACATAGAAAGACAACTGTTGCGACAATTTCATGAAAATATTAAACGTAGTACCATTTGTCATGGGGTGTTACGAGGTGGTTAATTCTGAATATAGGAGATTAATTAACTGATAAAATAAGAATGTTTTAGTAATACATCACGTTGCTTTGTAACACGATCTGCTGTATCTAGTTGTTTTAGCAGACCAACTAATACACTCGGTTGCTTTGGAAGACCAACTAGAGTACGATGTACATTCTCAGTGTTAAGGATATTATTGGAAAACCAACTTGAAGCTCATGTAAGTTTACGATGTACAACCTACAGTGTTTAGAATATTATATTATTGAAATCAATTAAAGCCATATATTTGATTAACAGAACTAAAACGTCCATAATTACTATTTTAGCATTCATTGTGACTTTTAATCAATATTTAAAGAGTGGATAATGTTAGCATAAAGACAGGTTTGGACTTTAAAACTCCTTATCAAACGCTATTTTCACACCAGATAACCAACTAGCTGCTAAAAGGACTTTTTAATCCTCTTCTGAGTAATTTCTCAGTCAACCCGCATTTTGTATCGTCGACCAACTCCTTCTCTCCTAGACAAGTTTTTTCGATCAGACATTTTGTAGCTTGTTTCGTTAGTTCAACGTTCTGAATACAACCGGGCAAATCCTGTTAGGTTACATTTCATTTTGGCATAGTAGAGTACCAGTTTTCCTTCAATAGACAGTAACGGAAAAGCTAACACTCAAACTAAACCACAATGTACATAGATGTTATATTTGTCTGCCTGTGCATCATTATGCAGAAACGAACTTTTAGGGATGTGCTAAAAATTATGATAACACCACAAAACAGTTCAAAATCACCAACAAATATGTCAGAAAAGAGTTTTTATATAAAACACTGTCTTATCACGAAAATATTAACCACAGCTAAGCGTTAGCACGTATTATCCCACAAAGGCCAGCTATTTCAAACTTTGATACATTTCACCATATTGTGATTGACTCAGCAACGTAAAATTAGATTGCAATCCAATAATAGTTTGTTTGTTTGTTTTGAATTTTGTACAAAGCTACTCGAGGGCTATCTGTGTTAGCCATCCCTAATTTAACAGTGTAAGACTAGAGGGAAGGCAGCTAGTCATCACCACCCGCCGTCAACTCTTGGGCTACTCTTTTACCAACGAATAGTGGGATTGACCGTCATATTATAATGCCCCCACGACTGAAAGGGCGAACATATTTGATGCAACGGGGATGCTAACTTGCGCCCCTCAGATTACGAGTCGCACGCCTTAACACGCTTGGCCATGCCGGGCCCTGCAATAATAGAAAAATTCGTTCCTTACTGGCAGTTACTAGCTTTAACATTTCGACAACCAGTTCTTACATTATTCACTCCATCAGTATGACAGTCAGAATGTTTACGTACTGTAATACTATAAACAGTCACGATTTACCAACAGTAGCACGTTTATGTATTGTTTTAATATTTCATAGACTCCTTAACAAAATCGACACCGGTTCACATTCAACTTACTCGCTGTTTGTAATAAAACAGCTTTGAGCATAAAGAAAAGACGAACCAGGCCACAGTGAAAAAGGAAGACAAGTGGGTGTAAAGATAAGAAACAAAAGTGCTAACTCAGAAGGAAAGTGAATTGAACACGTGGGCTTCTTGTTGTATGGAGCGACTCAAGGAAAGTTAGCAGATTGTACAGTTCTCGCCAAAGATGTAGTTCTCAACCATACAACCTACTACCTCACGCTGAGAACACCCCTGGCCAGAAAGGGATGTAAACACGTGGACTTCGCTATGATCTTCACTAACATGGCGCCTAAAACGAAAAAATATAGTAACAACAATAAAAACGGTTCGTTTTTAATAAGTGCCTAAATTGTTAAACATCTCAATCAATTTATACAAATGAAGAAAGAACAGAGGTGGTAAAAGTTCACCTCTAATACACCTGTATAAACACGAATGTTCGTTAGTTCATTATTTGTCATACTATTCTACACATTGCTCAATCAGTATACGAATCAAAAGTTTTACTCAATGTACAATTTCATTGTTGTGACATTCGATTAGCTACCAATATCATAATAACACGGTATTTATTGTTCATTTAAGCTCCCTCATTATTGTTCGTTATATTTATTTTTATTAATGTGAAAGTCAAAACATAACTGTAAATATAAGCATATTTTCTTATCAACATTCTTCAATCATTCTATTCGTTTGGGGCAATAAAAGAATTACATAGAAAATGTATCAAGATAAATTTATGCATAGACTTAAAAAATGTTGATACAAGCTCACGGTAAATAATTTATATGGACATTTCAAATGGGTTATTGTGTCTTTTATATGCGTTATTGCGTCTTTCTACCAGAATTTTTGAACAGTTTTAAACTCATTAACAAACAAACTATGCTAATCTTATTTTGTATTATCGATAAGAACCACCACTCTTCCTTTTAATTTCTAAGCAGTTTATAAAACAACTGAAACTAAAATTGTATTCTTTGCTCAGTCCCACTAGATAAAAACCGTGATTTAGGTAAGTACGTTCAAGCCTTAGAATTTTATCTCGTAAAAAACAAACAAGAACAATTCGAACCCTGCACTTTTTAAAAGCATAATAACAGAATCTGCTGTTGATATGGCCTAATGCCTTTTAGATGGGATTCCTTTTCTTGATTTCAAATGGGTTAAATATTTATCTAATAATAATATCCTAGTTTAGCGAGCTTTAGACAAGGTTCTCCCTTGCAATTTGCCTTTTACTTATTTCAAATGAATTAAATATCTACATTTTTTTTTCAATTAGAAGCCCTTACTGTTCTGGAAGTTTAGTTTGAATGCTGTTATCACACTAAGGTATTAAAAACAAAAGAAGTTTCTTTCTCCGAGTGTCCATCATTTTTATCCGACAACAGATTTAGGGTTAAACTTTTAACAGTTTCCTTTCCTAACATATAAACGACTGGTTCGGCTTTTAAACTAACCTGTTGTACAAACACTCGTAAAATAATCTTCGTTGTCGTCCGACCTGAAGGTTTTTGTTGTTATCTTTAATAAAACGAACTGTATTAACAAAATGCGATATGTTACGTCATCAACCACTAAACAAAGAACGTATCAATAAAGACACAACTGAAAGTATTTCTATGGCCCATTCTCTTCTCTATCATTTTATTGGTTTACAGCAGAAGTCACTCGATAGGTGGTCGTACCACCTCCTGACCGCTTGTGAATGTGACAGCCTGTTGACTTCCAAGTCGGGTAGATCACGGACAAGGGGATAAGTGTCGTATTTGTCCAACCAACAAGAATGCTGTTTGTCATTGGTCTGGTTATTCAAGTACCTAATGACACACTTGGAAATTTGCCCATTTACCTGTTTCTGCCCAATACCAACGACAAATTTATTCATTATTTATAATTATATATATGTTTATGTAAATAAGGCTATTCTTTCGTACTTTGGATATAAGTAAATACCTGATATAAAAACAAGAATAAATTAACAACAAAAGGAAAACAGCAGTAGAGAAAGCGTTTTAAGAAGAACTAGTACAAATCAATTACTGTCCAGTACTTCCAGTGCCAGCTGCCACACAGCCTGGACCCTTAGAAACGAGCTTGTGGTTGTGAAGAAAGAACACAAATCCGATTCTACGGGTTCAGGCGGTTAGGTTAAGTTCGTTCTCGGGTCAAGCTGACCATCTGATAAAATCAACAGGAAATCTAAACAATGGAACCTATAGTACTTCAGTCTTCTGAACTACAGTATTTAAATAAAAATGTAAGTTTATGTAGCTATGCTGTATAATCCATTTACAAAATTAGTTGAACATATTTCCATAACCTTCTTCATTTACACACCAACACTACAAGCAGACTCTGATGAATTGTACACGAGCAAAACCTGTTATTTAACAGAAACTTGTACGCTGCTAAATGATTTGTTTGTTTCTTTAGAATTTTCGTGCAAAGCTATACGAGGGCTATCTCCGCGTCCTTAATTTAGCAGTGTAAGACGAGAGGGAAGGTAGCTAGTCATCACCACCGACCGGCAGATCTTGGGCTACTCTTTTACTAACGAATAGTGTGTTGACCGTTACATCATAACTCTCCCACGGCTGAGAGGGTGAGCATGTTTGGTGTGACGGGGATTCGAACCCGCGACCCTCAGATTACGAGCCACACTGCTAAATGAATCGGTAAAAACTGTTACATAGAGATATTAGCAATTAGTGTAATTTTTATTGAATTTATTTGGTGTTTAAAATATAATGTTATACAACTAAATCTGTCTGATGCTGTAGTGGTTATATTTGATAATCAGTTTTCCATAGTATATGTAGTCATGAGACCATACATTTGTGGTTAATATTGTAAAATACCAAAACTATCAGCTCATGAAATTTTATATTTATTTCAATCACATTCTTCTGTTTGATACTTACAATTCTTTAAATACATAAGATATTGAAATGTGAAATTATTACATCATTACAGAAGGTTTGAAATTTCTCTTCGCATCTAATAATCGAGAAGACTTCAGAATATAGTTTTACCACACTGATGCTATTTTTTAAAAAAAGTCTGTAATTATTAGTTTCATAAAAACCAAGTATGGAATTATTACTACCATTAGATATTAGAAGTAATTATAAAACAGTACGAAAAAAATAAGAAACTCGGATAAAAATTTATTAACTTCTCATACAATAAAGAATGAAATATTTTGAACAAGTAGTTAACATAAATATAAAACCAGATGGCGTGTGGGTAAGTTAACAGCCCAAAATTTCTTGTTTTCTACGGAATTGTATTATGCTAATAAAACAATAAATTAACCAACAACTATTTATAAACAAATAGGACCATTACGAAGAGAATATAATACCCCCTTTTAACACAGCTTTAGTCGTAACGTGTAATATGTTTGTTTGTTTGTTTTTGAATTTCGCACAAAGCTATTCGAGAGCTATCTATGCTAGTCGTCCCTAATTTAGTAGTGTAAGACACACCCACCACCGACTCTTGGGCTACTCTTTTACCAACGAATAGTGGGATTGACCGTCACATAATAACGCCCCCACGGCTGAGAGGGCGAGCATGTTTGGCGCGACCCTCAGTTTACGAGTCGCACGCCTTGATACGCTTCCCCATGCCGGGCACGTGTAATATGTTTTAACACGACGTTTTAACTTACAAACCGTTTTAAGCCTACTTAAAAATTCTTAGTGTTCCTTGTCTTATAATGTAATGGATTACAAACAAAGTCACAAGTTTATTGCAGAAAAATATTATGTGTACTTTAAATGATGCCAATATTTAAAGTTCCTGACATGCACAACTTAATTCAGTATACTCACAAAGATATTTCTTTCTTTGTCCAGAATTCCAGGATAATAACATCCTTATCGCTGGAAACGTTTTAAACATGGATGTGAATGACAGTGTCAGATTCTAGCTGATAAAATTCAGCTGGTATTTCGATGCAGTATTAACTCACCACACCCTCTCTTCCTTTACTTTTATAGTGGACACACAGAGCATAATGTATCAGAAAAAAAATCATTTTAATCATACTTTTTTTATTTTATTTGACGTAATAGGAATGTAAGATATAAAAAATGTTATTTTAAAAAACAATGACACTACGTCATAAACAATAATAAAAAGAGACTATGGTATTTTATATATTTCATGTTTATTTAGAAGCCATTCCTTTTGTGAAAGATTAGCTCAACCATATCTCGTAAATAATCGAATCAATTCCTATGTTCATTTATAGTTCTTGAATGATAGATACATTTCTAATTCAAGTAGATAATATTTAAGTGCTATTTTGGCTACTTTGTTGACGTCAGTAGCTTACTGAAACAGCTAATAATATTCAAATATGTTTGTCCATCCAGTTTTCTTCAGTTCAACTATGAAAAAATAACCTAAACTTCATACCTATGTTTCAGAATATTTTACAAAACCAGCTCCCAGTATTGGCTAATTGTTACACCACACTTTAATCTGACATGAAATGCTTTACAAAACCACTTCTGAGTATGGGTCGACTGTCACATTACACTCTGATCTGATCTTGAAATGCTCTACAAAATCAGCTCTCAGTATTGGGTAATTGTTACATCACACTCTGATCTGACCTTGAAATGCTTTACAAAACCACTTCTGAGTATGGGTCGACTGTCACATTACACTCTGATCTGACCTTGAAATGCTTTACAAAACCACTTCTGAGTATGGGTCGACTGTCACATTACACTCTGATCTGACCTTGAAATGCTCTACAAAATCAGCTCTCAGTATTGGCTAATTGTTACATCACACTCTGATCTGACCTTGAAATGCTTTACAAAATCAGCTATCAGTATTGGCTAACTGTTACACTACACTTTGATCTGACCTTGAAATGCGCTTACAAAATCAGCTCTCAGTATTGGCTAACTGTTACACAACATTTTGACCTGACCTTGAAATGCGCTTACAAAATCAGCTCTCAGTATTGGCTAATTGTCATCCTTCGTAATATTATTTTGAAAGTTAACCTTCTATGAGGGGAATCATTCAGATATTAGATAAATGTATAATTTATTTAATATCCCCCTATTTTTGTAAATTAGGTTGATTTCCACCGTCTAACATGAAAATACTTCAGATATCTTTTTTTTTCATTTTATTTACACAGCAGTTGGGCATGATTTCAACTTATTGTCATAATATGGGCTTGTATATCAGTGATAGGATTGTAATTTTAAAAAAAATTATAGATCTCAATCGATTGGAAGAGATATATAACAAAAAAGTTCAAATATTATTCTCCTCTTTTTTCACAAATTATTACATTAAAAAGTATATATATATACTTATTTCTCTCGTTTTTTGACAAGTTATTATTTTTAAGAAAAGTGTCTACTTTTCTCCATTTTTACGGCACCTTCAGAGAGAGCATTTGGGTAAAAATTACTCAAAAACATTTTGTTTGCAAATCCTTCTATAAAAACACTACACAAAACGCGTATTTTATGGATTCTTTAAGACTACGTTGATTTTACTGTGATAGACAGTCACTTCTAATACATACTTTTGTCAGACGTGCACAACGAAGAATCTAGTTTCGGTGTAATTTCTCTCCCCTATATGTGTGGATAATTATGATAGAGAAAAACGATTTATCAGCCATTTAATTGAACCACTAACATCGATGTATTAGTACACATTGCTTACCACTTATCAATAATTAACGACAAAAAATTATTTTATCAACGTATATTTTTCAAAAAAACGATGGAGTAAGACAGGTTATTCCCAAAACAACCCAAATATTATTATTATGTTGAGACTGTTATCTTAAGTGTAAAATACAGATGTAGTTTGAGCATGCTTTTCTCACACCAAAACTACATCGTGCTATCTACTCTGTGCACTGATGGAGATCAAAACCCTGATTTTGGCGTTGTAAATCAGTGGACTTACCGCATTCCTGGCGGGGTACATTGTATTGTTTTTGAATTTCGCACAAAGCTACTCGAGGGCCATTTGTGCTAGCCATCCCTAATTTAGCAGTGTAAGACTAGAGCGAAGGCAGCTAGTCATCACCACCCAGCGCCAACTCTTGGGCTACTCTATTACCAACGAATAGTGAGATTGACCGTGACTTTATAACGCCCTCAGAGCTAAAAGGGAGAGCATGTTTGGCGTGACGGGGATGCGAACTCGCGACCCTCAGATTGCGAGTCACACGCCTTAACACGCTTGGCCAGGGGGACATTCTAACTTGAAATGTATAATTTTTAAATGTTAGATTTTTATATTCGACACGTGCAAAATGAATAAAAATATCGTTAAAAACAAGGTTGGGTCAATCTTCTGGAAAACTTATTGACGTTTAGTTTTCACCCTAGCCACCCCCTTTCAGGGGACGTGCTTTACTGTGATACTTTTGCTATTTTTCTCAAAGTTATATATATATGTAAATTAATCAGAAACTATAAATATGTGTTTCTTACGTTTAAACAACTCACCTATGAGTGTGACCTTTTCAACCTTTAATGCAGCCTATCTTGGTTTAAGGTGTTTAACTGGGGTCACCGGTTTGAATCCCACACTAAATATGCTCACCCTTTTAGCCATGGACATATTATAAAGTGACAGGCAATCCCACTATCCCAGTACAGCTACTGATAGGCCCAACATGGCCAGGTAGTTAAGGCACTCGACTCGTAAACCGAGGGTTGTGGGTTCGAATCCCCGTCATACCAAACATGCTCGCCCTGTTGGCGTTATAATGTGTACAAAGATATGATTTTGGTGTTAGGTATGACTAATTACTACTACCTGGTAATTTATTTTATCGTTTAATAATATTAGTAGTCTTAGCAACTTGATAAAGTATATAACACAAGCCACAAAGAAATCTTTACATTCTAACTTCTCAATTTCAATACACAGTTCTGGAAAGAATTATGAAAATGGTGAATAAATTGTTATACAATACAAATATTATGGGATTGGTTTCCCTGTAGTATACAAAAATAAGCTGCAACAGAATACAGTGACGTGTTAATAATTTTCACTGTCACTGGCTGTCATCCAAATCAGCCACATTGTCCGACGCCAATGTATTACTTGTGAAAGTGCAGACAGTCATAATTTTCCCAGAAGTGGTGCGGTTAATACATGCATAGATAGTATCAAGGACAGAAAAGTCATGTGATAAGGTCTAAAAATCAAAGTTTTGGTTGTTATACGAGATATATTGAGTCGAAATTAAAAATATTGGTAGCAGCTGTATGGAAACTGTGAAGAGAGTGCGTGAAACCACTATTGTTGATAATAAAACGCTCGAGGCAAAAAGCTAAACATTCAAATATGGTGTTAAGCAGCTCGGGATATGTTGTTCACGTGATGCACGACAATCCAGTACAGACAGATTACGTCGCTGTAAATGGTACCTCTACAACAAACATAATAATGACGAGATCTCAATGGATGACTCACTGCTCAGAAGAGATAACAAGATAAAAAAAATGAAGTTGACTTTTAAACAACGCAATGATAAAAGACAAAGATTTGTAGAGATAGGTCCAAATTGAAATTATATGATAAAAACAATCAACAGAAAAAAGAGTAACAGCATCATAGTAAACAAGTACACATATAACATCTATAATGAATAATAACGAGCAACCAATAAATTTCAGTTAGTGGTGTTTGAAGTGTACACACAAAATAATGGCACCCTGACTGTTGAGAGGTTGATGTTGGGCAGAAGTTCATCTTCCAACAAAACATATTTCAAGTAGGTAGAATATGTGGTAAACAGACACCTTGAAGAAATAAAGTCTGCACTAAACTCTCACACGATTACTAGTACACCTCAAGAGGTTAGTTTAATAACACTGGCCTATGAGGGCTTTATTCTCTGAAATGTTTACATGTTTATATGTTTACTTTTATTAAACAGTGAAGATTTCTTACTCATGTCGAAACATTTTTTAATGATGAAAACGTTAAAAAATAACGGTATCAACAGCTAATGATATCAGCTTAAGGATATCAGGTATTTTTCAAAATCCATAATGCTTATCACTTATTGTACTGATACCAAGTTCTAATAATGTAAAAGTTATGAAACTTTAGTAACCACAACAAAACGATGAAATAGGTCGACAAATAAAACGTAACATTCATTTATAATTTTGTAACACCCAGCAAATATTTTAACTGATTTTCTTTTACACAACTACAATTATACTAAGATATAAAGTCCTAATTAATTATTTATATGGAACTAAGACGTGCCATCCAAAATTTACAAATTTCTTCACATTTTTAATTTCACGAACAATGCTCTCCCACAAAGCCACAGAAACCTCACCTGATAGACACCAAATCGACAGAATACAGAAGCTTTCTAAGCAGGAAAGTGAAAAGAGGATGAAAAAATCATCTTCCTTATGGACCAGTTTGAGCAAAGCTTCCAAGGAACAGATCATGTAGATTTCACCACAAGTGTAATGTATAAAAACTAAGGGAAAAGAGGCAGCAGACCACTTCAAATCTGACCTCATTGAAGAAACCACTGGGACAAACTCCATCAACCGAAGTATTATGCAGAAAAGAAGAAACCGCGCAAGAAATGGTTCTCGCTGACATCATGGAGCCATTCAGGCAAGAAAGGACCTCAAACAGAAAGATAACCACAAAGAGAAACAAGATTTATAGGCACAATACTGGAACCTCAACAGAGAAATGAAGACACGCACCAGTTGAGACAAAAAAGAACCTTCATAGAAGTAAAGAAGCAAAGACAGCAGCAGAGAGTAAGGATATAAAGATGTTGTATAACATCACTATCAAGAAAGAACTCTGGTTATAACAGACCTGTAAAGGACTAAAATGAATGAACAATCGGTGAAGAAGCAGATCAACGAGCTAGAAGGGTTGAGCACTTCAAAGAGAATATCAACAGCAATCCCACTACACAACGCCCAACCACCACACCAGTAGATGAGTCCCCAACAGATTACTAAGACACTCAAACTCCTGAGAGGTAAGAAAGCAGCAGGTTCAGACGGCATTCCAACAAAAGTGTAGAAGAGAGGCATCGCAATCACGACAGAAGTGTTATAAAAGTTTTCTAGAAGATTTAGGAACAACAAAAAATACCAACAGAGTAGAAGAAGGAATACCAGACGAAATTGTCAAGGGAAGGAAACTTTGCAGTCTGTGGCAAGTGACAAGGCACCATGATGTTGTCAGTACCCAGTAAGATGTTCACCAGAGTGATCCTGGAGAGACTGAACACCGGTCTTCATGACAGACTCAGAGAGGAATAAGCAGGATTCTGGGAAGATAGATCAATTACAGATCAGCCACACTATGAATGGCACTATACACTAACTTTGTGAATTTCGAAAAGACCTTTTTTCAGAAAAAATAATCTGGAACCCACTCCAACACTATGACATTCCAGCAAAATTCGAGAACATTGTTCAGAGAATTTTATGAGAAGTCAACATTCAAGATCATACATAATTGCCAAAGTTCTTCCCTGTTCAGACTGATGTCAGGTAAGGATGCTTGCTTTTGCCAATAATACTCGTGATTATAATCGACTGGATGTGAAGGCAAACTACCAACAACCCAAAAACAAGCATCCAGTGGAATTCACGAAGAACTTCTTGTAGCTGATATATATCTCCTATCACACAAGTAGTAGGGCATTCAGCTCGAAACTAAATAGCCTGCTGAGATAGATTCAAAAACGGAACAATGTATGAATGTTAAAAATACCAAGAAGACAACAAATAACAACAGACAACAGGACCTAATAGAAACAGTATAGAAGAAAATGATAAGATTGCATGCCTCAAAAGTGTAATTTCAAAGGAATGAAGCACAGAAATAGACGTTACCTCACGAATCAACAAAGTTAGATTTGCCGTATAATATCTCCGATCTATATGGACCTCACCATCTCTTTGGTAAAAGGACCAAGCCAAACTCTTCAACATTAAAGTAAACGCAGCCCTCCTTTATAACTCGGAAACACAGAGAGTCACCAAGACCATCAAACCATGATTCAGAACTTTGTAAACAAGTGTCCCCGCAATATCCTGCACATTAAATGAACTGGTGTCATATCTGATGATGACTTATTACGCATAAGCTGCCTGTCAAAAAAATGCAGTTGGATGAATCACACGCTGAAGAAATCTCATAGCAATGTAACAAGACGGAAGCGAAGGCTGAAAGGGAACACATGGGGAAAATGGATGAACAAAACGAAGCTAATGAAGATCCATCGAGGGTAGGTCAAGGCCGGTAGCCTTTTATGGATTCAGCTGAGGAGAACGGCCTTAAGTTTTGTCTGATGACGTAGAACAGTCGTGGCCCTATATTCCAGCCAACCAAGAGAAATAATTAAGAAAGAAAAGACAGAAATAGGGCACATTTTACAGGTCAAGGTAATCTAAAATAACAACATTGGACATTAAACATCCTTAGCTTATTATTCAGATCTTACAAAATATTGAGTGGCTTCTTAAACATTAATAAAATTGTTCGTAAGTTTTGTGTGTTAAAACAATAAGTCTGATACAATACAGAATCAATTATGATTCAGAGCCCTAGCATGGCCAGGTGGTTAAGACACTCGACTCGTAATCCGAGGGTCGTGGGTTCGCATTCCCATCACTCCAAATATGTTCGCCCTAACGCCGTTATAAGTTATGGTCAATCTTTCTATTCGTTGGTAAAAGAGTAGCCCAAGAGTTGACGATGGATGGTGATGACTAGCGGCCTTACACTACTAAATTAGGGACGGATAGCGCAGACAGCCCTTGTGTAGCTTTGCGCAAAATGCAAAAACCAAACCAAACAATGATGAATGATGATGATGAGTTGTGTTCACCAGCTGCCTACTGAATTATGGACAACTAACACAGATAGCTCTCAGGACGGCTAACACAGATAGCTCTCGTGTAGCTTTGCATGAAATTCAACAAAGATTTGTTTGTTTGTTTGTTTGTTTTTTGGAATTTCGCACAAAGCTACTCGAGGGCTATCTGTGCTAGCCGTCCCTAATTTAGCAGTGTAAGACTATAGGGAAGGCAGCTAGTCATCACCACCCACCGCCAACTCTTGGGCTACTCTTTTACCACCGAATAGTGAGATTGACCGTGACATTATACACCCCCACGGCTGGGAGGGCGAGCATGTTTAGCGCGACGCGGGCGCGAACCCGCGACCCTCGGATTACGAGTCGCACGCCTTACGCACTCGGCCATGCCAGGCCTTCAACAAAGAAATAATCACCTTTCATTTCATTCCTGGATACCAAAACTTTTAAAGGGTCACTTTGAAAACTACCACTATCTTTTATTCTCAAGTATTTGGGGATAACAAATTGGAATCTCAACGTTGTCAGAAAATGGAATCCATCCATTGGTTCTAAAATTGCACATATTGAGGGAACAATTATTACTACTTTGTTGAGACACTATAACACCATTCTTAATACTATTATGTAACGAAATGTTTTCTGTATGATTATGAAAAGTATTGTTTACTTCGCACTTGACTACTCTAACGTTATCTTTACTAGAAGTCCCTAATTCTGAAGTGGAAAGAAAGTTAATCAACATCACCCACCGCCAACTCTTGAGCTACTATCTACGAACGATTAGTCTTACACTGATAAATTAGGGACGGCTGGCACAAATAGCCCTCGTGTAGCTTTGCGCAAAATTCAAAATCAGTCAATCTTTTAATTCAATTATATAGATATTCAAAGGTATCGAAGTGTGCTCGCTACGTCTGCTTTCTTTATTAACATGCTAATTCGTCGTCCGTGCTGCCTCATCTGTTGTTATTTGTTGTTTTTGAATTAAGCACAAAGCTACACAATGGGCTATCTGTGCTCTGCCCACCACGGGTATCGAAACCCGGATTTTAGTGTGTAAGTCCGCAGACATACCGCTGAGCCACTGGGGGGCCCTGCCTCATCTACTTGTATATATTTAATATACAATATATAATATACAATTTAATATACAATAACGGTTTGTAAATTAGATTTTACCGACCTTTTTTGCGAACTTGGAAATTGAATCTCTTATCAAAACAAATTAAATGCAATTATTAATGTAGTGTTAATGAGATGTGTGTAGTTGTTCATTGAAACTATTACCCAAAAGCTTGCCTAGTGTAAGTTAATACTGTCTAAACATTAATAGAAATGTGTCTAAAACATACAAACTCACCAACAGGTTGAAAATGCTAACTAGTTATTCACAGAACATCACTGAATAATTTGCTATACGCATCAAGTGGTTGGTTATTTTATAATGAAGCAAAATGCTACACAACGAGCTATCTACGCTCTTCCCACTACGGGAATCGAAACCCAGTTGCTAGCAGTGAGTCCACAGAATTATCGCTGTGCCATTAGGGGAATCACTATTAAGAAAGTGCCTAATGCTTTAACATTATGTACGGTAACTAGTGATCTCTTTGTGTGTGTGATGGCATAGTTTGGTGCGAACAGTTCGGTCCTTTGTTGTCCGGAAAGATTAACTTCATTCTTCAATGGTCTTAGTAATCGCAACGTACCAGTTATTAGGCTTACTACCTATAGATAATGTTAAAAATTACCATTAAATTTGTGTGAACACTCACCGGCCAACACCAACAAACATATTGTGGCTATTTAATAAAGTAAACGTCAAAAACGTTTAATACTTTTAACTGCACTCACTAGATGGCAACAATATAGAAATTAAGCAATAATAAATGGATGAAAAAAACAATTTTGTATGCGTGTTGGTTTTGTTTTGAATTGAATAAGAATAATGTCGCCGCTTACAAGTTATTTTTCCAATGAAGAAACGAGGACCAAAATTGGAGAATTACTTGCTTTAAATAACTGAGAAGAAATATCTTCCGAAAATTCGAAACATTTAGAAAGAATATTAGCACATAATCACTTATTAACAGGCTAGAAAGTGTTAGCGAAAATAAAGATTAATTTATACGACTTATTTCTCTTATCAGTCCTATGTTATACCACTGTCTGAGCAAGTTGTGAGCTGATAGACTGAAGGAACAGGCAGTTAATCTACTACACTAACTATTAAACCATATTGCACACAAATAACAATGAAATATCAGTTTGACTTTATTTTATACATTTCATAAAATAACTTTATGAAAGCAATAAATTGTAATTACCCCAACTTTTATACTGGAACATTGGGTGGTTTGTCTACCTCAAAACAAGAGAATAGTACATATTGCTAACTAGAGCTACATGAACATAACTACAATGTCACCTCCTACTCTGACATCTATCAACTGCTGATCCTTGTAAGACATGAATAAGCACAAAAACAGGAAAATATTCGGTTTAGTAAAGTGTCTGAGATCGTGTATTGTTGTCAAGATGAAGAGAATGTCATTGAGTGAATATACTCTTATTTTACATCAAACATGATAATCGTACGCGTATAATTTACATGGTCTCTATATTACATTTAACATATTATATTAATACTGATGTAATGAATATGGTTCCTATATTTCATCAGCATCTGTCATTACTGACAAAATTCGTATGTTCCTTTATTATATCAAATACATGATATATGTACTCATGTTATTCATATGGTCCTTATACTACATTAAAAACGTGATAACACTACTGACGTAATTCACATGGTTCCTATATTACATCAAAAATATTGTATCGGTACCGACGTAATTAATATGGTTCCTATATTACACCAAACATATGATTTTACTGCTGACATGTGCATGTGGTTCCTCTATTACCTAAAACATATAATTCTACTGCTGACATTTACAAAAGTTCTTATGTTAGATCAAACGTGTGATATCACTACTGATGTAATTCATATGATTAATATATTAGATAAATAATATATCAACATCAACATAATTAATATCACAAATATATTATACCAGTAGCGACATAATTCCATTCGTTCCTATATTATATCAAACTTACAATATCAGTATTGATATAGCTCATATGATTACTATATTACATAGAACATAAAGTATCAGTACTGAAAAAAATCATATACATGTAGTTCCTACATTACATCAAAATATATCAGTATAGACGAAATTAATGTGGTTCGAATATTACTTCAAACAAATTGTATCAGTATAAATATAATTCCTATATTACATTATATATATATCAGTACTGAAGTAATTTATATGGTTCCTATCAACAACATCTTTACGCTCTGTGTAAAGACAAAGTAAAAAATTAGATTTATGGCTACTCTCAAAGAACAATGGAAGGTAAGTTGAAGATGAAACATCAAAACTTTATTAATATTCATATTTAGTACAACACAAACTCAGTAGAAGTGCTTGAGTTCAGTAAACAGTTAATATTTTGTGTCACCCTTTGGCTTCAATCACTATAGCCTTTCGGTCATTGTAGAAACATAATTAATTAAACTATACTTTTGTATTTTACTTCAAATGTGCGAAACACAATCGCATAAAGTTTCTTTGGAATTAAATTTTCTTTTTTTTAAAGTTTTTCATCCGTCAAACCCCAGATTTGCTCAATTAGGCTGTGATTGGTGCTCTGTGGGGCCATTGTTTGATTTAAATGACTCCAGTAGCTTCTTTGTTAGTTAAGTAATTTATGCATAGGTTGGATGAGTGTTTAGGGTCATTACCTTCGTATTATAACCCTTTACCAATAATACACAAACAAGTGGGTCTACCATGATTGATCAGTATCTGATGGTATTTGCTAGTCCATAATTCACATTATTATGCATATGCCTCCTGTCGCCTCAACTAAGGAAAAAAATCATATCCCTAAATCATCACACTGACCCCCCTCAACCATGGTTCATGGTGAGTATTATCCATTAAGGTAAGTGTCCTTCACCTTTCTTCGAAGGATGTACAACCTAAGATTTGAAATCAAATATTACAAACTTGAACACATTCGTCCATTACATCCATAATTCTAACGAATTATAAGTATTCTCAACCTGGTTCATTCAGTTATCAACAGGGATCAGTGAAATCTTACTAATGTATTCAAATTTATATTATGTAATGACATGGAAGAATTAGCCCTATAAACTGGAAAAAATGACATAATATTCTGTTGTCCTAACACTTTTACACAGTACTGTATATCAGATCAAATGTATAGGATCGGTACTAACATAATTTATATGGTTCCTGTATCACATCAAACATGTGCTATTAATACTGACATTTTCATGTGGTTCCTATATCACATCACACATATAATACTATTACTGATATTTTCATGTAGTTCCTATATTATATCAAACATGCGATGTTTATTCGAATACTCTGGTGTGATTTTGTTTTTAGTTTCTTACTCGCTTTATATTGTCGTGCTTATGTAATCAGAACTGTGAATTTAGTCTATATCTGTTCTTTTTTGGGTTTTTTTCGTGCAAAGCTACTCGAGGGCTACCTGTTCTAGCCGTCCCTAATTTAGCAGTGGAGGACTAGAGGGAAGGTAGCTAGCTAGTCATCACCACCCACCGCCAACTCTTGGGCTACTTTTCTACCAACTAATAGTGGGATTAACCGTACAATTATAACACCCCCACGGCTGAAAGGGCGAGCATATTTGGTGCGACGGAGATTCAAACCCGCGCCCCTCAGATTACCAGTCGAATGCTTTAACCCACCTGGCCATGCCATACAAGATCTCTTTCTTACGAAATAGAAGTTGAATGTTATCCAACACGGACATGGTACTAATAGTACATTATGATATAACGTACGTGTTTAAAAATATTCAATGAAAATTACAGTTAATGACAATTAGTTTTAATTATGATTGTAATGCAACATTTATAATATAAAAAGGTGAAAATGTTACAATAAACACAGAACTCAATATTGGAACTCATTTGGATTAGCGTTGTACAGGCACTTGTAATTAAGAAAATCATATATAAGTTATAGTTGTTTTGTTGACAAAAAATGTCTTATTTTAATATCTTAGGGTGTTATTATCGGTTTAAAACTTTCTGTAGAAATATTTTATCGTATTTATCTTATGCTATATACTTTCAAATACTCCATAGTTTGAATTAAATTTTTGCTCTGTAGTTTAAATATAATTTATGTTGAACTGTTCAAGCCATTCCACGCTGTTTCAATTTACAAACATAAAGACTTGTATTTTGTCTTCTTCAAGAAAGAGGTAATTTCATCTGTGCAACAAACACGTAGAAAAGTGTATACAATAAAAATACTACACTTTAAAAATCACTTCCAAAATTATCGCTTACGTATGTCACAATCGGTAATTAATCTATTGGAAGATATTTTGTTAAAACATATTCAGAGCGAAAGCTTATTTGCTTTACCTCAGCTATCGCAAATATAGCATCAGCAGACAAAATTCAGGTCGTATTTCACGATCTTTTATTTAACACTCCTACGAAAAAAATATTTACATCCACTAAATTGGTACCCTAAGAGGATGTTTAAAAAACAAAATTTAAATATTATTTCGCAAATGTCTGAAAAGTCAAAATATTATTGCTTCTTAAAATATAAAGGGATAGGGTCAGTTAATGGCAATTTCATTTAAATACAAAATTATTAGCCTAATATTAATAACCTTTCAAGTTGCTCTGGGGCCTTTTTGGCCCCAATTTTCGTAGGAGTGTTAAACTGATAAGCATGAAAGCATTTCAGTATTCCTGTATCATCGTGCTGGAAAAAGTAAAACTAGCGTACCTTCTACGTACATATCGAAATACATGTTAATACTAGCTTAAAAGGATATATTACACAATGTTTTTCTTTCTAAAGTTTAGGTAACCATATGGATTATTTTGTTAATTCATATGCTGCTTATCGCAATAACAATGTACACTTTAATATTTTGTTGCTTTGTTTTATTTGGTATAATTGTATAAAAAGTATTACTATTAAATTTGGCAAAATAAACATATTCTATATTCTACGAATTTTATATTTGTTTTCACCATTCGAATCAACATTTCGAGCATGTTTAATAACCCTTGAATATTTATATGTTATAGAACGCATATTTTCAACAATACGTCTAACTTTTTGCCGTATGAAAACATGTCTATAAGTATCAAATGCAATATCTTAATGAGGTTTTAACTATACTAACTATTTGATCAGATATTTTTATTACAGAAATACTGTTCCAAGGAAAGGAATATTCCTTATGCGGTTAAAAGTTAACCAACTGAAAACAAATAGCTAGAGGGCGGGATCTTCAAGAGTTATAAGAATAATTATAACCACGAGAATGGATTGCTGAGTGCCTCAACGTTTGACTGATCATGTTTTTGTAAATTAATATAAAATCTCGAAAAACGGCGGAAAACACACATCTGTTCTTTTGTTTTTAATAGAAATACAACCGAGTCACCAATGAAGAATGACGTACATTATGCGCTGAATCCATCTCAGCAACAACACAGGCACAATCCAGCAAGTAGGCAAGGAAGGTTCAGTAAACTGTCGTCGACATCAGAAATGTACTTACCGAAGAAAACAGTGCACAAATACAATAGCAATGAGCAATAAGTTACAAAGATTCGACCTCACCAAGGTATTATGGTTCCTTTATTCGTGTCAACAGCTACCATCAGTCACTCATCCAACCGTCTCGGCGGGAAAGATTAACCCTAAATTTTCCCTTCTCTAGTATACGAAAAGGCTTAACAAGCTTCGAAAGAACAGAGATGATGCGCACGCATTACCTCACTTTTTCTATCAAGTGACGTTTCTTATGATATTATGTGCCATTTTGAATCAGCCAATCGGTTGCAGCAGATACGGAGGATGAAACCATTATTGAAACGAGTTAATCTCAGAAGGCTGGCTGTGTCGTAAGCAATGTGCGTGCAGTTTCTTAAAGTTACAGTAAAGGTGGAGATGGAAACAAAGCACTAAGAATATTTAACATACAAACAATTCATAGCAAGCATAAAAAACAAGTAACAAAACAAGCATTTAGGGGATCACATGTAAATACTAACCGTGTACAGATATGCCATTTATGTGCATATAAACAAATCTTGGACGGTTATAAACATACACTTCATCTAACACGAGGTATATATATATATATATCAACTGGTACAATATCGGTAGAATATTGTAACTGTCAAATGTAACAGTAAAACTTATATCGGTTAATTGTGTGTAACAGCGTGATTTTTCTTTCGTACCAGTATATGTTGATTGACTTAATGTTGTAAATCAGGTGACTATATAAGCAGTGGGAAGATTGTGCTAACTTTCACTAGCCTCTAGCATGTGTACTCCGCCTAAAATACCCTTGAAACAGTATTTATATTTGTTTCTGTGGCAATAAATATAGTCAATATAGTCAATCAACATATACTGGTACGAAAGAAAAATCACGCTGTTACACACAATTAACCGATATAAGTTTTACTGTTACATTTGACAGTTACAATATTCTACCGATATTGTACCAGTTGATACACATACCACTAGAACTGACAAATCTACAATATAAACAAGTTCAGTACCAGTCCATATACGATAGAACAAAGGCACATTATCAGACCCTGAAAGTGTAATAAACAAATATAAAGAAGGCTCATAAATTTTTACCTTAAATCACATAATATTTACAAGTCGATAGATATTATTCTAGAAATTAAAATACAAAAGCAATATTTATTCTTCACAATATAATTTAAAAAGACCACGGTAAGGTCCGATTGAACACTGAGATTTACACGTGCAAACATAATTAACAGATTTTATGAACTGCAGCATAGAATGTTGTTGACAGCCAACTGATGAAACAATGCTCCGTAACCAATATAACTAAGAACACTACATTACCCACTGAATTTATTTATATTCAAAAAAGTGTCTAACGTTCTTTAATGAAAATTCATATGAATAGTCCAGAACAGAAATTCGACCATACTGATAACACAAGACATTTATTAAGTCTAAAGGATAATAAACATCTTAAACATAAATCGAATGTTAAATAATTATATGCATACTGTGAATTTGACACAAGAAAAATTAATTACAGACTTATTAGTACAGTGCTATGAAAACAGCGTTATTAAAGTCTAGATCTCCAACGTAACGAAACATCGAGGCCCTCTTATATAAGATCAACAGTATGTTTTATACAGCAAAGCTACATCGAGGGGAAATCGAATCCCTGATTTTAGCGTTGTAAATACGTAGACTTATCACTGTACTAGTGGGGTACAGATCAATAGCACACACGTACTTCGTTCTACTCAATAGCTTTCTAGTATATGCTATGCGTGAAGTATCTGTCTTTACGTACAGTCTTATAGCACACGAACAAAAAGTCGACATGCTTAAAAAGTTCTATACAGACCTCACACATGGAGAAGCATGTTACACATGTACACACAATCGAAAGATTGTGGGACTGTAGAACACATGAAGGCCCTATGAAACCCCTTACATAGAATAATATAACATACATTAGCTCTATAAACAGAACTGAAAGAGCCCAAAATGCAAAACAAAAAGGTTTTGTCACACGCACATTTTATACTTATTATTAAAAATTTTGTCACATGCACATATACTTATTTTTAAATATTTGTCAGATGCAAGTTCTATACTCAATTAAAGGTTTGTCACATGCACATTCTTTAATTATAATTAAATATTTTGTCACATGCACATTGTACACTTATAATTAAATATTTTGTCACATGCACATTCGATACTCATAGGGACAAAAGGTTTCTTCTCATAGAAATATTGACTTTTTTTTTCTTATTATGTCGGTTGATTCAGTTACAAAGCATCTCAAATAGTTTAATTAAAACACTGATTAACGAGACTTCAATCCCAGAGTTTTGAGTTCTAGTCTATGAGCAGAAACGATGATTAAACATTAATAGTTAGTTTTATTCATTAATCTCTTATGTTTATCGTTTCTAACAATGAAGAAGAACATTTAATGGTCAACACACAGAAGACGACGTGTGGAAACCGTCTCTCACAGGGTTGTTCTGCACGTGACAAAACTAAATGTCCTTCTTGGATATCCTTTCACGAACCTTGGTGGGAAAATGTGAACTTAGATATCAACTAATTCTATACACATTGTCATATCCACAGTATATTAAACTTATCAAAAACAACAAACAACGAATCTCTCATTAGCCAGTGTGTCCTTCAAATGCACTGCCTACGTTGTCTTTCCATGCTCTTAAAGTGTTTCTGTATGATTGTCTGTAGCACAAGGTCCCTTTCCTTTCAAAGACATCATCCAACTCGTCCATGAATTCACAAACCAAAAGCTTGGGTCAAAATAGCATGCTTGAAGAGGGGAGTTTGGTAGATCGTGTTCATGTTTGAAACAGACCACTCCCTGTAAACGGTAGAATCCTTCCAGGATCCCAGCACAATGTAAGTAACATTGCCTTCCATAAGGACAAATCCGGTGTGAAGTCCAGAATGTCATTTCTGTACTGCAAAACTGTCAGTTATCTGAGAAACGTAGAAGTCAGCCTTACCAAGGAATCTTGGTTAAGATGTATACACAACCCAAATTTCATAAAGGTCGTGATAATACTTACAAGGACATCTCCGCTCTCTGATATGATGGGAAAACATCACCCAAATAACTGTGTTCACCTACACTAGCCTTGCCCGAACACTTAGAACGTCTCCGCTCTCTGATATGATAACCTGTGAAGGAAAAAGCAAATCTGAACATGGTTGTGAAAACCACTGGCATCCAAACATTGATAGTCCAAGCCAGGTGTTGTTTAGTCCAGTCTCGGGTGTTTTACTGCAACAACAGGTTAAAAGAAATTCTTAACATATGCTTTTCCTGTCTGTAAACCAGCATATATGAGAATAATGTGAATAGGTTAGATCGATATATGAGTTCCAGTTGAGTTTTGATCGAGCATGTTCACGAAGTCTTGTCCTAGATTTATAGTTTTGTTCACCTTCCTACTCGTCACCTGTTTACATTTTCATGAATTTTATGCTGTTTCCAAGCATGGCACATATCTAAAGCAAAATTGACAGACACATGGCGTTAAGAAACTAGCTTATACCATGCAGATAACAAATCATTCAAGTATCACTGGCTTATGGAATGTGTTTGTGTCATAATGGAGCAAAATGCTGATACAGGTACATGAAAATTAAGAACAATAGAAAACAGAAATTACAAAAAAGGGACAACCCATTAATAAAAACTCTATTTCCGTCTTTTTACGAAAGGCCTAAAATTCACGCGAATAATAATAAGTGACAAAATTATTGGTAGTGACATCAAATATCTCACTACTTGAAGCCAAAGCCGACAGTTTAGTGTTTCCTATCCCACCTATTAGATTTCGGAACGTGTTTTAGTAAACATCTGAATCACCTTAGAAAAGAGAAATATATGCATGTTGTAATATCACTGAGCTTATAATGTCTTCGAATACTAAGTGATTTCTAACCTGTTCAAGAAACGCAGACATTTTTTATTACTTTCCAATCCAGGAGATTTATTCTTTATTTACTGAATGTAAAACTACGAGTTTACCAGCACATCAATCAAAAATCATTTCTATAGAACTTTATTTCTGTAGCCTATTTACCGTAGTTAAACTATTAGTCTGATAAATCATCAAACTCTAGGTCATTGTTAATTAAACCTACCAGTATAACTAACTGATGACGTAACTGTATTATTTCATATAAAAACCACTTCAACCAACAGACGGCGATCAATCAAAACCATTTTTATGTTTCACACTTTTATAAGAATGACAACAATAAGTAGTTTATGAACATTAGTTGGACATCTGTAGTTGGACAAAATAATTTTTCTAACGAAAGATAGCTAATGCCAGCACTTATTTCAAATACGTAACGAGAAACATTTTAAGGATAACATGCCTTACCAATCACATCATGGTTCTTTTAGAAGTACTATTCAATGCATTATTAATCCAAATTTTGATTAGTTTGTTTGTTTGTAATTAAGAATAAAGATACGCAATGGGATATCGGTGCTCTGCCCACTACAGGCATCGAAACACAGTATGCTGCAGGTGAGTTCGGAGACACACCGCTGTGCCACTGGGCGATTTTGATTAAACTAGTTTTCTGGTCGATGTGAACGTTGTGTTAAAAAGGCAGTTAAGGTTTTTAAAATGTTCGATTTTTTTCTATACAACTTGGTGAAGTACTTATGAAAATTTTTACGTTGCCTATTTTAAGAAAGAGCCTATTCAGAAATACACTTTTGGAAGGAAAATGGATTCAATAGTTACATCGACACGTGACTTGGTTGGTAACATAGGCGGCTGAGTCGGGATAACCATTCACAAGTAAAAGTTATTGAAGAATTCTGTAGTGAGTATTTGAAGCTTGTAAGTAACATTATCATATGGTTAATAAATAATCCTAATTCGCGTCAATACATCTTATCCGAGAATATAAAACCCTTTGAGAAAACAAACTCAACTACGTTTTGATTTTACAATATCGATGTAAATGTTTAGGGAGGTTTTCACTAACAGAGATCTACCTAAAAGAAGAAAATTGAATAATCTTGTAACAGTAACTGTTTTAAAAATCTCATCCTAGACTACGTGACACATGTCGAATTTACGGTAGCCTAAACGTTAAGTCAATGTTGTCGTTTTGACTGTTTGTTTCAAAGTTTCGCGCAAAGCCACACAAAGCCTATCTTTGGATAACCGTCCCTAATTTTGAACTGTTAAACTACAGGGGCAGTACTCACAGCCAGCTCTCGGACGTTTCTTGTCATATTTATGTTATTCTTTCCGTGCATTTGTGGACCCAAGTGAAAACTGTGTAAAGGCTCCTCAGCCATTAATCTTTGACATTCCAAGCATGCAAACCACTAGGCCACGGCCAGTCCTCATTGTTTTTGCAATGTAAAAAAGAGGTAATCGTAACGGTGTAACGTCAGTAATGCTCATAAAAGAATATTACTATATATAATTTTTGACAAAAAAAAGAAATAATATAGTAAATCTGGTAGTATAATTACCAGTCGTGTGCATGTATTAACATCGTCATCTTGGAAAAATTAACACTTTATTAACAGACGATTCAATAAATTAATGGTTAACCTTTAAAATCGCAATTTCATGATGACTTCACGCCATCACGTCAATTATGATATACAGACCAATTCGAAACATATAGAGAATATTAATACTCAACAGTCAAAAGGAAGGCCTATGTTAGAAACAGCAAATCCAAACCTCTAAACATAGAGTTCAGATCATAGCTGGTGTTGAAATATGGAACTACGATATGGAGTTCTGCCCAAGGTCTACAGAAATCACTGGTTAGCCCTAATATTACTACTTTGGGCTATTAAGGATCGCCAGGTGAGCAATTTATAGCCTTCAGTGACTTAATAAAAACCATCTTATCTTAAACAAGAAACTCACATCAAACTTACCCATAGGAAATCAGTTATTGGAAATTTCCTACAATTCATATACTTTCCTAGATATCACTTCACCTTGTTTATTTGACAAATAATTCACTGTCTTTAAGAACTCACACAGTATCTTAAGAACGTATCTCTTTTATTGTGACTGCTTCGAAACAAGAGGATTTGAAATTCTCAGTTCGCGTCATCTCGTGTCATCGCTAGATTATGAATCGCACTAAAAACAAAAAACACCTGTAAGTAGAATTTATGAACTCGCGTCCCCATAAGTATATTTGTTGCGTACGAATACAATTCTCGTCCCAAACCGTTCTTCACCTCTCACAACGACCCCTACGATAAGAGTAAGTATTTCACGAAGACGTTTTGTCCAATGACGGGCTTGAACTGTTGATATCCTAAAAGTTAATTTTTTTTTTTTTTTATAATGAAGCACGAACTGACAGCCAAGTGAATAAAGCATGCTTTATCAATATTAAAAGGTTTGGTGATTCGCCTCCAGTCGGCTTTGGCGCCATCATCGACTCTTATGAGACACGTAAATATCATCTATACATCGCTTTCAAGGTCAATGTCAAACGACATACACGCAGATGACTGTAGATCAGTGTGAGGTAAGATGCAACTTAGTAACTATTACGTTTGCGGACCAATTTTTTCGACTTCTGCCAACCAAATCTAGCGCGTCTCTATGAATTAAAGAACCGCTGTTCAAAGTACATCAGCCGTAATTTATTTACACATATGACAGGAAAAATACAAAATACATAATTTAGCTAAAAGAATTAGCTTTCTGTGAAGTTAAAATTGAAACAGTTATTTCATTACTTTACTTTTGAGGAGTTGTTTTTTATATTTCTGTGTGAAAGCAATCTTACTGTTACAACAGAGTTCTTTATCTATCAAACACATCTATATATATATATATTTATTTATTTTAAATTTAATATAAAAACATAAAAACACTTGTCACCAAGTAAAGAACCTTCTACTTAATTTTGTAATAAACACGCATTTCGGGAGTCCACATGCATGTTTTGCTAAAAGTCATTAATAATTAAGACATGTTACACCCTTGTGCAAATTCATTGAAACAGATGGTCATTTTACAATATTTTCAGCATGGCGGCCGATGTAGGCTCGCTGGACCCGCTGATTTTTTTTAATAGTCATTTTTTCACACAGACGGCGTCATTAGCTGTGTTTTGCAGTGCGGTCGATCTATTTTTGGGACATGTGACGACATTTTGAGGAATATTACGTCATTTGAAATTGCGTTAGAAGGGCAAGGAGACCAGTCAAAAAACAACTTCTTACCAACTCAATGAAGAAAAACCAGTATCAATGAGGTCTGAAATACAAAAACTGGATCCAAGAACAATGGAGGAAGGTCTTATTCAGTGACAAGACTCATTTCTTTGTACAGGGTCAAAGAAGTCTGCATGTTCGCAAATCTCCAGGTGAAAAACTTCGAGAATCTCACATCAATCAGTTCGTAAAACATCCCTTGAAAAAGATGTTTTGGGGCTTTTTCAGTTACTATGGCATCGGAGACTTACATATCGTAGAAAGTATGATGCGAGGACAACAGTACATCGAAGTTTTGCAGAGAAGGGTCGTTCCAGAATTGAAAAAGAGATTTCCAGATGGATCTGGCATTTTTCAGCAAGATCTGGCTTCGTGTCACACATCGAAACTTGTGATGAATTTTATGACTACAACGCGAGTAAAGGTACTGGACTGGCCTGGAAACTCTCCGGACTTAAATCTTATTGAAAATCTTTAGGCGATTTGTAAAGGAAAACTTCAGGGAAGAGACTGTACTACGAAAGACAAGCTAATTGAGGTGTGCTACTACGATCCAAAAATTAGTAAAGATTGTAGTCAACTCGTGGACTCGATGCCAAAAATAAAGGTGGTTATATCATAAGTTAATCTGTGAGTAATTTTTGGATTCTCAGAAATAAAACGCAAAAAATTGAAAAAAAATCGTAATTTTCCGTCTTGTTTCAATTAATTTGCACAAGAGTGTATAAGTGCATTAATAGTAAACGTTTTAACGCAGGTTACACTCACTACAAACACTAGTGGTAAAACTTTTAACATAGTTTACACTCAGTACAAACACTAGTAGTAAAAATATTAACACAGGCTACATTCAGTACAACCACTAGAGGTAAAACTTTTAACATAGGTTATAGTCAGTACAAACACTAGTGGTAAATATGTTAACATTTTTCAAAAGGCTTCAATATAATTGAGATGTGATTTATTAAAACTATGTCCAAAAGCATCATTGAAAGTGAGATCTGGTTTATTAAAACTATGCACAAAAGCTTCAGTAAAGGTACAATTTGCTTTATTTTTACATTATGAAATGTTTTATTGTTGACAGAATACCTCCCACCCATAATTCATATTTTCCGATTTTACATCAGTTTCTTTGTTGTTTTGAAGATATTATAAGTTATTGTATATTTATTTTAGTTGTGTAATTATAGTCGTAATCTTTTTAGTTCCATTGGTTAAACTTAGCTTTTAGTTATCATTAGATAACAGGTTTGTTCATTGTTGTTGTTTTGGTTTTATTTTCGGGGGTGGACCGAATATAATAATACAGTATTATTTTATATATGGTTAGTTTACTCATTTGTCAATTTTATTATCACTAAAACCTAGTGCAGGTAATTTGGAATAAACATAAGTTCCATGCAAATGTGCTTTTTTTGTTTACTCGTTATTAAATTTGTTGCTATTTTTACCTTTTTGAACTATAGTTACTTTAAAAAAAAGATCTACTAAACAGTTTTCTGTTATAATATTTAATATAACATATCTGAAATATCTATTCTGTCTATACAGCACATTAATAGCAGCTTCCCAATCAGAAGCTACTTTAAACAAAATTAAAATCAGCCTAGCAAGGAGTATAGATAATAAAATAAATTTATCTCACATTCTTGTTCGTTTGTTTTTGAGCAAAGACACATTGGGCTATCTGCAGTTCTCTTCTTTGTGTAATTATAGCAGAATTTGTTTTTGACAGGTTATGTTTAGCTTTCAGCCATGATTGGATTGCGGGTACATTTTGAAAATGCGTAAACCAATTGAAAGAAATATTACAACATAAAACTACGAAATTGTCTGTTCTGCTTAAGAAGTGTTTATCAAGGTTTTACACGTATTGTTAATAACACAAAGTAGATTTTAAGCATTTTTTTATAAATTGTTTAGGCAGAGTATACATGAGGTACCCTTATATGATAATAAGAATAATATCACAATCACTGTTTGGCCTTGTATGAATAATGTGAACTTATGAAGAAACCAGCCTTTCTGTGAAGGTCAACTGCAATTTAGCCATTTTGTTTTGGTGCTACTATGACCGTTCAATATCCAGGCCTCGGGTTTGCTTTGTTCAAGCACGCGATTCCCTTCTTGAACGCCTTAAATGTATGATCACCGAGCCGCTGACCATGATGTACGCTCTGCGTACGGCTAACGATCAGCTCAGCCCAATCGAGATCCAGGTGCCAGCCGCACGCAACCCCACCCCCGCTCACTCCCATTAGCTGCCCACAGTTTTACAACATGCCCTATCGAAATTATGTTTGTGTTCCCTAATTAGCCCTGTAATTTTACATTATCACTACCCTCTAATTAAGTATTTGTGCTATATGGTTAAAGATAATCACTTTCTCCAACAGTATTTCACGTATATGTTCTGGATACCAGGAGACACACCTTCTATGCCATCAGAGACATGATGCTCAACGAGTTGAATAGAAAATTCTCCTCTGATGCCTGCGGTGTTCTGATGGGTACAACTGCATTGAACCTCAAACACTCTACATTTCTGAACAAGCAAGCACTCTTAGGAATGGCAGCAAACGATGGTGTGACAGAGGATGACCTCGCAGTGAAGATCCACCAGTTGAATCGGCTAATTGCCAGGAAGAAAGACAAGGAACAGGAAGTATCCACACCATTGAAGTTTGCAACCATGCTGGAGCCCTACAAGGATGCTTTCATGGATCTTCACAAACTTGTATGCATCACTGTGACCCTGCCTGTTACTTCAGCTGCCTGTGAGAAAAGTTTATCATGTCTGAAGCTTCTCAAGACATACTTGTACAACAGCAGTGGTACCGCACCAGCAACTTCGCTGTCATATCAGTAAACCCCAGGAGGGCAAAACAACTCGATATTGATACTGTATTTGATACTGATACTGATTCGTATACTGATATTGATACTGTATTTGATACTGATACTGATTTGCATACTGATATTGATACTGTATTTGATACTGATACTGATTTGCATACTGATATTGATACTGTATTTGATACTGATACTGATTTGTATACTGATATTGATACTATAGACACATTTGTTGCCAGTCACCAGAACAGGCGCATTGTTTTGAAATATTTTTACTATAAACACAGCATGATGAAAGATAGTTAGCCTGATAGTGACCTTACTTTTCCTCAGAGTGTCTTAACTTCACATGGGATAATTCGTTTCCGCTATCTAAACTATGTCTTCATGTTATATTTCTTTTGATTTGTAGCTTTACTCTTAATGGTATATTAAATGTTCAATCTATGCTAATCTTGATTTTCTTTATTATTATATGTTACCTTGGGTGGAATTTAGGTGAGCTTCCTCTTTTACATATACGCACATTTTCATAAACAGATTATTTCTAATTTGTAATAATAAATTATTAATTTGAGTATGCGTTTCCAATGAAAACTGCATTGAAAATGTAGTCCAAAATAGCACACCTTTCTGAAATGTACCTTGGTATTTACATTATTATAATTTACCATCTATACTTCATATTGAGGGCATTTTGGGAAGCTCCTCCACAGTTTACCTGAGTCCCCAACGAAAATATCTTGGTGCTGCTACTGATTTGTTGTGGGGAAAACGGGAGTGCCCCGAAAAATCCCACTTTCACAGGACAGGCGTCAAATATTCTACCTGTCCTGTGCCCAGAGCTGGAAAAAGGACAAAAATATATATATATATATATTTATATACCTGATCTATGCTATATGTTTTATTGAGAGGTTTGTGCTTGTTGAAATATGTTGCATGGTGAGATTTTGTACAGTGATGCACTTACTTCTTTCCTAGTGTGTGAGTGTAACGAAACGTATTTGGCAGGAGTTTAGTTTAGATACAGAGAAGTCTGATAAATTTTCTCGCCAACAAAGGTGGTTAGAAACGTTGTGGTTTCTCTGGGTCCCCCCCGCTCATGGAAGATTATTTATCTGTATGTGGGAGTTTTCCTGTATTTTGATTTAACTTGTTTAAGGTGATGAAGTGGGGTGGGTCAGTACGAAAATAACGGGTGAGAAAAGAGAGCGAGACAAAGGCGGCACAAAGGAAGTAGGCCAGGTCGAAGCCTGTAACAACAGACGAAACGAAACATTTACTCAAACGGCACAATTGGGGGACGGGCAACGATATTGCCTTGGCTGCAATCTAAGGATCCAATGCCTGAAATTTGGATGTGGATGGAAACGGGAGTGCACCGACAAAACCAACTTTCACAGGACAGGCACCGAATGTTTTACCCCCATGTGCCCGGATCTGAAAAGAAATGTTTGTTTGTATGTTTTTGAATTTCACACAAAGCTCCTCAAGGGCTCTGTGTGCTAGCCATCCCTAATTTAGCAGTGTAAGACTAGAGAGAAGGCATCTAGTCATTACCACCCACCGCCAACTCTTGGGCTACTCTTTTACCAATGAATAAAGGGATTGACCGTTACATTATACGCCCCCACGGCTGGGAGGGCAAGCATGTTTAGCGCGACGCGGGCGCGAACCCGCGACCCTCGAATTAGGAGTCGCATGCCTTACGCGCTTGGCCATGCCAGGCCGAAAAGAAATGCATATAAACATAAACATATGTTCACCTTAGCTGTGATTATGTATTTTGTTGAGTGGTTTGTAATTGTTAAAATATGTTGTGTGGTGAGATATATATTGCAAGTGCACTAACTAATTTATGTAATAACGCAGTTAGTTCGTTTCTATGTTCTGCTTTTAAGTAATATTTGTATCATATTTCTGTAAGCCTGTTTCTAAGGGTGTGTTGATTAATGATTTTGTGTACATAGTTAACAGGTGTGTATGTTGGTAGTCTGTTTGCTGCTCTTAATATTTTGTTTTGTTGTATTTGGATTATCTGTAGTGTATTGTTAGACATGTTGAATGTGACTTGACATTCATATTCTATGAAAGGACGGATGTAATTGTTGTATTTTTGAATCATGGTTTCTGGTGAACAGTTTGAGTATTTGCTAGTTATGATCAGCAAAGGTGAAATACGTTTTTTGATGGATAAATGCATGTTGTTAACATGTTTTTTCCATGTTAATCTGGAGTTGAAAGTGATGCCAAGGAATGTGATGTGCTTGCTCATGTTAATGTGCGTGTTGTCAAATGAGATGTTTACTTTTTCTAGAGTTCTTTGTTTCTTTTTAATTTCCTATAAAAAGTGATTGTTTGAGTTTTTGTTGGGTTTAAAACCACTCTTCACTTGTTGCTCCAGCTGGGGACAGTATTTAGTGTTTTCTGAACGCGAGACACGGCCATTAACGGGTTTCTCGAAATACGCTGGATAGCAATGTCGTCTGCGTATTGTGAATTGTAAGTTAGACTAGGGAATGGTATGTCACTAACGAAAATAATGTAACAGAGTGGAGAGAAGGCGGATACTTTGGGCATTCCTACAGTTATTTTGAAAGATTTTAATAAGGTTTTGTTGACTCTTACTTGAGCTGTTTTATCTGTAAGAAAGTTTGATGTCCACGTGATAATAGTTTGATTTACTTTCAAGTTGTTTAATTTATACTTGATGGCTTTATACCAGTCACTGTCAAATGCATTCTTAACATCTAAAAATACGCCTATGGTTACCTGATTGTTATTGAATGCTTTGTAAACTGATTCAGTGAGTCGTCTGAGGTGATCTATTATTTGTCTATTTTTCTATGAAAGCGTTTTCAGATTCGGGGAGGATGTTATTTATTTCTCAGAAATGAAGAAGGAGATTTGAAATTATTTTCTTCGATTTTCCAAGACAACCTAACAGGCTGATGGGACGGAAGTTCTCAGGATTAATCCTGTTTGTTTGTTTCTTGGGAATACTGGTGATAATAACTTTTTTCCAAGTGTCGGGGTAATAACCTGTTGTTAGTGAGATATTCATGATGTTTGTGAAAAGTTATAATAGGAGGTTCTCCAATGTATGTATCGCCGCAAAAACGGAATTTACTAACACAAACTACTTTAAACTGTTTCCTCTACTATGAAGGGTTGATCAATGTTATCCACGCATTTAATAACAGAAATTAGTCATTAAGTCATTTATGAAGTGTTAATCAATGTTTTACACGTATTTTTAGTAACACAAATTAGTCATTAAAATAATTTAACCGGTCTCCTGTGTTTATGAAGTTTTGATCACTGTTATCTACGTATTTTTGGTGACACAAATTAGCCATTAAATCGTTTAAACTTTCTGCTCTGTTTATGAAGTGTTGATCAATTTTGTCCACGTATTCGTGGTAAAACAAATAAATCTATAAATAGTTTAAACTGTCGGCTGTATTTATGGAATTTTAATCAATGTTATCCACGTATTTCCAGCAACACAAATTAACCATTAAATGGATTGAATTATCTGCTCTATTAAGGAATTGTTGATCAGTTTCTAAACGTACGTTTAGTAACAAAAAATAATTAAATAGTTTAAACTATCTTTTGTATTTATGAAGTGTTAATCTATTTTATCACGTATTTCTGGTAACACAAATGAGTTATTAAAGAGCATTAACTGCCTGCTGTATTTATGAAGCGTTTATCAATGTTATCCACGTATTTTTAGTAATACAAATTAGGCAATAAATAGTCTAAACTGTCCGCTGCGTTTAACAAGTGTTTATCAAGGTTTCACACAACGCTTTAGTAACATAGACTGGACATAAATCAAAGTAAACTGTCTGCTGTGTTTATCATGTTTTGATCAATGTTATCCCCGTACTTTGACGAACTCAAATTTGTTATTAAATAGTTTAAAAATTACGATATTTTTGTAAAGTTTTGATAAATTTCATCCACGTATTCATAGTAAAACAAATGAGTCATTAATAGTTTAAATTGTTGACTGTGTCTATGAAATGTTAATAAATGCTATCCACGCATTTTTAGTAATTTAACTTGTATACTATGTTTTAGAAGAGTTGATCAAGTTTTCACACAAAGTTTTAGTAACACAGATTAGCCATTAAACAGTTTAAATTATCTTCTGTGTTTATGAATGGCTGACCAATGTTATCCACGTATTTCTAGGAACACAAATTAGCCATTAAGCAGATTAAAAACTGCTATGTGTATAAAGTGTTGATCAATGTTATCCACGTACGTTTAGTAACAAAAATTAGTTATTAAACAGTTTAAATTATCTCCTGTGTTTATGACGTGTTGAACAAAGGTTTCACACTTATTGTTAGCAACAGTAATTAGCCTTAACAGTTTAAATTGCATGCTGTGTTCATGAAGTGTTGATCAAAGTTATCCACGTATTTTTAGTAAAGCAACATAGTCATTGATTAGTTTAAACTGTCTGCTGTACTTATGAAGTGTTGATCAATTTTATCCACGTATTTGTAAAAACACAAATTAGTCGTTAAATAGTTTAAACTGTATATTGTGTCTATGAAGGGTTGATCAATATTATGCACGTATTTAATAAACAAAGTAATGAATATATAAATAGTGTTGAACAACGTTTCACTCGTATTTTGAGTAACAAAAATTATTCATTATATAATTTAAAATGTCTGCTGTGTTATGAAATAGTGATCAAAGTTACCCTGATATTGTGAGTGATACAATTCAGTTATTAAACAGTTTAAATTGTCTGCTGTGGTTACGAAGTGTTGTTCAAGGATCACACAAAGTTTTAGTAACACAGATTAGGTATTAAACACAATAAACTGACTGGTGTGTTTATGAAGAGTTGATCAATGTTATCCAAATGTTTTTAGTTACACAAATTAGTCATTAAACAATTTAAACTGTTTGCAGTGTTCATGAAACGTTTAACAATGTTATCCATGTATTCTGAGAGACAAATTAGTCGTTAAATAGTTTAATATGTCGTCTATCTTTGTGAAGTATTGATTAATGTTTTCCACGTGTATTTAGTAAAACAAATTAGCCATTAAACATTTTATATTGTCTCCTGAATTTATGAAGTGTTGATCAATATTGTCTACGTAATTAATAACACAGATTAGTCATTAAAAAATTAAACTCTCTGCTGTGTTTATGAAGGGATGGTCAATGTTATCCACGTATTTGTTGTAACCCAAATGAGTTATTAAATAGTTTTAACGGTTTGCGGTGTTTCTGAAGTGTTGTACAATGCTATTAACGTACTTTGAATAATAAAAATTACTCATTAAACAATTTAATATGCCTGCTATTTTCAGGAAGTGTGAAACCTTTAACAGCTTTTTATAAACACACCAGTTAAGTTAAACTGTTTAAAGAGTAATGTTTGTCACTAAAAAAGTGGATAAAATTGATAAACACTTCATAAACGCACCAGGCAGTTAACTGTGTTTAATGGCTAATCTGTGTTACTAAATGTTATCCACGTATTCTTCAAACATAAATTATTCATTAAATTGTTTAAACTGTTTCCTCTGTTTATGAAGAGTTGATTAATGTTATACACGTATTTTAGGAACACAAATTATGCATTAAATAATTTATAACGTCTGCTATAATTATCAAATATTGATCAATGATATCCACGTATCTTTAGTAACACAAATTAGTCATCACAAATTTTAGACTGTTTGGTGTGTTAATGAAGTGTTGATCATTATCACTCACGTATTTTATTTAGAAAAATTAGTTATTAAAGACATTCAAGTGTCTGTTGATTTTTATACCTTTTGAAAAAGTATTTTATACGAATTTTTAGTAAAATATATTAGACTTAACAGCTTAAACTGTTGCTGTGTTCAGGAAAATGTTGATTAATGTTACTTATGCACTTAATAACAGAAACTAGTAATTAATTAGTTTAAACATTCGGATGTTTTTATGAAGTGTTGACCAAAGTTCCAAACGTATTTTTAGTAAAACAAATTGGTCATTAAACAGAATAATGTGTCTGCTGTATTTATGAAGTGATGATCAATGTTATCGACGCATTACTAGTGACCCAAATGAGTCATTAAAATGTTAAACCGTGTGCTGCATTTCTGAAGTGTTTATCAATGTTATCCAAGTGTTTTTATTAACACATATTAGTCATTAAATAGTTTAAACTTTCTGCTGTTTTCAGGATAGAATGATCTATGTTGTACACATATGTCTAGTAACCCAAATGATTCATTAAATAGTTTAAACGGTTTGCTGTGTTTCTAATGTGCTAAACAATGTTATCCACGTATTTTGAATAACAAAAATCAGTCATTAAACAGTTTTATCTGTCAACCGTTTTCAAGAAGTGTTCATCAGGATTTTACACAAAGTTTTACTAACACAGATTAGCCATTAAACACAATCAACTGCCTGATGTGTTTATGAAATGTTGATTATTGTTACCCAGTTTTTTGGTAACAAACATTACCCATTAAACAGTTTAACTTAACTGTTGTGTTTATAGAGCTGCTAAATATTATCCACGTATTCTTCTAACACAAACTACTCATTAAATAAGTTAATTTATCTGCTGTGTTTATGAAGTATTGATCATTGATATACACGTATTTTTATTAGCACAAATGAGTCATGAAGTAGTTTAAACTGTCAGCTGTGTTTATAAAGTGTTGATCGATGTCATTCACATATTTTTAGTAACAGATATTTGTCATCAAACAGTTTATACTGTCTGCTGTGTTTATGAAGTATTGATCATTGATATATACGTATTTTTAGTAGCACAAATGAGTCATGAAGTAGTTTAAACTGTCAGCTGTGTTTATAAAGTGTTGATCGATGTCATTCACATATTTTTAGTAACAGATATTTGTCATCAAACAGTTTATACTGTCTGCTGTGTTTATGAAGAGTTATCCTCGTATTCAATCACACAAAGTGCTCATTAAGTAGTTTAGACATTCGGATGATTTTATGTAATGTTGAATAAGGTTTCAGGATCACAAATTAGTCATTAAACAGTTTAAACTGTCTTTATGTTTATTAAGTGTTGATCAATATTATCCACGTATTTTCAGTAACAAAAATTATTCATTAAATGGTTTACACTATTTTCTATGTTTATAAAGTGTTGATCAATATTCTTTAGATGTTTAATCCAGAAACTAGTCAGTAAGAAGTTTAAACATTAGGATGTTTTTAAGAAATTTTCATTAAGATGTCACATGTTTTTTAGTAACACAGATTAGTCATTAAACAGTTTAAAATGTCTGATGTGTTTATGAAGTATTGATCAATGTTATCCACATATTTTTAGTAATAGAAGTTAGTAATTAAACAGTTTAAATTTTCTGCTTTGTTTATGAAGTAATGATCAATTTTATCTATGTATTTCTAGTAACCCAAGTGAGTCATTAAAATGTTGAACGGTGTTCTGTTTGCTGTGTTTATGAATGGTTTGTCAATGTTATCCACGTATTATTAGCAACACAAATTATTATTAAATAGTTTAAAGTCTCATCTGTGTTATCCACGTATTTCTAGTCACCCAAATGACGCATTAAATAGTTTAAACGGTTTGCTGTGTTTCTGAAGTGCTGAACAATGTTATCCATGCATTTCGAATAACAAAAATCAGTCATTAAACAGGATAATCTGTCTGCTGTTTTTAAGAAGTGTTCATCAAAGTTTCACACAAAGTTTTAGTAACACAGATTAACCATTAAACACAATCAACTGCCTGATATGTTTATGAAGTGTTGATCAATGTTATCTAGTTTTTCTAGTGACATCACTACTAATTAAAGAGTTTGATTTAACTCCTGCATTTATAGAGTTGCTAAATGTTATCCACGTATATTTCTAACTCAAATTATTCATTAAATAATTTAAATTGTATTCTGTTTTTGTGAAGTGTTGATCAACATTATCCACGTATTTTTAGTTACGAAAATTAGTTATTAAACAGTTTAAACTGTCTGCTTTGTTTATGAAGCGTTGGTCAGGTCAATACTATTTACGTATTAACTTAAACAAATTAGTCATTAAACACTTTAATCTGTCTGATAGGTTTGTGAAGTGTTCTTCAATGTTATACAAGTGTGGTTAGTGACACAAATTAGAATCAAAAGGATAATACTGTATACTGGGTTTTGTGAAGTGTTGATCGATGTTATTCACGTATTTGTAGGAGCCCAAGTTAGTCATTAAACGTTTTGAACAGTGTGATGTGTTTATAAAGTGTTGGTCAATGTTATCCACGTATTTAAGTAACACAAAATAGCCATTAAACATTTTAAACTTTGTTCCGAGTTTATTAAGTGTTTATCAATATAATTACGTATTCTTGGTAACACAAATTTGTTATTAAACCGATTAAACTGTTTGATGTGTTTATGAAGTGTTGACTAATGTTATACACGTACGTTTAGTGACCCAAATAATTTACTAAACAGTTTAAACTGTCTGATGTGTTTATCAAATGTTGTTTAATGTTATTCACGTATTTTCAGTGACACAAATTAATCATTAAAAGTTTAAACTATCTGCTGTGTTTATCAAGTATTGATCAATTTTATCCTCGTATTCAATAACACAAATTAATCATTAAATGGTTCATACTGTCTGCTCTGTTTATAAAGTTTTACTAAAATGTTATCCGCGTATAGTTAGTAACACAAATTATGCATTAAACAGTTTAATGTGTCTTCTGTGTTTATGAAGTGTTTATTAATGTTATCCAATTTTTAAATAACACATTTAGCCATTAAACATTTCAAAATTTTCGCTATGTTTATGAAGTGTTGATGAATGTATCCACGTATTTTTAGTAACAAGGGTTAGTCATTAAACTGTCTGCTGTGTTTATCAATATTTTCCACTATTTAATAACACAAATTAGTCTTTAACTAGTTTATAGTGTCTACTGTATTTATGAAGTGTCAATCAAGATTTCACACATGTCTTAGTAACATAAATAAGCCTTTAAACAGTCTTCGGTGTTTATAAAGTCTGGATCAATGTTTTCCACGTATTTGAAAAACGTAACTTAGCCATGAAACAGTTTGATGTTATCCAGATATTTTTAGTGACACTATTTAGTCATTAAAGACATCAAACTGTCTGCTATGTTTATGAAGTGTTGATCCATATTTCCCAAGTATTTGTTGTAACAAAAATTACTCATTAAATAGCTTATACTGTCTGATGTTTTTATGAAGTTTTGATCAATGTTATCGATGTCATTTCAGTAACACAAACGAGTCATTACAAAGTTTAAATTGTCTGCTGTGATTAAGAATTTTTGTTCAATGTTATCCACGTATACTAGTAATATAAATTAGCCTTTAAACAGTTTATACATTTCCCTGTTTATCAAATCTTGATCAATGTGATTTTCTTATTTTTAGTTGCACAAATTAGCCATTAAACAGTTTAAACTGTTTGCTGTGTTTATGAAGTGTTGATCAGCTATCCACGAATTTTTTGTTACACAAATTAGTCATTAAATAGTTTAAACTGTCTGATGTGTTTATGAAGTGTTGTTTATGGACTGTTGCACATAATTTGAGTAACACGAATAATTGAAAGATTTTCGTATTTTATTTGAAACATTTAATGGACTTGTACCATCTTGTGTAATATATTCTGTTACTTTTTTTCAAATTATTTATTTGTACTCATGTAAGTTGTCTTTCAAAGTTACATTTTAAATACCCTCATATCTCACTTTTAATTAAACAATTTATAAGTAAATTTTCTCAAATGCTAATTGTTACATAACCTCATATTATTTTGTAACTTGTGTTCCTAATTTATGTATAGATGGATAACTTATGAAAAGTTAAACCGACACACGTTTAAGTGTATTAAATTACGGTCCTTCTTGTACACGGTGAATATTTAACATCAGAAAAGTTTGATTCTTTACTTAGTTTAGTAAATCAAAATTATAATATTATTGCCATGTCTTATTTATGTTGAAATACTGATAGAATATCGATACATTATAACAAGAAATGAATCTCACATATTTCATCCATCTCTAAAGTAATCAAATACCACCAGTTATAATATCCACACCGTGCCGAAGGAAGTTTCGTCTCATCTTGTATATTATCTGCTTGAAACATTCACAGATCAATAAAGGTATCACAACCAATCATTGTTTCCAGCATGTCAATACGTCAACCTAACGCCAAGGCACTGTTGACCAATGGAACCCCTGAGCTTAAATACAGGCACACCCTTTTGCCGACGGGAAATTATAAAACTTGGATACACATGGTTTCGACGTTTTTTTCTGAGACGCGTGAACCCTGATTTTCAGTTATGCTTCTTAAGATTTATCACTTTTGTAAATAATTAGTCTGTATCTACTGTGACTGATGAATATTGAAGACTATGATGGAGATTACTTGCACGTTATACGTGATCATCTCATTTCGGCAACATTCACCGATCTGTACCTGTAAATACGTAAGTTTTGGTTCCTTCCACACGGTATAATTTTCATTTAAAACAGGATATTTTCTTATTGTCAGCAGGGGGAGATGAGGGGTATACATCCCCTCCTTCATTTTAAGTGGGAGGTATAGTGCATATAATCATCCCCCCCTAGAGTTTGGTCTGTTGAATTGTTTTATTGCATCACATGCCTACAAATTGTGTTTTTGTTCTTGTGATTTTCGTGTTATTACCAATCGAATTACATAATTAGGCCTAGATGTAGGCTTTTTCAGTAGCCGAAATGTACATCTTTAATATAGGCATGCTTCTAAGCTTTTCGATCTAAGCGATAGTTCATAAGTATCAGTCAGTAGGCTTAAGTATGCATGCAAGTATCGTGGCAACAAGCTTGCTCTGTGACTGCATGTTTACAGCTTTCAGGTTCACGTAATCAGGGATTACCAATTTGCAAATTGAACAGTCCACATAAGTGGTTGCAAAAATCATACTCCCCCATCGGGTGTAAAAAAATCTACGCCCCTGATTGTCAGTAAAGTTTTGTTTCATTTTCATGTTCATATTTGTTCAAGTATATAAATAACAGAATCACAGAGCAGTACGATGTATGTATTGTTCGGTTGTATCATGAAGTAAACAAAATTTTAGTTTGGTTTTTTTATTTTTCTGCAGAGCTACTGAGTAAGTAATGGTAAACTAATCACCACCACCCATCAAAAACTCGAAATAATATTTTATCAACGAACAGTAGGACTGACAGTCACATTATAACGCTCTCACAACTGAAATGGCAAGTATATTCGGAAATAGGGATTCAAACCCGCAACTAGCAGACATTTTTATTTCTTCACTGAAGCCTTCTTAGGATTTCGATCCTTTCTTAACAGCTTCCACCTTCCTAATTTTAATGACATTTATTTACGTCGCACAAGAGACGGATACAAGTAATATATAATTCTTTCGGAAATATTTTCGAAAAAAAAATTTGCAGATCTGGTGAAAACCCAAGGCTATCTAATTGCTAATAAATTATCCAAGTATTTTTCCCAAAGTTAGCTCTTACTCTGTGGTTCCATCAAAAATTAACTGCTGAATTAAACAAACTATTCAGTTGATTAGTTTCATTTTCTGGCGCAATATTGTTTCATTAGCACAAAGCTATACGATGGACTATCTGCTATTAGTCCATCGCGAAGCATCGAACATCGGATCTTAACGTTCTAAGGTCATGAATTCTATATTGAAAGTTAACATATTCTTGTGGGTTCTTAGAACAAATCATTAATCTATATATCATACTATATCAGCGATATCCAATGCTGCCGAGACATTACAATAATACTCCGGGATTCATAAGTTTATCTGAGATACAATAAACATACTAGTGATCTATATTTTATGCGTTTATCATTAGTTCTTATGTCCGATATGATGTTAACTAAGTCCTGCAAGCTAATTATCAGTTGTTTTTTAAATAGTTTACCAATAACATTATTGTGAGCAATAAAGCTTGCATTTGAATTTAAGTTTCAGTTCTTTGAACCAACCAATCGGAATCAATTTAATTAAGTAAACTATATTACACTCAAACTATATACTAAATATACACTAACGACATCGTTGTTTGGCAGCGTCAGATCAACAGTATACACTAAACCAGTTTCACAGTAACATGCGTAGTCACTCTAAGGTCTAAATACCTGATGCTATTATCAACAAAACCTGTGCAGATAAAAACATGTAACGATAACTAATAAGATACACAGGAACAAACAGTATAGTGAAGCAGGAGCAATTGGTTGCTTTTGTCTTAAATTTGATAGAATGGAAATAACTAAAGACTAGAGACCAACTAATCACTTGTCTAGGTACGTACAACCTTGAGTATTGAAGTAGCCATATAATGGATGTAATGCATAACTAATGGTCTAGGTACCACAACCTTGTGTACAGAAGTAAACAGAGATATAGTGGATGTAATGTGTAAAAAACAACACTTGTCTAGGTACGTCTCAAATATCAACAGTAATCATAGATACTTGACTTAAACTACTTTAATAATATACTTATATAAGCACAACATAGAAAAAATATAATTTACAGCTTATTAGTAGTAAACAAGTTACTATCAATTAAAAACTTAGTTTTTTAGTTATTAACTTATTACAATGTAAGTAATGACAAAACTTAGTTTTTTAGTTATTAACAGTTTACAATGTATTAATAACCACTTTATATTTCTAGAAATACCTAACATCATTTTGCACTAGTATTTCCATGAATACCTAAGTATCAATTTGTCATATTTCTAGAAACTTCTATATCCCACAGTATTTCTTGAAATGGCTAAAACTCAATATCCTAGTATCTATAGAACCAGAAAAATATCAGTTCATCATGGTATGTTGACAAACAGCACAATACCAGTCTGTAATTGTAATTCCACAAATAGATATATATCAGTTTGTCCTAGTACATTAGGAAAGAACTAAATACCAGTTTACCATGGTAGTTCCACACACAGTTAAATACCAGTCTACAGTGACTGTTCCAGAAACAGAACAATAACAGTTTGTTGTGGTATTTCTACACAGCCAAACACTAGTTTTTCAAAATATTTATGAAAAACTGTTAAATTTTCATTTATCACAACATTTATATAAATTAATTATCAGTTTAATTGTATATCCCCAAACATGCAAACTACTAAATATACTAGTTTGTTGTATTTTTATATAAACTGTCTGTTTGTAACTATTTCAAGTACATTGTACTTATATATTAAAAAACACAAAATATTATGTTTGTGGCACACCGAAAGAAGTCTTTATTAATGACTATAGCCAACTAGTTTTGACAACACACTTCACAACATTAGGACCACTGCCTACCTCATGATGAAACTAGTTGACTATAACTAATAATTAATTTATCTTTCACTGTGCCAAAATACATCATATCCTGTGGTTTCTATTGTTAACAGCTAAGTACCAGTTATCCATATTTCAAAAAACAGACTTGTAAACTTATTTAAAAGTATAATCTTTATTTGTTACTGAAAATACCATGACAAACTGATATTAAATGTTTAAAAATATGGATAACTGGTATTTAACTACTTCTTTTATAGTTGATAATGACTGTGAATCAATTGCAACTGAAGATTAGAACATTTTCTTGACTTCACACATGCATCTACTCTCCTGGTTAAACATAAGCCTCGACACTCTAGATTTATCAAAATTTGTAATCACAACTATACACATGGAAGTAACATTATTATTACAGCATTTATTTATTTTTCAAAGACATACATAGTTGAATAAGCAAAATCTTAACCACTTTTTGTTTGGATTTCAAAACTTGTTTAACTTGAAGGAATTTACTGTTGTATCCTTATGTAGTGAACAATTTTTGTGACCCAATTTGCAAGTGGAAAATATACACCCCTTGGTGTATTGAATTTACATTATCATTTAACTGCCTACCATTAAAAGCTAGCAAACCATCAAGTAGCACAGATCAATGAGGTATAACTACAGAGGTAGAGTCCATAATCTTAAAACAATGTTGCAACTCCACCACATTGTTACAGTTAATGTTGTTATGCTTGGTCATGCTCTACCAGATGACCATCCATCTTGACAATAACAGGTGGTGATTTGGTGACTCACAAATCTATCATTTTAAAGCACACCCATCCCCTGTTGACTTTCCATAAGTTATTAGTTACGAGAGAACAATGGTTCCCCAGCATCCACTGAAACAGTTCATTGCATAGAAATCCATAGGCACATCTGGCAACTTGGTAGGTACATCTTTGTATGAAACAGGATGAATATCAACTGCATTATCAACTGCTTGAAGTATGCAATTGTTAAATGGATATGCTGTGAAAGTAACTTGTATGCACTTTAACTGTGTCATGTTTCTAGACAGAGATTCTGCTTTATGATGTTGGGTACTGCTGCTTCAAATACATGAATAGCTTTTACACTGACTTTCGCGTTCATGGAGTTTTACTTGTTATTCTATATTTTGCTTGTCACTGTTTGGGTATGACTTGTCGCAAATCTCTTTTCTGAGCTGAGTGTTCAAATGTATTGCATCAGAAAAGGCTATTACATAACCTTCCCAAATGCAATGTTTCAATGGTATCACCCCACCTATATGATGCCAAGTAATGGCAAAATGTAGTTCTATTGTAATCTGTTCCACTATGACCTTATATTGACAGGTAGTTGCAGAGACTTAGATTTGTAAATAAATTTAATATGAAGTACTTAAATTTGTGTATAAGCAACTACTGGATATACACATTGCTAGTGACTATCATATACGTTCACAGGTGTGCCTTGATAACACCTCATATTTAAATTTAATGTCATCAGTAAAGATAAACAAGCTCAAACTGCAGTCAAGATAATTAAAAAAATCCTTCTGCATAGACACATACCAACAATTGGAAACATTCTCTATTTAATGACACTATACATGATAATATTAATGGCACAATAAATTTTTATGAAAATATATGTTTATATGTTAATTCTTTTAGATATAATGCTCAAATCTTTATATGCAAAACGGCTCATTTGGGTTGAGAAAATATTTTACATAGAAGAGCGAACAACATTTCAGGTTCACCTGAAACTGACGATGACCGAAGAAGGTCGAAACATTGTTCGCTCTTCTATGTAAAATATTTTCTCAACCCAAACGAGCCATTTTTGCATATAAAATTCTCAACAAGTGGGTTTCTCGACATCACTGAATGCTCAAATCAAACTTCACAGAGAATAATAAGAAATAAAACATATGGTGTACATAGAAAACAACTGTTTTCCATTTAGAAAGCATATTGATTAAACTAACATTTGATGACAAATAATAATATAAGGGAGTTAAGTTTATAGTTCACCATTTTATTAAAGTTCTATGTGTACTAATTTCTCTTCAAGTATACCTTAACATTGACATAAAAATAGTATATTTTGTCACAATAAGGTTTTGTTAGGTGAACAAACAGTTTTAATATAGAGAGGTAATAATACTCAGTAAGAAATTAGCTTTGTTTTACAACTACAACATTTACCAACCATTCTTTTCTATACATCATTGTCGATTCTTATGGTCGAGTGAAATATATACCCTTTCCCTAAATAAATCACAAATTATGCAACAAAATATTGTATTCTTAAAGTTGAACACAGAACCAAAATTATATAGTTGGATCTGTCATTAAAGATTCCTATTAAATATTGTAAAATGAAGTCAAGAAATCAACAATAAAGGTTTCATTAGGTAATAAATTAAGTGTGTTGTAACCATTAAAACTGATAAATTTTGCTTGAAGATCTACTGAGACCAATCTAATCATACTACGTTAACACCCTTAACTTCAGATGTGTTTCTTTAGTTTAATTCCCTATAGTGAGCTTCTATACCAAATGTAGTACACATAGCATATTGGTCTGCTTAAAAGAAACAATGAATATAATGTAGTTTAATTTAATATGTGACTCAATTATTTCATTACCACTTGCTTTAAGTTTCACATTTCTATTTAATATTAGACAGATACACAAAATAAAACACAAGTTCAAAGTGTGGTTTTAAACTTTTTATTCTCTTACTCAAACTTTTAAGTAAAAAAATGTGGTATATTACTCATATTTAGTGTGAGAACAGAAAATCAATTAAACATTTGAGTTTTCTTTAATAGTGAAACTGAGTTTTTCATTATTAACAATCTAAAGTTACACACACTATATCTACAAAATAATTCTATTGACTTTGTACACTCAAACACCCTATCAAACCACTGTACTAAGGAAAACAAACTAAATTTTATAGTAGGATTAACATACAATTTGCTTATTATGCTAAGATTAAAAATACTGTTGACCCACAACACAAAGATTATAAAACTGTTAACTAATTACACAAACTAAAACTAATTACTTACTACACTATGATTAAAACACTTATTCCTTACTAGACAAAGACTAAAATACTGTTAACTTACACTCAATACTTATACAAAACTAAAATATATTGGCTTACTCCAACTTAAATGTGTTCAGTTACATACCAGGATTAAAGCACTGTTTACATAATATAGACTAAAATACCTCATCATTAAATAAACTCTTTTTGCTTATCACATTATGACAGAAAAAAAAACAGCCTTTTTGTCTTATAACTAAATCTGTCATGTCCTAGATAGCCTGATGAATCCTGGTATTTATCTAAAGGCATCATCATCACTTGATATAGGAGATGTAGTGTGAGTGACATCTTGTAACATGCTCTCTGTTGCATTAACTTATGGGTGCTTAAAATTAGAATTAAAGTCCTGTCGACCTTATGCACTAAGCTGAATACATATGTATTGGTGTTGAGGTATGAAAACTGCCATCGAAAACATCCCAAGAAAAATGGAATGATTGTGTTCATATTAACTTTCATTAGAACAAGTTAGTTGCTTACAGTAAAACTAAAGATTGTCCTGGATACGAGTATAACTAATTAAATATAAAAACAATACTTCAACAATTGGGTACCCTATTCTTGATAGTATTTGTGGCCATATTATTCTATAATTCACTTCACATCAAACATACAGCTGGAATTTGGCCAAAACGGACTTAAAATAAATTTCCAAATAAATATCAAGAAAAAAAGATATGGTACAAGATACATTAATGATAACATATTTATGTAAAAATGGCTGGTTTGGGTTGAGAAAATGTTTTTATGCAGAGGAGTGAACCTTTATACCTATATTAATAAGTATAATAAAACATCTAAACATGCCCTCTACATTCCTACACTTAGTTACACAACCCCCTTTAAACATGTGGTCAGCTATCAGTTGGTCACCTATTTCTTTCTTTGTGAACCTGATGATGACTGAAGAAGGTCAAAACATTGTTCGCTCCTCTTCATAAAAAATTTTCTCAACCCAAACCAGCCATTTTAACAAATATATTTTTCTCTGCAAGTGGGTTTTCTCGTCATCATTAATGATAAAATATTATTCAATACTTGAAATTAATACATATCATCATTCTGAATATGTAGAAAGACCAATTAATTTTCACTTCTGTGTGGAAAATTAAAGTTTTCAAAAAAAAAGCATTCAGTGTTTATTTGCAGACCAGAAAACTGAAGATGAAGTGCACAAAAATACATCATAAACAATAAACTTGACCCAAGCATTAAAACTGATCATTATAATCTTTCTTCTGTGTTAATAAATGTTAAAAAAATATGTATTTACTTCTTTTTGTTGAAAACAGTATAGTATAAAATAATTATATTTAATACATAAAAAATATAATTCAGTAGCATTTGTTGTAAACACATTACCAACTAAGAGAACTACTAAAGCACACTAAGTCAACCAGTTAAGTACACCTCATATTCAATAATAAATATATAAAATCACTAGTTTTAGGGATAAACATCAGCCAATCTCAGTTTTTCTGAAGCATAAGCTGTTGATAAACCAGCTGATAACATGTTATCAAATGACCCACATTAAATACAAAATGGATAGATACTATTTATTCTCTACATTAAAACAGAAATAACTTAACAAAAACAGAAACACACTAAGGCTTACACAATAGGAAGTGCATAATGTGTTCTTGTCATTCAGTGATACTGTCATATTAACACATTATGTACTTCCTATTGTGCAAGTACAGTAGCATTGAATGACATGTACACACATGAAGGATTTACACCAATCAAGTCATACAAATTTCATAACCATATAACATTGAAGCCATATCACTAGACAAACTCCAGTACCAAATGAACATTAAAACTGGGAAAGTGTTTATCTACTTGGGTATATCTTGTGAAACAGCAGACAACAGAAGGTCTTTGAATATTTGACATTGTTTCAAGGTTCCTGGATGCAGAGAACTGTTCTAGAAAAATAATATTCATACAAGCAGAAAAATGTGTAAAATAACTTTTCAATAGCATGGGGAATAAATTCATATACATGATTCAAAATACTGAAAGTATGTGATACAAGACTGTGACTTGTTGCTATTTGCTCAAAATGAACAAAATAAAAAACTACAGCAAACTCATTGTTTCGAAGTCGCTAGAACCGAATATATCACTTGTATCAAAGTTGTTGACTGGTCCGACCAACTGTTTATATAAATACATAGTAACAAAAGCCCCTTGAACCGAACTGCATGTATCGAAGTGTCGGCTTATAACGATGTATAATTAGAGTCCCTAGGGTTTGAAAAGCATCAATATTACATCCTTTGTATCGAACCAGGTACAAAGATATTTATTTTTCTCTTCTTCCCAAAATTAATTGTCACCGCTGCCGGCTGCCGACCACCCGCTACGTCGCTAGCAAGTGCAATTAGTCAGTCTCCGCGCAACAATGTGTGGTGTCACCATCAAAATCTTACACTTGAGAAATAGCGGACTGCAGATGGGGTAGTAGATTAGCCTAGAAATGTTTTGTACAACAATTATGGTCAATAACACTTTAAACCCCTGCCCGCCCCAACTCACCTGCCCTCCCAGCAAAAATTATCTTAGATATAAAATTTTCAGATTATGGCTTGAGTAGATTATGCCTGGGCAGCCTGCATGCTGTGGCCTATAAAAGGCTAATCACAGTCAAATTAAACAATTAAACATGGTGGAGCGTTTTGTGACCAAGTGCCAGAGGAACAGCAGTTCGCAAAAAAGCATTGTGCAATATTTCAAGTGACTCCAGTTAGACGTTCTTGCTGGTGTTTGTATCCTGTACATTATAATTACATGTCTATATTATGAATGTCATTTATTTTTTTACAAGTGCTGTTAATTGACCTTTTGAATTTCATCAAATGTGTTTTAAGTCTTTACACACGTGTGACTTCTGAGTCTTTAATCCAATTACCGGTACTGCAACAGCCGTCAGTTATAGGGCCTACCAATTACCAGACTTGGCTAGTGAATGAAAAAAATCCTTTTTAACGAATTTCTTTTGTAACGAACAATTCTCTTTGATCCCTACGACTTCGTTACAACGAGAGTTTACTGTATATAATATATATATATATATATATATATAAAACAAATACATGCAAATAAAGACAGAAGCAATTGAAGTGAAATTACAATCAGTTAAACTACAAAACAGTTACATTATAACATAGAAATGAATGCCAGTAACATCTTTGTTACATTACACAAAAACAAGAGCAGCCAATTTGACAAACAAAATACAATTTGCTCCTCAGCATCCACATAAAAGGAGTGATAAATAAACTTATAAACCATGAACCTTACCTTCAAACCCAGATTATATAATTCTCTAATTTGAAGAAAACATCCACGAATCATTTGATACATTAACAAATATACCATGAAATATCATATACTTAGAAATAAAAACAAGACAGAGTAGCTTTTATAAAGTTCATCTAGTAGCATCAGGTGCCTACTTCATGCAGTAAGAAATAATAACTAAAAATGCATTTGCTAAACACTATTTAATCTCATTTAATGTGAGGTTTAGCTGCAGTCCATTAGTAACAACAACCAAAGTTTTGCTGCCACTTGAAATAGCTTACAGTTAATACAATAACACCTACTGCTGTTAGATGAACAGGTGTCCATCATCAGTATTAAAGTTTTCATTGAACGAAATAAATACCCATGAATACAAATAATCTTAACCTACACATGTAATGTAATCCCAACTGCTAAATACAGGGGATTTGAAAATAATAATAACAAAACTATGTTAATAAAAGTAATACATCATTTAAATCACATGTATTTTTGGAAATAGTTATTTGACTACACATTTTGGCTACCTCTGTTTGAATTACAATCGGGTAGGAAGAATACAGATGAGACAATAGTAAAACTATTTTAAAAATTCATTCCAGTTACACATGATAAATATCAATTTTAAATGAGCATTCTACTCAAACAAGTCCAATAAATGCAAGTATATCTAGATATGTATATATACACGTGTGTATACACTGTACATAAGATAAAATGTTCAATACAATATGAAAAATACATCATTAACAAATATATATTAATGCTCATACTGTGTTGATTCAAGTAAACATCAAGGGCTGAAACTCCTGGACCTTCATCTTTATCTATAGAAAAATCTCTGTGTTCAAATATTTCCAGTTGCTGGAAAAACTCTCACAAAATGTGCTTACCTTAATGATAAAGAGCTCTATACGAAAGGTTAAGGTTCACATTTGTAAGAAAGATAACATTTAAATTATCGAATCCTTTCATAACACTCGCTGTATGTTCCATAATCCATCACGACACTGAAAATCCGATATCAAAAAATGATAACATTAACAGACTCTTTAAAAAAACAAAGAATTAACATTACTACTTCTCTAAACATCCTCCAAAACAACTACACTATTTCTCTATACAAATTTAGACTTCACATGAACTATCAACAATGCGACAAATTCAAACATCTAACAGCCAATCAGAACTTATGCCAGTATCCAGATAAACCTGGCTGTACCACAGGGCCCACACAATTACTGAGACAGAACCAAGGAGGTAGTCAAGGCCAACATTTTGTACTTTTTATATTTACTATAAACCTGTATCTGTTTACAAAATTCCTTCTACAGGTTCCAGTTTCTCCTCAACTTTAATTTTGATTACAATAAAGATTTTAAGCACTAAAATAATTACTTTCTTCATTACACTACTACATAATAGTATAACCAAAAACAAACTATGAAAATATGCATTTCACATAAAGAAAAAAGCATTATTGAAACAAACATTTTATATTAAGGAACTAACCAAACTAAGAAAAACTAAAACTAAATATTATAAAAGGAACAAAAGACACTTTAAATGTAGCTGAAAATAACCACAAATTTAGAAAAAACCATAATTAATTGCCTTGGGTACATACCCTGTGTACAAGTTAGCTGCTGTTAGAAAATAATTCAGTTATTTCCATTATATTAACAAGAAATATATTAAAACAACTGACACCTCACAGAAATACATGTACAATGATACGTAATAAATAGAATTAGTTGAGATGAAAAATTTTTAGGAAAAAATATGCAGGTCCCAATTAAGTTCTAACACTTGTGCTAAATGGGTAAGATGTGAGTAACCAATTTTGATTCAATTGGTGCTAACTAATTCAGTGAAAGAGAGTAAAAGACAAAGCCTACCTCAGTGATAAACGTGAAACAGGACAGCAAAGAGTAAAGGTGAGAAAAAAAAAGTCTGGAGCTTTCTGTCCCTTGAAACTGCCCAACTGTCAAAAGCCCAAGGTCATCTCTTTCAGACATTCTCCAGTGAGCACTTCTAACATGTGCATGCACATGTACAACTGCTTTTTCCTTAACAAAGCTTCCTGATATTGAAAATAAAAAGTTCTACTAGACTTAGCTAAACTGTGTGGGAGATGGTAAGCTTGCTGGTAAGAGATTCCTTGGAGGCTGTCTGGTCACTGGACAAAGACTCCTTCAGTACAAATCAGTAGACTTCTGATGTGTTACTGTATATCAGAGACTGTCATTATGATAAGTAGACAGGTCATCATCCAATTGGCAGTAGGAAAAGATAGCTTAAACAGAGAGGGAGGAGCTCAGGCAGGAACTCCCTGGTTTTCTTGTCAGTTGTTTTTAGTACTCCATGTATGGAGGAGTGTAAAAATATTCCAAGGTTTGCTATGTTTCCAATTGCATTAAAGAGTAACTTAGTTATTAGTTTCAATAAAAAGAATGAAACATCTGTAAAGTGAGGAGTTTGCCTTCCAAACATTCTTGGGTTTATTATTAACTTATATTACTTAAGATCTGTATAATTTCTGTGCTAATAATATACAAACAATTGTAAAAATTAAAACAAACATCTATTGCTCCTTTAATAAAATCTAGGTAAAAGAAAATTGCATTACAAAAGTGTAAATGATAATGCTTTACAATAGTAAAACACATTTTCAACTTGTATTTAATTCATATGTCAACTATAGAGATTAAAAACTTTTAGCCATTAATAAATTCATTTAACGTCATATTTCTTAATAAATAAAAATATTTTAAGATTGTGTGGAATTTAGATTTCTAACCAACAGTGATATAGATATCAAAAACATTCTTAAACTGATTTATAAAAAAATTAAATACTATACTAAAATGTCTTATGGAAGAATCACATTTTACAAGAAGCTCACATTACAACTGTAACTTCCAAGTACCTCCAATGTTGTGAGATTTTACATTCCATGGCAGAGTCACATTTCACAAGTAATTCATATTCCTATTGTAACTTCCAATATTGCATGGAAATACGTTCTTTGAAAGATTATCATTTCACAAATATCTCCAATGTTACAAGGAATGACTTTCTATGGACATGGCACATTTTACTACTATAATTTCCAAACATCTCATATTACAAGAACAAATATCGTGCAAAAAAGATACATTTTACAATAGCTAATTTCATGTTAATGCTATAATTTCCAAAAGATTCAAATGCTGATTGATTATATTTTATAGACAACCCATATTAATAAGGTACTATATGTTAGAACTGTACTTTAGAAACTACATATCTGAATTGGATGAATAATTATTAACGACAAAGTTAGTGTTAATATTTTGAAGATGGCCAATACTGTTCGCTGAAGTGAATCTGTCATGTTTTTAACAAAATACAATTACAGTTTTGAAGGTTATACAGAAATTACAAAACAAAGATACACACCTGCAGTGTGTTACAATGTACACCATTTCTGAAAGTAATGAATATGATACCTACATGAAACTACAATTCATGTTGCTTCAAGACTATTAATCTTCAGATATACTAAATTTTAAAGCTTCTTTAAACAGTAAAATCCACAATGAAATTAATAAGGACAATCAATAAACAAGTCTACACATTTCATGGCAATGGTCACATTCACACCTGCTTCTTAACAAAAAAATACTAGTGGAGAAAGAAATCACTACATATGGTACATACTTTCTATTGCTTGTTTTCTATACCAGAGATGCCAACTATTTCAAATGACTGAGCGTAATGATTGTAGACAGAGCCCTTTATCATTTGCGGTTACTAGGCTTGGCCAATGTCTCTAAGCTGTTTATTATTATATTTAGGCCCAGCATGGCCAAGCGTGTTAAGGCGTGCAACTTGTAATCTGAGGGACTCGGGTTTACATTTTTATCCCGCCAAATATGCTCCTCCTTTCAGCCGTAGGGGCATTATAATGTAACAGTCAATCCCACTATTAATTAGTAAAAAAGTTGCCCAAGAGTTGGCGGTGGGTGGTGATGACTTGCTGCCTTCCCTCTAGTCTTACACTACTAAATTAGGAACGGCTAGCACAGATAGCCCTCGAGTATCTTGTGCGAAATTAAAAAAAACAAAACAGCTATTATATTATTATTATATCTATTATTATTTATTATTGCTATAGATTGCTCATTTATGACTGTGTTTTGTGTATTTAATAAATAAATTATTTTGAAATTATGTCTTTAATTTAGTTCAGAGTAACAAACAGACTGGTAAAACAACATTGAACATGCACAAACAGTAAGCAGAAAAAGCCTTTCTGTAAGGACTAGTTTATATCATGTTTATGACACTTATTGTAATAGTTTTGCAGCTGTTGCAGCCTTTGCTTTCATGAGAATGTCTCTGGATGGTTGGAAGTTATAACAACATTGTCCATTTGACTGTACACACATCTTGTGCATCATAATACTGCTCAAAACTGAGGTGCTCAAGTTTGGTCTGAACTTGCTTTTGCTTTCAGTCACTAAACTAAATATCCTTTCACTTTCATCATTAGAATGGAATATTGTAGGAATTCCAAGCATAATCCTACACAGAATGTCATACTTCTGGTTGCCATTTCCATTCTTAACTGCAGGCAGCTGAACCCAAAACTTGTCAACATTCAACTGAAGGACAGTTTCTGAGAAAGTATCAATTTGACAGTTCAAATATTGCCCTTCCAACTTGCCAATAGTGTCGTGCTCATGTGTATTGATAAGGACAGGATACCTATCTGTGAAGAAGTGTAGATAAGAGAAATCTCTGCTGCTGACTTTTAGTTTTTGATCAGCAACCTCTACGTGAATCAGAAGTTCATCATTTAGAGGGAAATGTTTCATCATGTAATTTTTAGCTGCAATATAGTATTTCTTGACACTGGTGTAGAAACTGATCAGGTCCAGGTACTTTTCATTTTAACAATGTATTCCTTAGCAGCATTTCCAATAGAAACTGCCTCATCAGATTTGTGTGAGGATTCATTGTTGTAGTCAAGTTCAGTGATGTTGCCTTCAAGATATTCTGGCTTGATGTACCTGACAAGTTTATTTTTAACTTGTGTAATCAGAGTTCTATGCATAACGTGTATGCAAGGTTCTTCTCTTTGCAATATCAAATTGTATTGCTCAAATAAAGGAATTCCAGACTGAAGAAAAAGACAAAATAAAAAGTTCATTTTGTTGTCCAAGAAAACTGTTAACTTTTCTTTGTCACTTCCTTGCCAACTTTCGTTTTCTTCTCTTTTCTTATTGATTGTCTCTTCTTTAATTCAAGGTCAGACTGCTTAAACATATATTGAGTTATATCAAATGTTTCTTTGTCTGCTTTTGGAGACTGTTGTCTTGTGTCCCTGTGTGGCTGAGAGGATGTCTTGCTGCCTGACTGAGCTGCACGTTTAGATCCTTTTGAATCTAGTTTTTCCTTTTCACAGTGAAAATACTTCTTCAATGACTTCCACATGTTCAATATTCTGTTGAGGCACACACCAAGAGATAGCCATTTTGTGTTAACAAATTGTAGAATTTTTCTTGTTTCTTTGTCATACAATCCTTGAAACTCTTTGAAATGTTTTCTGCAAGCAGTTTTATCAAGAAAATAGCAGATATCTATCAATATATCAGAAACTGGGCAGGACAATTCTCTGAAAGCTTTCTGGGCAGCAATATTCATGAGGTGACAGGCACAGCCCATGAAGTAAATGCTAGGCTGTTGTCTTGAGATGTGTCCCATCACACCTTTACCTGTACCAGACATAACTGAGGTATTGTCTGAAAAAAACTAAGACAGTTTTCTGATGGAATTCTCCTCTTTGTCAGTTCATGGTCCAAAAGCTTGAAAATATTCTCTCCCATTGAAGCTTCTTTCCATTCCACCATCATCAAAAGAGAACAAACAATTTTTCCAAGCAAAGGGTTAAGATATCGTAAAACCACTGGATACAGTTTTGAGTCATCCATATCTGTAGATCCATCTGTGGCTAAACTGTAAACACTGTTAGTAAGTACGCTTGAAATCATTTTATCATTTTCACAACCCAACATTTGTACAATGGCTGTAGTTTTGGTTCTAGCACAGCCATATTTTTTTGCTGTATCAAAGTCTTGGAACATTTTTCTGAATAGATGTTCTGCATGATCGGCTACAGCTAGGGGTGAATCATGAGCAATGACGAATTGTATGAACATCACTTCTGCATTTATGGTTTCATATTTTGAATTCTTACTGATAAATACTGTTATCTGCATCATTTTTGTCATCACCTCAGTCTTTTGTTGGTGAGATGCCAATTTTGTATGTCTGAAACAATCATTTATACCACCATGTGCCACAGAAAAATCGATGTGACAAAGTGTACAAAATACATGACTGTCACTAGCTTTTGATGCAATGACCAGATATTTTGCACTATACTCTTTCCCAAATTTTTGATTCACAGTTTTAGATTTGCCAGAAACAAGACAATCTGGTGAACAAGGCCTATTTTTTTTCCATCTTGTGAATGATCGCATTGATGTTTCTATGATGTTTCTAGAAAATGAGAAATACCCAACTGTGCAAGCTCTGATTGGCTGACAAGGACTGATGACATAACTATAGATTTCCCCACATACCCAGTATGGAGAAGCACTGCACTCAAACTATTGGTAGATGTCAGAGATACAAATATTTTTTATTATTTCAAGCATAAACATGATTATCACAAGTAGCCATCTGAGCTATGTCTTTTATTTATTATCAAAATTTATTTGTATCTCACTAGAAATTTTCGTTTCCCCCTTTCAAGCCCTGGGGGAAATTTATCACTTTATTGTATAGGCCTATATAATATATAATAATTTGGGAGTTGCAACAAGTCGTACTATTTGTCTGTGTGAGCGTATAGTTATAATTTATACTCCAAAATCATAATGATTATGCTAAAATCGTAATGGCTGGCTTTTCTACTATACATGTGCTGAATGTTTGCACAAACAGTTTAGTTATATAAAAAAAAGCCTCAAGTTAACAGATTAAGATACAATTTTGAACTACAAAGGTTTTTTTGTGTTGTCTTTTTAAATAATGTAATTCATGTGATTTCATCATTGGCTCTGGAAAGAATTATAATCTTACAATAAGTTTGTATATCATTTGTAAATACTTGTACAAAGGTACATAAATGTACAACTGTGGGAAAACCTTTTAATAATGTATGTACAGTATTATATAAAAACATTCACAATTTCTATAGTCCAATTATTTTAACAATAAGTACATTTCAAATTTAAATTTAAAAAATCCTTTTTACCAAAACACTCACCAAGTCATAGATTATAGGATCCCATAATTCTTAGCCAACTGAACTTGAAACATTAGGGGACACATAATAAGTAACCTCCAAAAACAGTTATTCTATGGTGGTGTCTTATATACAATTATATAGTCATACATCAAAATTAAAAGTAAATTATATACACTACTGATAATACATACACACAAGGTGATGAACAACAAATGTGATTCACAAAATAATTTTATACTTCTGTCTTAACAAATATTAGTATTAATAGTTCAAAAAGTAATTTTGTTTTGCATAACTACACTCCTAATATTGAGATGTAGCTACGAATTATTTTGAAACCCATACATTTCTTTCAACGCAAAATGTAGGTAAAGTATCAGAGCACTATAGATGCTTTTGATATAAGAGGCCATTTCAATAAATATTATATAAACAGAATAAAGATTACCTAAAAATTTTATTAATTTTAAAGCTTATTAAATGATATACTTCTGATAACTTTGTTTATGATTCTTGAATAAATTGCTCATCTTCCAACAGGAATAAAAGCTGTGTGGTGATCATTCAGAGTTATTAAAGCTACTCATGAGATACATGAAGAACTGTTTCAAATTAATGAACAGTATATTCAATAAATTCAAAAACACAAATAAGGTTACATAATTGTTTTTAGCCTACTTATTTTCTTAATGACAAAAATTTTCAATAAATTAATATTTAAGATAAGCTAAGTAACAATGATATCATATATTACAGTGCATACTTTTAAGAATCCAAATAAAGTATGATTTATATTAATACAATGCAACAAAGAAGAGTTTCCCTTAGACAAAAAATATTACTTTTAGTCACAAGAAACTGGTTTAGAATAAATAGTAACTCCATTGGAAATAGGAAAGAAAAATCAAATGTTAATATTCTGATTAAAAACAGTCTATTCTAATACCACACAAATAATAGTAAATCCTTAAATCATAATTTGAAATTTAACAAAGGTAAAAAAATGAACATACAAACATACATACATACATACAAGAAAATTAACTGAACAAAGAAATTTAAAAAGCAGTACAATTCTTATTAAGATGAAAATATTGAAATAGTATTTTTTCAGTACACCTGAGTTATAAGGACTAAATAACAAAGGTCATCCAGAGCAAACAATTATTAACTGCATTAAAAAGTATTAAAGAAATACCTGTTATCTACACTTTGCATTCCTTGAATAATATTCAATAATGTGGAGAAATGTGCCTCTGCAGCATTTATCATAATAAATTCAATTAAATGCATTAAATTTCTGAATTTTAATTGAGTCACCAGTCCTTTGTAATGTAAATAATACTGACAAAGAAAAGGAAATATACCAATAATATTAATGTTTTCATTTTTTTTAAGCACAGTTTGATGTGATTCATAAAAAGATATATCTGGTTGGGAATTAACCTCTGAAATAGTTTCACACATGTCAGTAATAGTTATCATTAACTGTCAGCACTCATTTCTGTGAACAATTACCAACCAATTTATCAGTAAATTTTAAGTTTGATCTGCTTTGGTACTAGTTTTCAGTGAATTCACTAGATGGCACTAGCACTTAGGCAGCAGAGAACAGCTGCTAGATCATTTCTGTTTAAACCTGGCAGCACTGTTGTACTTATATACATACATACAGTGCAATTAGGACACATTTTGTGAGCTTAGATATTTAAAAAACTGTAAAGTTGCTGTTTAATTATTCATTAAGAATATGCTTAAAAAACAGAAGCATTAGGAAGGATCTCCCATCTACAAAGAAACCAAAATAAAAATTTGTAGTATCATTTGTAAGTACTGATGAGATACAATCAAACCCTGATGATGTTTTATATGAAAATTAGCACAGGGTCAAGTGTCAGTGAAAATGAAGATGAAACAGCCTGTCTGAAAATACAGTAGCACTAGGTAGAAGACATGAAGTTGTCACTATTATCATTGTTACCAAGTATCCCACTCAAACAGGGGAAGGTTCATTGACCTCATGACAACAGAGCAGTAACAACTGTGCTAGGCAGTTGTTGGAAAGAACCACATGGACATAACTGACAGACTACAGTGTTATAATATGTCTCCTATTATACAATTCCCAACTCAATATGTGTTTTCAATGCCAAAATACCATGGTGACGGTCATGTTGAAAGGTAGAACTATGTGGCCAATGTATTGGTTGAATTCACTTACGAAATTAACCAGTTGTGAATTTTGTAATTGATATACTGTTTACAAGATTGTCGGCATAGCCACAAAAAGACATATGAGCGAATCTACTTATGACAATATATTTGAAGTAATAGAAGAAAATGGTAGTTTAAGATTTTTCGATGCAACAAGTAAAGCCATCAACGAGAAGAAAGCTTATCAGATATTTAATTAGAATACTCTTTAACTACCACAAAGAAAGAGTAAACCGAAAATTAAATCTGCTCTTATTTTTCAGGAAATCATTGCACTCATAAATCACCATCCTGTAAGAAAAATAAAACTAACTTAACTGACACCTAGCCTCTGTCAAAAAAATAAAACTAACTTAAATGACATCTAGCCTGTCTCTTTAAATCTTAAATTTGTATACTCTTATTCCATTGGCTTCAGAATTCTAGAGAGGCCTCTTTCTATTAACCATTTCTGAACAAGCTTCAATAAAATCACTTATTTTTCTAGAGAGGAAAAAAAAAGATCTAAACATATCCTATTAAAATAACTCTTCCATCTTGAGAATTATTTTAATAAACTTTCTCAAAACCATTTTTAACATGTTAATATTTCTTAGACAAGATCAAACTGTTCACAACATATCAAATAATACATAACTACCTCTTTTAATTCCTAATCAATATCTTATGAAATACATTCTAAAATATTACTACAAGCAACAGTACTGCCTCAACAGCTTGAGTGACTTATCTTAAAAGTATGACAAGACCCATTTTTTAGCCACACTACTAAACTGGTTTCTACATATCCATAGCTTAGAATAATGATAAAAGCCATTTAACCCAAGTTACCTTGTATGTATTTACTACAATTAAATGCCAGTTTCCAGTCACCCATCAAAACTCTAAATGTTCTATAATACCCAAACATCTTTAATAGAGCTTTAAATAACCAACGTTTTAATGCAAGTTTACTGAAGTACTATAAATTATGACACATTCAATGTCATTAAGATAAATAATTAAAAAAAAATCAAGCACTAGCCCCTGAACCACATTTCTACTAACAAAAATCCAGTTTGCTTTCTTTTATCCAGACACTATTCATTTTCCTCAACTACCTACCAAAATAATTTTCTTAACTACTGTTCTGTATGGCCTTTTATCAAAAGCCTTTTGTTGCTCACATTAGTATAAGTAAAAAATTCAAACTGCACATTAAGCAAACTATTTCACAATTTTAAGCCTGAAAATTTCACTAAACAAAAGTAATAAAAACACAACATTCATCCATCTAATAATCATGAAAACTCAAATCACATTTTTTTTTTCCAATTCTTCTAAAGTTCTACAGAAACCAAGTAAAAATTTATAGATTTTCCTATTCTTTAAACCATGTATTATAAAGAAAGGTTGCACTATCTTCTGAAACCTTCCAGCACTAAATAGGGACTTCACAGAAAAGTTATTTCTTTGTCACTCCTGGGTTACTCAATAGAATTCTTTACATTTCTGTCGACAATCGGTCACCCTGGAGTACAAATTACATTTGACTGTAAATCAAAAGATTTTACAACTAACCATAATAACATAAACATTGTAACAAACTTCTAAAATGTTGAACACATGTAATAAGTATGTATTCAAAAGTTATTCTTCATATAACTATATTCCATATTGGAAAATCCATATACTAATGTAAAAAAGGTATACACTGCTTATGTCATAGAAAAATTAGCATATTTCCATATGCTTTAACCTGACTAGCTCAATTTGTAATATTTTTCAATAATATTAAAGTATAAATTTCATTTATAAATAACAAGTATAAGCAATTTCCATCTTACATTGACAACTATTTCTCTAACACAAAGTAAACTTAAACTGGTATCTGTTTTAAACTTAAATAAAACTTAACAATGTTTTAATGCCTTATTTCTTATTATAAGAATCTTACCGACATACAAAACATTCATTCAAATCGTTGTAAAATCTCATATTATGAAACAGTTCTTACCATAGAATTAATGTTACATATATTACAAAACAGGTGCTTTGCCATAACAGTTTTCCAAGTTACATAATATCAGTGCACATATGGTCATGCGTTATATTTAGTTACAATAAAGTACAGTATATATATATTACACAAAACCTACAAAATATTCTGGTTACTGCTAAAGTTATGACTAGTAGAATTCAATACAATGTCACCAACCTTACAAACTTAAGCATACAACTCTTTCAATATAATCTTGGCCAGTTACTAACAGTTGTGCCTACCATTACTCGAATTTGTTAATATAATTTATATTTCTTAAGCCTAAATTCGATCACAAAACTTTGAAGTTAAACTGCTATTAGTACATTGTACAATAGTATTAGTGACTGGCTTAAAATTAACAAACAAAAGTCACATGCGTTACAATATACTATTTAAACTTTAATTTAAAATAAAAGATTGTAACTTGTTTCAGACACGTTTTGTGAAATTCCTATTAAACCAACTTTTGACAAAACAAATTAATTCAAATTTTAAGTATTTAAAACTATTCAAAAATAATACTAATTAGGACATCAATTATTTACTACTCCCATCTATATTTTGTTGTACAATCTACCTTATACACATTTTTCTTTCCGGCTTTCTTAGGGGTCAACCAAATATACGACCTTAACCTTATATCATTTAGCCATGTTTGAGATTGAATTGTTGCATGATCAAGTAAATCTAAACATTATATGTGTTTTGTCTGTTTGTTTTTACTTTTACTAACAGTCATCCATTACTTTATCAATAAACCTGTGGCTACAAAGCCTATTGATATTACTTTGTCAATTTTTAAGGAAACTAATAGCCAATTCTATTTTACTTTTTAGTTAACTTGATTAATCATAATTGGTTAAAATGTTTAAAAATACTGTTATTACAATAAAGTTTTCGAATGTTATTTTGTACTATTGCTTTAATGTGTGAACGGCAAATATGAGTGGGAAAGGGGCTTCAAACCTCCAAAATAGTTTCCTCTCCCAAGGTTTTTCATTTTTTAACTTTACGTAAAATCATTATCTTTATCAGCTTATTTCTGGGGACATGTCTCCAGCCTTTCCTAGAATTGCATAATTTGCATTCTGAGTGTGCTTGGCGCACGATGACAAGTCATCCTACACCTCTAGGTCTTAAGTTTTAACTTGAGGGCATTGTGGTTGCTCAGTTTGCACTTCCAAAGTGTTTACTGTGAGACACGCTTGAGTTTACAGTGAATTAAATGCAATTTAATTATACAAGTTTTAGTATAATGGTTTATAACATTACGTAATTCTAGTTAGATATTATACAGGACTGATATTTTAATTAATTTATCTCTTATCAATATCGTTTGCATACTATCGACTGGGAGCTCTTTAATAGATAGTTGCATGTCGTATATTGTATTCAACGACAATAAAATATAATTATTTAATTCCAGCAGTGGACACAGATCTATCGAAGACATTTTAAAACATCAGAATTTCTTATTCCTCCTTAACTGGACACACTCAACATTTCTGTTCACAGCTTCTTCAGGTGCTTCCCTCGGTAGGCTTAGCAGATAGCCCGATGCGGCTTTGTTGTAAGAAAACAGACACACTCTCTTCAGGTGCATTCAACTAAAACGTAAATCGTAACTTGGAGTACAATGACACTGTCCAACGATAGGGATAAACCTTGGAACAAAACGTCTCTAAAATAACTCTCAACGATGGTAAGATAGTAAAATGTGGGCTATTGTGACCTGAGTGTCACACAGACCACACATTGGTGCATCAGTCCCAGATAACAGGAAACGATGAGTTAAAAAACTGTAACTAAAGCGTAGTTTAGTTTGGACAACTTCCTCTTTCCGATCCTTACGAAAACAAGACGGCTAAAGTCCAACAGAAGGTTTTACTTGGAAAAAAACTTGTTTTCACGTTGTTCACTACTAGTCGATTGCCAACTGGCACGGAGACGAACCTTGAATACAGGACCATAGTCCATGTATGGAACAGGACAGCAGTGGTAGCTCCAGAGCAGAAAGATTAGCTGCGGTGTCGGCAAGCTCGTTTCTGCGAATATCAACATGGCCTGGTATCCAAAGCAAATGAATAGAAGTAGATGTTAAAAAGAAATGGGCTAATCTGTTTTGAACATTGGCAACAACAGGGTGAGAACTAAGGTGAAGCGATTCCAGAGTCAGTAGAGAACTAAGCGAGTCGGTATAAATAGAGCAATTCGAGTACTGCTCAGCTTCCATGTGATCCAGGGCAAGAGAAATGGCGTATATTTCAACAGTGAATACAGAAACTGTAGAGGGGATTCTGTGCACAACCATCAAACCAGAACAAGCCATAGCCGAGCCCACAGAATCACCTTATTTCGAATAACCGTTTAAATGGGAATGGATGAATGGTTGGAAAAATATTCAGTAAATAAAAGACGGCACTTCTAATCGGGAGTGTCTGCTTTTCTCTGGTTACTTTGAAAAAGGTCACATTTGGGGATGGTAACAAGCCATGGTAGAATAGGCTGACCAGTGGATACAGTAATGTCATCCAAAGACAGAACCAATTCATCCAACTGCTCATGGATATGAAGGCCAAAAGGAACAATGGCAGATCATCTGTTCTGAAAAAGCATGACCCCCTGAGGAAGGAAAACATACCCCCATGTGGGATACTGTGGTAAGGATCAATGTTTTAAGCATACAATAAAGACAGTGCGGGTCAAATGTACGAGAACACTGAACATTTGACCCATAGATGCTTGATGTGTGTTATAAAGATCAGCTTATGGTCAAATATAAGCCCCAAGAGCTTTGTCTGAGAGGCCACGGGAAACATTTTCACTGTCACGGAGTTCAGGATCGGGATGAATATCTCGTTGGCAGCAAAAATGCATGCAACCGGTTTTAGAGAGAAAAGTTAAAACCGTTTGCTTTGATCCACTTCAGTAAACGACTGAAGACAGTCTGTAGCTGCTGCTCAATAAACCGTATGTTCGACGACTGACAGGAAATGTGGAAGTTCTCGACATAAAGCCCGTTTGCAACAGTAAGAGGGAGTCAGTTGTTCAGTTATGATATTAATCTCTATACTGAAAAGTGTGACACTCGAAGCACAGCTCTGAGGAGCTTCAAGTTCCTGAAGAAAAGAACGAGAAAGTATCGAACCCACACATCTTGGAACAACCTGCCCTTTAAAACAATGATAACTAAAATGAATAAATAGCCAGGTAATCCATATAAGTGGAGATCTCGCAAAATGCCACACCTCCACGTAGAACCGTAAGCCTTCTCAAGGTCAAAATAATATTGAAACAAGATATTGTTCTTTGAGAAACAGTTCGCATATTGACGTTTCAAGTCGAATCAGGTGGTCCACGGTGGAGCGTTGTCCTCGGAACCCACACTGGGTGGGCGAGAGGAGATTGTTTGATTCGAGGAACCAAACAAGACAAGCATTAACCATCCTCTCTAAGACAGCTCGTCAAAGCAAGTGGACGGTAGTTTGAAGGAATCTTGGGATCCTTCGTAGGCTTGGAGAAAGGTAGGACAATAGCCTAACGCCATGCATCAGGAAGAATATTCTCCTTCCAGATTTAATTAAAAACAACCAGAATACCAAGAGATGCAAGAGATAGATGGCGAAGCATCTCGTATTGTATATCATCAGGCCCGACTAATGTACTGCCAAACTGATGAAGGGCTAGTTCAAGTTACACCAGTGTAAAGGGGTGATTATAGTCATAGAGACAATCAGCTTGAAAGAAAAGAGGTGATCGCTCTGCTTGGGTCTTGGTGGCTATGAAAATGGAGGATAAAACAGAAGTGCTAGATACCCGGCAAAAGCTTTCACAGAGAGTATCAGCAATCCTCTGGGCATCAGCTACTTCATCAGAGGCTACTGGCTATCAGAGGGCAAGGTTGAAAGGAGGACAGAATTATATTCCCCACTGATATTTCGAACCTTGTCCCATATGACTTTGAAACTGGTAGTAGAAGAGATGCTGGTTGTAAATTTAGTCCAAGACTCCTGGCTTTGATATCTTACCTGCCGAGCAAGTGCACCAGATATGGTGGAAAAGGTGTCGACGTTTTAGGAATACATTGAGCAGCTATAATACAGTTAGTCACTGCTGCCACGTGATCGTCTATAGATGGCTTACAGACGATGGCAGGATCAAGTTCTGCAAGAGCAGTGAAAGAGGGCCAGTTGGCTTGGTCCAGCTTCCACCAGCTATCAAAATAATAGGAAGATGATAACAGCCTCGTGGGTTACTGTCAACTTACTATGTAAAATGGGATAATAGTGAAGGGGAGCAAACTGAGAGATCATAACAGTAAAAGACTGACGAGGTACATGAAAATAAGTATAAGAACCATTACTGAAAAGAGAAAGGTTGTGATCAGAGGTCATACACTACAGAGCGGCCCCTTACATCAATATCAGCACTTCTCCAGAAGGGATGAGGTCCATTAAAGTCCCCGATGATTAAAAATGGAAACGACAACTGTTCAACGAGAGCATCAAGGTCTTATTGGTCACATATCTCCTCAGGAAACAGGTAGAGAGAACAAACGGTGATGGTATGACCCAAGGAAATACGGATAGCCACGGCCTCCAAGTGTGTGTCGAGTGGCAAAGGCAGGGTAAGCACATGCTGATCGACCAATAGTGCCACATCTCCATGCACTCGTCCATTACAAAGAGTATCATTTCTGCACAAAGAAAACTGCCGAAAGGTGATTGTATCTGCAGGTTTCAGAAATGTTTCCTCTAAGGAAAGACATACAGGATGATAAGAAGTACATCAGTGCTTTTATGTCAACCAAATTAGAACGTAAACCTTGACAGTGCCATTGTATCAAAGTGGTCATTTTTATTTATGTGTAGGCGAATTGGGTGGAGACCCCTTCTGTTTTCAATAACGTCTTTTTTCTGTATTTTCTTTATTCAAGGAAGGTCTATCGGCCTTCATTGATCCTATCCTGGGTCGATTTGGCAGGTCTCTGTCGTTGGAAGAGGATTCCAGCGACTGAGAACGTCTACGAATGATCATTTTGTATCGTGGGGCCGGAGAAGATGTAACCGAGGAAATACCCGTATCCGGAACCAAAGTAAGTAGATCTGGGAGATTGCTGGAATGAATGGTAGGGAAAGACATGGGTGTTGATGATGATTCATCAACTTTCTTAATCATGGAGGTCAAAAGACTTTTCATATAGTTTGAGAACGGTTCTTTTGGAGGCATGGAGCAATCTGTATGGACTCCCACTTTAGCAGTGGAATGAAGTTCAGCAACATATATCCGAAGTGAAATGATGGACAGTAACTTGCGAGCCTAAAGGTAAGTAATATTTTGAATCATTTTCAAACGTTGCACCTCTCTTTCGTCTGACCACTTAGGTCAAGAACGAAAGTAGGATGGGTTAGATCTGTTACAATTAACACAATGAGGATCTGTTTCACACTCATAGGCATAGTGGTCCTTGCCACCACAATGAGCACACGTCAAGGAACCACAACATGATGTCTTCAAGTGACCAAACCGCTGACATTGGAATCATCTAAGTGAGTTCAGAATATATATCCATACCTTGCAATTAAGATAACCTGCCTCGATGGTGGCTGGTGGATATGGTAATGTAAATATCAGAATGAAGATATTGGTCGGCATCGAAATTCGATCTTTGCAGGTAAAAATTCAAAGTAGCACAAGCAGTAACCTTAATTTGTATATCTCCATTCGTCTTCGAATGCAAGAGGAGTTCATTATGTTTAGGAGTAAATGTTTTCATCAACATATCACCAGAGCGAAGCTTTCTTACTGACTTAGAAGAGCCAGCAAGCTCCTCTACTCCTTCCTGAATAAAAAAGAAGAGACATTTACCCTTAAGGTTTATCTGAAAGAGAATGTAGAATAAGAAAATGAGATACAGGTGTTACAAAGATTGAAAATTGCTTCTCAGAATTTTTCAAGACGTAGTCGTTTACCTATAGACTGTTTTTCACTATTTTATTTAAATTTTTATTTGTGGATGCATAATAGAGAAAGTATATTTCGGTGCTCACTGCCAGCAACGCCAGGGGTTCGTAAACACCAACATCGAATACAACACCTATTGAGAACATCCAACTTGGTTGACTCTAGCCCAAGTGGATCAGCCGATTGACCTTAGGGTGGCTGCCCGTCTACAGGAATTCAAGGCTAAAGTGGTGTGTAAGGGTTGAACTCCTCAACCACCAGGATCCTCTCCTTTTTGTCACGGGTTGCCACACACGACAAACACGTGGGTGGATGTTTAGATCTCAGAGGAGGTGTACTAAAATAACAAAACCTTCTTTGGGAGGTCTTCTCATTATAAGTGATAAACATTTATCAATCACTCATAATAGCGATTAATTAACTATATTTTTAATAACCACCATAGACATTATTAGACAAGATTCATCATTGAACAAGGAGGCATTTATTGCGAAGCTTTGTTTAAGAAAACCGAAGACCGTAATAACCTAAAATGCGTATCCGCGAATGTGTTTCTGGTATGTGCAAACAAGGTATGATTCTTTCACTTTATAAATGAAGAACTGAATGCAATATTGGTCTCGAAAGATAGGTAAGACCTTTAATATTTCAAACAAAAGATAACCAATCTATATGAACAATTAACAAACTTGATACATAGATTGAAACAGATGTCTGTGTTGTGAAAATTGTAGATCCCCTAAAAATACTTCTTATACAAATTTTTCATGCTATAGCATGTTGATCTTCGAAACATACGAACACGTATGTAACCATGCATATTAAATATTTGTATTTCATGATACCAATGAAAAGTCCTGAATTTCGGAGGTTTTCACATTCGTAGACTGTGGAGTCAGACTCCCAGTTATTTAATCTTTGAGAGATTTGAATCTTCCAAATTATTATTGACCTTTATTTTAACTAATTGCTTTCTTTCTACCTATACAATCGATTCAAATAATACCTTATATGATATCAGTAAATCATTGTTATAGGTAACGACATTCGTTATACACAATGTCGAGCAAAAACAAAACATTTTAATCTACGCTTTACACAAATTTGTTATTTCCCTTTAAAGAAACTTGTTACGTGTAACAAGAGGATATAATTCAATGTCATTAGCCATACAAAAGTAAGTCCATTATATTTACAACGAAATGTAATATTTGTGAGGTTGTGTGAACGTTGAAAATCATCTAACAGTCTCACTTTTTTCACAGTTGCTAAAATTATGAGAACAGAGAAACATTGAATTTCTCTCAAATAGTTAAAATATTTAGCCATAGGTTTGAGTCTTTCAAATTTTCTATGTTTTTAACTATTATTACATTGATTACAGATAATTATGATGGCTTATAAAGCTAAAAATCAGACTTCGATACCTGCAGTTCAGCAGAGTTAAGTTAAATGTAGTATGACATAAATATCGATACAATACCACTCAGATACATGAAAAATATTAATATTCAAACAAATGTAAAATAACTTGCCGAAAGCATAGCTTATAATGAGTTTCCACGATAATCGTTTTAAAGTAACAAAATAATTCCAAAGAAGTTTGAACTGTGACTGGTCAGGGTTGTACTCAACTAACATCCGCAAAAATATATATATATATGCACTGGAATATTAATTATCTTAGCTATAAGTCAGTAGCTTACTGAATGCTGTTGAGGAAGTCAAGCGTCTTTCCGAATATAAAGCAAGACATTACACTTTCATAAAACAAGTATCAAAACTGACAAAATCGTTTACTAAGTATACAGCGAACTACTGCTTGAATCATTGTCCAAGACACAGAAAAGTATCCACGACTTATGCAAATATTTTAATACATCAATCAAACCCATTAATTCAAGAACTTGACTTTCGCTGTTTATGGCTCCTTGCACTTGTTTGCTGAAAGCTAAATATCCTAATATTTTGAAAAACCAGCGAGATATATTTCTACTGTATAAGTCAGTATGATAAATATTCACCTCTCCAGTGATTAGTTGTACTAATAGGAAACTACATTAAATGCTGTGACTTCTGTCACAGTTTTTTCCCTCTATTAACCTTTATGGTGTAACAGGCATTAATCAGTAATGTTTGATACTCTTGCGGGTGTCTTTACTATAACTTTTTATCACACTGTTTGAACATGATTTCGTTGCTACTTCATAATTGAGTTCACGAGAATATTTTACGTCGTGTATTTTTGTGTTTGTTTGTTCAGCTCTAACACGTGGGTTTCTATAGTTGCTGGATGTAAATGTTTCCCAGGATAAACGTTAAAAGTTAACACTTTTTTCAGTTTGTTTATGAAATGGTAATTCAAATATTTCAACTATCAAGGTGTGAGAAAACCCAGGATACTCACTTAATATAGATGAGTTGGATCATATAATTTTACGTGTCCTATAGATTATGTATACAGACTGTTAGATAAGAGAGCAATTAAGTCATATAATATCAGTTGACTCCGCAATAACTGATTCCACCTTTCATCTGCACTTATATATGCAGACGACCTCTTCTGCGGATACATCTATCTATTATTTATCTACAACCAATAAGTATTACACTGCGACACAACCCGTTTGGCTCCACCCCGACGATTTCACGTGGAATTTGGAAATAAGGCGTGACAACATGCTCGTGTCTGACCGCCATCCTATAGGAACGAGTATAAGACCAACAGTTCCAGAAAGCATGGCATCTCCTGTCGGTGAGTAAAAGGGTGTTCAGCCAACCAGGTCGACGTACTTCCGAAATTCTGAGAATGTAAGTATCCATGATGTTTTCTTTCTTTTTACTTAAATAAAATAGGTTTTATACTGTGTAGCAATATCAAACTAATCTGGCCATACTGTTATAATTTAAATATACAGTGTTTCATCTCATAAACAATGTGTTGCCTTATTAATACTATTTCAGGCTATTCAAATAGAACAGAGTTTACACTGTCAGGAACAAAAATTACAATTTATGCTGAAAACCCTAACGTTCTAGTTTTCCAATCGTAAAATGCGTTGTAATACTAGTCTGTGAAAAATCTGACTGGCACATAAGAATTGGTTCATTTGGTGAATATACTTTTTATAGTTATACGATATCCATATTAGTACTGTATCGAATTTTTTAAGAAAACGAAATTATGGTCATGTGCAGATAATATGTGTTACAGTTCTTTAAATATATTTTACTAGATGAACTTATTGATAAACACATATAGACAAGAAACAGTAGTATCTTCTGTTGTGTTGTTGATTTTTCTTAAATCAAAACTTGTAGTTTAAATCTGCACCTTAAAAGAGAACATAAAAAATGTGTTATTTCTGATATTTTCACGTCCAGACAAATACGCGTTAATATCAGGAACCTCAGATTACTGACATATGGCACTGTCAACAATAAAACATTCATATGTAACAGCCATTACTACAAGTAAAAAATATTCAAAATATAAGTCCACTGACAAACTACACCGTCAACAATAATATATTTACACGTAAGAGCCAACACTAGAAGTAAACAATATTCAAAATATAACATCCCTCATAAATTACACCATTAATGATAAAAGATTCATATGTAACAGCAATTGCTACAAGTAAGTCTTTTAAAATATCAGACTATTGGGAAACGAAACTGTCAACAATAAAACATTCATATATTAAGTAATAACCAACACCACGAGCAAAACACATGAAAAGTATAAGATGACAAACAAACTACACTGTCAATAATAAAAAAATTAATGTTAAATAATAGCCAACAATACAAGCTTTCTATTACTTCAACTGCTGAACCATGTTACACTGTACCTGTTTAATATAGTGAAATATAGTATAATTATCACTCTACAGTATATCTGTATTCGTTTTGGGCATAAGTGAATTTGATTTCAAAGTCTATGTATAACGTTTTTGATAATTTAATAGTCTCTAGCCAAACCTTATAAATATACATCATTTATTATATGTAATACGAGATTTCTAATCCAGCTTACTCTATAAAAAATACCGGACGCTGAATATCGACCAATTTAAAATTAGGTAGCCTTTACAACGTTATATACATAAAATACTGACCACTATAATCAGACTCGAAATTAGTTTCCAATTCATGTTGCCTCTGTTACAGTACAGATAATGAAACATTGTCAGCAAGCAACATTTATTGTATCGAATAAGTCAACAAAATCATAATATGATTACTCATAGGCTAACTACAGTGTATATGCTAGATGGTCAATGTGTTCATGTTGATTTGTTAGAAATTCTGTGTTTGTTTTTATTCGTTTTGTTATATATAAAAATTTGGTGAACTAACAGCACAATAGCTTAATTAAAAAGTTTTACAATATTGAGTTGTAGTGCCAAAAGTAAGCTCAAATTTTCCAAATAGTGTATCATATCAGCTAAGCCTTTCGTTACGTTTAGGATTAGACCAAATGCTTAAACAAGACTGCAAATAGGTGTACAACTATCAACGTTAAATTCAGTGTTCAAATAGTTTTAAGTGGTAAATAAATGTTAATTAATAAATATCCTTTTTGTATTGTAATATATATATTACGTACTTTCCTTAAAACAAATAAAAATGAACACTTATTGCTACCAAATATCTTTTATTCTCTGTACAGTCGAAAGAGTTGAAAATTAGTCTCGGAATGTCTACACTATGTATTATACTGCACCACAGTGGAAAGGATTAGTCTCTTTTTCATAATACGCAAATACTTTTATTCGCGATAAGATTTGATTTTTTTTGCGTAGTTTTCACAAAAACGTGATTAAATTATTTCTTCGAGAAATAAGTGAACAATAGGTGAAATTTGGAAGCACAGAAAACTTCCTTTCTATAATTTTCTTTAATCATTCAATAATGGTTTCTTGCCATTTTTGACGGGCTCTTATACTAGTAGTGAAATAAAGCAGAAAAGTTTTAATTGCCGTCCTATAATATATACAAATTTGCTTTCGTCTACGACATTTCAAAGTTACGGAAAGTTCAAGCAACTTCAAGGGCACAAAAAGCCATCGTAAAGACAACAATCTTGAAATGTAAACAATATTATCACAAAGAACTTCTGGTGCTTCACCAGATATTAGTAGAAAATAGGGAACAACTACTACTTTAAATAAATATTAGGGCACTGCATCTATTACATATACCACGTTCATCCACTATTTCATTCCTGATCATACGTGGGTATATCTAAACAATACAGTAAATTATACCCACCCTTAAAGTTCAAGACTTCTTTCTATTTTGTTATGTACTGTCTCATCGTGTAGCGATTTGAATCAAAGCAAGAGACGACGACGAAAAATAGGGTACAACATAGCTCCGCCTTTCGCTTATCACTTAGCCAATGACATTTTCAAAGCAGAAAGAAATATGGCTGCCTCCTCTCTGGTAGAAAAAGAGTAAAGACGTCGACAGACAGGAAGTGTGAAAGTGTAGGAGAAAACATAAAATGTAAGAGATGTCAAATAGAAACAGTTTTCTGTGGTAAACATTTTTCTTTCTTAATTTAGTCGGATGGTTAAAAGATGGTATAAGCATAGATTATCAAAACAAACTACATTCTTTGCCAAGATTCCGCCCTAAATAGACCCGTTTTACTTGATAATAAAAAGACGTAACTAACATATTTACATGTAAACCACATTACCAATGAATTCTATATTAGGCATTACGTCATTTAAATTCGAATATTTTTGGCATCTTTATGACGCAATAAACCCATATATGTTGCAGCAACTTGTTATCCTGGCCGTGTGTGTTTAGGCAGAAAACTAATAATGTACATCCAATTATCTAAGCACGTCAATTGACTAGTGAGTCACTGCGACGGTAAATATCTACAAAAAGATGTGTCATATATTACTATGGAAACTATAAATTATTAGAATGATGTGGTTTTCGTAAATGAACTCCACAATCTTTTTTTTCATTATTAATTCCTTGAATTTCTCCCTGTTTCCCAATACACAGATGTATAACTAAGCTGTTAATTATTGACAGATTTGATTGGGCGTTGCGTAGAGGTGGGCAGTCCGAACTGTAGAGCCGAGATTCCATGGTTTGCTTCTCGTTCCTGCAAAAATCACATTCAGCTCTTTATATCTATATTACAAAAGATGAAGCGTTGTCGATACATATTTTTCGCTGGCTATTTTATTTTCTCACTGTTCAAAATTAAGGAAAGGTGGCACAGAGAAACTCAGAATAACTAAAATGTTTAAAGTGAACACTTCATGTCATTTACACCTTTAAATATTTTTGAAGTTACAAATTCGTTTACGAATAAATCAAGCGTCACGAGTAATTATCGTTTCTGACAATTAACCACACACACAATTCAACCGAAGCCATTTTGTTATATTTCACAAACATCTAGGAGACTCAGCCTTTTTAAAATATTATATAAGACTATCATGGATGACTTACACCCTGAAAAGTTTCAGTTTTATAAACAATATTCCTGTGTGTTATTTCATATTTTAAAGTCCCCACTCCACGCTCTTGTAAATTTTTCTAATTCTAATTAGTTATAAATTATACAACACATACATTGTTTAAGGTTCACACACACTGTATAGCATTTAACACGGTACAACACATTGTTTAAGGTTCACACACACTGTATAGCATTTAACACGGTACAACACATTGTTTAAGGTTCACACACACTGTATAGCATTTAACACGGTACAACACATATATTGTTTAAGGTTTACTATACTGAATGGTAAACACAAGTAGTTTAGAGGCATTTGAAAATATCTTATTTTGAGCTAAAGAAAATCAAAACTGTTAACTACTACGTTTCTTATCTTCAAATGTACAACTGGATGTAATTAATACAAACAGAATTTATTCATTTTTATACTGGAAAATAAACCTTAAAACGATCTAGTATAATACGACCAAACATAACTACAAATGGCAGTTCAAAAAATAGCTGAGTGTCAAGGGATATTCTATTCGGATTGCAAGTAATTCGGTATCCTGAGCAATATAGTTATGTTATTAAATAGTTGTGTAATTGTAATTTGTAGTTATCCTAAAGTGAAAATAGTCATCCTGGCGACAATATAATTCTCATGAGTAGTAAGCATAAACAACTAATGCTATCTATAATATAGCATTGTGGTTAGTGTAGAATATTTGGGGCTACTTACAGTGAAAACATAATATTACTATCAAATTTTAAATCTCGCCATGCTCTGCTTATTTCTTAAAACACAAAACTCGTAAGTTAAGTAAAAATTACTCGGCCACCCTCATCGTGAAATGGCATGAGCACTTATCGCTTTCTTTGTTCTCAGACCATTAAAAGTATACTATTTTAGTTCCTGTCAGGAAAAATATATTGTACTGACCACAATCTTATTGTTTTTCTAGCTACTATAAATACAAACTGGTGAACAATGTCTCATATTTCAAGTCTATTTTTTCTTCTAATAGTTCTGAACCATAACACAGAATATACTGCTACCATAAATAATAGCTACGTTTATAGACTAGTTGTTTGCAGAACAGTTTCTACAGTATATCCTTTAGATATTTCACAGTACATAACAGTTATTTTAACGTCAGTACGTTTGGTGTTAAAATTAGTGAAAAAAATACAAATTTCGGTATCATTACAAACATTTTCATCGAAACTTTACTGAATCGTGATAAAGTTATTTCTAAACTTATTACATTATTATTACTATTAAATAATTATTACATTATGAATTTATACCTCTATATAGATGCCAGTTGTCTTCAACTATTCCGTACTATTAAATGCAAGAAAGTCTCGACACCATTACGTATATTATCAATGGAGATATCGCGGAGTGAGTCCGTCCCTTGGGTGGGATAAGTCGCCTGTAAGTACAGCAGTAACTGATAACTAACATTCTTCAAACCGTCAAGAGACTGTACAAACACGTGTTCTAACGTAAAAGAGAAAAGACATTTCAATTTCTCGCCAATGAGTATCCCGTACTTATGTTCATAACTGACAGCGAGCCGCTGTCCAGCGAACTCCTTATCGATTGATGGTTATTTGGAAACCTCTGGCTCGAAACGTTTCAAATTTAATCTTTCAAGAATTCTGCTACATCTATTACAAGTCGTGGAAAGTGGGTTTCACGTACAAATTATAATTATAAATCCATACGTTTACAGAAACTTTATTCTGGTGATCTGTCCATTCTTTCTTTATTATTACACAAGAACAATGTTTCATGTTGATAATTCCCATCCAACAAAAGATGAGTGTAAGGTTATTACATCACATAAAGAATTCAGTAAAAGTAATCAACTCTAAACATAAATGTCTACTATTAGTTATAGTTCAAAGTTTCAAATATTTCTAACAAAATAAAGCACGCATTTACAATACATTTAACAATTTAGTTTCATTTAAAGTACGTTTGTAATTAAAACTACGTGCACTCTTACTTTCGAAGCCTAATAAGTTTCTAAGAAATAGAAAGGCAAAGAGACTAAAAATATACTTAAATTTCAAAACTTATGAAACAATTACACATGTTGAGCCCTCGAAATGTCAAATCGTAAAAATATTAAATCAAAATTTATTTTAAAAGTCTCTTCAATATATTTTGTAGGCGTTTCAAAAGACGTTACAAAAGGTAACCTTAACATTTCAAAATACAATCTTCCCTTGGTATGTCACCTGAATGACAAATGTGTTTAATACGACGAACATTTTATTGCCCTTATTACGAAAAATACGATGGTCATTTTTTCTTTGAATATATTACGCAACTGGTATAAAAATGTTTTTTGTAAAATATATTTTAGTAAGTTATAATTGGGTATATTACCTAGAAGTAATATAACATAATTCTTTGATTTATTTTAACTGTTACCTAAAAGTATCAGTATTTAATTACAGAATTTAACCATATATACATGTATTAATAAATACATATCTGTTGCCTGAACATTACAATGATCAGCAAACGGTTAAAAGTATGCTCAATTCTGTAACCCTCCAATGCTTACGTAATAAAGACCCTCGCCTAACAGACAACTTTAATTCCACAAGGACGTAATTCAACCTTACTGACCTGATGTGCTTTTAGTTACATAATTTTGTGATAAACGAATGAAAAAAAGGAGTTTTAATCATTACGCTGAAAAATCAAACAAAACTTTAAAAACCAACCGTTTTATAATACAAGTTGTCTAGTCCTCAAGTGACAAAACAAACAAACGATCCACCCTAACAACCTCTTCCTCTACACGATACACAACTCTTCCTAGAAATCACGTGTATGTAAAGCACGTATTAAATTTCGTCAATTCTATATATCAGAAGTGAATTAGAAATGTTATAGTAGCTGTGTGTATTCGTGCAGTAGCACACGGTAAAATAAATTCCTTAAAAACGAATAGTTTCTCTTTAGAAAAAATGAGAAATACCATTCGTTGAACTCCTGTTTCGTTGACGTATATTTACCAAAGAAAGCCACCACAATCAACTTATAAAAATAAACCAGAATTTCTTATCACACGAGACGTTTCAATAATCCTTCATAAAAATAAAATTTATCTAATTATTCACAATGCTGCATTAGAAATAATATAGTAAAACGATTGATCAAAAATCAATAGTATCAATATTCGCTCGGGATACGAGCTTATGTTTATAGAACTGCACTATTTGCTCCGGAATACATTTAACGACTACATGGTATTAATTATGTAACAAACATTTTGGTGCCGAGTAATAAAAAGTACAAGTTCACTAAAGTACTAATTTGTATAAAATCGTAAATAAACCGTCAACTTCTATCAACATGTGTTAAACTTATTCCTCAACCAAAGCAGGAGTTCTGTAATCTGTCAAAATAAGGAATGTGCTTCATAAGCAAGTGTGTGATTTAAAAGGAGGAAAAAAAAATAGAAACCCCGTGAAGCGTGAAATGTGATCAATCATAACACATCTAATACGGAATTCAACGATGAAGCGGAAATCTTAGCTAAGCCTAGTTTTAGGTGTCTGGAAGTTTGGTTGGATTTTAAAGTTCTTTGTTTCTTAAGTCTCATTCTCCTAAAACTTTAAATTTTCAAACTGATAGAAAGACTGAATCGTAAAGAGATTGACAATGCAAGCAAACTGACAGAACCGTTACACCATATAACGTAACTTCCCAGAAACAAAACTCAAGATTTATTACTTTTTCTAAACACCTACCTCTCCAGTACTGGTATCCCACAAGGGTAACCGTCTATATTTGGGGAGAATAGGGCGACAAGACGTCCGGTGAGGAGGCACAGCTTCCCCTTATCTTTACGTATACATGAAATGGCATCGAGAAAAAAAAAACGTGGGAAACTGTGTTGATATGTTGGTTAATCCAACCGACTGACAAGTAACTGTAACGTAGGTACCGAGTTGGGTACAGTACAAGTCATCACCTAAGCGTCAAGACGAGTGCTAATAAAAAATATACACGTTTATACTTATCTCCAGTAAACTGTTATTTTAAATTCTGTTCGGTGACGAGCTGCACAACGCACGAAAACAAGGAATTTCATTGCTTAGTCTGCGAAAAAGTCAACATACACACTTACAAGGAAGTTACATCGTGGTCAACATACACACTTACAAGGAAGTTACATCGTGGTCAACATACACACCTACAAGGAAGTTACATCGTGGATACGAAAGAATGGACGTTAAATACACCACGGTTATATGCGGTTACCTAAACAGGCATAAAACCATCCAGGGAAAATAATTAACCACAAATATGTGTACACAATTAAAACATATTCCTATCTCTGTTATCAAACCTTTAAGGACTCTCCTGTTAATTCATCAAAAGAATGCTTTCTGTAAAGGAATTTTGTTTGAAAGAGAAAAAAGACAGGTATAATTTGTATTATATATAACAGTTAGAGGGCAAGACAACAATTGATAGCGTGATCTGATAACGTTAAGTTTAAAAATACAAGAGCGCTAGTCACGTAACATCTCGGCAGGCGAGCTCCATCGAAGGGTCTAACGTCAAGTTGAGTAACTTCTACTGGTCTATTATAAAAATAGTTTGGATTTTAGATTAGCTTTTAGTTGTAAATAAACAAAAGTAAATACGTCACAGCTTGTTTTCAAGCGCAATAGGCTATTTATGTTATGTTCACCGCAAGGATCAAACCTTGCATTCTGAACACAGACTGCCACTGAGAAACTGGGGAGCAACCTAGCATCTTACAATCACTGTGATAAAAACATGTACAGTGATATACCTTGTCCGTTGACAAACGACTGGTTCCTCTAGAAATTATTATTATAAAATTCACAAGTGCAATATACAAGGTAGGTAAGGTGATAATTCGAGGTTACAACCTCCGTTATGTTTCAGTGGGATGTAACAACAATAACATAGTGGGCAAGCTTCCTGAGAATATAGTGAAATGAAATCACAGCTCAAGCCTACAGTTTGATATTAAACATCGTTATAAGCTGTAAAGAAAGTGCACGAAGATAATTATACATTACAAATGCCATCCTTCGTTCTATATACACAAAATTTTAATTGTTTTTGGGTTCCAATAAACAGTTTCATTATGGTTATATATATTTATGTTCAGTCTCTTTCTTTCACGAAATTAGGAAAAGTCAGTAAACTCATAATTAGTTGGTAATAAATATCTTGTTTAGTATTCTATTTTATTAAGCAGACATGCCCGTTTACTTTTAAGTCAAATCAATTTACAACACATGTTTGGAAGGGGTTGTGTAACTGAGTTTCGCAATGTAGTTACACAACCCCTTCCAAACATGTGGTCAGCTTCCGGTCAGTTTACGACACAGTTACACATAGAAGTAATTTGGGTGATAGTCTGGAATGACAAACATAACCTACAAGTGTTGGCCTTATTTAAAGTATCGTACAATAACAGCCTATAGGTGTTAGCATTATTAACAGTATGGTACTGTAATAACCTATAGTTGTTATATTATAATAACCTATCTTATTACAGTAACATATAGGTGTTGTCCAGTACTATAATAATCTGCAGAAATTAACTTTATTTAGAGTCTAATACTATAATAACTTATAGGTGTTAGATTTATTAACACCCTGGTATTATAATAACTAACAAATTTTAGCTTCATTTGCAACCTGGTACTCTAACAACATATATAGGTGTTAGCCTTACTTGCAACCTAGTACTATAACAACATTTATAGTTCTTAGCCTTACTTGCAATCTGGTACTATAACAACATTTATAGTTCTTAGCCTTACTTGCAACCTGGAACTATAACAACATATACAGTTTTTAGCCTTATTTGCAACCTGGTACTACAATAACATATATAGTTCTTAGCCTTACTTGCAACCTGGTACTACAACAACATTTATAGTTCTTAGCCTTACTTGCAACCTGGAACTATAACAACATATACAGTTTTTAGCCTTATTTGCAACCTGGTACTACAATAACATATATAGTTATTAGCCTTATTTGCACATAGGTGCTAGCTTTATTTGCATTTTGGACAATAACAGATAGTAGCCCTTCCGGTAAATATTTCCACTATTCAAAGTTTCACGTTAGTTTATACAACCTATTGGTCTACAGTTTTATACTTCTTTCTGAGTCACTCATAATTATAGTAATGGCTCTGATAGACTTTGCCTCTGAGTCACCCATAATTATAGTAATGGCTCTGATACATTTTACCTTTGAATCACCCATAATTATGGTAATGGTTCTGATAGATTTTACTTCTGAATCACCAATAATTATAGTAATGGCTCTGATAGACTTTGTAAAGCGAGACAAAGTTTACAGAAACAGGTAGGAAAAGTCCACTAAATTAAAAACTCTACTCTGCTTAGTCTGCCTGAAATACCCCTGAAACTCTACTTCTAAACAGACTTAGTACAAGCGCACATTAGTTTTTGCCACTTATCTGTTTTTTTTTATTAAAGTTTACTCATGAATTGATGAATCGTAAACTGTTATAGTTTAACTATACAATAACTCCTTTCATGAATTGCTGAATCCTAAGCTTTTCAACATTATAGTTTGACTTTCACAGTACCATCTTCTTTAACTTCTACAGATTAGTAACTGTAGAATGCTTCTCTTAGACTGGTTCATGCAGCCGTTTTATAAGAATAGTCCAGATCCAGTACAGCTTTGTATCATTTTCAAGCCGCATCTTATGATATGTAAAAAATTGGTAGGTTCTAGGTCCACGTACTAAAGATTTGGTACTACAACCTTATAGTTTGTAGTTAGCATTATTTGCAACCTCGTACTATAACAACACATAGGTGCTAGCTATGTCAGTACTAGTTCTTATAGTTCTTAGCCTTACTTGCAACCTGGTACTATAACAACATTTATAGTTCTTAGCCTTATTTGCAACCTGGTACTACAATAACATATATAGTTATTTCCGTTTTGTAAACAGAAGATCCCTCAGCAGAGATCCCGACAAGAGCAGACATAAAAACACGTAACATTTTCCATGACTAGCTATACTTGTCGCAATGGAATATTCGGTATCAGCTGTGTTCTTGAGGACCTACCTCCATGCGATATTAGCTGTGTTCTTAACTTACCTCCAAAGTTAATAGATCACAATAAAGTGAAGACTTAATACACGCGCACTTAAATCTGTAAACAATAAAGTGTTTTTCTAAAGCAGTGTTTCTCAAACGTTAAGTTTCCTGTGCCACTTTTGACACTTCAGCCTTATCTATATTGCATCTGGTGTGGGAGGTAGTTAGCGATATGTGAGGAAAGAAGATAACATTGTACTGAAGCTTAAGAACTTTATTAATGTTGTTCATTCAATGTCGTTGTAAACTAATAATCATTACATTCCAATCTGTATATAAACCTGGAAATAAACAACTTGATGATTGTCCAATGGGATATCTGGGTTGTGACTAAACAGTAAAACAAGGATATCTTGTTCTATGTTGGTGAGATTTAAGACGTAGGTACAGCTCCATGTCAGTAAGACGATTTCGAGCTCAGGAGTAAAACATTTTCAAACGGGTATCCCACTTTCTTTCTACCCCTGCCGTGTACCACGTGGTGTGGTGCATGCACCACACTTTGACAAACACCGATCTACTGTATGTTATTCGTCATAAGTGTCAGTGTGTATTTTAGTCGCGTCGAACGTGTCCAGTTAATAAGTAATATTCAAAGGTCGAAGACAAGCGTTGATTTTAAACATATTCTACCTTCTATTGGTCGTATTCATAAAGAATACTTTGAATATTTCAAAATAATATAATACAAAAACTTGATTCAGTATCCAATTGGTAGCTGACTAAACACGAAAACAAAATAACAGAGGCAGTGATATAAATATTACCATCATGTATATGGTTAGAAACCTGTGTACTAATGTTTAACAGGAATTTTGTGACAGATATGTGTGACGAAACTTCTAGCTTTCTAACCAACTTCTTATGTAAACAAGTTACCTGTTAATGGATATTTTTCTGAATTGCATATTCGAAGTATCAGATTTTATTTTCAGCACAACTGTAACGTGTGTATACACACAATCGATTTTCCATCCAAATTACATACATTCATTGAACACACATAGACAACTGTAGTAATATACTTTTTACGTACATTCACTGAACACACACACAACTAGAGTACTTTTTTTTTGGAATTTCGCACAAAGCTACTCGAGGGCTATCTGTGCTAGCCATCCCTAATTTAGCAGTGTAAGACTAGAGGGAAGGCAGCTAGTCATCACCACCCACCGCCAACTCTTGGGCTACTCTTTACCAACGAATAGTGGGATTGACCGTAATATTAAAACGCCCACACGGCTGGGAGGGCGAGCATGTTTGGCGCGACTCGGGCGCGAACCCGCGACCCTCAGATTACGAAGCGCACGCCTTAACGCGCTAGGCCATGCCAAGCTCCACTATAGTAATTACTTGTTACCTACAGTTACTGAACACACACATAGACAACTGTAGTAACATACTTGTTACATACAGTTACTCAACACACACATAGACAACTGTAGTAACATAGTTGTTACATACAGTTACTCAACACACACATAGACAATTGTAGTAATATACTTGTTGCTTTAGAATATATATATGTATACAGAGAGATATTAACGATTAACAAATACAGTACAACCTTGAAAATTTGGGGAAGTAAATTTTTAATAGACTGAGATAAAAGCTTTTGTGTTTATGTATGCAATATTTCATTGATTTTGTTTAACCACAGTAAACCTGTATTCATGCTGGATTTCATGAATATGTAGCAGTTACGTCACTTATGTACTCTTCTGAATTATTCAGCGGTTTAATATTCTAAAAGTAAATATGAAAAGTAATACATCTTTCAACTGACAACTTGCCACTGAGTTTTATTGGTTCGAAGAACGTCACCCCTCAGCAGAGATCCCGACAAGAGCAGACAGAAAAAACAAAACAGGTCGTCTTAATGCTAATTTAAATTTTCTTTAAAGCCATTTTACTGTCTGGCACCTAAAGTTATTTTGACCGTAAACTTATTTTACCGATAGATATTTGAGGCCATTTTGACCTAAAACTACTTTACTGACCAAATATTTTACTAGTCTGATTGGTTACTAATAACCAATCTATAGTTCAATACATTCCTATCATTCTTTATTTCAATTTTGTGAATACATGGATTTATGAAAATAGGTACTTATAGCCCTTTTATTATGCGCAACATTAATATATTATGTTCTAAAGCTAATATAACGGTCAGTAATTTATTCCTTAAACTTATATTTTGACTCATACATGTGGTTATTTTACTTTCATAATATATCCTGAAATCGGCACATTTTATTCGTAATAAAACTCTGACCACGTTAAAAAAGTTGGCTGTAGTCTAAATTAAGTCATAACTTACATATCAGCGATTCATTATTGACCGTAAATTTATTTTATAGATAGAGGTACACCCGGCAGCACGAGTCCTGCTCTGTTGAGCACGTGTCAGTTAGACGTAAGATAAACAGCTTGAAATGGACTGAAAAATTGGCCCGATCAAAAACAGACACGTTGTTTCGCCTTCAGAAATGACAGAAACCAATATATTTAAAATATGCTTCGAACTTTTCAATACTATGGACCTTTATGGTTTTACCTAATATGGTATACAAACAGCTGAGGTGTTTGGAGCGTAAGAATGTTATTAAAAAACGAGTTCTGGCATGAGCGTCATGAAATTACAGAAACGCTTAAATCGGCTTCGTGACATGAAATAGAGGGTTTTATCATAGCGGCTTAGATTTAATACAAAATTGAAACATACGATATCTAAACATTCACAAGATATAAAATAATCATTGTACATATGAATTCCAACTCAACACAATGAAACCAGGTTTTCTTGCAGGAAGGCATCTCACAATGAACTTAAAAGATTAAAAAATATGTTATATGTATCAAGCTGCAATGCCACGAGCCCTGAGTATAAATAAAGCATGTAATAACAGAACATAAGCAGACATTATATATAATACAGTTAGTTACATGCCTGGTTGTCATTTCTTTGTTCAGTGATTTTTTTTTTGTTTCTATGATACAGTTATTAGTAAGACTGGCTTAAATGGGCATTTATGTATTTTAATTCGTATTTTAATTTTAATTCTGTTTTCACAACTTTTTGCGCCTTTACGCTAAAATTATTACATTTATACCACATCACGTGACTTCTCCAACCCATTTTTCCTGTTAACTTCAACTTTTAGGGTTGCTTTTATATTTCCACGGGTCACTCAACACTGATAATTGCTGATAACTACAGCTTTGAAGACGACTTTATAGTCAGGTGTTCACATTTCATTTCTCTGTTAATTTATTATTATTATTATTATATGGTTTCACAACCAGAAAAACCAGTTCACCAAGACTGACACGAAGCTGACTTGTAACATGTTATAAAAGTCAAAGATAAATATACTGTATTAATCCACTGAAATGAAGTTTATATCAAATTTGTTAGTAATTTAACAAACAAAATAGATAATTTTAATCCGCTGAAAGAGTTTATATCGAATATGTTAATACTCTAAAAAGCACTTTAAATTTAAAGTATTAATCCACTAAAATAAGGTTTATATCAAATATATTACTTCTATAAGAGATGCAATAGATAAAACCCATTTAGAAACGTACATAATGATGCACGAAATGGTCACAAAAACAAATATAATTAAAGACAAACTTACAGCAACATCAAACTTTATCACGTTTGGTAACAACACATTAGAATAATTACTAATTAGTAACTTATTTTTCGTCACTAATCACCAATTAATTATTAGCCTTGAGTTATCATGTGTATAACTAATAATTGACAACAAAGAAACAAACTTAAAGCAAATTTGATGGTCCCTTTTATCTATATCATATTATAAATTTACCAGAAATGTGTTGCCAGGGTTCTTCTACTGCTATACAAGTTTCGACTTGTTTCTTAGGCTTAAATAGTGTTCTACTTTCATCAACTAAGAATAACAAGCAATCTCTCTAACTTAAACCAATTTTTATTCTCGAATTTTTCTTGTTGAATAAGACATTGAATTTTTTTATTCCAACAAATACTCCTTACAAAAAGTATTTTTCTATTTAAATTATAGACACAAACAAGAACATGTGCCGCTAAGCACATAGTTACACACGGCTATTGTGATGCTTTTAAATGGGAACTATTCCAACAACAATGCCCTATATTTTTATAATTATGAAAGGAAATTTTCACTTGTTAAAAAAATACATATCCTAATAAGAAAATTATACTTTGACAGAACCGCTGATATATCGGTATGAATGAGTCCATGACGTTGCTGTTATATACACAGAACGTTTTAAACCGAAAATTATTCTAGGCATGCATATCAAGTCGTCAGTTAGTGGGTTTTGTATTCCTGCCACAATGCCCATACCATTTTTACTTCTTTCAAACAGGGCCTGGCATGGCCGAGCGCGTTAAGGCGTGCGCTCGTAATCCGAGGGTCGCGGGTTCGCGCCCGCGTCGCGCTAAACATGCTCGCCCTCCCAGCCGTGGGGGTGTATAATGTGACGGTCAATCCCACTATTCGTTGGTAAAAGAGTAGCCCAAGAGTTGGCGGTGGGTGGTGATGACTAGCTGCCTTCCCTCTAGTCTTACACTGCTAAATTAGGGACGGCTAGCACAGATAGCCCTCGAGTAGCTTTGTGCGAAACTCCAAAACAAACAAACAAACAAATTCTTTCAAACAAATCAAGATAAAATGAAGGCATCATACTTTCCCGTTTGATGATAAAGAAGATAAAGAAACTTACAATTTCAAAGGAGCACTTTCGTACAACATTATGTTAAAGCCTAAGTTACTAGAGCGTTAATTATTACATGCTCAAAACTGAACATAATATAAACATAAAACAGCGTAGAACATAAAAAGTCCTACTCACTAGGAGAAAAAAAACAACACAAGTGTAGATAATGAAAGCGCCAGAAACATTAGAAGTGTAGCACAACGTCTTAATAGTCTAGGCTAGGGGTGGGCAACTACATGACTACTGGTCACATGTGGCCAGTGAGTGGATAGTACAATTGTGGCTAGCTCGAGTTTAGGATTCAACATTTTCCATCATTTATTTTTTGTCGAAAATTTGGTAATCAGCAACTGCACTACCTCACGTCATCTAATGTCGCGCGCTTCTTCACTGCTGCAGACTCCGTTCACTTTCTAACGTCAGTTTGGTTTAGATGTTTGTTATTGAGTGTGCGTTGTTTTGCATGCGCTTGCAAACATATTTTTATTGTGCAACTTTCAAGTGTTTAAGTATATTTTGTTTTTAATCCCATAATATAGATAAGTGGATAATTCGAAAACGAAAGAATCCAGATGATGGTGAATACTCAAAAAATAAAGACCAAAATTAATTGATTCTGGCATTACTGCCGAAAAGAGAATGATGCGTGACTAGAAAACTATGTTTATTTTGAATTTCGCGCAAAAACCTAAGTTACTAGAGCCGTCCCTAATTTAGCAGTATAAAACTAGAGGAAAGGCAGTTAGTCATAACCACCCACCGCCAACTCTTGGGCTACTCTTTTACCAACGAATAGTTGGATTGACCGTCACACTATAACGCTCCCACGGCTGAAAAGACGAGCAAGTTTGGTACGACAGTGATTCGAACCCGTGACCCTCAGATTACGAGTCGAACGACTTAACACACCTACCTGACCATGCCGGGCTGGAAAAACTTGAAACAAGAAATTTAATGAAAGTTAGGAGCTGATGATACTTGCAGCGATTGAAGCAAATAATAAGCCACTGTGTCTTTTGTGGAACAAAGTTTTTAGGAATAATAAAGTATACAACCTTAAGCAACAGTTTAACAATTTTTACAACGAATTTGATGTAAGATTTCCAGTTAATAATAAAAATCGTATGAATGAAATTAGCCGTCTGAAAGCACAACTACATAAACAAAAGGGAGGCCTAAAAATATTTTTATCATCGACAGAACAAGTTACGTTCGCTTGGATTCTAGCTCAAAAAATAAATCATTTTCTGATGCTGAACCAGTAAACGAAATACTGATTGAAACACTATTGGAAAATTATGATTCAAAAATAAGAGATAATTTTCTTCAAAAGGTAAATAATTTGCAATTACGTCGAAGAACGTCCGCAGGATGCTAGAGTAAGCGATAGACATAGAAAATCAGTTGCTTGATCAACTAAAGGACTGTTTGTATATTTCTTTAGCACTAGATGAGTCAACAGATGTTTGTGACACTGCACAGTTGATATTTTGAGTTCGATATGTAACTTCAGATCTTCAAGTGAAGGAGGAAATGCTTGGCCTCTGTGGATTACGAGATCAAACATGTGAAAATTTTCTTGAAATTTCATAAAAATCCAACCTGAATTTAAAAAAACAACAACTGGTTTCTGTTACAAAAGATGGTGCTCCCGCCAAGACTGACGCGAAATTAGGATTTGTTTATCTTTTGAAGCAGCATTGAATTGAAAAAAATGTGAAGTCCATGTTGTCATCTTTCCATTGCATTTTGCATCAGATAAACTTTTGTGCTCAAATGTCTAAAAATGGTGAATTGGAAAATTTGATAGACACTGTTGCAAAAATTGTGGATTATATTAGAAGTGGAAGTTCTCTCAACCATCGACAGTTTTTGAGTCCTTGAAGAAAAGCAGTGACTATACTTTTGATTATCTTACTGATTTTGCAAAGGTAAGATTGTTAAGTGGAGGAAATGCCTTGAAACGATTTACTTCCTTATTTCCTCAAATAAAAAAGTGTTTTGTTGAAAAAGGTGAGATTGAAAATTTCCCTGAAATTGAAATCTTGTCATAACAGCGTGATATGCACCTTCTGTGTGACATGATGGTTCACTTGAATAATTTGAATACGAAACTTCAGGGAAGAGGTAAAATAATAAGCGAGCAATCACAGTCTATTCATGACTTTCAGTTAAAGCTAAACATCTTTGTGGAACAATTACAAAACAATGATTTGAATCACTTTACAAAGTTGAATAGTTTTCTAAAAAATAATAAGGACTATGATTTCTCTGACGCTAAAGATGATCTCTGTATAAACTGGATCAAAAATCTATCACAAACATTTGAAACACGTTTCTCCGAATTTAAATTTTTTTAGATTGATATTTGAATTTTTACTTGATCCATTTCAGTTTGACTTAGAAAATTTCAGTAAGGAAATTACATATTTTTTGTCTGTGAATAAGTGTGGATTTGAAGACGAGATGCTTACCCTGCAAAGTGTGAACACATAAAAGGTAAAAAGATGTTCTATCAGAGAGACCTGGCTCACTATTTTGAAGCCCGCCCCTGCTGATACAGCGGTAAGTCTACGTATTTCCACCCTAAAACCAGGGCTTCGATTCCCGTCGGTGGGCTCATCAGATAGCCCGATGTGGCTTTACTATAAGAAAGCTCACTATTCTAATAAATGAGAGTCTTCCAAATTTAAAGATATAAATTTCAAAATTATTTTCCATGTTTGGATCCATATGTATATGGGAGTCAACATTTTCTATGATAGATTTTCTCAAGTCTAGATACAGAACTCGGCTTACTGACACAAATTTAGAAGCAGAACTAAGATGCTCATTGAACACAGATATTAAACCAAATTTTACAAAATGTGTTGATAAAAAACCCCATCAATTTTCACATTGAATGTTAGTTGAAATGTAATTATTTTGATTAAACTAACATCTTTCTCTTTTTTATTTTTGAATAGTGTGGCCAACGTTGTTTTCATTAGCCACAGTTGTAGACACTTTGAAAAATAAGTTGCCAACCACTAGTCCAGGCTAACCTCAGACAACCAACACAATGTGGGATAACAATCAGTGATGTCGAGAAACTCACTTGTTGAGAATTTTATATGCAAAAACGGCTCGTTTGGTTGAGAAAATATTTTACATAGAAGAGCGAACAACGTTTCGATCTTCTTTAGTCATCGTCAGGTTCACAAAGAAAGAGGTAACTGACCGGACGCTGACCACATGTTTGGAAGGAGTTGTGCAACTGACTGTCACAATGTAGAGGGCGGTATTAGATGTTTGAATTTATTCAAAAACCAGGCACAAAACTGAGATCTATACTATGTAAGAACTACACTGATAAACACCACACCAACATTATTTATAAAATACAATGTGATAACTGCCACGACTTCTATATTGGAGAAACAAGTAGAAAAATGGAAACCAGATTCAAAGAACATAAAAAGTCACCTTCACACGTTTTCGAACACTGCAAGTCAAATAAACACAACATAACCATAGAAAACACTCAAATACTAAATAAAGAAACAACATAAACAAACGCAAAATTAAAGAAGCCTTACTTATACAACAACTTAAACCCAAAATAAACCAATATAAAGGAACGCCATTATACCTGTATTAATATTATAGATAAAATTATATATTCAAACATCTAATACCGCCCTCTACATTGCGACACTCAGTTACTCAACCCCTTCTAAACATGTGGTCAGCTTCCGGTCAGTTACCTCTTTCTTTGTAAACCTGACGATGACCGAAGGTCGAAACGTTGTTCGCTCTTCTATGTAAAATATTTTCTCATCCCAAACGAGCCCTTTTTGCATATGAAAAACAATGTGGGATAGTCATGAAGCACGAGTCACCATGTGAAAAACAAAATGTTGGGTTTCTCATTGGGTAAACAACATGCCATATTAGTGACGTTATTATTTCAATATGCATGACTTATTCGGTTTACTCTCTTGGTATTGAGGCCCGTAATGTTATTATTTCAACAGATTAGGGACGCCATGTTTTAATTCCCATAAATCATAAAAGTAACACTGACTTCTAGGAATAAAGTTAGGTGTTGAAAGAACAAAAGTTTGGAGTTTCCTATAGAGTAAAAACGTATTTAGAAATTCTAGGCCTATTATAAGTACTATATTTACAAGTGTAAAGGTATGTTTGACACAGACTCCCAAAAGTAATCTTCGTTATCAATATAATGATAGGTCTCAAACTGACACTTAAAGTAATGTACGTTATTAGCTTAATTTATGTTTCACACTTGTAAGAACCATAAGTTAACATTCGTTTTACAACTGTAAAGGTATGTTGCAAAGGGACTTATAAATAACTGTATATTTCAAAGTGACACAAAAATTAATATTCGTTATTATTACTGTATACCATACTAACGACGGCTGTTGGTCGAAATTAACACAACAGTTTTCTGACTAACATTTTAAAGTAAAAAAAAATTTATCTTATCTTGCTTATTGAATAAATAGTCTAAGCACAGAAGTATTCTTAAGCTAAACAATAAACACAATTTCCTTTTCACTGACTAAGATTCTAAATGAACTTAAGAAATATTTCATTGTGGTTATATTATATTACATGAAAAGTACTGATTCATCATCTATCAAGAGCCTATAGGATATATTCATTGACTTAGCTTGTATTTTTATTTTTCACCGGTTTCCCCTGCAGTTCCTAATTTCACTCTCTAAGTTTCAGCAATTTTATGTACTTTAGCTACAATTTGCATCTAGCTCACTCAAAATCCTCTTCACGGTTCCAAGAAATTATATGCAAATATGAAGGCTAAAACTTGTATTCCCCCTTTTCAAATTCCTCAATACGTTAGTGGAAATAATTCATTTGTGCTGTTTTTAAATTAAATAAAAAGTGTTGATGCATCATTTGTATAGACCCTGAATGAGTTCATAAATAATACATTGAGGCTATTTTTATTTTAGATAAAAAGTGTTGATTATCATTTGTATAGATCCTGAATGAGTTCATAAAAATTCATTGAGATTATTTTTATTTTGGATAAAAAAGTGTTGGTTATCATTTGTATAGATCCTCAATGAGTTCATAAGAAATAATTCATTGAGACTATTTTTATTTTGGATAAAAAGTGTTGATTATCATTTGTATAGATCCTAAATTAGTTTATAAGAAATAATAACTATTACTATAAAAAGAGGTAATTATCTATTTATACAAATCACTTGTTAGGCCTCACTTAAAATGATGTGTACAGTTTTGACCTTATCGCAAGAAGTACACCTTATTAGAAATGGTTCAGAGATTGACCATTATGATGATTCTGGGAATGAAAATATTGAAAGGATAAATCAAGATATTTTGAAAAAAATAAGGATAAAGTGTAACGTGACTTTCTGGGAATGGATAGGGTGCAAACCTTAAATTATCTCGTACTTTACGATAATGGTAACAAACAAGTCTTGAGGACAAAAGTTTAGAAAAATGTAAGCTTCTTTCTAGTTGTTAGTTTTGTTTTTCCAAATGTTTGCCAGGTGGGCAGAGGTGAAGCTGATAGATTGGCATATTACAAAAGTTTAATGAAATATCTAGAGACTTTCTGAAGAAATAAAATATGTAATTGTATTGTGGCCCTTGAAGAATCAAATGAACCTTTTGTTTCTTATGTTAAATAAGCCCATAATAGTAATTCACTACGACGTGCAATGGTTAAATGTTGATTTATATTTTCTGTAAACTCTAGATAAGATAACAATAACAATTCACTATTAATGTGCTATGTTGGATGAACAGTGTTGATGGGTGATTTCTGAATACTTTAAATCTTAAGAACCAACTCCCATTATCAATACTAAGTTAGTGGAGAGTGTTCACTTTAAATTAGAATATTGTACATCACTCGAGCTATCTTACCTGAATAATAAGCCACACTGAAACTCCTTGCTCCTCTGTGTGCCACGGAATAATATAAATGAGGTATGCTATCATAATATGAACTATATATGTAATTAGGCTTCACTAAACTCCGATTCATTGAGTCGTACTCCGTCCCAGCTTTCCCGCTAAATCACTCGCGTTGTTCCGCTGGAGCCGACAAACAACCTCGTGGAACTGCTGATAAAAGACACGGCACTTTCACAGTGATGATAACTCTCACTGTTTCAGTATCACTAACAGAAGATTAATTTAAAATTCAATTTCAAGGTATAGGAGAAATATTTATAACAAATAATGTGTGCTCTCCAGTTGATTTGACCGTTTTTCAACCACGATGACAAAGTTTCGTAGCATCACAGCATACTGGCCGGTCTCCATGCCTGCGGATATCCTAACTCATGAGCACTCATAAAAAATATCTTCCTGTCCCCTTATCTCCCTCCCCTTCCCTTCGCCCTTCAATCCTAGTGCGTAAAAAAAAGTATCCCAGCTTGAACCCAGGCGGTACCAAATACATAACAGTCAGGGTGGGGTTGTGAAAATATAAGATAGAGAGTGGGATCGAACGTGGAATATATAACAAAGGAATTAAAAATTTAGATTATGATAAAAATTATTTTATTGGATTTTTCTAAATTGCCAAATATTAGTTCTGCTTATCATATTCTAATTTGAACTATTGTGAATTGGCCTGTGACTATTCTAAACCGTTGACACTGGAGAAAAGCCATAATCTCTGACCGATATAGTAGTTCTGATGTACACGTACTACTTAGGTTTTCTCTCTAACTCCATCTGGTTTACTATAATTTCTCAAATCTACAGGTACATTTCGTTATCGCTGTCTGTGTATTTACGTGACATTAGACGCCACCTGTGAACAGAGGTATACATGACATAAAATACAGAAAACACAAACGAGCCCACGTGTGTGCGACATAAATAACAAAGAAAGCCTATATTTCAATAATTTTTAATAAATATCTTACCAGTTATTTGATGCTCTTCTCCACTTCAAAATATCAAGTGTCAATGTCCAGGATGCTGCACAAAAAACAAACATATTAAAAGCTGGCTTTTTTTAGAAGTAGGTAGTTCATTATTTTTCCATAAACGTTTAAGAAACTACAATTGGCGCAGTAATTATTAATTACCAGGAAGTTAGCGTACTGTTCGTTTTTACAGGATTGTCCCCAAATTATATTTACACACTAATAATAATTCAATTTATTAATGTTTGAGTTTAAGCATTTCTCGCACTCTGACTAAGAGTGTAACGAGTTTTGGTATCAAAAGTTATGAGCACAGAAGTGTGGGCGATAAGATATATTTTGGTCCACAGTGATAAATTTTAGTTTGTTTCCTGTACACGTGTGCATTTGAGAAAAAAAACAAAACACTGCTTTTCTTTACTCAAAATTTAATGTATTTTTACAATATTCAGATAATTTGAAAAAGGTATAAAATAGGTGCTTTTTACAATGCTCAGATAACACCATGTAACACAAATTTTGTTCCTGGATAGTATGTGTTATTTATTAGTTGCTTACGTTGTAAAAGTACAGAAAATGACCATTATTTCTTTCAAACGTTACTTTTGTGACCTGGGTAATGAAATTTAGAAATTAACCTATTTTCTATGTAAAAAGGGGCAAATTTGCTCATTTTTATTTACATAAAGTCTGATTAAAACAACATATAAATCAAAATTTACATGTATTTATACTAAAGTTATACAAAAATGAAGAACATTGTTTAGAAGCGAGTAGTTTTTCGAGATTTGCGACTGTAATGTAAATCACTTCACGTATCAGCCGTCAAATGTAGTCTCCCATCATGTTTTCATTATACGCTCCTTGGTAGCGTCGTTCAAAGTAAAGTATATCTTGGTGGAAGCGCTCGCCCTGCTCCATTGAGTATGCTCCCATGTTCTCCTTGAATTTATCAAGATAAGCGTTAAGGATATGGACATTTAGGGACATCCTGCAACCCATTTTGCCGTAGTTCTTTACCAGAGCCTCAACCAGTGCCACATAATTTTCAGCTTTGTGATTGCCCAAGAAGTCCTGAACCACTGAAACAAAGCTGCCCCAAGCTATTTTATTCCTTCCTACTGAGCTTCTTGGGGAATTATGTGCACTCCAGGATCTTTTTTATTTGTGGTTCAACAAAGACACCAGCTTTGACCTTTGTCTCGGACAGCTTAGGGAAGAAGTCTCGAAGGTACTTGAAGGCTACAGACTCCTTATCAAGAGTTGTGACAAATTGTTTCATAAAACCCAATTTTATATGTAATAGTGGGAACAACACCTTCTGGAGGTCCACTAGTGGCTCATACTTGACTTTGTGCCTCCCCACAGAGAACTCGGTTCGTTGTGGCCAGTGCTTCCTGTTGTAGTGCGCTGCGGTGTCTTTGCTGTCCCAAAGGCAAAGATAACAGGGAAACTTGGTAAAGCCTCCTTGGAGACCCATCAAGAATGCCACCATTTTGAAGTCTCTGATAATTTCCCAGCCACACTCATCATACTTCAAGGCTTCTAGCAAGGTCTTGACGCTGTTGTATTCGTCTTTGAGGTGCACCAAATTTTAAAAAATCTAATATTTGTATAAGATAAAATCTTACTATTCAAGCAAACAAAAATTATCCCTCCTACCTTCTAGTGTTTTTTTGCAGTGCTCGCAGGTAAAGTGAGGTGCCCAGGGTTTGTCTTGATCCCCGACAGGTATGCTGAAATATGCCTTGTAGGCTTCACATATTTTATTAAGTGCTGTCACAGAGTACGTTTTCGCTCTTGTCTTGATAAACTGGCCACATACAGAGCAGAATGCGTCTGGAGAATACTTGCAGCTTTTTGATGCCATCTCTGATAAAATCAGATAGGTCTATGTGTTCACTTAGGCAGCTAGAACTAAACTGAAATGGTGAGTAGTGAGCCCCTCTATATGTATTACTTTGGAAAGTTCTTGAAAATTCTCGCAAGTTTTACAACAGTCTAAAAAGTTCTTGAAAATTCTTTATCAGCTATTCAGCACTGAATCTACCTAGAATGTTCTGAAAAATGAGTAAATTTGAAAATTTCGTTACCCAGGTTACAAAATCAAAGTTTGAACAGAAAAACAAGTCTTTTCCATTTACTTTAAGCATAAGCGATTGGGAAATAACACTTTCTGTCCAGGAACAAGAAAAAGTAAAAAAATTGTTACGTAGTGTAATTTGAAAATAAAGGTACAGCGATATGTCTACAGACTTACAAGAATAGAAACTGGGTTTCGATATCTGTGGTAGGCAGAACCCAACCAGCCCATTGTGTAGATTTGTGCTCAACTTCAAATAAACAAACAAAGAGTACAGAACAATACGTTTTTCTTTGTGTGTTTTTTGTAAATGATATGTCTATAACTTTTTCTAAACGGTATGAGATTTCCTCAGAAAGATATGGAAATTATTTATTAAATAATGTGTACTCTTTCGAAATGGTATGGATATATTTTGGCCAGATGATAAACGGTTTGAGTACACTGATTTTTAAAGGTATAAAATAATGATATACTAAAACATTTTTGCACCACTTTATGAACATACGTGATTAGGTTAATAGTGGCACTGCTCGTCTGAAGGCATAGCTTGCAGCTGATATGTTTAATTCCTTAAACTAAGTCTTAAAAATTATCTAAACATACATATCTGGGTTAAAACGAAGAACTAATAAGACATTTTGGGTTTACAATCCTGTGCTTAAACCACAGTTAAACAATAAGACTCTTTTGGGCTTACAAACCTGTACTTAAAGTTAGTTCAACCCCAGCCATAAGTTATTTTGTGTCTACTATCCTACAGTTAAACCATAGCTAAGTTATTTTTGGATTACAATCCTGTACTTAAATTAGAGTTTTAAGTTATTTTAAGTCTACAAGCCTGTAGTTGAAACTATAGCTACAAGTTATATTGGGTCTACGAGTCTGCAGTTAAACTACAAGTTGTTTTGAGTATGAGTCCCAGTTTAAAATATTTTGTATCTAAGTGTTTATGCTAAAACCAAAAATGGGAGTTATGCCTGTGTTTCAAAATATAGAATGAAGTCTTATTTTGCATAGTGAATTATCTGAGCTAAGACTGAAATGATCGTTTGAGGACTTCGCTAGATTTACCTTGCGGTATTTTCATACTGAAAGAACAGGTGCTGTCAAAATAAAAATTACGTATCACGCTTGCATGTGTGCAACATGATTTATTGTCGTTTCAGTTATACACTAGTGAAAGCTAACTCTACATGACACATTAAAAGGATGACAATTTCACGTTTACTCTTGTCTTTTGATATTTATGTATGTAACTCTAAGTTATCTACTCGAGTCGAGGCTTCAAATCTAGATTTCTTTATAGAAGTGTAAGTAGATTGACATATTTGTGAAATGTGACCTAACGATCTTTAGTGGATTTCTACACTTGAAAGTAGCACAAAGGTTTATTATTTTTTGTTCGTGGTTTTTAAATTATTATATGAAAACTGCCAAGTCTTATATAACAAAAAATATTGTTACCTGTACTTCATTTATGATTATGAGTTGGTAAAAATACTTGTGAAATGTATAACAGTGATATGCTGAAATAATATTGTTTTTGTGATGTTTACTGTTTTATGAGAACATTTAACAAAATGTGTTCGAGATATAGAACATCTCTACTAAATTAAAAAAACTCGGAAAAGTTTAAAATCTGTTACCAATTTTTATAAAGAAAACTAGGAATAGTGTGCATTATTTTAATTCTTTTTTATAAAACAAAAACTAAACATTAAAAAAGTGTGTACTCTGATAGTATTATTACAAGAACAAAACCTCAGAAACATGTACATCCTGATAGTATTATTACAAACACAAAACAAAAAAAACGTAACATTGTTACAAACACAAAACCTCAGAAACCTATACATCTTGATAGTACAAAACTTCACAAACCTGTATATCTTCACATATTATTACAAACAAGAAACCTCAGAAACATGTATATCCTGGTGGTATTATTACAAACAAAACCTCTAAAACGTGTACATTCTGATAGCATTCAAGTTAAATATTTAAGTCCGTTTGTCTGTGACCCCTTATTCTGTTTATAGTTGCCGTCGTTGCTAAATTCACGTCTTCTATGTAATTGGGCATGTCAAGAGTAAACGTCAACTTTTAGTGATTTCTTATGCAACGAACCAAGTAGCTGCCGGGGGTGCTTGAATTACGGTACAGAACCAACAATGTTGACCCAGCCGGAAACCACAGTATCACGTGACTCTCACATCCCTTTATTCTTCAACAAAGCTAAGGGTGTCCGTTAAGGAACATTGCCTGGATTAAACTCTGTCCCAGGTATTAGAACTCAGTATGTACACACATGCACATGTATCAAAACGTCCCGCGCGTGTTCACATGCACACTGCGATTGACAAGCAACTGTTAGTTATCACCGAGCAACTTAATGGGAAATTGTTTGACTCGTAACTAACGGCCTCTCTGAAGAGGAAGACACAGTTTCATTAATTGTTTAACGTTTCACTAAAATACATTAAAATGTATATATAATACAAAACTGTAGCTGACAGCCTGTGTTGTATATCCACTTTAGAGGCAGGTCAAATTATGTACATTCACGATTATGATACATTTAATACTGGCAATTTATGTACACACACTATCCCACCTGCTACAATTAAGTCTCTCGATGGTATTATCAACCAGAACAAATTGTACATATTTACTTACTATAATGTGGCATTTTCAATAATAAATTGGTCGATGACAAGTGAAAATTATACATTATTTATTTGTTTTCCGTTTTGTCTATTCGTTGTTAAACACAAAGTTACACAATGAGATATCTGTGTTCTATCCATAACAAGTATCGAAACCCGGTTTTTAGCGGTTTGAGCCCTCAACCACCAGCTTCATGAATGGAACACGAGAAAATTTTATATTTATATATTTTTCTAGGTATCTTTCATCTTTTCGACTGCAACTATTACAAGTTTTACATTAACACGGTTTTAAAAATTATCGAATGGCCTAGCCTTACAAAGATCACTCAGCAATGAATTACTTCCTGAACTTGAACCTAAATTATCTCTTACATTCACTTTTTGTTCATTGAAACAGAAATTCAATATTCACGAAACTGAAGTAACAGTCAAATTCATTAACAGACTTGCTAACTCAATAATTAAACAACACACTCACTAATCAAATTAACAATTCATCCTTATCTGGTTATATTCGTGTTTTATTTCGTTCAAATATATTTTAAACTTTCACTAAAATTCCACTAATTGAACTGCGCGCTCTTCATATCACGTAAAACTCAGACGATATGTAATGTACGCTTACTTTAGACCTACATAATGAGTGTCAAGTGATATGCAATGTGCACTTATTTCAGGACTACTTAAACATCGTCAAATGATATGCGATGTACACTTACTTCAAACCTACATAAACATTTTCAAATCCGTTTCATGTTTTGCCAGATTACTAGACAATTAGAGTGCAAATTGTAGTTTATAGATATATCTCTCAGTATAACTTTTCTCTACCCATTACAGTTCATAAAATTTCCCTGTATTGAGAAACCACAAAACAGCCTTGGGTTGCAGTAATAAAACTCTCCCGCCGTGTGACCTTGTGTCTGGATAACTGAGAAATTTTGTGGGCTGGGTAATCTTTCACAGAGTGATATATAGTGGTCACAAAAAGGCTGCTACTGGCCATTGACCATTGTCTTCAGAGTGGATGTGCACTTCATTTAGAATCGATGTTACACTATAGGAGGGACACTAAAACTCCGTTTTAAAGCAGTACACTCTATATAAACTGTCCAAATGAAAGAAGGTGGCGATCATGTATTTCGCTGCTGAGAGACCGATTTAAGAGGTTGTCAGTTCCACTTTATTCGGTTGATAACGACAAATGTTAAATTCATAACGTTGGTTTTACTACAGATCAAATAACGTCAGATAGATACACATAATATCTTACCACAGCTTGACCCTGACGTTACAGAGCAATTCAGAAAGACTTGGTTATCTTACCACAGATCAATCAAATTTCTAATATCACATACCAAAACTGTGACGATAGACAACCCTTTGTATATATCACTCTAAGGTAAACACCTGTAAGACAAACATAAACTTTATCGCTAGATTACCAAAATTTGATGTTTATTTAAGACAGCTCCGTAAAGGAGCACTTAGGAATAGAGAAAGGATATCTGCTCATACCACACGGCCCGGCATAGCCAAGCGTGTTAAGGCGTTTGATTCGTAATCCGAGGGTCGTGGGTTCGAATCTCGGTCGCACCAAACATGCTCGCCCTTTTAGCAGTGGGAGCGTTATAATATTACGGTCAATCCCACTATTTGTTGGTAAAAGAGTAGCCCAAGAGTTGGCGGTGGGTGGAGATAACTAGCTGCCTTCCCTCTGATCTTATATTGCTAAATTAGGGACGGCAAGCGCAGATAGCCCTCGAGTAGCTTTCATATAATTCAAAACAAACAAACAAACTTACTACGCGGCTTGCATAGTAACCACACAATACGTATCACAACAATTTGTTTGTAATACAATCAACTGGATGTACAAAATACTACATCTTGAATATGATCTGTAGAGACCATGGGTAGCCAAATGGTTACGGACGATAGGGTCGCGGGTCCTTATCCCACCAAACATGTTCGCCTTCTCAGCAAGTATTCTTTTTACCAAAGAATACAGGAAAGAGCTCGTCATCACTGCTAGATTACTGGAGATATCTTGTGTAGTTTGGGGCGAAATTCAAAACAAAACAAATGACTCGTGATGACAAGAAAATCCACTGGTAGAGAAAAAATATGTGTAAAAACAGCTGGTATGGGTTGAGAATTTTTTTCACCAAATGACTAGTGATAAGAAATCTTAAGCATCGAATCTGTTTGAAGTGACCGGCTCGATGATCTTGCCCGATTCATATCAATATGTTTATGGTCAGTGTGTGTGTTTTTTTATAGCAAAGCCACATCGGGTTATCTAATGAGCCCATCGAGTGAAAGCGCACCCCTTATTTTAGCGTTGTAAATCCATAGACATACCGTTGTACTAGCGGGGGGCTTATGGTCAGTGTCTACTTAATTAATTGAAAGAAGAACTGCGGTTAAACTGTGGAGGTTGACCATGAAAGTGAACGTTATTAATTATTGATAGTTTGAGTCTATTTATTTACTCATCGCTGACCAAATTTATATTAGATTATATAACTAAGGTGACAGACACCGGAATTAGTGCTGTAACAATATTTTGTATTTAGTATCTGTGGCGACTTTACTAGAACATGTATGAAATTTTACCTTTTGTTACCTTATAATCCCTCGTGAAATAACTATTATCAGTATAAAATGCACGAATTTATGTTATTTGTATGGCAAAATACATATAAATCTTGGCAATACTTATGTTGAAAATCAGTAAACAGGTTAATTAAAATTTTTAATGTTGAGATCTAGTCAATTTGATTATTTCAATATTGACCTTAATTCAGTGAACGTGGTTCCAGTAAAGTAGAGCCCTGAAGATACCTGATATAGTGTTTTACAGCACCAACACTGGTGAAAAAATTATTTGCCTCGTCACTTTTATCCGCATCAAAATAATTTGATAATTACTGAATGGATAAATAAACTTTCAATCTAGCAATAATTCATAAAATTTCTTGCGAAGCCAGACTCTAATTCCAGTATATTCTTACATTATATTGACGTGTCAAATCGGCCTCCCGCTAGTACAGCGGTATGTCTACGGATTTACAACGCTAAAATCAGGGGTTCGATTCCTCTCAGTGGGCTCAGCAGATAGCCTGATGTGGCTTTGCTATAAGAAAAAAAAGCACACACACGTGATGAATCCTGTGGCAAAACATTCAAGATGGTCGCAAAATCATGATACTAACGAAGTTTGGTTATTCATGTGAAAGGAAAAAACAAAACAACATAAGATTATTTCAGTTAGCACAAAAATAATTAATTGCAGCTGCAACAAGGATAATGACAAGTAAACTATAAATGTAACTTAAGCATGAATACAAACTTGCTTGGAGATAAACATCGGACTTTCATTTGAGCCAATCTTACAACGAAAAATAAAAGATATCTTCCATATCGCCTGTAGATTACATTCCAAACACGTCGCGCCACGCTGCGGTAGAAAAAAAACAATTGCGCATGCGCAATTCGAAATGGCGATTGTCAGCCATGCTTTCTTTTGAATTCGACCAATAGAATTAGTATAATTTACATGAAAACTAAACAAACTCAAGGAGGAGTTTGTATTAATCGTCAGGTCGTAAACCAAGGGTAACCTTTGTTGGTAATGGTTTAACCAATGAAACCAAAGTATATTGTCTCTTTCTGAGCTGAACTGTTGGTAAGAAACAGGCGATAAGAAAGATTTATTAGGATTGTCTCTTCAGCTTAACAAAATTAGACAACAGGGCCGTAGATTTTTTACATCCGATGGGGGGATGATTTTTACAACTACTTATGTGGACTGTTCAATTTGCAAATTGGTAATCTCTGATTACGTGAACCTGAAAGCTGTAAACATGCAGTCACAGAGTAATATTGTTGCCACAATACTTCAAGGTTTCCATGTACTTCATTGAAGTAAGATTTATTTAGTCCTTTCGTCCACGTGTTCCCAAACATAGACATCCTTTGCGATGATCTGTTTATGAATTCTTTCATAAGCTCTTCTATATTTATCTTGTCGACCTCATCTTTATAAATGTGACAAACTGCCACATGGTTGAGGTGGCACTGAAATATAGTTGACCTCAACTATCTTCAACCGTCTTGATGCAGAAAAGCCGCGTTCACATTCGCAGCTGGATACTGGACATACAAGCAAAATTTTCATGAGAAGAAACACTTCACTAAACATCTTCTGGCTTGTTTCATGCATTTTACAGTAAGCATTCTTCGCACCTTTCTTTTTTTTTTGGAATTTCGCATAAAGCTACTCGAGGGCTATCTGTGCTAGCCATCCCTAATTTAGCAGTGTAAGACTAGAGGGAAGGCAGCTAGTCATCACCACCCACCGCCAACTCTTGGGTTACTGTTTTACCAACGAATAGTGGGATTGACCGTCATATTATAACGCCCCTACGGCTGGGAGAGCGAGCATGTTTGGCGCGAACACGCGACCCTCGGATTACGAGTCACGCGCCTCACGCGCTTGGCCATGCCGGGCCAAGGACCTTTTAAAGATATTGCTTTTGCTGTTCCTTTGAACATGGGCAACTGAAACTCGAGCCATTGTGCAGAGATTTCTGAATAGAAGTTTATAACCGAGTTTTCAATCTTGTCAGATGTGATCATGTTCCCAAGTGCCAAATATAGCCTCAAGTCATTGTTGTCTGCATTCAGTCTAGTGGTCAGATGTTCTATCACTGTGTCTACAAATTCAAAATATTGGCTTCTGTAGTAATCTCTAGCTGTTGCAGAATGGTGTGCTGAGCCATCACCTGTGGTCCTTCTGGGGGTCTGCGAATGCGCGATAGTTCAATCGGCACCAGATCTATGGAGGTTACCTTTCTCTCAGCTTCATCAAATATCTTGTCATTTTCCTCTGTTCGCAATACCCGCAGTTGCTCAACTGTCATTGCAGATGTTTCAATCATGCCAGATACTGTCGCTAATCAGTTCCTCTAATGTAGCTAATGGATGCTGAGCCATCAACAATCCTAAAACGTCCATTCCTTTATCAAATCTGTCCAGCAGACCTCGTGCTTTCACTGCTACATCTGATTTTTTATTTGCTAATTCAGACAAAGAATCAACAATGTCACTGTAGTAATCATTAGCACATGTAATTGCAGGTAGGCGGCACAACTAGCGGGTTGGACACAGTGGGCGGATTTATTTAACTGGATCATTGTGGCTGTCTGACGATACAATATTTTCAAAGATTGTCTTGTATTTGCCTGACCTCTGAAGCAAGACACCAATTTCATGTACCCACTGGATAGAATCTCGAACACATTCACAAGCTTCAACTGCATGTTGCATTATTAAATTAGCCTTGTGTGCTCCGCAGTGAAGAAACAAAGCTGACGGTTGCTTCTCTTTTATTTTTGCCTAGCATCCACTGTACGCACCACTCATGTTAGTGGCTTCATCATAAGTTTGTGCTCTTAATCCTGATAGTGGTAAATTGAGTCCAGTCAGTACATCAAGTATAGTCGAGGATATTGTTTCACCAGTTGTATTGGAAACACTGTTCAAAACAAAAAATGTCTTATGGACATCAAGGTTTTCATCTACGTATCGTACACATATTGCTTCTTCTTTGGCACCTGTAACATCTTGAGTGCCATCAACCATTAATGCAAATATTTTACTTTGCTGCACTTAGTGTGCTATGTTCCTCAGTATTTGATGGCTGAACATCTCCATCATTTCATTCTGAATCTGGAATGATGTAAATGTGGTTTTCTTTGACAAGTCGGCCGTCAACTCAGGATCTTCCTCTTCCAGGAGCTTCATTAACTGCAGGAAGTTCCCCTCCGTATCAGAATGTTCATATAAAGCTGAACCTTGACGCAGTAAGAAACGTAAACTTCTGAATATTTTGGCTAGATTTCTTTTGCATTCTTCCTGCTGCTTCTTTTTTTCCATCATGTAGCTGGACAGTCACTGGAGTTACATCAAATGAACCTTCTCGAGGTATTGCGAATCTGTGCTGAGAGGAGAATTGGTGTTCTTTGAGTTTCTGTTTTCCCTTTTTCCAATTGCAAAAATCGGTGGATATGAAGGTATACTCATCTGGCCTTTCCAATTTCCCTGTAAAAAGGCTTCTATTTTCCGTCTTGGCCTAATGAAAGCATATGACTTTTTAAGTCTGATTGTCGAACTGCAGCTATGGGAACTGATCAAACCACTTGCCCTGGAAGTTGATATTTTGAGATTTTGCTTTTTGTCATGGTATTACTTGTGCGTCTGAATGATATGGCTTCACACTGCATCTGTGAAGTATCAGATTTTTCATTACTCCACAAACCTGTTTCACAACTATCTGGTGGTTCATGATGTACAATAGTTGCACAAGCATTTTCAGACTCGTCCTCTGATGAACATGGTATTTCCTCTGTATGACAAGTTTCCATTCCTTTGCTTGAGGTTGTTGGATTATCTACATCTGCATTGCCACTTGAAGTACTGGTAACTGGCTTACAGAATTGTCTAATATCGGAAAGTTTCAAACACTTACTTGTCATAATTAGAATCTGTTTCCCAGATAACTCAACAGGCTAAAATACAATCTTTATTGAAAACTCTAACGTACAACGAACGAAGATAGAACAGAATGAAAGTAGGACTGAACTGTACAATGTATTTAAGTCGAACACGCAAACCTCACAGTGACTACCGAGCCGACTGACCGCCCGTGCATCGCTGGGAAAATAATGTTTGCTAGTTACAACACAAGTAATTGTAAGTTTCCCGAAAAATACTTAAACAATCACAAATATATTATATTCCCGTTAAAGCTCATCAAAAGGCAAACACGTTGTGATATAATGTCTATTAGCACGTCTATTTAATGTAAACACCTAAACAAAAACTAGCAACACAATTCGAGTAGAGGCTTCAGGCCGTTAAAAGCGCTCCTTTTGTGCTCTAATTATACAAGAAAATACAATATTTTTACAATCTATGATGAGACGATAATTGTTTTTTTACCATACAGAACCAGCACTTTATTAGAGGGCGGTGATAATCTGAAATTTCATGGATTAATGAGGGCCACAAACACAGATCTAATGAGCCCTGTTGTAAAATCGAGGCTCAAACTAAAGGAAGCGGAGGGGGGTGATGTAGGGCGCGTCTGGATCCGAGGGGCCCGAACCTGTCGTTAACTGTACACTAAACGTACACTATGATGAGTGGATTCGGCAGCCCCCCGCTAGTACAGTGGTATGTCTCCGGATTTACAACGCTAAAATCAGGGGTTCGATTCCCCTTGGTGGGCTGAGCAGATGGCCATTTGCGGCTTTGCTATACGAAAAACACACAAACACACCGGATTCGGTATCTAAGGAGAGTAAAACGTTCGACAATGAAGCTGGCTAAATATGCATAATAACAAATGGCGAAGGAAAACCACACAATATACACATAAGATTGATGCAGCTACAAGCCACAAATGGCCTGCCAGTTCTAGATCACAGGAGTTTACGCTTGGGAGTAATATTTTCGAATTTTATGCTCTTTTCAATCTGTTGTGATGAAAATTTTACTTAATCTTACACTACGTACAAGACATAGGAAGATTCTGTGATGGTGCTTGCAAGCCTTGCATGCATACTTAGGCCTACTGACTGATACTTACGAACTGTCGCTCAGATCGAAAAGCTTAGAAGCACACCTATATTAGAGATGTACATTTCGGCTACTGGAAAAGCCTACATCTAAGCCTAATTATGTAATTCGATTGTTAAGAACACAAGAATTACAAGAACAAACAATTTGTAGGCCTGTGATGCAATAAAACAATTCAACAGACCAAACTGTAGGGGGATGACTGTATGCACCATACCCTCATCTGAAATAAAGGGGAAATGTATCCCCCATTTCCCCAAGGATTTACGCCCAAACTAGACACAAAATTATTCTTTTATGATGAAAATGCATACTACTTAACACAAACTATACACGAGGTGCGTTCAACTGTCTTACATACAAGCAATGGTGTCAGAATTAAAAATACAACCACAGTTGTTCATCTGAAGTATATGAATTCGAAAACATACATTAGATGATATTAAAACGCTTCAACTTTTATGTACAAGTTCTACTAATAAATTACTGTGGAATACTAAAACATGAATTAAAGTAACTGTCAAATATTTAATTAGCCACCACATTTGAAACATAGTGCATGCCTTGGTTTGCATTTATGTGAATAATACAAAGGACTAAACGTTTATAATAATGCAATATACAAAACACATTAGGCGAAAAACGAAAATGGTGTAAACTGTACGTTTATAAGAATACTATATAGAGAGGAGACGAAGTTTAAAAGAGAAATGAAATACACCGTATGTACAATACAGTATACAGAGTACACCAAACTAAAAACAGTGTATATACATAACAATACTGTATATGGACAAGAAAACCACGTTTAAAACAGAGATAGCATACACTTTGTATAGACGACAACACAGACACAAGGTTTAAGAAAGCGATTGCACATATTCTATATAGATAACAACACGGTGTACAACGGATATCACGTTTGAAACTGTGTATACAGTGTAAATGTATAACAATACAGTATACAGAGGACACCACGTTAAAAGTAACATGAAATATTCTTTATATCGTTATTTTGTACAGAAGAATTCAGGTTTAAAAGAGATATGATGTACACTGTAAACAGATAAGAATACACAAAGGACGCTGGTAAATCTCCTTAAAAATCCAGGAAGATATGAACGTCGTGTGAAGTTCGGGTGAAGCCTCTTCATTGTGTCAAATACTCCTTGTTCGAGTAAATATCTTATTTATGGCTACTTTATTGTAATGTTTTTATCTCAATGTCTTAAAATATAAGTTTAGATAAAGTTTTGAGTTTTACGTCACACGGTTGAGCTATTTCTTTGCTCTGTTGCTTATAACACTCGGTTTCTCATTGATGTAACTGGCTGTACCAAGACTTTGTAGGGGAAGAATTTAGTTCTTAGGAATCGTTTTCATCATCTAGACGAGCTGGTCTTAATGGCATTATTTCATCACTAGATGGAGCAACTAGTAAAATACTACACTTTAATAGAAACAACAGAAGAGATCAGATACCCCACTTAGATACAGCTATCTTTCTAATTATAAATCATTACAAATGCTTGTAAGGAAGCCACTTCTGATGGTCTGTTTTCACAGTGTTCCTGGACACCTTCCATCTGTTCAGTTTCATTGATTGTGACTTACCTTCACAAACATCAGTAAGCCGGTCTGACGACCTGATTTACTCAGTCAACTACGTAAGAGACGAGATCTCCTGAGCGATATATATTTTTGCCAAAACTTATCATGAAAGAGATGTATTTTTCTTAATATTTTATTCAACTTTCACGATTCATTTAAGCGAAAATCAACTTTCGAAATATCTTCATTCCAAGAGAAAAACTTTTAAAAATCAATCATGAAATGCTGTTTGTTCTCCATTGTTAAAATATAAAATTCAAAAGGAATGACGAAGTTTACATCTTATCTCCTTTCATTTCTTTCTAAAAAGCTCTAAACCCCACAGGTCCTGTTATGAAGTACAAATACTATCAAAAAGCTCTAAACCCCACAGTTCCTGTTATGACGTACAAATACTATCAAAAAGCTCTAAACCCCGCAGGTCCTGTTATGACGTACAAATACTATCAAAAAGCTTCAAACCCCACAGGTCTTGTTATGACGTACAAATACTATTAAAAAGCTCTAAATCTCACGGGTCCTGTTATGACGTACAAATACTATCAAAAAGCTCTAAACCCCACAGGTCCTGTTATGACGTACAAATACTATCAAAAAGCTCTAAACCCCACAGTTCCTGTTATGACGTACAAATACTATCAAAAAGCTTCAAACCCCACAGGTCTTGTTATGACGTACAAATACTATCAAAAAGCTTCAAACCCCACATGTCCTGTTATGACGTACAAATACTATCCCTGTTTTTCGTTTACTTTTATCAAAGAGAAATTCAGTATTGGATACGTGCTAAGTCTGGGAAGATGCGCAGTATGGGCACGTGGTTAGGGCGCTCGACTCGTAATTCGAGGGTCGCGTGTTCGAATCCCCGTCACAAACATGCTCGCCCTTTCAGATGTGGAGATGTGTCAGGTAATCCCATTATTCGTTGGTAAAAGAGTAGCTCAAGAGTTTACAGTGGGTAATGATGATTAGTGCCTTCTCTCTAGTCTTACACTGCTAACACAGATAGCTCTCGTCTGGCTTTGTGCGAACTTCCAAAAACAAAGAAAACAGTCTTGGGAGAACTACCATAGCAGATGATCATATATAGATATATAACTGTTTGTTTGTTTGATGAAGTACTCAGTCTTATAAACTCCTGAAGCAATTAAAAATATTGGGGAAATATTGCACAAATAAAGAAAACAAACAATTCTTTCAGAGCATCAATAGGCATAGTCCGAATATAACACGGTGTACCTTAATTTATAACATGGCAATTTCTACTCACTGAAGGAAAAATAGCCATTTATTTCTTCGACAATGGGCCGAATGCCGTCTAGAGAGCTCATCTGTTTTAACTGTATCACACCACAATACAGTATGGTGTTGTCGGTTAGTCAGTCGACACTAAAATGACGTCACATAAGGGACGTTTAACATTGCAATTTGTACTGTCGTGACGTCAGTAAAACGTGCGCATGTCATAGATAAAGAGAAGAATTATACACTCTGTAAGCCTCAACACGTCAATACATGTAAACTTCAAAACCAGGAAATAAAAATATTTTCAATTTTGGTTTTATTTACTTTTGAAACAGTAAACTTTCAAGGACCCTGCTGAAGTGTTCTAGTTCGTAGAAAAACTGAACGTCTTTCATTTTGTCTTTTACAGCATTTCAACAAATACGTGTTAACGCAACAAGAAAACCATGGATTATATAAGGTAACAGTAACTTCTAACATTTTAGATTTCTGACTGGGTCACTGGACGAATTAACACACAAAATTTTGCTTGGTTACTACCGTCCTCTGGGGTCAAGTTTTTACGAGAATGGGGGGCCTTCAAGGACGTCTATGTCTGGTTGTTGCTGAGTGATATAAGCCAGGGTGAACCACGCTCACGTGCTCGAGAGGCCAGCTTTCCTGGATTGCGACGATCGAGTTTTTTTTACGTCTGGACCACTAATGTGTCGTGTGAACGTAAGTTAACGTGATAACTCTGTATGGTTTTAATGGTATCAAATTACAGCCTCCTGTTTTCTATTAGCGACCAATCAGCTAGGGTAAACATGATCAAGAACAACATGTAATACAAAGTTAACAATATGACGTATTTGTTTTTATTAACGATCAAATACAGCGTGTAATACAATGTTAACAATATACGTATAAGTTTCTACTTATCAAATAGAGCATGTAGAATGTTAACAATATTTTGTTGTAAAATTATGAAATCAATTTCCACATCTTTTTCCAAATGTTGTTGCTAATTTAAATAAATATTTTTTTAACAGAAACACAAATTTCATATTTTTTGTACAGTTTAAACAATTAAAACATGAAACAAAACAAACAATGTCTAAGAACATGAAAAAAATTATTCTTTCTCTACTAAACCTTTAATTATGAAATAATTTCAACGATCTCTACAAAAAGAAACATTAAAACATAAGATAAATCCAATAGTCTCTTATAAAGTCTCTAAGTAATAACTAATATTGGCACTAATTATTCACCAAATTACGAAACAAAATGTTAAAATGTAACTATCTGTAATTAACTGTTAAAAAATTCGGTATAGCTGTCTTTAGTTAACTGTTAAAATAGTGTACAAATATAACCATTTCTAATTAACTGTTAAAATGTGAAATATAGACAACTATCTCCATTAAGTTAAGATATAAATATAAATTGTGTCTTTAATAAATCGTCAGAACATGAAACAAACGCAATGACTACTAATATATAATTTAAAATGTTATTAAAAGAGGGAAAATATCTAAAATACTACATGTGATCTGATCTGACATACGTTTTAAGAACTGTGCACATTTAATGAACAATTTTGTGTAGTTGATGCCAACTCTTAGTTTCCAGAATGTGCAGTGCAGTTTTAGTGCTGCCATCTAATAACTTACTTTGTAACTAGTAGAAGATATGTTGATTATGCTTTCCTTAAAATTGCTGAGGCCCGACATGGCCAGGTGGTTAAGGCGCTCGACTCGTAATTTGAGGGTCGCGGGTTCGAATCCCCGTCACACCAAACATGCTCGCCCTGGTACATCACCCAACTTTACTCCTTACTTTAAATACTGTTGGAAGTTAAGATATTATGGTTATATCCACAAAGGTCTCTTCTTACGACTTTTCTCGGCGTTTAAATTTTCCGTAAGAATTCAGAATATATTCCCAATTAAAAATAGGATTAATCCCTAGTATAGAAGTTGTAAAGCTTACGAATTTTATTGCGTGGCGTATGAGAGCGCTTAAATTTTCTCCGAGAGAACATAAAAGAATACTGAAAAAGCCTTTGTTAGATCCTTTAAAGATTCGGAACTCGCGCCCATGGGCACGGGAATTTTCGACGTTTTATTACGATGTTGTTCAGGACACTTAATAGGGAGTCAGGTCAGTGTCAAGTAGACTCAGAACACGGGTCCCATATGCCAGCGCCGAGCGACGCCTCTGAATACGGTACATCATTCACGTATTCATCAATAACTCATCTAGCACTGCATCGTTTCAGTGACTAAAACATATTCGATAACACTGGAAGTGTAGAGAACTAGATAATGTTACGAAGCCAGATTTATCTAATGCGGGGAAAGAAACACAAAAAATGTTGAAATTTGTTAGTCATATGAGGTACTTCATATAGAACTTTCTCCCGCTTATGATGATGTTCAAACTGACCTTGAAATAGCTAAGTTCTGCCCCGCCTTCTTAAATTTGTATACTTACCTAAATTTGCTCCATTTACAGGGTTCCTAATAACAGAAAAACGTATTAGCAATGTATTTCACACGGAAAACGAGTGATTTCAACTACATTTTTGGTCAGTTACTTGTGATGAAACTTAAAATTACTGGATATGTGTAACGTAACTGTGACAAAGCGTGTTAACCAAATAATTATAATACGATATTAAGTTTAAACAAACATTAAATCTATGCTTTTGATCAATAAAGGACTGTTAACATCTAAGATAATCCAATTAGTTTCGAAAGAGTAGATTACAATCACAATGCATTGTTATTAAAACTGAATTGTTCACTGTGAACCAGTGTTGCATAAACTCGTATGTGAAGAGGCTGTTGCTCATTACAAACTAGTGATGTGCAAACATGCAACTTTCCTTCACTGTGTTCCAATAATCGATACTTCTATGTTGTGTAAACTGCAGGACTTCTATAACAATTAAAAATGGCGTAACAGTTGTATATTTAAGTTATAAACAAAAACTAGTTTCCACATACCACATTTAAATCCGATGTTCACACTTCCTTTATGATCCTAATGAATAGGAAACATTCAACTGAATGATATTATTCTCAAACAAAAGACAAAAGGAGCCTTTGGATGGGTGGTCAGATGAGTTTACATTCCTTTTAAATGGATCTGCTTGGATGATTAGTGGGGTTAGAAACAGTCTTAGTTACCAAAAACCTCTCCCCCGTTTTGAACCTCAACTGCATTTTGATGATTGCGTGAAGTTAAGTATACTAAAATGATATCCTTGGTTCGCTACTGACCCACAGCTTACTTAGGCCTACTTGTGTCCCTAATTTCAGAAACGTGTGTATCCCACCACAATTATTCATTTCAAGTTTCTTTCATTTTTCTCTGTCAAAAAAGCCTCTTGAATAAGTCTGCCTTATTAAATGGGCTTATACTGATGTCAACGAAGTTTCAAATTAATTTATTTTACACGCACAGATAACTAATACAAATACTCGCTTAATGGGATATATATCTATATACATATATCGCTGAAGGGGGAATACACCCTCAAACAAACACATACGCCTATCGCTGAATGGGGAAGATATGCATAGATTATTATGTACATAAATCGTTGGGAGTGATACACGCAGAGTTAACTAAACACGTAAATCCCTAAATGAGTATATACCCACAGATAACAAAATACATAAATCGCTGAATGGGTATATATCCATACATAACTACACACATCTTTCACTGAAGGAGGTATACACCCATAGATAACTGCATACATCTTTCACTGAAGAGGGTATACACTCTTTCATACTTATTTCACTCAAGGGGCATATACCCATAGATAGCTACATACTTATTTCGCTAAATGGTCATATACCCAAAGATAACTATATGCTTATTTCACTGAAGGGGATATATACTCATAGATAACTACATACTTATGTCACTAAAGGGGATATCCCACAGATATCTTCACACTTATTTCACTGAGGGTGGATATACTCATAGATAACTACCTACATCTTTCACTGAAGAGGGTATATACCCATAGATAACTACATACTTATTTCACTGAATGGTCATATACCCATAGATAACTACATACTTATTTCACTGAATGGTCATATACCCATAGATAACTACATACTTATTTCACTGAATTGTCATTTACCCATAGATAACTACATACTTATTTCAATGAAGGGGATATATACTCATAGATAACTACGTACTTATGTCACTAAAGGGGGATATCCCATAGATAACTTTATACTTATTTCACTGAGGGTGGATATACTCATAGATAACTACCTACATCTTTCACTGAAGAGGGTATATACCCATAGATAACTACATACTTATTTCACTGAATGGTCATATACCCATAGATAACTACATACTTATTTCACTGAATGGTCATATACCCATAGATAACTACATACTTATTTCACTGAATTGTCATTTACCCATAGATAACTACATACTTATTTCAATGAAGGGGATATATACTCATAGATAACTACGTACTTATGTCACTAAAGGGGGATATCCCATAGATAACTTTATACTTATTTCACTGAAGGGAAGATATACCCATAAATAACTACCTACATCTTTCACTGAAGGGTTATATACCCATAGATAACCACATACCTATTTCACTTAAGGGGTTACATAACCAAAAATAACTACATAGTTATTTCACTGATGGGTCACATACCCATAGATAACAACATACTTATTTCACTGAAGGGGTATATACTCATAGATAGTTACATCTTATTTCACTGAAGGGGATATATACTCATAGATAATTTCATACTTATCTCACTAAATAGGAATTTCCCATAGATAACTTCATACTTACTTCACTGAAGGGTGTATATACTCATAGATAACTACCTACATCTTTTACTGAAGAAGTATATACTTTTAGATAACTACATACATCTTTCACGGAAAGGTATACACTCATAGATAATTACATACTTATTTCACTGAAGGGGTATATACTCATAGATAATTACATACTTATTTCACTGAAGGGGTATATACTCATAGATAATTACATACTTATTTCACTGAAGGGGGTATATACTCATAGATAATTACATACTTATTTCACTGAAGGGGGTATATACTCATAGATAATTACATACTTATTTCACTGAAGGGGTATATACTCATAGATAATTACATACTTATTTCACTGAAGGGGGTATATACTCATAGATAATTACATACTTATTTCACTGAAGGGGGTATATACTCATAGTTAACTACATATTTATTTCACTGAAGGGGTATATAGTTGTAGATAACTACAAACGTATTTCACTGAAGGGGATATATTCCCATAGATAACTACATACATCTTTCACTGAAGGGGATATATACCCATAGATAACTACAAACATCTTTCACTGAAGGGGTATATACTCATAGATAACTACATACTTATTTCACTGAAGGGTATATATACCCATAGATAACTACAAACATCTTTTACTGAAGGGGTATATACCTATAGATAACTACATACATCTTTCACTGAAGGGGTATTCATGTATTACTATGTGATTAATCACGGGAATTTAAGAATAGTCGTTTCTATTCATATTTTCTCACTTTTTTGCACATTTTTATGAACACAATAGGACACGCCATTACACTATGTTTAGAACACAACAGGACATGACAATACGGTATGTTTAGAAGATTGTATACTTAACACGTTACCAACGTTCACCTTCAAATAGCCCATGATATTTTAAATTTCTCTTCTTTGACAATTTCGTGTGCTCCACCACTAGCCGGGATATGCTGACCATGAAAAATTGAGAAGCACACACGCCCTCAGGCTTAGATCAAGCGAGTTGTCTGTATCATCATTTTACCTGCTACCCGTGAAAGTAAACAAAGTTTCATAATGTCATGCTTTAGTGGATGTTTGGTAAATATTTCAAACCACAAGGACTTTCTGGCGCGATGAAAAACCATTAAAAATACACAGAGTACTGTATTAAAAAAGACATAAAGATGTTCGATTACTTGCCTGGTGTTCACTCATAGAATGACTGTCTCTTTGGAGAGATGTGCATTCAGTAAAATTCATCTTGAAGCTGTACTCAAACGATTTCAAAAGTTTAAAGAAGAAGAAAAATAGAGACGTGTGTCTTTGTGTATTTTTCTTATAGCAAAGCCACATCGGGTTATCTGCTGACCCTACCGAGGGGAATCCAACCCCTGATTTTAGCGTTGTAAATCCGTAGACGTACCACTGTACTAGCCGGTGGCAATTCTAGCGCCGAGACCGTGGATCGAACCGAAGTAGGGACGAAACAAATGCTTAAAACCAGACACATGCGGTGAAAAATATAAACGCCCGAACACGAAAACGACTTAACAGATATCAAAATTTTACCACAAAGCTCCAAACAGGGAATTTCAAAGAAAATTTTAAAGGCAGTCATAAGGTACATTCATTATTGTGTTAATACATAGGTAAATACAAAAACTGTATAGCAGTTCGTAAGTTTGGCAGTTAAAGGATCGGTGAATGGACAGAGACACAGGTTTGAAGAAAATCAAATAGCTAGATGTACAGGTGTGTAAAACAGTTTACAGTTGTGTACCCAGAAATAAGTGTCACGGTCGAGTGTACGGATACATGTATTGTATTACATACGGTCTCACGTTTTTAGTTATATCGTATATAACATTCCGATATGTTAAATTCATGTACAATCTTTAGCATTTAGATTTATAAATACGAATATACAGACATAGAGATTGAACGAAGTCTAAGTAACTTAGCGTATGTTTGTTCTTACTATTAAAACATTGTTGAAGCAACTAGCGCCTGTATTCACTTCATTAAAACATGTTGGACGAGCAAGGTATTGGCTTGGTTTAAATTTCGCGCAGAGTTACCCGAGGGCTATCTGTGCTAGCTGTACGTAATTTAGCAGTATAAGACTAGAGGGAAGGTAGCTAGTCATCACCACCCACTGCCAACTCTTGGGCTACTCTTTTACCGACGAATAGTGGGTTTAACCGTCACATTATAACGTCCCCATGGCTGAAATGGTGAGTATGTATGGTGTGACGGAGATTCGAACTCGCGACCCTCGGATTACGAGTCGAGTGCCTTATCCACCTCGTCATGCCGGGCCAAATACTTAAGTGTGATTGCTTATTTCACACAAAGTTACTCGATACTTATCTGTGCTGAGCAGACCAAATTTTGAATTGAAAGACAAGAGACAAAGCAAGTAGTCAACATTATCCATCGAATATTATAACACCCCATGGGCGAGCATGTTTGGTAATGAACACTTTTACAATAGTCCTACTGGTATGAATCCTCAAGCCTGAAAAACAACATTTTCTTTGTTTGTTTTGTTTCAATCCTTTCGCGTTGTTTGGTGGTTTTTTTTGTCATACGACTTTCTGTAGGGTTGATTTTTCTTTCACATTTTCTTATATGTTTGCAGCGTTTAATTTTTTTACCAAATTTTGTTTGCACTTTTCTATTTAGGAAGCTCCTCTAAAATTAATCTTCACCACTTAATCTTAACAAATGTGTCATGTCCTCTCTTTGACCAGTTTTGTAGGAGTCTGTAACCACAAACCTCAGATGTTACCAGTGATTTTCTAGGTGTTACTGAATACATAATCTTAGATGTCGCCAGTGACATTACAGAGTCTGCTCGCCCAAACCTCAGATGTCGTCAGTAATTTTGCAGGAATCTATGACTACAAACCTTAGATATTGGCAGTGGATTCGCAGTGGTCTAAGACCTCTCAAATAAGAGTTATCATTTGTGATTTCAAAGAAGTCTGCAACTCCAAACCTCAGATGTAGTCAGTGACGTTTCAGGAATTTAAAACAATAATGACAGATGCTGCTAGTGGCTTTAAAAGTCTGTGATCCTAAACAACAGATGTCGCCAGTGAGTTTCAATAACACTGGTTTACAAAAAAAATTTTTGTCTGAGGCAAGAATGTGAATAGGTGTTTTTTACTAATTTTGGTGTGCTGAATTCAAATTTATAAACAGTTTTGCTCTATCATCTCTAGTTTTCTGGCTTTTAAATAGTCTCGTTTTAGTTTATACAGAGTATATACGTGCTTATTTCAACAGTTGCAGCAGCTTATTACAGATAAAACAGTTTGTTTGTTTTGTTTGTTTTGGAATTTCGCACAAAGCTACTCGAGGGCTATCTGTGCTAGCCGTCCCTAATTTAGCAGTGTAAGACTAGAGGGAAGGCAGCTAGTCATCACCACCCACCGCCAACTCTTGGGCTACTCTTTTACCAACGAATAGTGGGATTGACCGTCACATTATACACCCCCACGGCTGGGAGGGCGAGCATGTTTAGCGCGACTCGGGCGCGAACCCGCGACCCTCGGATTACGAGCGCACGCCTTAACGCGCTCGGCCATGCCAGGCCTTGAGATAAAACAGGATAGATAAAGAACATTGACGAAATAAATATACTTGGATGACACAATGTACACAATTCATAGTACCGTAGACAGTTAGAAGTGTGTTTTCTTAGATGATCTGGTGTATTTTGCCTCCGGGATGTCACGCAAGAGCATCCAACAGAAGTCTCCCATCATGCTGGGGTTCCACTTGCCTTGGTAGTTGCTTTCCATCTTTATAATGTTTTGGTGGAATCTTTCTCCGTGCTCATCACTCACTGCTCCAAGGTTTGGAGGGAAGAAGTTGAGGTGGGAATGGAGAAAATGAATTTTGAGTGACATTCGGCATCCCATATCCTCATAAGTCTTTAGCAACTTCTCAATACAGGCTTGGTAATTTGGTACGCGTGTGTTACCAAGGAAGCCACTACAGACTGACTTAAATGTTTTCCATGCTCTCAGTTCCTTTAAGGTAAGAAGCTCCTTAAAATCAGTATCCTTCAGCACTTCTCGGATTTGAGGTCCGACAAAGATGCCCTCTTTGAGCTTAGCAGTACTGAGACCTGGGAACACAGTAGACAAGTGTTGGAAGGCAGCACCATTTTTGTCCATGTCCTTCACGAAATTCTTCATCAAACCAAGCTTGATGTAAAGAGGAGGAAGAAGCACCTTCTTCATGTCAACCAGAGGATTCTCCTTGACGCTGTGTTCGCCAGGAACGAAAGTGCTTCTAGACCCCCAGTCTTTCTGCTTGTAATGCTGGGATACAGCTCGACTATCCCAGAGACAGAGAAAGCAACAGTACTTTGTGAAGCCCGCTTGCATACCCATAAGAAGACCAATGACTTTGGGGGTCCCACACAGACTCCATTGGTACTGGTTTTACTTAACAGTTTCTAAAAGAAGCTCCATATTTTCATAGGACTCCTTTAGATGGACAGAGTGTGCAGTGAGAATGCTGGGATATTTATTCCCGTTGTGCAGAAGCACAGCCTTGAGACTTCGCTTGGAAGAGTCTATGAAAAGATGCCAGTCTGAAGGATTATGTGGCAAACCAAGGAAAGTGAACAAGCCAGGTACATTTGTGCAGTAGCACAACTTGTTTTCCATGTCGAAAAATGAAGCAAGGTCTTTGTTCCGATTCCTAAAACTGGTGATTCTTACATCTTCCTGGATTAGGTTCCACTGTTTAAGCCGAGAAGCCAAGAGCTCTGACTGTTGTTTTGACAGATACAAATCACGAGCAAGGTCATTCAGGTCTTCTTGCGTGATCCAGTGTGGCTCGTTGCCACTTGTTCCTGAATAAGAAGAGTCAATATCTTCGGAAGAGATTGACTTGGCAGAATCTTCCCTTGGAGGCATTTCTTCATCTGATTTATTTACATTTATTGCATAATAACTAAAAAAGTAGACATAAGTCACACAATATTAGAAATTAACCCTGAATGCATATACGCCCTTATGTTCAGTATGTGTACAAAATGTACAGTATGCATATCTAAAAAACTACAGGTGATGAGTAAAAACGGATTTCAAATCTGAATTCAGCACCCCCAAATTAGGTTAAAACAGCTATTTTTGTGCTTGCCTCAATTTCTTTGTAATCGATACCACATATTAATTCGCGGGAAGGAACAAACAAACAAACATCTATAGAGGACTGGTGACATATCACTTCATTAAGCGGAATAGCACATTAATGAATGAACTGACTTAAGCAGAAAAAAGGTATTATTAACTCAGTGTCTACATATGTTCTCTAGTGAGTTACACAATTGTTTTGTTGTTATAGTAATTCTGACGAATTTGTTTACTTTATTGTATAACAGAAGGAAACTAGAGTCTCGCTTAATGTACAAAACCAAATCTAGTTTTGTTATGTTATTAGGTTTACCGAAAAAACTTTGTGATGTTTTTCATTGGATGTGCACAATTTCTTACTCAGAATAGAAGCAGACTGTGGAGCTCAACCCCAGCCTTCTTCAATCAAGAAACATCATGGCTTCTCAGTCTCCAAACTGTGGTTAACAGCTAGGTATGACCTTATGTAAAAATATGATTAACAATTATGTATTACCTTATGTAAATCTGTGGTTAACAACTAGGTATGACCTTATGTAAAAATATGATTAACAATTAGGTATTACCTTATGCAAATCTGTGGTTAACAACTAGGTAAGACCTTATGTATCATCTACTGAAAAATACTTTCACCGTAGTTGTTTGGTTCCTATGACAAAACATCCGTATGTTCCTTTCTTACTTCCTAACACGAATAAAAAAGAGAAGAAGAAAACAAACTTTTAATTGAGAGCTTGTGTTGTTCACACCAGGCTATTTGCCGAATCCACCGAGAGGAATAGAGCCCTTGCTTTTAGCATTGTAAATCCATATACTTACCTCTGCACAATCGAGGGGATAGTTTTGGCTTAGACTAACAATCATTGTTCTAATGGAACTGTTTATTCTAAAAATATTTATTTATCGTCTTAAAGTTACATTTGACATTAGAACTACGAACTTTACCGTTGAAAAACTTTCTTTCGTAATTCACACCCAATGTCTATTTTACCTCTGATTGAGTTATTTCATAAAGGTTTAAAATTTCTTACCTCTTGTGAAAACCGTCAAGTAAATACAGACGTGAAACAAACTCTTAATATTTAAAATAATACAGGGTGTTCGGAAAGTCACTGTGCACTTATATATTTATTAACAGACATGTTTCAATATAGAATACAGGAGGTAAATATGAAGAACAGTTATAAACAATGTTGAAAATAACCCCCGTTGGTATCAATGCAGGCCTGAATCCTTCTTATTCTGTTTCTAAACACCTCTATCAGTTGTTGGCTTGAAATAGACTTAATAAAATATGATTACAAAACTACACAGTGACTTTCCGAACATCCTGTATTCGTCGACTTCGTTAAAAACATGAATGTAACCGTACTCAGTCTTTAATAATAAAACAATATAAACATGACTACAACTGTTCTTTATATCATAAATGCACTTTTACAAAAATATTAACGCAAAGAGTCAACATTAAAAATTATTAGATAGTTAAAATGAAACTATCAAGCTCTCGTCACCTAACGTTAAAAATTCACACCGTTAAGGTTTCAATATTTTTCTATAGTACGCTTTAGGACAATATGCAACATGGTTTTGTAAAAATTAATTAATTTTACAAAACAGACAGCTACAAGAAACAACCACACTTATGTTGATAACAAAATATTTGTTGTATTTTCGTGTCTCACGATACAAAAAGCAGACAGATTGTTGTTGACGTCAAATGTTTGTTGTATTTTGGTTTCCAATTATTCTTTTTAAACAAAGACGGACTACAAAATCTTCAAAATTATTTTTCGGATACAAATTTAACTGATTTTGTTTTATTTACAGACTAACTGTTGTATTAAGCTACTTTTCTTACTCATGCTGTTCAAACAATTCACAATCAAATCTCATAACGGAAATATAAATAAATATTTAAAAAATATTTTACGTTGTTGTTGTTTTGAATTAAGCACAAAGCTACACAATGGGCTATCTGTGCTCTGCCCACCACGGGTATCGAAACCCGGATTTTAGCGTGTAAGTCCGCAGACATACCGCTGAGCCACTGGGGGGCATTTTACGTTGCACATTGTTTGTCAGAGTTTACTGAAACTCCTTCGTTCTTTATCTATGATAGACGAAAAACTGTCAGTTTACTGACACTCCATTATTTATCTAAACTATTGTACAACTGATGTGAATAAACACGCGAACGCTTTCTGCACATCTTTCATAACACTATGTAACACAAATTTTGTTCCTGGATAGTACGTGTTATTTCTTAATCGCTTATGTTGTAAAAGTACAGAAAATGGCCATTATTCCCTTCAAACTTTACTTTTAAGACCTGGATAATGAAATTTAAAAATTAACCTATTTTCTATGTAAAAACGGGCAAATTTGCACATTTTCATTTACATAAGGTCTGAATAAAACAACACACGAATTAAGATTTACATGTATATATACTAAAGTTATACAAAAATGTTTAGATGTGATTAAATTTCCGTGATTTACATTACAGTCGTAATTGGAAAATAACACTTTCTGCCCAGGAACAAGAAAAAGTAAAAATTTTGTTTCACAGTGTAATCAGACATGTTTTTTTGTCGCTAGTATTAAGAAAGGAGCATAACATTAAACAGACGAGCGTTCGAAAAGCCAATGAGTCGGCTAAGTTGGGAAATAAAAGTGTTACGTGTTTCTTCTGTCAGCTGGTTCGTGTTTGTGTTATTTATGATTGAAGTAGAAGGAAAACGACGTCTGTATATCTATTATTATTATTGGATAAATATAGGAGTTCTGACTTGACTAGATCTCATCTTTCACGACCGTAAGAGCATCGTTATGCCATTTAGTGAAGGACTCGATCCTACCTATGCTAATATTATGAGACTACCCTGACCGTAAACCTCGTTCCAATAAATAATGTTCGTTTTCAAGGTCCATAAATGACAGTACTGAGGGACTTCAAAGAGAAAAATTATTGTGTAGGTTATGGGAATAATGCAAGGTAAATGTTGCCACGAACATCGTACTTTTAGTCTTCATAAGGTTTTGAATCATCTCCCCGCGTCATGCAGTCGAACTTACGCTCCATGCGACCAAGACTTTTTGGAGTGTTGCTATAGCTATTATTACACTATGAATAACAGCCTTCGCCCCAGGGAACCAGCACGCGAAGTGGTTTTTAATCCATGACCGTGCCGTCGATAGTCTGAATTCGTGCTATAGTTTCGAAGCTTAATTTTAAAATCGAGTGGTTTAAACCGCAAGACTGTAGATGTAAACTAATAATATGAAAGATTTGGTCGCTCTATCACAAAATACTAAATATATTATTACAACCTGTTTGATGTTTCAAGAGTTAAATGCAGTTTAAATATTTTAGAAATTGCATTTGTAAAATATCCAGTAACTTGAATACAGTAACAAACGAAGGGAGAAATGTAATATCGTTTCACACAAATATTCAACATTGAAGTCAAATGGATATTCAAATTTATACATTATATGGGAGTGTTACGTATTTTTTAATGTTTTATGTTCTGCGTAGATTAAACGCAACAGAAAAACACAGATAACAGCTTGTATAATTTATTACACTAACCTATTAACAAATATAACAGATATAACATAAATTATATAACAGTGACAGATATTAAGTTACGACATTCGAAATTAATTACAAAACAAAATACTAGTTTTAAACTTCAAAATTAAATCACCACACAAAACGGTACTGGCCTGTATCTAATGTAATGATCTAAAATTAAAGTCTCAAATTCCAGTCTAGGGAGTGAATTTGGTCCCACGAAGTAATTCCGAAACAGTTCACAGTTCAATGAAATCGCCGTCTCTCAGCACAAGCGGTAATTCAGAAGTATCGTAGAGATTGACGAAATAAAATCACGGCTTCCGTACATCTAATTTCAATCACAAATCCAAGTTGAATATTCACAGCAAACACTTAATCTTTCTCAAATAACTAACTTTCTTCTTTTGAAATGAAACTGGTGTTTGAATCTCACTCTTTGTCTTCGAAAAAAAACTAATGACTGAATCTCTCTCCCTCGAATAAGAACTGATGACTGAATCTCTCTCGCGTCACCGTCTTTTATACCGATAGGCCTATTTCTCGAACAATCTTGCAATTTCCATACAACTCCAGAGCTATCCACGCATATCCGTTCTTGCACGAGACTACACTTCTAGACAGGAAGTCACCAGCACTCATTTACAAACATGTGATTGGTCTACTTAATTCGAGAAAGTTCTAAAACGTTACCCTAAATAAATAACATATTTTAGTTTAAACTTCGAAACAATAATATCAATATGGAAAAAAAAATGAATAATACAAATGAAAATTCAAACACAATACGACATGTTGTCGTTTACAAAATATTTACACATATACATAACAGGGAGGTAGAACCAGGTCAGAGACCCCAAGGTTTAGAAATATCAGTCCTTAAGGGAAGGAAAAACATAGAACAAGTCTGCATGTGGTATACAGAATAACCAAACAGAGACTTCATAGCTTATATAGAACAGTCCCTAACTTGAACTTCTGACGAGAGGCATGTCAACAACCCTTGACGGCTACTGTTACTCTTATGTGTAATCAACCGCCCACCTACGAAAGTATAGAACGTGTTCAGAGGCACTTCTCGGGCACGGAGTTTTTCAATTTTTTATAATCCATAGGGGAGGTGGGTATTGTCATTCTTAAGCCTACTTGTGAGAAAGTTCTATTTTCAAAATATCTCAGCAAGGATTGCATGACTTCAGAATCTCTAAGCAGGATCTAAGTTAGTTCAAAATGTACAGATAAGGAAAAAGTATCTCAAAGTTACTTCAGAATAGGATGTGCCAATGAGATTTTCTTGAGTACTTATAAGAAGTCATGTTCTTCAGTTTGTTTAACATTTTCAATGGAAACAAGTGTAACTATTTTTAAATAAGTTAATGTTTTGATTAGAACAAGTGTAACTGTTTTTAATTAAGTTCATGTTTTCCATTGGAACAAGTGTAGTTTTTGAAATTTACCTAATGCTTTGAATGGAAAAAAATGTAATTCTTTTAAATTAAGCTAAATTAAGTGCAGTTCTTATTTAATAAGCTAATTGTTTCAATTGAAACAAATGTAATTCTTAATCAAACTGATATTTCCAATTGAAGCAAGTGTATTGCTTCCAATTAACCTGATGTTTATATATAACAAATGCTGTTCTGTTTACACTAATGTTCTCAACTGAAACAAGTGTAGTTCTTTTGAAATAAGCTAATGTTTTCAATTTGAACAAGTGCTGGGTATTTCTAATTTATGTGTTCAACTCGTACAAGTGTAGATCTTTAAAATTAAGTAAATATCTTCAATTAGAACAGGTTTTAGTGCTTATTAATTAAGATAATGTTTTCAACTGAAACAAGTGTGCTTCTTTTTAATTAATGCAATCTTTTCAATTAGAACAAATGGAGCTATTTTGTCAGTTAAAATATTCAAATTTGTACAAACAATACACACTGGATCACAAACTGTGTATTTTTCTCGCAAGAAAACATTTTATTTATTTTTTTATAGCAAAAACAGACACAAGTTTAATAGAAGTGCCTTTATTTATTAAATTTTATTTATATGTAACAAAATAATTAAATATCCAGAAGATGCAGATTTGTTAACGCATTAACAACAACAACAACAAAAAATTCAACATACAACTAACCAAAAGGCGTAGTTACCAGGCCCTGCAAGAGCCAGTGAGGCGTAAGATAAAATACCCAATCTGGTTTATCTTAATATGAAATAAATGTTTTGGACAATTTTATTGGCTAAAAAGAAAGCATTTCCTACACTCTTTTAGCTTTGAGGCTGCAAAGCGTGAAATCTGTCAGTGCATCACAAACTTAACGGCCAAGCATAAGAAGTATGGAAGTGTCCAGGTGACGCAAAGGTATTCAGGAACTACCTAGATTGATAATGTGCAGCAAGTCGAGTACAATGTTATTCCTGTAGCTGATTGCAAAGTTTACCTGTCTATTAATCACACTGTTGACTATCGTGATACTTCGATCTTCTCTACCGAATCGCAGATAAAATCGTTCGTATCTAAACATAAAAAAGGTGATAGCAGAAGCATTAAAGATTGGCAGTTGTTTAATTCGTGATACTGAGAATGTGTCTTTATTGATATATACTGAATTTATTCCCAGCAGGTATAACTTAGTACTAGTTAGCATGGAAATTTGAAGATGCTGTATATCACTTAAAAATATATATATTAACAAACGAAAAATTGTCTAGAAAACACATCTCCCAAAATACATTCTTTGACAGTTTTCGGATTGAACGTACTTTTAATATTCAGCAAATTGTAACAACACCCCTTGGCTTCTGAAAGATACATTAAAATATGTGTCTAAAAAAGTTAAGTACATTAGAATGATCAACGAGTACAATGCTATAGAACAAACATATAAACCACAAGGTACAGTAGAACATACGATCAATGATCACAGTGCTGTAGAACACACTACCTTTCTTTGTACAATCCTTTAGAACATGGTTTTTCTCAAACTATGCTTCGCGGAGCTCTTGGGCTCCGCAAGAAAATTTTAGAATGTTAATAAGTGGGTTACATTTGGGACATATTTGCCTATCGAAATGAAGTAAATAATACAATGCAGAGTACCAGGGTAAGGTACTTCAAAACTCAGAGTAAAATGGAAGCGCTTCAACGTAAGCTAAATCTTTGGGGTGAATCTATACTTATGGAAGAATTTTATTGCATCGAAAACCTCAGTGGGTTTTACTCATGAAATTTCCTTAAGTGAAGATGTAAAGCTTCAGTCTTGCAGCGCATACCTGATTTGTGTATAACTATTAGGGAGTACTTCCCTTCTCATTCAGAAAAATTACTTTATATACAAAATCCCTTTATTGACTCTGCAAACACCAACAATTTGCCTTTCAAAGAGAAAGACCAGCTTATAGAAATTTCAACTGATTACACCCTGAAAACAAAATTACAGCAGGAAGAAATTACATAATTTTGAATTCAAATGGCCGTGGAATAAGTAACAGAGATTTGAAAATTTTGATGCATTTTTCAACAACACATCTTTGTGAGCAAACATTTTCACTGTATACAGCTGCAAAGACCAAATTCAGAAACAAGTTAAATTTTGAAGATGATTTGCGCTCACAGGTAACAACCATAACTCCAACTATTGAACTACTTTGTGAACAAACATAAGCCCATCCGAGCCACTAATAAATAAATAAATCTTCTGATATAAATTTTGCAAGCAGAAATTTTTGAACAAGTAATTAGAAGTAAAAATGTTTCTTTGAATATTGATATTTTTAATAAATTTGTATTCTAAAACCTTAAAGTAAACTTTATCTGGTGTATTGACCGACTGTTAATATTTTTAGTGTATTTTTCTATTTAGACTCCGAAATGATTTTTCTTTCTGATTTGAAGCTCCCACAGGTCTAACAGTTTGGGAACCCTTGCTTTAGAACATACGTACAAAGAACTCACTATTATCCTTATACCAAACAATTAACAATAACGTACTGTAAAACTAAATATTCTATAAAATAAACGGACATAATAACTATGAGCGAAGTGAAATCTTCCATATAAACAACTTACTAAATAAGTTACCTCGCATGTAAATGTTTCCGCAGAAACAGACGGATAAACCATTGTTAAAATGTGCTATTAAAGCTAGATTAATGACCACCTGATATCATACGTCATTACAAGTCTAACATTTCCCGAAACTGGAATACAGCAGTTCTGAGCTGTTCAGCAGTAGATCCAGAATAGCTATTTGTAAAACCTACTAAAAGACACTATTTTTTAACTTCGATCAAAAAGGACGACAGTTACTTAACTCAGAATAGACAGAGATCAAGGAGTTGACTGGTTAATTTAACAAATGAAATCTCGAGTTTCTTGTATTTTTCGCGAAGAAATATCCAGAAATCCACTCGGATTTCATGTACTCATTTTTGCAGGTCTGCCTACGCATAATTGGCTACTGTTACGTAAAGTTCAAGCTGACACACGCCTTTTCACAAAAACAACACGAACTGTTAGATACTTTAGACAAAGGTAGTTTTCGTCGTCCTCAAACACAGCTATCGCCGCCTCAACTCCAACACTGGGTCTAGACCGGAAAATCGATGCAGACTGCTGGCTCCTGTGTTACCGAGTTCCTTCAGATTAGTCACAACACAGAAACCGTAAGTTAAAGCCGACTGACTCGTTGTGTAATGTTGCAAACTTTTCTGTTTCCTGACAATTGACATATCTAATTACCTGGCGGACTCGAGTACGAAACATACAGGAATTACACTTGTACTTCACATGCACCTCATACACAGGAATTATATTTGTACGATATATAAAACGTTATAGTTACAATAAAAAATCAATATATTTGTTTTTGAAACAAAACATAAGAAGTTTTATTAAGGGTATATCAACTAGAATACACTAGTTTATCAGCTATGACGAGCCAATGGTTCGACTGTACCCAACCATCTCCAAGTATTCTATGTAACGATGAATTTATCATAGATTTTGCGTCTTCTTATATCTTAAAATAGTACTAGAGGCTTATTTTAAATTGATATTCATACCAACTAAAAATCGGTTCACATACTTTATACATATACAGAAAGTTACTAAACAAAAACAAATTTTAACCTCATGCTGTAGCATTTAAGCTTTACTTTATAGGATTATTGAATATTCTTGTACTTTTATCATAGTTAAGATTTATTTTATGGGATTATTGAATATTATAACATAATATCATTATTGTCAAGCTTTACTTTACACGATTGTTGGATATTGTAATAGTTTTATCACAATTAAGATTTATTTTATAGGATAATTAAATATTGTGATAGTTTTATCATAGTTAAGATAAGGTGCAGATAAGGATAATTCCTGTGTATAGTAATTTCAGAATTGTTAAATTTCCGGACTTTGGATCTTGTTTAATTCAATATTTATAGATTTTGATCGGAATGAGGACTATTTTAGTTTTCATACAGCAAAATAAAATTTCTTAAATTTACAGTTTCCGTTTGTCTCACATTAACTTTCGTTTCGCATCTATAAACATTTGATCAGCCTTTTATTTATATTGCACCAATCACGTTAATACAGCCAGATTAGCCCCCCAGTGGCTCAGCGGTATGTCTGCGGAGTTACACGCTAAAATCCGGGTTTCGATACCCGTGGTGGGCAGAGCAGAGATAGCCCATTGTGTAGCTTTGTGCTTAACTCTAAACAACAACAACAACAGTCAGATTAAGATGGATTATTTAATAGCTCACTTATTTGTTTAAATTGTGTTTTTCTTCTACTCCTTTAGAACTCCATTTTTAGTTGTTGTTCCGACAACTCTTTGTTTCTTCAAATGGTATTTTATATAGAGGTCATTAGAGACTTACCAGTCAAGTGAAAGATGAAGAGGCTGAGAAATCTTTTCATTCAACACCAGGGGCTGTAAACATTACTATGTTCAACACAATGTAAAAGCTATAGACATTATTGCAAAATTCAACGCTAGGTGTTTAACACGTTACAGAACATTATTACTTAACAACAGATCCATTTATTTGTTGTTAAAACAAATTTGAAGAGGGAATACCGTAATAATAACTGATGGTTCATAAAAACCACCTTCTGGAAAGCTCTATGCAACGTTTTCAAACAAACAAAAAACCATAGACTTTGGAACAGTTTTAGCCCGTTTATTGTTTAATGTAGAATACACGTGTTTACTTAGTATAATTTATGTTATTCGTTTCAAAATGTATTCATGACTTTTCATTATTATAATCGTATTATTGATATAATATACTACACAATTTTACGCATGAACAGGATTTAATGACGTACTTCTTTTCGTTTAATTTTTGTTTTGTTGAGATCGTTTTCTGTATTTTGAAAGTTGCAAGATAACAGTAATCGATTCGTTTCATTGTGTGACAATTGTTGCATCATCTACTTGCAGAAAGCTCCACCTATTGAAACAAAATATTGTAGTTTAATAATAAAAAAGAATTGTAATCGATGAAAACTATACCATATAATATTCGGTAAAAATAAACTTTAGACACACTACATTGATTATTTATAGGTAACTGCAGCTATTCAATTTCATTACTAGTCCAGACCCTAACTAATTCTCGTGTAGTTCTAAAACTACCAGTGTTGGACCGTTCAACTTGACGTCTAGTTCAGACTCTAACTAAATAACCCTAATGTAGTTCTAAAACTACCTGTGTTGGGACATTTCAACTTCACAACTAGTCCAGACATTAACTAACTAACTAGCTCTGGTGTATTTATGAAACTACCTGTGTTGTGACCATTCAACTTCACGATTAGATTAGACCCTATCTGACTAACCTTGATGTAAATCTGAAACTATGTTGTGACCACTCAACTTCATGACCAGTTCACACCCTAACTAACAAACTAAATTTAGTTTAGTTCTGTCTGCGTTGTGATCTTGTTTCCTAGGTTTATTTTCCTACAATCCTGACGTGCTTTAAACGGTAAGTTATTGATTTCTTAATATTTCCCAACTTTATTGCTATCTAAGCATGAGCCAATAATTTTGTCGTTTTCATTACAAACATTGTTATTAAATCTCCTAGATTAAGTTACGTTAGTCTCAAACTATGTCAACTATTCAAGAAATTAGCCAAGGATCTTACAGTCTTCCACAGCGACTGCTGAGTACCATTGTTGAAACACAAATCGTTACTACTACTGGACTGTTAATAACGGTCGTTCTTCACGACGACTTATTCACGTACAATTATTTTCCTTTTCTCCATCAACGCTTTTTACGCGCCAACTACCACAGCCAAGAGTTTGATGTCATCCTCAACTAACTCCATCCAAGTTCTAGTTTATTTTTTATTAGTTTATTATTTTGGTGTATTTAGAAAAAAACTATTACAAAAACAAAATAATTAAAATTGAATATTTACATCAACAAACGTAATTATGCTCAGGAACTTCTTGTAGAATTATTTTCTGAAAGTTAATAAAATTCACAAAAACACAATTTGATTTGATATTTTTTTTATTATTATTATTTATCTTGTCGGCCTGGCATGGCCGAGCGCGTTAAAACATGCGCTCGTCATCTGAGGGTCGCGGGTTCGCATCCGAGTCGCGCTAAACATGATCGCCCTCCCAGCCGTGGGGGCGTTATAATGGTACGGTCAATCCTATTCGTTGGTAAAAGAATAGCCCAAGAGTTGGCGGTGGGTGGTGATGACTAGCTGCCTTCCTTCTAGTCTTACACTGCTAAATTAGGGACAGCTAGCACAGATAGCCCTCGAGTAGCTTTGTGCGAAATTCCAAAACAAACAAACATTTATCTTGTCGTCTTTGTTTGTAGTGACGTTCCATCTTTGCTTTTGCTCAAACATAGGAACTCACCCTTCGCTGATTGGTTTGAATATCGTGCAAAGTAGCCTACTTTAGCAGTGAAAGACTAGAAGAAAGGCAGCAAGTTATAATTACACACTGTCAACTCTTGGGCTACTTTTTAACAAACAAATAGTGGGAGTGACTGAAACGTCGAGTGTGTTTTGTGGGACGGGAACTTCAACCAGCGACCATCAGACTGTGAACCCTACACCCTAACCAACTGACCATGCCGGGTCCCTCTCGCAAATACGGTGAGTTACTTATAACGACTGCTATTCACAGATAGAACTTAAAAGATACAGTCTAAACGCCAAAAACTTATGATGCATTAAACATTAACAGGTCTAAATCGTGTGATAAAAAACCACGTTAAATTTAGGTGTTCATTTTTAATATTCTGTTTAATTTATTCATTGCGGATCCAAAAGAAAAAGGATAAATAACAATTAATATGATTTTTATCCTAAACATTATAAATTTTCTTCGTTAATGATTCTTCTGATAGGACTAACTCTGTAACTGGAGAAAAAACGTACTTAATGACGAAGTTTGAAGTATAGAAACCAAGTTATATCATCTAAAGACTTACCAACAACGAGACAGTTTTCCAGAGCAATACATACATTAAATTTGTGAAGCCAGTACAGTTTCCAATGGAGGTGTTTAACCTGTTATATTCCATATAAATAAACGTCAATATCTAAATAAGTGTGTGTGTGATTCTTATACCTTCCCACATCTCCTGATCAGTCAACACCTAACTTGACACGGTGATACAGGATGGCATCATGAAGGTCATTAAGAGATTTGACCTCTCAGCTAATTACATATTGATAGAATGTTTCAAAAGAGTGCCGTTCCTTTCACTACTGTTAACTTTAGGTACTTATATTGCACTTTTAATGTATAATACATTAAAAATATAGAAAAACAACTTCCTATCCTGTGTCACAAACAAGTTTTTTTTTTATCTCGATAACGAACGAGTCAGTCTCCTTTATAAATTAAACAGAGATATCACACAACAATACGTTATTATCTTTCTACCTTCGTTATAAATTAGAGAGAAATAACAATACATGTGGTTATCCTACTAGTTTTGTTATACTTTGGACACTGACATACAAATACATGTCAATGCATGAAGCTAACCAAGTAGATTTGGTTTTTAAGTGTACAAACACACACGCAACAATACATGTTCTTATCCAACGAGCTTCGTTATGAATTGGACGAACTGAATATAAACTGACGTATTTCCTGGTTAGTCTTCTTACTCTGAGCATTGCCTCACTTTAGAACTAATACGAAATGTTGCCCAACTTCAAATCGATGAACACCCTCTACTTAAGTAAAGGGGTGTACGTCACTAAATGAGCGTATACAGGTTATACACACGATGTACTTACTTAAAGGAGTATAAACAGGGTATTCCGTGTTCTGTATCTAAGCATGTGACTAATAGTAAACCTATAGTTACTTCAGCCATTATTACTTTAGTGCAATGCTAAATAGCGGTAATCTAATACTAGATTATATACACTGTACAGTGAATTGCCTTTCCTTGAATATGACTATTATTACATGTGTGATTAGAAATATGTTTAGAATACAAAGTTGTTGTTGGTTAGGTATTTATCATTATTGTATGTTATAGTCTTGGGGGTTTTTTACTCTTAAATTAGGTGGTAGAAACTCTATAATTTGAAATTTGAGTACGAACTCTATACTGTAGCTTCTAGATATTCAACCAACTGCGAGCCCGTTAACGCTTAAAATCTGTACACGCGGTCTGTTAAAGCCTTCATCACGTGTGTTAATAGACTTGCGTTTTTCAGTCCTGTGTGTTGAATAAGCTTTGTTGTGAAATAAATCCACTTTCTTTCCTCATTCAGTCACACTAAAATTTAGTTTAACTTTCTTTTGGAAATTCGCACAAAGCTACTCAAGGGCTATCTGTGCTAGCCGTCCCTAATTTTGCAGTGTAAGACTAGAGGGAAGGCAGCTAGTCATCACCACCCACCGCCAACTCTTGGGCTACTCTTTTACCAACGAATAGTGGAATTGAGCGTCACATTATAACGCCCCCACGGCTGGGAGGGCGAGCATGTTTGGTGCGACTCGGGTGAGAGTGCGAGCGCGTTTACGCGTGCACTCGTAATCCGAGGGTCGCGGGTTCACGCCCGCGTCGCGCTAAACATGCTCGCCCTCCCAGCCGTGGGGGTGTTAATGTGACGGTCAATCCCACTATTCGTTGGTAAAAGAGTAGCCCAAGAGTTGGCGGTGGGTGGTGATGACTAGCTGCCTTCCCTTTAGTTTAACCTGCTGGAGATCAGTGTACGTGGGAATACCACAAAATCGTTAGAAACACCACCATAAAAAAATATCTGTGTACTTTAGGATGATTGCACCAATAATCGAATGGGCATAAGTGTTCTAAAAATAAGTTTTCATTACAGAATGAGCTGTAATATTTGGTTAGTAACTAAACAAATTCAAAATGAAATTATTGAATATTAGCCTTGCAAATTTTCTGACTCTTGAGGGTAATTACGAGTGTAGTGTAATGTATTTGAATCCAAATATTTATTATCAGTTTTGTAATTAATCTAAATGTGAACGTAATGTTTAACTACTTTTTACTTCTAAGTTTTAAACAGAGTTTCAGTGTTTTTGGAGTAGGATATTCAGTATTTTACCTTCAATATTTTAGTCTCTCAAACTTTAAGCATGTATGTATCTTGCAGAGGGCGTTAATAGTCAAAGAAATTTCAAGAGGACACAAGGTACTGATGACATTTGCCAAAACAGCGACACCAATTATGTAAAACAGTGATTCTCAAAGTGTAGTCCGAGAGGGTCCTCCATGTGGTTTGCGGGCTGGTTCAAAATGCTGACGTGTAATGCCACGAGAAAACAAAGGGACGATGGTGTTAAGGCTCGAGACCAATAGGACGTCCTTTGTCTGGCTCTTGCTTGAAGCGAATTAGGCCTAAGAGAATTTGATTTGAAAATTTAAGAAGAAGCATTTGAACTTACTACATATCTCATCAAGGCAGCATATAACTTTAAGAAAACAGAGAGGACTGCTGAAATCGAGAACAGAAGAGCGGGAAACCGCAAAAAATTAACAACTACGGGTCCGATAAGACCGACTAAGGAAATGGCGGGAAAAGCCGTTACGGCTCATCAAAAGACTAATGCATGGTAAGTCAAGTATAACTGGTGGCAATGATATCAATAATTCCCCATTGCTAACTCTTTGTAGCTTGGCAAAAAGGGAATTAAATACTGTAAAGAAAGCAAAAACTGTAATTAAAAAAAAAAGTAAAGCAAAGCGAAAATTAATTAAAGAAGTTAATTCTTCGGAAAACTCTGAATGTGAAGAAGAAGCAGTGATGGCTACTAATACTGAGGTAGAAGTAGCTACTCCTGTAACTAAAGTAGGGTTAAGTCCCAATAATGTAATGGTTAAAAATAGCAACACCGAGGATGTTGATAAGCATAATAATGAAGACAAAAAAAATGATGACAGTGATCAAGAATTGGAAGACCAAGACTTTATCACTGTCATATCCAAAAGAAATATAAAGAAAAACAAACTAGCAACAAACAATAATACTGTGACAAAAACAAGACCACCACAATACGCAGTTATATTAGAAGGCATTCCGGGTCAATATAACCAACCCCTGCTTGCCACAGAAGTAAAGAGATGCAAACCAAATGTTAACATAGTTAACATTAAGCGTTTGCCTAGAGGCGGAGTACTGGTGCAAGGGCAAGATGTAGTCGATCTTAACCGACTGCTTAAAGAATGGCCAACAGATGCCTTTAAACCTGGAAATATCAAAATTCACCTTCCGGGAAGTAAGCCGCAACCTAAAGCAATAGTGGTAAGAGGGGTTCATCAGACGATTGACCTGGACCTTATAAAGCAGGCACTTGACGAACAAAACATACCACATACCAGAACAGAAAGAATAATTTCAAAGAAAACACAAACACCTACGAACCTGATAAGAATTGACATTGATGACAGTTACAACATACAAAATTTAATAAACAATGGAATATTGCTCTGGTATCAAAAATACCAAGTTGAGCAATTGAAAACACCGGCAATTGTTGTAACACAGTGTTACAACTGCCAAAGATATGGACATGTTTCAGCAGCCTGCTTAGCATCACCGAGGTGTTGCGGATGTGGCGGGGAACACCATATCAACCAATGCAAAAAAAAAAAAAAAGAAGAAGAAACGCCTAAATGTTGTAACTGTGGTCAAACCCACACAGCAAATTACAAAGGCTGCGAAAAATATAAACAAATAAAGCAACGCATTTTTCAGATTAGAACACCAACAGAACAGAAACAACCGAAAACAAACAGTTTACCTAAAACTGACACACCAACAGAACAGAATCAACCGAAAACAAACAGTTTACCTAAAACTGACACACCAACAGAACAGAATCAACCGAAAACAAGCAGCCTACCTGAAACAAGCACATCAACAGAACATAATAAAACAACAAAAACCACATATGCAGAAATGTTAAAAGGAAAAGAACCACATAAACAACAAGTACAGAAGACTAATACACAGAACAAGAACACATTAACACAAAAACCAAAAGAAAACAACACCACCATACAAGAAACCAATATTAACACAACAGATAAAACAAGCCTGTTTTCAACAGTGTTCAAAAACGTAATAACTGAGTTTATAACAGAATATACTAAACCAAACCAGACAACTAACTTTATAGAACTACTGATCACTATTACAATAAAACACGTTACACCTCATATACCCTACATTATAACTACACTAACAGGTTACATGCTCACAGCACAATGTTCACAGTAGTGTATATCAACATCCAAGGTGCAATAGCTTCCAAGAACCATGAGATCGAAGATCTAATAGAAGAATTAAACCCCCAGATTATAATAATAAGTGAAACTCTAACATATAATAATAATAGATTTAAAATACCTTATTACTCAACAATTAGAAAAGACAAGAAAAATAAAAATGATGAAAACAGAGGCATTATGCTGCGTCATAAAGTAGATTTTTCTGTAGAAGAAATAGAATTAAACAGTAACAATGAACATGTTACTGTAGATATCCTCCAATCAAATAAAACTAAAATAACCGTAGCAGGAATTTACTGCTCACCCAATAAACAATTAGATACAACTTTACTAAATAACATCTTTTCCCACAATCAAAACACCATAGTCATAGGAGATTTAAATAGTAAAAATGTTTCATTTGGATGCCGAAGTTCTAATTCAAATGGTAGAAAATTAATAAAATTTATTGATGATAACAATATAGCTCTATTGAACGATTCTACCCCAACACATACATCCTATTCCACTAACTCTAGTGACATACTAGATCTGTGTATGTGTACATATAATTTAAGCCAGAAATTAGTAAAATTTCAAGTGGGAAAAGATGTAGATAGTGATCATCTCCCAATTTTTTGCGTCTTCGATCTCACCCTCTATAAAAATATAACATATAGGAAAGAAAAATTTAATTACAATAAGGCAAATTGGCAATGCTATAAACAAGAATTAGATAATCTATTACCTAATAAAATTATTAAAGAAGTTATAACGCATGTCGAAATGGACAACTATTGTCAAACAATAACGGATTGCCTTCAGAAAGCAGCCAAGTTAACAATACCAAAACAACACCACAAAACAACAATCAACACATGGAAACCCACCACAGAAATAATCAACCTAATAAAAAAGCGCAGACAACTAAGAAGACAGTACATGATTACAAGAAACAGAGAAACTAAAACACAAATAAACAACATTAGAAATCACATCAGAACTCAAATAAAACAACAAAAACAAAATAAATGGGACAATTACTGTAATAAATTAAATGACATAACTGACCCGAAAAAATTCTGGTCACATCTTAAAAGATTCACAAGTGAAAACACAAACACAAAGAAATGTCCTCCACTTGAACATAATAACACCATTGCACGTACAAATAAAGAAATAGCCGAAGCTTTCAAGGATCAACTCCAAAATACATTTAAAACTCACACAGATCCAGATATGAATACAAACTTCTACAATAAAGTCACTAATCACATAGCAAACAATAAACATCAATATGAACCAATATTTCCAGTAAACATAACTGATACAAATACAAGTTCTAACACTGATTTTGAAAGCACATTACTAACAAAGGAAATATCCCTACATGAAATACTAGAAGCAATAAAAAACACCAAAAACAAAGCGCCAGGAGAAGATGAAATACAAGCTATTCTCTTAAAAAACGGCACTCCGAAATTGTTTGACCACCTAAATTCTCTATTTAACTTATCGCTATCCTCAGGATATATCCCAGTTTCTTGGAAGCTAGCAAATATTTTAATGTTCCATAAGGAAGGAAAACCAGCGAATAAACCAAATAGCTACCGACCAATCAGTCTGACCAGCTGTGTTGGCAAAATTCTCGAAAGAATAATAAGTAATAGACTCTCCACATTCTTGGAGGTAACATCAAAATTACCAGAAGAACATAATGGATTCAGAAAATTTAGACAAACGACAGACCATTTAATAAGATTAACCGAAACCATTATAGATAGTTTCAACAAAAAAGAATGTACAGTCGCTTGTTTCCTCGATATCGAGAAAGCATTCGACACCGTTTGGCATGATGGTCTAAGGTTCCGAATGAATGAAATGGAACTACCGCGAGGAATTATTCGCTGGTTAACTAACTTTCTGGAAAACAGAAAATGTAGAGTTAACGTAGAAGGAACTTTTTCCGAATACTTTACTCCACTGGCTGGTGTCCCACAGGGAGGGGTGGTTAGCCTTATACTCTTCATCATGTATGTTAACAATATGCCATTGAAAGATCCAAATCACGGATTCTCATCACAGTTCGCAGATGATGTGGCAATCTGGAAAAGTGCTGCAACACCCACGATAGCAGCTACAAACATACAACCACAATTAAATAGAATTAGTGAATACTGTGAAAAATATAGAATTAAAATAAACACTGCAAAAACTCAGCTCGTACTCTTTACGAAATCGACTAAACACAGAAAACAACAGCTAGAAATATATATATGAATGGCACGCTGCTCCAGATTGCCCAATCAGCAAAATTTTTAGGTCTGACTTATGATTCAAAATTAACTTGGATCAATCATGTCAATGAAATTAAAAATAAAATTTGGCGAAGAACAAACTATGTTAGGAGTCTAACTGGTAAACACAGTGGAGCATCTACAGATAACATTTTGAAAATATACAAAACTTATATTAGACCAATAATAGACTATGCAGCTTCAGCATGGGTAACTGTAAGTAATGAAACAATCAAAACCAAACTACAAACAATACAAAACACACTTCTGACAACAGCATATAGAGTCCCGAGATCAACTTCATCTAAATTCATTCACAATTACTCGAACATACCAACCATATCAGATAGACTCCTAAATATTACAATTAGATCTTTTAACAAAAATTGGATGAAAAATGATTTATTATGCGAACTAGATAGGTACCTCATACACGATGAAGAAAATCCTAAATACCTCTCCCCAATTAACATATATATTAAACATAAAGAAAAATAAATTAAAGTAAAATATGTATGTATATATACTCTAAATCTTCTATTTATTGTTTACATATTTATGTATTTTAAAATAATAATAAGATAAATAAATTGCCACCAGCAAGCTTGACTACTGTGAATAAGAGACTATAAATGGACATTGCCCTGAAAAGGACCTAACATACAAACAGTTAGGGAAAATACGTTCAGGAAGCTGGAAGAGGTCAAAGTGAACCTGACCCTCCAGGGCAAAATACCCAAATACCATTGACCAAGAGAAAACAAAACAGGTTGGGTAGGTAATTCGCAGATCTTTTGTTCCGTTGAAGTTGTTCGAAAAAAGTTTGATGGCCACTGGTATCAAAAAGACAAAGAGTAAAACTCTGGATGGGTGCACAATCGCAACGCGGCGAACAACAAAAAACTCCCGTTGGTTGTCATATACTGCACGATACCTTGTTGGGTGTTTCACAATATAAGCTAGGATATCTAATCGGCGTTAAACTAAATCGTTGAATACTGGATGTACCAGCCAACATATCTAAATCACAAATAAAGAACACTGTCAGCTATTTTCAACAATAGACTAAATACTATATTGTAACTGTTTGTAACTATATTGTAACACTAGTCTGAAAGCTGTATTTTAACTTCAGCTGTGAGATATGTTAATACTTTAGTAATTGCAACATATTTTAAAGTGTGAAAACATATTAACCGGCAAAGCATTGTAGCTTCAGGGAAATGGTGTTACTTACTAGAAACGTCAATTTTATGTTGTTGTTGTTTTGAATTAAGCACAAAACTACACAATGGGCTATCTGTGCTCTGCCCATTACGGGTATCGAAACCCGGATTTTAGCGTGTAAGTCCCCAGACATACCGCTGAGCTACTGGGGGGCATCAGATTTATGAAATAGTGTGTTTTCTCATAGCAAAGCCAGATTGGGCTATCCTCTGAGCCCACCAAGGAGAATCAAATACCTGATTTTAGCGTTGTAAATCCGAAGACATACTGCTGTACTAGCGGGGGGGTCTTTATGAAATAAAAACTCTTTAATTTATTCAGGAAAGATTTCAAGTTCGAAATTCTCCTTTTATCTCTCTTTGCAAGCATGAAATTGACAAATTAGTTTAAGTAGATTTCCGTTTTGTTTCTTTAACATTACTTCTAAAATAAATTGGCAAAAGAATACGAGTGTTTCTCTTCGTATCGTATAAAGATAAGCAATTTTAAACTAATATTTTATTTTAAACAACTTACAGGCCTCGATGTTCTGATTGTAAACTTCTACACTCCTCTGTCTTCACTTTCGTAAGTTTAAACTTTCCATTGGACTACTTATGTTAACTCGGAAGAATCTTACAATTACTTATAGTAAATCTTAGTACACAGCAGTCTAAAGATTGACTATCCATTCACTTAAAGCTCCTTTTGAAATTTACGGCGGTCGAAACACAATTTAGCTAAAACATAAACTATCCCATAATAACATACTCTAGACAGGCGTTCCGTATTGTTATTAAAACAGAAACTTATAATTATTGTATTTCAAATTTGGTGTGGAAATTTCGTATAACACCTTTCAATCTATATAAACTTCAGGCATGGTATCTCCTGGATTATCCTGCAAACACGGATAAGTTTTTCTTCCGCGCATTTTAAAACGTAGGACTCAGGCAATGGGTACGTGTTATCGACCTTCCGGTGATGAAAAACTTAAGACAGTATATTTTCTTTGGTTATTTTGATAAATAAAGATCAAATCCGGATACCAAGACAGAACTTTAGTAACATTACAGTAAAGCAGTAGAAAGGGAAATACACGAAAAATATAAATTTAAGTTTATACATTTGTCTGTGTATTCTTTTTTTGTTCTTTCTTTTGCATAAACTTTGTATTTATTTTTTATTCTTTAAATGTCCCAGCAACTACTAAAAGCTCAATATAATTACACATTCTAATAAAAAGGAATTAAACCAGTTAAAACTAAATATGTAACAGAATGTGTAACAGTGTTTACCAGTCTTCGTTTTGTGGACGGTAAAAGTATTTTTCTGCAAAAATCAAGTCACTGTTAATACTTAATGAGATACTTCGCATCATAAATCGTCATTAAAATAAGTTATGTTTAATTATTACTTGAACCTATAGAACGTATGTCATACTGTAAACTGCCATTAAAAGTAATTTACCTTTAATTAACACATGAAATTCAAGATATTTTACGTTGTAAACCATCATTTAAAATAAGATACCTTTAATTACTACGTGAAATTCATTTCAACTGACTTCGTGATTTTATGTTTTAAAATATTACTTGCATCAACCGAATAGGAAGGAATCTACTGAACCAAACAATTATTTCAAAAAAAATATAGCAAAATAACGTTTACAACAGGCAAGTTCTGATCTTACTAACTGAACATAAAATTAATTTTCTTCTATGATGCATTAACGTCTAAACTAATACATTTTTATTATTCCAACTTTTAAACTAAAAAGTTATTGCAGTGACAAACAATTATTGTTGCTACTTAGAAAAACAACAGAAATGTATATTCTGTGGCACTGGACATCAGGGTCAACTGTTTAAAAGTCCTTCATTAACTTGTATTGACACTCCGTATCATTCAACTCCATGATTCTTAATTACCATTCTGGGACGAGGGTCTTGTCTACACTGACTCCTTTGCCAACTAAACTAGTTTTCAGACATCTGAATTAATCTTTCATGGCTTGATATTTGAGGGATTCCAAGAAAATATTGATGCATACAATGTTAATCTGGCTTCTTATTTCCAGGTACAAGAAAACTGACAATTAGCAAAACACTACTTTTATTTTTAGTTGCTGCATAATGCTTCATGGAACGGCTAGTTTTTTACAAACTTTTAGCTTGCGACCCTCTTCACCGATATGAGATCTAATTACAGTTTAGGACTCAGGAGCTGAAAACCTTTAAATTGAGTATTTTACCATGCCCAAGGTTCCATAGATTAACTTATGATAATCTTGACAGTTTGTTTGTTTTGGAATTTCGCGCAAACCTACATGAGGGCTATCTGCGCTAGCCGTCCCTAATTTAGAAATGTAAGACAAGAGGGAAGGCAGGTAGTCATTAACACCCACCGCCAACTATTGGGCTACTCTTTACCAACGAATAGCGTGATTGACCGTCATATTATAAAGCCCCCACAGCTTAAAGGGCGAGCACGTTTGGTGTGACGGTGATTCGAACCTGCAGCCCTCAGATTACGACTTGACCCCCCTGACAACCTGGCCGTGCTAGGCCACGTCGATACAGAAAACGTTTCTTCCCCTCTGCTAGTATGTCAAGGCTATTATTGTTTGTTGTACGTATATACTAGAAGATGGGCATTGTTTCTTTCGTACAGTAAACTTTCAAAAAATCACTAACTCCAATTCGGGTAATTATTCCTGGCATTTAGAAGCTAGTTTGTGCCACGATTTATTAATGTTAAAAAATTGGAGTATCTTGCATGCATTATAGAGAAACTAGAGAGGGTCTTTACTGGGCGTTTTATACAAAAAAAATAATGCAGTAAGACTCTTTCGCATGCTGATACATAGAAGCTAGAAACTTTGTTTTTTGAATGTAGTTATTCTATACAAGCTTGTAACGTTGCTTTTCGTATGATTAGTATATGGGTTAAATATTTACGGCAGTTTCGGTTTAATGCAAGTTATGCCTTATATAATTTATATATCACGAGTGTTTAACTATTTTTGCAAGCGGCAGTTTATCGCAGGTTTGTTTACATAACTGTTTGCGAATTATACGTTGAATTCAGTAGTTACGAACTGACATTTTGTTTTCGTGTTTTAATTTATTACTATTACATCATAACATATGTTATGTGTGTGGAATGTTCCAGACCTCTGTCGAGATATAATTAAGCGTTTAAAAGTTAGTTCGAAGGACTATTATTGTTTGTTATGAAGTACAAAGGGCAATCTTTGCTTTCCCCACCACGGGTGTCGAAATCCAGTTTCTGGTGATATAAGCCTGCAAACAATATACTGTGCTACTGAATGACTAGTTTAAAGACAGAGCTAGGCTGGTCGATTGTGCGTTTAGTCATACACAGCAAAAAGCGACGATTTTTTAAAAGTGAAATTATCACAGATTGTATTGTAATAAGACAGTAGATAAGAATAATTCATCTTAACAGTTATATTATAAAGTATTTGAACCAGTCCATGTAGATTTTGGGGAAACAGAGATTTTTTTAAAGTTCTCGATACAACTGTAATAACCAACAGTGTAACAAACATTTATATATACGTTTGACTTGTTTTAATATATTATTTTAAAACAAGTGGACTGTGTGCCGTTTATTTTTTACATTTATCGCCCACAAGTCACAGACACTTACTGTGAAGAATGCAACCCATACATAAAACATGGCAATGTAGAAGATATGATAAGGTTCCTACGTATATTTAGTATACAGAAGGGACAGCAAAATATCTGTGTGTGGCTAGTATACAGAAGCTTTAGTAATAATTAAGTATGTACTCTGTAGATTTGAACCCCGTAACCGTGTCATCTACATATCTGTACCAGTATAGTGGTGAATGTAATGCTGTATTAATTGCTTGTGTTTCAATTTGTGTCATAAAAATATTGGCTAGAACTGGTGATACTGGGTTGCCCATGCTTAGGCCATTTGTTTGTATATAGTTTTGGTTGTTGAACATGCAGTTTGTCTTTATTGTGGTGAATTATATGAGGGTTGCTAACTGGTTACTGGGAATGTCCATAGTTGGGTTAGGGTCTCGGATATAGAGTTCTAAGGCTATCTTGCAGGCTTCTGTGGTTGGAACTTCTGTAAAGAGGGATATAACATCGAAACTGGCCATTAAGGCTTTATGATTAAGTTGATTTAGATTAGACTTGAAATTAAAAGAATCTTTGATGAATGAGCTGGCTGATGTTACACATTTGGAGAATGCCCATGTTACGTATTTACCAAGATTGTAATTAAACGATTCATATGTTGATATTATTGGTCGTAATGGACAACCCAAAGGAGCCGTTTTTGCATGTAAAATTCTCAACAAGTGGGTTTCTCGACGTCATTGATTGTTATTTCATCACGGCGATTGTTCGAGAAGTGTAAGTTTTGTATGTTTTTCTCAGTGTATTTGTACTTACCTGTTACCATTATGTATGAACAAGCATACAGTACACCACTATTAACAGTACACGCTCACACGATCGTTAAGAAACTTTAGTAATAATGTTTTGCTTATAGTTATGGTGTAGAAACTATAATACTTTGATAGTTATTTTTAGTATTTCACACTAATAGTGGTATCAAATATGTTATCCAAGTTTAGTACGATCAGGTTACGTTTTTTTTTTTATTTTGTTTCTTTAGAAACCCAGAACATATTTCCAAGTGATATAGATGGTTCTCTTTATTGATATTAACAAACGCTTCTGTTACGATTGTCACCGTCACCTAGTTTGTACCGTTTTTTAATACACTGCAGAATGTTACTCTTATTATAGATGTGTAAAAAGAAGGCCATCCAGTTCAAGTAGTACACCCAAAACAGCACGGAAAGGAATTACTTTAGATGTGAAACTAATGTTTGGAAGAGATTTGGTGCAAGCAAGAACTTAATTCGGGGTTGCAGCCTCTATATCTGGAAAAATACGTGATAATAAAATATAAAGGCAAGTGCTAATGTAGCTACGCCTATAAAAGATCATACACTGTATTTTCATAGAAATGAAGTGATGCTCAATATGGAAGACTCGTGTGTATGAATTGAGGGCCAGATCCAACGAAATGTGCCATTAGACATGACAGTTATACAAGTTAAGGTTAAAAGTTTGTATGATGATTTAGTAGTTTTCAAGAATAAATGGTGGTTTGATAGGTTTAGGAACCACTTTAGCCTAAACAATGTAAAAATAAATAATGAGGCAGCCTGTACTGATATTGAAACTGCACGAAGATACCCTAGTGAACTCAAGAACAATTATATAATTTATTCAGGAAGGGGGTAATAGACTAGAACACGTTTTCAATGCGGACAAAAGGGGGCTCTTCTGGAAACACATGCCAGACGGTACATTTATATTTTGGGAAAAAGATATTTGTATTGAGGTTCAAGATTTCAAAAGATCATCTGACTAACTGTGGGTTGGAGATTCCAGATTAAAGCGCTTAGTAGTGTACATCAAAACTCTTAGTGCTCTAAATGGATATGTTAAGCATAATTTACTAGAGATTTTAAGCTCAAATAAGAAGGTTTGGATGATTATAAGTATCTTTCAAGACTGGTTCATTAATTTCTGCTGTCTTGCTATTGAAAACTATTATGTAAAACATAATATTGTCAACACAGTATTCCTCATCTTCGACAATGCACCAAGCCACCACTTAAACTTGAATGATCTTTCTGATAAGAGTTGAGTAGATACCCGAGAATATAATTACATTGCTCCAGCCAATTGATCAGGGTGTTATCTACAATTTCAAGAGCTATTACTTACGGAGAACTCTTAAACAACTGATTAAAGCTACCAATGGACAGGATAAGCCCACAGTTCATGATTTCTGGGAGAAGAAAACACTTTATGATTGCTATAGACAATATCACCAAGTCGTAGGGTGAAGTGAAGGAGTCAACTGTGAACTATGAATGGTATTACAAAAACAGATGATCAAAGTGTAACAACGACTTTACAGGGTTCCTCCAAGCAAAAAGTGGTGGGAAAGTTCACTAAGATATTGAAACACTAGCAAAACAGGCTGGTTTTGAAAATATCGTTGAAGATGATGTGGTTGAGTTATAATCCCACGGAATAGATATGTTGAATGAAAATCTGATATTGTTGGAACGAGAGCGATGATAACATTATTGAAAACACTACCCATGCAACTTCCCGTGAGCACCAACCACTTATTCCAACCCGCAAAATATCAGTTGACAACTAACTACTTGTTCTAACACACACAACTTCACGTAACCACATATTCCACACAACTTCACGTGACCACCAACCATATATTCCAATCCTTTGACCTGGTAGACCTTCATGCTAAAGATTCCAGTCGGAACATAGCCTAAAAGTTGCAAGATGTCTCCATGCACAGCCATAATTAAAAGATGCAGCAGAAACAGATACCTCTTCGTCAAAAGAGTTGAGTCTTCATCACATGGACAAGTACCGAGTCTCCCTACCAATGTAAAATTTAAGTTTTGTGTACCTACTACTATTTTTGACGTCAGTTACATTTAATATGTGTTTTAAAAATGTTTTCTTGCACACATATGAGTGTTTTTTATTACTTTTATATTTCAAAAGAAATTCCGTAAGAACTGTGCCATAGGAATCAGTGGGAAAATAAGGTTCAAGTTACCGAAATTCGTGCTTCTGAAACATTTTCAACATATTCATTCAGCAATCTGGGTGTCAAAAGTCACATGTTTTGAGAATTGACTTTGCTACTGAATTCAAAGATAACGCAACCAGTAACGGTTTGTTCTGTAAGTATATAAAGCTACTGTACTGGCTTGAGTAACAAACATCTGTACAGTTAGCAAGTTCGGAATAACAAAGTTTTTAAACGGTTTTGTTGATGAAGATAACTGTTCTCCAAATAAACATCTAATTAATGTGGAAAAAACTTTTAAAACAATAATTATTTGACAGCCTTTCAAACTAATTGTAAAATCGCGCAACAAAATATGTGTAAATACGTTACGTACATGCATGATGATTGTAAGTACATAATTTACATCTGGTTCCTATTAAGTTATTGTGAAAGTCTTTGATCTTAATATTAGTGCAGCTACTTCTGTAACCTGAATGTTAATTGGAAGTTATAAGTGTGACTTGCAACGAAGGGTTGATGTCGTGGCCTCACTAGCGACATCTTCTTTAGCATTCACAAGTAATCTAACGACACAACGTAAAGAAAAAAACCGTGCTCGTCTAAATGGCGTTTGAAGCATATACATCAGGCTTAGCAAGTTCTACTACTTTTGACAGCCGAGTTCCAAAGAATACTAGCACGAGGAACGTGACTTGACGTTAAACACTGGGATGAATGAAGGCGAGTCGAAACTATTTGGTGAGAGTAAATATCATGTTCAATATTAATCGGTTATTTTACAAGGCTCAATAAAATATAGTAAAGTAAGAAGAAGGAAGTGTGACTAATTAATCAAATAAATTAATTATGTAATAAAATTGTAGAAAATGTATTTATTACGAAAAACAAAAAATAAAAAAATCATTCAGATATCGAATAAATTCACAGTTTTAAATATTAAATAGTGGTCTAAGTCACGGATAATTTACGATTGGTTTCGTTAGCTTTGAATTTGATAAAATAAAAAATAACTAGTAACAAAGCCTAATACATCAACAAAGGTCATGGCTAAATTTAATAACCAGCCTGGGTTGATCATAACCTAATAGTATGTGTCAAGTGTTCAGAATATTATAAAAGTGAAAATCAGTCCTGTTATGTGGTTCAAAGAGACAAATAAAATCCTCGTGAGAGTTCATACCTCTAACTGACCAACTTTCTTGTTAATTTAGCCCAAAGGCACATAAGGTGTTATTCTGGCTGAAAGTATTAATGTTAATATTCAGCATGGTTCATCTATGTACATAGTTTTTTTCTGATAAAAGCGTATAGCGACAAGTTAGGCACTAACTAAGAAAATTGTTAATACATGCATAAATATGTTTAACCAATCTTTGGGAGTATCTTTACGGCGATAAATGAAATGTGCTCGTTTCAGTCGTGTGATGGCTCAGTACTTCTTAATCAAGAAAGGAGATAAACAAGACTATATTTTGTAACTTTATTTATTGTCATGGAACTGTCTTTGCGTGGCGTATTTACAAAAGTGAACATCAAACGATGAAAGGTAACACCAATACTCTACTAACTAATTTTCAAACCAAGTCGTTGTTGGTTGGTTTGTTTTGAATTTCGCGCAAGGCTACCCGACGGCTACCTGCACGAACCGTCCCTAATTCAGCAGTGTAAGACTAGAGGGAAGGCACTTAGTTAGTCATCACCACCCACCACCAACTCTTCGGCTACTCTTTTACCAACGAATAGTGGGATTGACTGTAACATTATAACGCTCCCACGGCTGAAAGGGCGAGCATGTTTGGTGTGACGGGGATTCGAACCCGCGACCCTCGGATTACGAGTCGAGTGTCTTAACCACCTAGCTACGCTGAGTCGATAATTTATGAATATCACATAGTACCATGATAGACTTGAGGTTTGTTTATAAAGATATTTAAACTTGAAAATTAATACACAGCCACCAACAGTTTTCAACATTAAAATAGTATTTTCGTTATTTCTCTCGCACTTCCCGTCCATTTTTCCCACTGCCAGTGTAATCTCTAGGTAATGACAATGTTTTACAGTATTTCGGGAGTCATCTTTACTAAGAAAACTATTTTTATTACTGTCACACCTTCTATAAACATTTACTGCTCCTAGGTGGCTCAGAGGTAAATGCAGGAACTTATGACGTTACAGATCCTCAATTTTTTTGCTAAGAATGGGAACAGTACAATAAAGTAAAACATTATTTACAATGGTGTAATGAAAATTATGTAATTTTATATGCAAAAACGGCTCGTTTGGGTTGATAAAATATTTTACATAGAAGAGCGAACAACGTTTCGACCTTCTTCGGTCATCGTCAGGTTCACAAAGAAAGAGGTAACTGACCGGAAGCTGACCACATGTTTGGAAGGGGTTGTGTGACTGAGTGTTGCAATGTAGAGGGCGGGGTTAGATGTTTGAATATATAATTTTATCTATAATATTAATACAGGTATAATGGCGTTCCTTTATATTGGTTTATTTTGGGTTTAAGTTGTATAAGTAAGGCTTCTTTAATTTTGCGTTTCTTTATGTTTGTTTCTTTATTTAGTATTTGAGTGTGTTCTATGGTTATGTTATGTTTATTTGACTTACAGTGTTCGAAAACGTGTGAAGGTGACTTTTTATGTTCTTTGAATCTGGTTTCCATTTTCTACTTGTTTCTCCAATATAGAAGTCGTGGCAGTTATTACATTGTATTTTATAAATAATGTAAGTGTGGTGTTTGTCAGTGTAGTTCTTACATAGTAGAGACCTCAGTTTTGTGCCTGGTTTTTGAATAAATTTAGTATTAACTGGAATGTCATATTTTGTTACTAGTTTTTGCCAAATGTTGGTTATTTGTTTGCTGATGTCAGGAATATATGGTATGCAGCAGTATATAGTTTCGTGATAATTTAATTCGGGGGATATATTTACTTTTGTTGGTTGGTTTTGCTTTTTGTCTAGGTGTGTGCGTATAATGCTTTCTACGGTTTGTGGAGGAAACTTATTGATGTTGATGAAGTATTGTTTTATTTTGTCTAATTCATCGTTAATTTTATCTGGTGAGCATAGTTTTATTGCTGTGTTTATCTGGTTTCTTAGTATGTTGAGTTTTTGTTTTGTTTCATGTGCTGAGTCCCAAGGAATGTATAGTCCAGTATGGGTGGTTTTTCGGTGGATTTCTGTTTTGAATTGTGTGTCGGTTCTTATAATTTTGAGGTTAAAAAAGATATTTGATTGCTTTCTTCCTGTTCACATGTGAAGTTAATGTTGGGATGTATAGCATTAATGTGATTGAAACAAATTAAGTGTGTGTTCTGAAGATGTGAATCCCGCGACCGTGTCATCCACATATCTGTACCAGTATAGTGGTTGATGTAATGCTTTGTTAATTGCTTGTGTTTCAACTTGTGTCATAAAAATATTGGCTAGAACTGGTGATACCGGGTTGCCCATGCTTAGGCCATTTGTTTGTATATAGTTGTGGTTGTTGAACATGCAGTTTGTCTTTATCGTGGTGAATTCTATGAGGGTTGCTAATTGGTTGCTGGGAATGTCTATAGATGGGTTAGGGTCTCGGATATCGAGTTTTAAGGCTATCTTGCAGGCTTCACTGGTTGGAACTTCTGTAAAAAGGAATATAATATTAGAACTGACCATTAAGGATTTATGATTAAGTTGATTAAGATTATATTTGAAATTAAAAGTGTCTTGATGAATGAACTGGCTGATGTTACATATTTGGAGGATGCCCATGTTACGTATTTACCAAGATTGTAATTAAACGATTCATATATTGACATTATTGGTCGTAATGGACAATCTGGTTTATGAGGTTTGGGAATGCCGTATATTTGCGGTGTGCGTGAATCGGTTTTACGTAGGTAGGAATAAAGTGTTTGTGAAACTGTGTTGGCTTTTTTCATTTGTAGTAGTAATTTGTTCAGTTGCGTCTCGTGTGTCTTTGTTGGATTTGTGTGTATTGGTTTAAATTTGTTCGTGTCTGATAGGATGTTATTCATTTTTTGTATGTATTCATTCGTGTTCATTATTACTATAGCGTTACCTTTATCTGCTTTTAGAATTTTTATGTTTCTGTCTTGTTTTAGGTTTTTAATGGAATTGATGTCTCTTTCTGTAAGGTTGTTTTTTAGTTTTCTGTTTTGTGAAATTATGTTGATGGTTTTGTAAGAAAATTCTTTGAAAAAATCGTTGAAGATGTTTAAATAAACCAATATAAAGGAACGCCATTATACCTATATTAATATTGTAGATAAAATTATATATTCAAACATCTAACCCCGCCTTCTACATTGCGACACTCAGTTACACAACCCCTTCCAAACATGTGGTCAGCTTCCGGGCAGTTACATCTTTCTTTGTGAACCTGACGATGACCGAAGAAGGTCGAAACGTTGTTCGCTCTTTTATGTAAAATATTTTTTCAACCCAAACGAGCCGTTTTTGCATATAAAATTCTCAACAAGTGGGTTTCTCGACATCACTGATTGAAAATTATGTAATGATTTTATTCATGTCATATGTCTTGGCTGACTTCTTTACTACTAATATATTTTACGTAAACTTACTTCTATTCGTTTATACAAGCGTAATAATCTCTGTAATTGTAAGGAGTAGGATAATACAGCTAAACTAGAAGATAGACTATCAATTTCCAACTTACCTATTCCTGAAACCGTGATAAAATTCTCCGGGATAATTTTAGCTTCGGCGTGAAAATCCGTGTCATTTCACGAGGCAACAGCCACGCAAGCATGCTGTAACAGTTTTGACCGAAGCCAAGTTTGAGCAAGCGCAGCAGAGCTAAAGCACGTGCTATCTTGATGTTTTAGCGCCACTTCCCTCATGGGGTTTCTGTCTATATGTAGCCAACGTCCGTTTATACTGCTTATCCGAGAAGCTCAGTTAACTTTTCTTTCCTCTACGTGCACACGTGTATCGATCAAGCGAAGGCTTTCTAACATGCATTTAGTTGTTATGCGAACGTAATTTGATCACAATACATTTTAAATCTATTTTGATATGAACTTAATCATTTCATGTAACGTATAAAGCATGAGGTTTCTGAGTCGCAACTATATTATTCCCAATATTACCTTGTTTAGCTTTTCTTGTTTACAGTGTCCAGCCTCTCCTATTATCGGATTTACCATCTTTCGCTACATCAATAGTCTGGACACAGCGACGTATTAATCAGGATCTGTAGCTGACTAGTGACGCAAACGATCAGGTGATGAGTGTGACACTTAAACTCATCTCTGTGTCTGTCCATCTGATTGAAGTTAGGTGATTATGTTGGCCAAAGAAGATGTGTTTTTCTAACCAATTTCGGATATGACAGGCGTGGTGGTACACTGCATCCAACAAAGCAGAAATATGGAGGAGACATGATAGAAACAACATGCACGTTCGATTGTATTAGAAATGTGGATAAGATATTGAAACAACGTGCACGTTGGATTGTGTTAGAAATGTAGAGAAGATATGATAGAAACAACGTGCACATTGGATTGTGTTCTAAACGACCAACTTAAGATCAAGAACGTCACGTTATTTTTTTTCAAAGGTTACCTCCAAGACAATATCGCTTCTAATCATCAATAGATCACCTTCTTTGTTTGTTTTTATAATGGAAGATATATTCTTTTATTTCAGTTGTCATTATTTTTAGCTTCTGATGAGAAATACCTTTCAAAGGCTTATCAGTAAAAACGGTTTTAGATAATGATACTTCCACCAGAAGGTGGCTCACTATCACGTCCAGTAAAAAGAGAAAGTATCTTGTTTTTACTCGCTGTTTCAGCAACCAAATGATTATAGCCATGAGCAGTCTAGTTTTTAATTTTATATGCAAAAACGGCTCGGGTTTCTCGACATCACTGAGTCTAGTTTTTAAATGGATATTCAGAGTTACAATAACACTGCTTCACAAATGTTAGAATACAATACATATCATTAGTTATGTGTGGCTTCGTTTATCAAAAACTAAAATATCGTTCAAATTTATTTTGCTTTTACTTCGCGACAGTAGAATATAGTTCAACTCGACGAAAACTTTGGCTGATTATTTACATAAAATAATCAAATCAAAGAACGTTTTATGTTACTTAAAAATACTTGTATAGTTCAAATACCCTGATCCATCAAGATTAGACAAGTTAAAATAAGGGCTGTGCCTTTTTTATTGTTTATAATGAAGATGGAATTCGGTTGAAATAAACAAGGACTTTGTCTTACTCTTGTTGATGAACATTAGAGCCAATTAATTATTTTGATGTTATTCAGATATTATACATCTGCCAATTTTAAAATCGTCTTCTTTTTATTTTCCAATTTAAACAATTCGAAAAATAAACGGCCGTATTAGAAAACTCTAAAATTCAGGCATAGACATTCTATATTTAAAACTGCCGATAGAGGGAGGGTAACTAATTAGCTTTATCCGTTGCATGCTCTTAACTAAAAAATAAAGAGGATTAAGCGAGGGTAAGTATATTCTCGGAGGCTTACGTGAATCGAGCCTTGGGCTTCACAGAATCTTATAACAAGCTTCATGCCCGTTATAGAAAGAATAAAAATGATGTGGCTTCGATTTATGAATCTATGTCCTTCTTTATATAAACTTCTAAAGGATGTAAAAATACGGTTCAAATCTATAAATATTCTGCTCTTTACTTAAACAAGGTCAAAACACGGTTAACATCAACGAATGTTGTGTTCTTTACTTTAAACAAGGTCAAAATACGGTTAATATATATATAAAGACTGTAATTTACTTAAAAGAGGCCAGAATACGGTTAAATCTATAAAGTTTATCTTTTTTCAGTTAAATAAGGTCAAAATGTTATGACTAATTCTGTATTTGCTTAAGAAAATTCCAAATGTAAATAATATTTCCTAAAGGTTATGCTTTCTTTTATTTAAATGAGATTAAAGTACACTTCAAGATTGTGTCATTTGCCCTCCCCCTGCCCCCCAAAAAAGAGGTTAAAACACCGTCAAAATTACAAAGACTATGTTCTTTTCTAAAAAAGTGGTCCGGGATGGCCAAGCGTGTTAAGGCGTTCGACTCGTAATCCGAGGGTCGCAGGTTCAAATCTCCATCGCACCAAACATACTCACCCTTTCAGCCGTGGGTGCGTTATAATGTTACGGTCAACCTCACTATTCGTTGATAAAAGAGTAGCCCAAAAGTTGGCGGTGGGAGGTGATAACTAGCTGCCTTCCCTCTAGTCTTACACTGCCAAATTAGGGACGGCTAGCGCAGAGGTAGCCCTCCAGTAGGTTTGCGCGAAATTCAAAACAATGAAACTTTTCTTAAAGAAGTCAATATACCGTTAAGCCTGACAAAGACAATCGTCATATGTATTTAAAGAAAATTAAAAATCAAAGAGACTTTTTGTGATGAATTTAGCTGTCTCTTACTCATCACACTGAACTTTATTTGAGGAAAGTAGAAAATAATTAGAAACATGCTACACATGAAATACACACCACCATTATAAGAAACTTGAACATATCAGTAGAAATTTTGGCTCTCGGACAGTCTTCTAGGTGCACTCCCCCCTCACAATCGTTATTATCGTATCCTCTTGTTTGTAACTTTTTATTTTAGTTACTTATGTTTTTTTATTTTCTATTAATATTTCATTATTTCTACCACCAAGTGTTTTACTCGCATCAGGGAGAATTCTTTGATTTTCCAGCATTCAGGGTCATCAAAATCAGACACCTAACTTGATGATAATAATTTGAAGTGCAGCTGTCCAAGGTCGCTGGCGAAGGGTGGAAATCCCCGAGAAAACAATGTAACTCAAGGAATGACGATTGGGTTTCGTTTTCAGTTTAAGTTTGTCTTTCTTTATATAGAGGAAGTTAAAATACAGTTTAAATTTAAAAACACTAGCCCCCTTTCTTAGAGGAAGTGAAATTTTTAAAAAGACTATTAAGTCATAAATAATTTCGAAATACTTTAAGGCACATTACGAGGTACTTCTCAGCAAAGAACACACACCTTTAAACTTTTAACCACATTCTGACCTTTCAAAAACAACAAACATAATTTTTTGTGCGATCAAAATAGAGTTAAAAAACAATACAGTCAATGACTGTAAATATGTGGTGTGATCTTAACTGTTCGTATTTCACCTATACCTATTTTCTGTGCTGACTGCGAGGTAACTTGTGAACAAAATCGCGCACGTACTTGGCCCTTCTGATATCGTTCACAGTAATATACCCTTAAGATACCCCGTGAACAGTACACGTTCTAATGAACATGATTTAAATAGCGTGGTATCAGCAACTGATACCAGTTTTTATCTATCATTTTTTGACAGTTTTGACTGAGTATAGAACCAGTTTGAAAAATGTCTTATTAAGCTGGGTCTTAGAATATTGTAATGGATGAAGAAATGACGAACTTTAAGAAAAACTTAAATTAAGTAAATTGTGCATTAATTCTGTTAGGAACAATATCTATTAAAAGATACTATCCCTCAGATTTTATAGTTTGTTGTCTGAATAAATCAGTAGTCGTTGTGCACAACACAACTTTTACGGCTAAAACGTTTGCATTGCACTGAGCACAGTGTAACCCCTGGTTCAAAGTAGCTCCTTCTCTTTAGGGCAGGGTATACTCTCAAACTCAAAGTATATATATTTCAGAACCATTTGTTATGATAGAAGTTCCCAAGGGTCACGTTTTCACGTGCTCGAAAAACTAAGGTGTATATAAATTTAACCACTAGGTGACAGACTTTAAAATATAGCACAACCAACAAGGTCTGGAAATACAAGAAATTCAACTGACCAGACGTTAGCCGAATCTAATTTTGTGGTTTAAAATTTGAATGAGCTTTGTTTGGGGCGAATAGAAAATGGAAATCATATATAAGAAAACATAATTGGGGTTATATATTGCTTGTTTGTTACGTTTTTAGCAAAGCTACACTGGGCCATCTGATGTGACCACCGCGGGAAATCGAACCTTGGACTTTAATATTGTAAGTCCATAGACTTACTGCTGTTTCAACGGGAAGAAATAATTCGAGCTTAATTTAAAACGATGTTCCCCACTAGATGCTTATTGGTAACTCTATAGGCTTACGACTTGAAAATTCAAGTGTTGATACTTGAAGTGGGTAGAACATAGATATGGTAACCCATTAAACATCTTTGTACTGAACATAAGATAAGTATTTAATACAGGGAACCTCAGTAACCACAATGTATATTTGAAATCGAAACAGTAGTTTGATTTGTGACTATTAATACCCGTCTTAATTCTAGTTTCTTTATTTGAATTGCACGAGAAGTAAAACCCTAAAACACAAACACGTTCACTTTCTTTGGTTAATGCTAGACGAACTTCCCGTTTCACAAAATTAGCCGATTGTACTGCAAGAAATAACTACTGTTAGGGTGATACACGCGCAGATAGTATATATATGTTCTAAAATTAGGAACACATTTGTTAACTGTGGGAATTACAGTTTAGTGTTTTTACAGAAGAGAAGTAATAAATAGAATCTATTTAGTCTCTCTTGTAATACTTAGAATGAAAGAAACGTTGTTTATGCAGATAATAGCCATATTGGTACTTTAGCTGAGAAATTGGTACTTAGATTTTACAGTAATGTATTCTTAACTTTTAGTGAAATTCATATTAACAAGATTCGTGACACTAATTGATACTAAAACAGATTAGTGGCATATATTTCATAACTGATGCAAAACCAGATTAGTGGCACGTATTTTATAATCGATATTAAACTAAAAGAATGTAACATTTTTTAATATTTCAGAAAAAGATTAGTTCAAGACAATTTGCGTAAAAAATTAAACAAAAAGAAAACCAACATTTCAAATGCACAATAAAATCTTTATTCGACTTCCAAATAAAATTTTTATTTTGCATTTGAAACATTGTTCCTACTTTTTATTTTATGTCCAGTATTTGATCCAATATTTCTCTGTATAACGAGTAACTTTATTTATTAAATAATTTTTTGAACAAAACCTCACATCCAGCACTCAAGAAAACAAAATCTCCACCTATAAGTAGGCCATCTAGTGGCAAGTTGGAAATATTCACTAAATACAAAGCATTATATATAACTTGAATGACCAGAGTCGGGTACAGGCAATGCAACCACTTACTCAAAGCTGGATAGACAAGCCCTTAATTTTGTTGAGCACTTTAGCACATTACGCCTATTTGACTAGAATACAATTATAACCAAAACTGTCCAATTATTTAACCCAGTGGAGAAGTGAACTATTAAGTTGTACGATGTGTCCTACTGAAAATTTGGTCGCTTATGTGGGTGATTTGTGATGTCTGCATGAAAAGGTATACCTTGTAATGATATAATCATATCACAAGATACCTTTACAAAAAAGTTCATTCAGAGGCTTAGTATAATGAAGATGAATTACATGCATGCGAGAGATATTATCACTCTCATAGAGGCAATTTATGCAAGAATAAAGTTCAAATTACTGACATTTAATAGAGGAAAAAGCCTACTGCAGCGGCTTCCCTTCAGACGAACCTTACAACTCAAGTAAATATGTCATACTGAGCTCAATTTTCACCAAGTTCAAACTAGTAGCCAACACATTTCAAACACTGCAATGCATCCCATTAGTTACTTGTGATTGCGCAGAGCATACCTGGATGTTACATGATGCGCGTGTCATAGCCAATGCTAATTATGCTTCTATTCTTATGAAGACAGAAACCAAAACATCTTTCCTGGTATGGGCAGTAGGGCAACTTTCAAGTGAACTGCTAACTGCCCATACCTTGCAAAGATATTTGAGGTTATCAGTTTCAACAGGCTACTCTGCAGATGCAAGCATGTTAGCCATATAATGTGCAAACTGCTATTTCAGCTCAAGGAAACTAACAGAACCGAAGTCGAGTTTGGCCACTGACTTGAGGGAGTGCAAGAAACAGTTTCCATAAAAATGTTTGGATTCATCTTAGATGTCTCAGAGATGGATGACAGTACTTGACATGTACCCCTAAAGGTATAAACGTGAGAGACAGAGTTCCTGGTTGGTACATTAGATGTTGGACAGTGGTCGACTTTGGTTTAGAGATAGCTTTGGTGCTGGTATATTCATCACAGCTTACATTAGCAAATTCTCCTTGGGCACTGGTGCCAGTGATAGTGGCGTTAAGGTACTGTTGTCACAGTTTCATAATATAATGAAATGTGTGCTACCATACACAACCATATTCCTAAATGTCAATACTGCAAAATGAACAAATAACTGTTTGCAGTTGTGGTATATGTAAAACAGTACCTGCACCATCTGGATCTGCAACATAGATATACTGATGGATTATCTTACTCTATAGTGAGAATTGTTACATTCATTGAGTTTCCTGATCTTAGATCTCATGCAGATGTCAAAATCATTTCTGCCAATAACAAAATCAAGTTGTATAATGGTAAATTTCACTACAGATTGAATACCACGATGAATTCTTTGTTTAAGGGTACAGTAATCTTGACCGACCTGTTAACAATCATGCAGCCATGAAAGTATACATAATATAACTTTTAATCTACCAAGTGTAGCTTCACGAGTTTGGTAAGCTTACATGAAACATGACTACGTTGTGGTATATAAAATAATTGTAATAAAGCATTTCTATGAAGGATTTTTCTGTGAATTTAGAAAGCCTCCACTTAGTAAAAGTGATTTTCTTGTTGTGAACAAAAATAATCTTTCTATCTTACAGCTTTCAACTTTCATGTCCCGAAATTCCATAAATTCCTAAATTACTTTAAAAAAGTTGGTTTAGTAAAAAATTATATTTTACCTTTTATTTTCTGTACTCTAACACTGATTACACACTCGATTCATTTGACCAGGTTTGTATGTTTGTTTTGAATTTCGCGCAAAGCTACACAAAGGCTATCTGCATTAGCCGTCCCTAATTTAGCAGTGTAAGACTAGAGGGAAGGCAGCTAGTCATTACCACCCACCGCCAACTCTTGGGCTACTCTTTTACCAATGAATAGTGGGATTGGTTGCCACATTATAACGCACCCACGGCTGAAAGGACGAGCATGTTTGGTACGAGGTGGATTCGAATCCGCGACCTTCAGATTACAAGTCGAACGCCTTAACCCACATGGCTATGCCAGGCTCCTGATTTGTGTGTTTTTCTTACAGCAAAACCACATTGGGCTATTTGCTGAGCTTACCAAGGGGAATCGAACCTTTGATTTTAAAGTTGTAAATCCGTAGATATACTGCTGTACTAGCGGAGGGCCCCTTGGTTTCTAACCATCATATAAAAAATATGAAATATAACTTACTTTTTATTTTTATAGAATCACTTAGCATTATAACAGACAATTATACACTATTTACATATACAATCAAAACTAATAGATTTCTCATTTAGTTTTATTTTCACACAAGTTGCATTTGGACCCTCTCAGCTGCAATGTAACTATTTCTTGAGTCACTGACCAAAAATATTTAATTTCATTTAAAATTTCTTAGCCACCTTCATTAGTTTCTAATTTCTCATTTTAGTTAATTTTATAACAATAAACAAAAATATACATATAAATCAAGAAATTTGTTACTCATGTCTGGTATCTCGTCTTTTTTCAAGATTTTTGGTATGATACAAGTCTACGTTTAACATTAGGCCTAATTCATAGTAATAATAGCGTCCTCTCATTAATTTTTGTAACTTCAAATATGGAATTTAAAATAAGAAACTTTGCTACGCATATAAAACAAATGTACTCAAACTTATATCATTTATCTGGCTCTTTAACAAAGCGATGAATAGTTTATAAAACTTCTGATAGTAATACCTAATCAAGCAGAGATTCGAAAATATATGAACAAATAAAATGACGCCAAACCGGAAGATTTGGATGTCAGTAAATCTGGCCTTTCTATTCGTTGTAAATACTTTAAAAACTAAAGCTTTAAAGAGAACCTAAGGCGAGACAAATTTTGGAAAGCGAGATATTCCATACAGGATGTAGTAATGTGGCTGTCACTTTCTTGTTTATCTCTCTGTAAATAAAACAGCTTTTATGGTATACGATGGCGTGGGGTTATGTATTGTATAAGGAAAAAATTCCATACATTTACAAGGTCATGCACAGATACAATAAAATTAAAAACATAATATAAACCAGTGTAGGCTTAGAATTTCTTTACATATTTCCTCAGAATATTAAAATGTATATTAATATTTAAATCAACCACATTTTCATCCCGAGTTTATTGAAGTGTATTTGTTATAAAGTAGTTAAATTAAATTTTGAATGTAACTTTGCATATAATCTGACCTACTTCTTTCTAGATGGTTAGTAGTTCTGGATATCTAAAACGATAAACTAATGGGCCGAGGTAGTGAGGAGGCTCTGTCACGTGCGTGGCCAGCATCAACTGATAAATGTAGCAAAGAAACATTTAGCTTGTGACACTTGTACAACCAAATACGAGTGCAGGAAAACATGCTGCACCACTGCTGTAAATAGTGGCATATTTAGATAGGTACGTGCTGTTCATTGCTTTCCATGCTATAAAGTCATGTTTCATCATACAAATGTATGAACTACTCTGCGTGATTACCACCTAATTATTACAATGTTATGATGGTTTATTTATCACAAAATTAAGGTTACTAAAAGAGTGTTGTAGTCCATACTTTCTGAGCTATAAAGAAGAATTTCTTAGTGAAGTATCTTTAGAATGTCAGGCAACAGATTCTCGATTTATCACACAGTTAGGATAGTCAAGGTTATTAAATATAGTGCCTAGAATACACACGGTTCCTGAACAGTGAGGGGGCTGTTTTCTCTCTCATCACAGGATGCTTTGAATATGAATGGAACGGTCTTTGTTTCCTTGGATTTGCCTAAATCCATTTTTCTAGAGTGACAACAAAAGTGAACTGACTCAAGAATGGCAATATCTTTAGAGTTTAGCCACTGGTGTCTGTAGTTGTTTAGGGCAGAAAATTATTTTATTGCAGAATATTGTTTTTAGCTTAGGTTGATGTAAGTGTGGATTTTAGTTGGACTAAATTCTGTAAGTGGTTAAGGATTTCTTGATGCCAAGAAAATTTGAATGTAATGGCTCTTAGTTGACAGCAATGGCACTATAGGCATCAAGACATAATCAGTGGAGAAGGACTGTGCAGGATACACCCGGTTTGTTTTATTTTGGATTTCGCGCAAAGCTACACAAGACCTATTTGTACTAGCCGTCCCTAATTTAGGAGTGTAAGACGAGAGGGAAGGCAGCTAGTCATAACCACCCACCGCCAACTCTTGGGTTACTCTTTTACTAATGAATAGTGGGATTGACTGTAACATTATAATGCCCCCACGGCTGAAAGAGCGAGCATGTTTGGTGCGATGGGAATTCGAATCCGCGACCCTCGGATTACGAGTAGAACGTCTTAACCCACCTGGCCATGCCGGGCTTTTCAGTTATTTATAGGGATAAGAACACATTTGACGTAATCCACAGTCGGTATGTGCACAAATGTCAGTACATGTGACAATGTGAGTTATGTGTGAATATATACACTACAATGTCAAAAGTATGTGGACACCCGACAATCACACTCATATGTCCTTGTTGAGCATATCATTCCAAAACCGTGAACATTAAAATAGAGTCGGTCCCATTTTGGTGCTGTAATAGCCTTCGCTCTTCTGGGAATGCTTTTCACTGAATTCTGGAGCATGGGTGTGGGGATTCGCTCCTATTCAGGTACAAGAACATTAGTGAGGTTCGGTACTGATGTCGAGTGAGAAGACTTGGCTTGCAGTCGGTGTTCCAATTCATCCCAAAGGTGTTCAATGGGCTGAGGTCAGGGTTCTGTGCAGGCCAGTCAAGTTCTTCCACACCAATCTTGGCAAACCATGTCTTTAACGACCTCGCTTTGTGCACGGGGTATTGCCATGCTGAAACAAAAAAAGGGCCTTCCTCACACTGTTTCCACAAAGTTGGAAGCATACAATTCTCTAGAATATCATTGTATACTGTAGAATTAAGATTTCCCTTCACTGGAACTAAAGAGCCTTACCCAAACCACGGAAAACAGCCCCAGGCCATAGTTCCCTCTCCACAAAACTTTACAGTTGGCAAAATACATTCATGCAAGTAGTGTTCTCCTGGCATCTGCAAAACCCATATTCGTCCATCAGACTGCTCGATAGTGAAGCGTGGTTCATCACTCCCGAGAACGCGTTTCCACTGCTTCAGAGTCCAATGGCGGTGTGCTTTACACCACTTCAGTCGACGTTTGGCATTGTGCATGGTGACCTTAAACTTCTGTGCGTCAGCTCGACCATGAAAACTAATTTCATTAAGCTCCGACGAACAGTTTTTGTGCTGGTAATTTTGCAACTCGATAGTGAGTGTTGCAACTGTAGAGAGACGATTCTTATGCGCTAAGCGCTTCAGCTGTCGGCGGTCCCGTTCCGTTAGCTTGTATTGCCTATAGCTTAGTGACTGAGTTGTTGTTGCTCCGAAATGTTTCCACTTCACAATAACAGCACTTACAGTTGACCGGGGCAGCTCCAACAGGGCAGAAACTTGACGAAATAATTTGTTGGAAAGATGGCATCCTATGACAATGCCACATTGAAAGTCATTAAGCTCATCAGTAAGACCCATTCTACTGCCAGTCTTTGTCTATGGAGATTGCATGGCTGTATGCTTGATTTTATGCACTTGTTAGCGATAGGTATGGCTGAAATAGTCTGACTCAATAATTATAAGGGGTGTCCACATACTTTTGGCCATGTAGTGTGTGTACATATATATATATATATATATATATGTGTGTGTGTGTGTGTGGTTATTCGTGAGAACACAACTATAAAGCAATATATGAATGAAATAAAGGATTTTATTAAGATGTCAAGATACGGGGATATGAAGTCAATACTGGGTATTGGTCTGTAAGGCACTGTTTGGAGATGTAATGCATTTGATATTTTCATTAATACCAAAGAGAAGATTATTCAATTTAATGTTAAAATAATCTCCAGGCAGTGGATATTTATGGAAAAGATAAAAGTGACACCTAAAATCACACTAAAATTGAACAAAAACGTAGATGCTGTTTTCACAATGAAGAATCTTTGAATCAAAACAAAACATTTTTGAATGAGTAAAATTCGCAATAAAATGTTAGTTACTTGTGTAGGAACTAATGTCTGCAGCTTTGTACCCATTTCTTTCATACTGGTCCCAGACAGCACTGCTGAGTGTTAGTCAAGCACAAGATCTGATGAAGCCAGGAGGACAAGGAACTTCAAAATGTAACAGATACATTTTCAAAGGTTACATACAAGTGAATTCATAGAAGCTTGAGGTAATGTCATTTGTGCAAGATAAGAACTAGTGGGGGTGGACAGGTCATTACAAAATTCAAACCTACATTTCTAAGTGACATTTTGACCAATCATATTTCATGTGACTTCTCACATTTTATCCTCTTTCGCTATGTATGATTGCCAGATGTTTAGCATGTTCATTCAATCACATGATCGCCCATATTCACACATAAAAATTATGGTTGGTTAATCAAGTAGGATAATTAAACCAGGATCTTTTGTGCCCTTAGTAAAGGAATGAGAAGGAATTTTCAGCCTGTGAAGACCTCCAAGGCTCTCAGAGATTATCGTTATGGTCAAAGAACTAAGACAGTGAAAATGATACTGAGTGTGTAACTAAAGGAGATAACTTTCTGGAACTCAAACCTAACTTCATAACTAATTACATGGTTTGTGGAGATTACATGCTATGTTATTTTAGTGATTTCTTTGTTGTTGTTGCTAGTAATTAATTCTGTAAAACAAACCACATATAGAGTCAAATACAAAACTAGAAAACAAAGTCACCAGAACAAAGACCATAATATGAGTTATAAAATGTGTACTTCGAGGTGACTATGGAAGTAGGATCTAGATAGTGGTGTGTATTCACGATATATTTGTCTCTACTTCTGTGGTATGCTGAAATACTATGTGTTTCCTACTCCTTATTTCATATAAAAAATAATTTAGTTGGATATAGAATGCTTACAAAAGGAGCCACTGAATTCCTTATTTACCTACTGCACTGGGTCAGTCAACTAGAGCATCACATGAACTAAAGTATGGGAAGCATTCCTATAAAATAGTACATGGCATTTACAGAAGGATGGCTGGAATGTTATTCCAAGTGGTAAAGATGGCTTTACAAAGATCATGCACTGTTTGGAATTGACGTCAATTTCTATAGACTTCCCTTGTCATCGACCCTGAAACACTTTCAATGGGGCTCAGTTCGGGCGAACACGCTAGATGGTTTAAAGAATCACGTTATTTGCCATGAAAATGCCCTTTGTTCTGCAGGCATTGTAGATTGCAGCATTGTTCTGCTAAAAGATTCAGTCATTTCCACGTCAATAAGGATGCTCTCTCCAGCATGCCAATGTAGCCAGCTGCTATTTGACGCCCTTGTATAACCTGAAGCTCCATTTTTCCATGAAAGGAGAAAGTACCCCAGATCATGATGGAACCCCCTCCACTGTGTCGTGTAGAAAATGTCTCCGGTGGGATATCCTTATCGTGCCGGTAACACTGGAAACCACCTGGACCATCCAGGTTAAATTTTTTCGTATCAGAGAACAAAATCTTCTTCCACTTTTCTTCGTCCCATGTTTGGTTCTTCTCAGCAAAGTTTAACCGAACTGTTTCATGGTGTGAAAGAAGGCGTGGCTTTTGAAGACGTTAACGATTTTTAAAGCCTTTCTCTCGTAGATACTGTCTTATTATTCTTGAGTTGCATTCTACGTCCGTAACGGCCTTAATCTGGTTTGACGATCGCCTGGTGTCTTACCGGATAACCTGTCGAATCCTCATGCTCAACGCTGACAAATTTTTCTTGGGCCGACCACTTGAAATTCTTGTTACGTATCCCTTAGGATCTTTTGATAAATTTGCAGCAGCAGTTTTACTACGTCCAATCTCACCAGCGATGGCACGTTGTGAGAGATCTTGCTTTTGCAGCTCGACAATTCTGCCCGTTTAAACTCTGTCAATTTTTAGCCTTTGCCATGTTTTTACCAAATGTAACACAAGAGATGTCAGTGGAAGATGTTGACAGCGGTAATGCTTGAGCACAAATGACTAAATTTCGTTACGTGTTTAACGATTAACGCTTCGTTTCAGTATGGTCTTAAACTTTTGACCAGCAAGTATTTAGACTAATTTCATAGTGTTCACATTTTTCCTTATTAAATGCTAAAAAAGTTTATTTTTATTTTCCCTTTTCTTATTTTCATCTTTCGAAGCACTTATTTCAGTAGTTGAGTCTAACAACGCAAAATGCATATTTTTCGCTTATGTTTATTGACCTTAAGATTTTGGCCAGCATTGTATTACCCCTTAAAAGTAACTAGTGTCGGATCAGACTAAGAAAAACAAATCCTTAAATAACCCTTATTAGTCACAGGAAATCAGTAACAATGCATGAAGCAAACCAGATTTTATGTAAATCTGTAAATGATAAGGGTCAAGATACCTCAAAAAGCACAAGTTTATAGAGATTTTGCTGTATTTTGGCAATTTACAAGATATTTGGTATAAAAATACTTTGTTATAGTTTCTATACATATACAAACAAAAATATAAGATATGCCAATTTTAGGGAGTTTGAGAAGTTATACCCTATGGGGGTTTGGTTAATTACGTAGCCTTATTTGGACAACTTTACAGGAAATTTGGTACAGATCCCAAACAGATAGAAACAGTTTTGGACTTTTTTGGTTTTTTGCTCAATTTTTCAGCAAGCAAAACAGAATTTGTGAGTTTCGTAAACTATTTGTGTCTATGTCAGCCAACTTACATTGGATTTGATACAAAGATACCTTCGTGCAGATTTCCTGTTTTATCTTTAAATTTTCATTAAGAATGTTTCACACGAAAGAAAACATACTTCATGGTCTTGTCTTGCAATACTTGATGCTGTTTCCAGTTCATGATCTTACCTGGAAGCATGTGACACATTTTCTACTTCATGGTCTTATCTAGAGATACAGAAAATCTACTTCGTGGTCTTACCTGGAAGTACAGAAAATCTACTTTACAGCATCACACGAAGCACAAAAGACAGTTTCGAGTTGATGGTTGTCCGATATACAAGAATGTTTAATTTAGAGTTGCTAGTTGGTTTATTTGGTGGTTTAATATATAACGATTGTTTAGTGACTACAACATTGTTAAAAGTTAGTTGTTTTAGAAGCAATAGTAATGACAAGTTTCTAAAGATACGTAACTTTCTATACTTTTGTTGGTTTCATTTTACTCGAAGCTTATAAGTTTTCCTCGTAATGTGTAATATTGTTGATACCGGAGGACTAGATATTTCAAGCTTTTCTGTCGTCTTTTATAACTATGTGCAGACACAGCAAGTTAAAGTAAATTAAGGAAAGTAGACTAGTGTGATTAGCAGTTTAGCCATACCGTATGGTTTCTAAAGTGAAAGCATCACAGTTAATATTGTAACAAGAATAATTTGTCAACAGGGATTCTAAAATAACTGACTAGTCTGTGTGAACTTTTGACATAAAACAGATTTATTTAAATCTGGATACAACATTAGTGAATTTATCACTGATCCTATTGTGATAAAAGAGAAGAAAAGTAACGATTCGTGTTGTTATTTGGGTTCTAAAGTAATTTAACCAGTCTGTGTAAATTTTTGGAGAAATGGAGAATTATTTAAAACTGTATAATCAACTGTGGTGAACAAAAGTGTGACAGACATTCGTATATGCATTTGACTTGTTTTAATATATTATTTTAAAACAAGTGAACTGTGTGCTATTTGTTTATTATCAAAATTTATCGCTAACAATTCAGAGATATAAAATGTAATTAACTCGACTCTGTACAAAAACCTGACAAAGATCTTATCTGGAAGTGCATGATGCAATTTCCAGTTTACGTTCTTATCCGGAAGTACAGGACACAGTTTTCACTTCATGGTATTGTTAACTACAGTATGTCTGTTTTATCATAGGTCAAATAAAGCAGTAGTTGAGATGCTATTTATACAATGAATTGAACGAATAACAGCTGCTATTGTGCAGACTGTACTGTAATTATAGTGCAGTTACTGTTATAAGAGTTGAAAAAACAATTATTCACAATACAAGAATTATGTTAAATTAATACACATACTTCCATTGTTAAAAATGCTTTATTCATATAAATATAATGAGTAGGTTCAATTTCAACTGACGTACATACAGGCATACACATTACTGTATTTTTAAGTACTAAATACTTACATATGATTGATTCCATGTACAGACTTATCACAGTTTTACCATGTTTTTTTATTATTATTATTAGAGTAATGCAATACACCTGAAATTATCTAACAGTAATCAACTGTTCAATGTACATTTTTTGTTATAATATAACTTATTCATGAAAATAAAGACATGTCTTTATAGCCTGTATTTTATGGTCATCTCCACTTCAAGTTTTATTTAGAATTGTATCAGAAGGACAACTGATTATTCCAAATACTAGGCTACTGTGTTTAGGAAAATAAAAATATTCTTACAGAATGGAATTAATAACATTTGATACAAGTTTTCCTTCCTTCCAGCTACATAATCTTATTTACTTTTCACTTAACATTTGGCTATTTAACAAGAGGGAACCCCCAGTAGCTGCAACACTTGAAATTCTTTCAGGCAGGATTAGCACAAATTAATATATGAGACTTCTGTTTCCTTCTTTATTACCTATATTTTTGTGCAACAGTATTACCAATTTGATTTTATTACTCATTAGGTCCTTTACATGCTCACCATCAAATTGAACTTATTTTTAAAAAAAGCATGACTAGAATACATTAATCTGTGAAAACTTTGGTCAAATACATCCTTCTTTACACAAAAAAGAATAATAAGGTTTCTAGAATGTTTTATGAGAAACAATTGTTGTAATCAGCAATTATGTATGGAGAACAGCAGAATATACAATATGAAGAGAGCAACATGGTAGAATTGTACATAATATTAATATATATTTAAAACAGAATTACTCAGTAATTACAACCACTTCATGATGTGTGAAAAGAAGTAAAATATAAATGTTTATACACATACATAAAGCAATTATTCACATAAAAAATAACACTTTTTGCCACAAAGTTACAGCTGTTTCATCAAGAAACCTGATGTCAGTATACTACAAAATGAATACATAAATTTTCTAATTTTGATTGCTTATACAATGAACTGTCTAATTACATATTCAATATTGGAAACTCTGGTAGTAAGAAAATACACATTAATATTGGTAAATCAAATTCAGTATTACCATTAGCACTATAGGAATTAAAGTCAGGTAAAATACAAGTGTACATACAGAAAATATGCCTCTAATGAATAGCAAACCAGATTACAGGTATGCTGGATAAATAACAGCAATCATAGATGAAAACTATAATAGCAACTTAAAAAATTGGCTTTGACTGATGTATGCCCAAAAATAAACTACAGTATGGATAAACTAGCTTTGACCGAGGCATGCAAAGAAGAAAAAAAAAAAACTGGGAAAACTAGTCTGAAGTAAGCCAAGAAATGCACAATGTTATGTAAAAACTAGCTTCAAGTACGGTAAACCCAGAAATGCACAACATTATGTAAAAACTAACTTTGGCTGAGGCACAATCAATAAAAAAAACATTATTAAAAAATTTGCTTTGACTTTGGCATGCACAGGAAAGAAAAAAAACCAGAGGAAAACTAGCTTCAACTGAGTTATGGCCAGAAACACAAAACATTATGAAAAACCAGTTTCAATAGAGGTATGCTCAGAAATACTTGACATTATTTAAAAACTACCTTCAATTGAGGTATGCCAAAAAATATGCAACGTTATGTAAAAACTAGCTTTAACTGAATTATTCTCAGAAATACTCAAAATAATTTTAAAAGTAGCTTAACATTATTTAAAAGCTAGTTTCGACTGAGGTATGCCCAGAAATACTTAACATTATTTAAAAACTAGCTTCGATTGATGTATGTCCAGAAAAACTCAACATTACAGTGAAACTGCATCAAATACGAGGCTTTATTTTTCAGCTTTTAAAAGCATTCTAAAGTATAATTATATTCCTTATGATAACATTATTCTTCCAGCATATTCTTAAGTACTTCTGGAAGAAATATGGTATAATTAAAGTTGGAAAATATAAAATTAAGAAAAAAACGTTTGTACCAGAGAAGCAATCTATAATACTCGTTGCACTAAGATGTTGCAATATTAAATGGTAGATCTTCAAAACACAATATTCTATTACCTAAAATTGTCTCTAAATGCACAATTTTTTATGGAACTTGTTACTTTAACACCAATTAGATAAACCTCTGGAACAAAACGTTAGACTCTATAATAAGCTCTTGAACATCTGGACAACCAAATCTAAAGACTTGAGTTATAGAGAAAATATCTTATGTCTTTTGTCAATTCCTACATGTGACTTCTGCTAATTACATTCTGCACCCTCCTCTGATGGAGTTCCTTTGATGATTACTATAGGATGTCTTGTTTTAAAATGTTTCTGAACACTTCTTTTAGTGACCACACAGTTTCAAGAGATGCTGTCACTCACCAACCAGTATCTTTCCTACTAAAAGAATTCACTTTGGCCACCAAATAGGTGAAGAAAGAAGTTTTCATTTGTTACTAAATAACTATAAACAAAGAAAGAAGTTTCTTTGGTGCTGATTACAATATTTATACACAAATATATAAGGGCACAGAAGCTCCCAATAACAGAGTATATGTAATCCACAAACTTATTTTTGACATAAACATACTGACTTGGTGTTCATAGGACTGACGTACTGACGCTATGGAGATCAGTATAATAGAATGTCCAATTTGTTGAAGTTTCACTAGAACATATAGTAATAAGTAAAGACATTGGTCAGTTTGTTGAAGTTTAACTGGAACATATAGTAATAAGTAAAAATATTGTTTAATTTGTTAAAGTTTCACTGGAACATATAATAATAAGTAGATAAGATAGTTGATTTGTTGAAGTTTCACTATAACATATGGTCATAAGTAAATAGGATGGATGGTTTGTTGAAGTTTCACTGGAACATGCAGTAATGTTGAATACTCAGGAATTTTAATTCAACAGACAAAAATGTTACATAATAACTAGAAGGTTTAATATTGGTAGTGAAATGACTATTACAACCGGAATATTTATTTTTAAAGAAGTTCACCTTTCATACACTTGTGTAGAAAATATCCATATAAATCCCTCATGAACTATAACATGCTCCTTGCTGTATTACAAGATTGGAGCCTGTTAATCACCTAGGATGGGTTTATTCAGAAAAGGACCTACTGTTGATCAGTAGGCAAGCTTCGTCGTATATGAAAACCACTGTTGTTATTGGTATCCTCTTCTGCTGGAGCACTGGGTAAAGCTGTTGGTCGACAAGCCTGAAATACCAAATGGTAGATGGTTTGGTTCGTTTTAAGCTGAGGACACAAGAAGTGTCTCATCAAAATATTACTGTGTAGATCCTTAAAAGTTAGTACTACATATAGCTTTTGTATTTTATGGATAAACACTAAATACAGTTTTAGTATAACAAAAATTGGCAAAGCATTCCTGAAAGTTGAAAAGAATTCTACTCTTGTTGTTGAAAAAAACAGTGTTTCTATGCCCTAAATGGGTTAGGTATTTTTAGATGATTGCTTCATTAATTCATTTTTTATTAATATATTTAATAAACAGTAAATTTTTATTTTAATCAATCTTTCTTCAAAAGACAACTTTACTAGTTCATCCGTGAACATAAACAAATTCACAAACTTATTTTAATGACTCCTGCCAGCTCAATAGACTAACCAGTTCTTTGAAGTTTGATCAACCATGGACAACCAGTTCAAGTTTGTATTATAAATTAACACTTACTAGATAGTTTGTATCAGTTCATTGAGGGATGGTCATCCATAGACAAACAGTTCAGGTTTATATTATAAAGTAACACCTCCTAAATAGGTTGTATTGATTCTTTAAAGTGTGGTTATGAATGTAAATCAAGTTCATGTTTTAATTATAAATTAACACCCCCTAAATTGTTTGTATCATCTTCTTGACATCTAGTCAACATCCATGGATAGCTAATTCATATTTAAATTATAAATTAATACCCCTAGGCTGTTTCTGTCCCTTCCTTAAAATGTGGTCAATGATAGATGAACAGTTCATATTTTAATTATAAATAAATAATTTAATAGGATTTTTACCAGTTCCATGCCAGATGTTCGACTGTGGACACCAAATAGAGAGTTATAATCTGGTCTGTGACTTACAGGAATAGACAAAGCATATGGATGGTGACTGAATCGATCAATGTTGTTGTCTCCAACAAAGCCATTAGTATTCTGCTGCATAATGTCTATCTAGAAATAGAGCAGTTGAATGTTAGTTGTCAGATTGGTTTTTAAAGAAGAGTTTTAATAATACTGACATTAAAGTGACCTGAATGTTGATATGCTGGAGGGAGTTCACTTTCAAGAGAATTCTATATAACATTTCTTCAAACCTAACAAAATTAATTTGGGTAACTGGTCCATAACATGTAAAATTATCTTTAAAAGTCTTGAACTCACAATAAAATGAGCATTCTTTAAAGTTACATTTCATTTATTAAGTTGTCCTCAGGCACAATAACATGATTGTTTTGATGTACATATTAAAAGACATTTAGCAATATTTTACTTTTATTATCACAATTCTAGATCTTTAAGGTAAAAATTTTTGTTACCTGAGTAGTCCGAACATGAAATGGGAAGTTTTTATTGGCTGCAGAAGGTCTTGTTAAAATCTATAATTATAAAATAACTATAGCACACCATACCTGAGTGGTCTGAACATAAAATGGTAACTTTTTATCAGTTGCAAAATAACCCCAATATATATTTGATTTCAAGTTTAGCAACAACTTCTGCAAATACACTGAAATGTTTAGTAATAAAAACAAATTAACTATGAACACATAGTGATTAATAGCATAAATTAAATGATTAAAATTAAACATTCATGACCATTTATAAAATGTCAATATGGTTTGCACTGTATTATCTTCATGTTACTTGACCAATGTTCTCTTGTATTATGTAAAAGATAATACTTCATTTAATACTTTCAGTCACGTCTGTTTTCTGTAAGTTTCAAAATTTCGAATTTATGTAGTAATCTTAAAAGAATCATCATATTTCATAGTCATTCACTGAACAACTAGAACAGTTATCAAAAGAGAGTTTGAAAATTTTACATACTACCAAACACTGCAAGTTACAATGCAGCATTCTATAAATAGCTAAATATTAGAAACTGATACTGGTTCAAACACCAATCACTACAAAGCAACATTCTACCTAGCACTAAGCACTACAAAGTCATATTTTAAAAAATGCTTTGAAAGATTAGTAATATTAATGCTATATCATATAGTGACAATAACTGGTGATACAGATCACTTCAAGTGACTGTTATTGGAGAGACATAAAAATTTCTTTCTCGAAAACTTAGCTGGGTGGGTTGGAAGGAATTGCTTTATTGAATAACTGTAATTGGGAGTACAAATTGCTTTGTAAAGGAGTCACTGGCAGTACGAACTGTTTTATAAATTAGTATAACTGTAATTAAGAGTTTCTTTCTGAATGACTGTGATTAGAAGTAAGAATTGTAGGGATCCACAAGGTTTCAATATAATTCATGTACCAAAAACATACCATATTGAATTCTTAAACAAAAAAGTCTATTCCATTAAAAAAAGTGTTTAAAACAGCCACTTTTTCACCTATTAGCTACCTATCAACCTGACCATGTTAGTGGGGGTAATCTTTAGAGAGATGGCTTGGATCATTGCAAGATTTCTTCAGCTTATTTGACTTGTCTATAGGTGTCCACTTTTGATATTCCAATATATATATATTTTTTTTATAAATGATAAATATGTTGTGCACATATTTAAGTATTTTTTTTCAACACAGTAAATGTTGCTACATATTTATGGATAGACACATGACAGTTTCTTAGAAGTGTACCATAAAATGTAAACAAAAAAAGAGTATTAAAAATTATGAATTTTTTTTTTAAAAAGTAGAAATCCTGCTAAAAAGTAATTAGAAAAGAAAAAAACACAATTACAAATCCATAAAGTGTAACCAATAAATTGTCAGTTTTATACGCTATAGGCCAAAGGAATGGTTATATTTTATAAATTTGTGAATGTACTTTTAATTCTTGTAAAAGTCATATATCAGGCATATAGTTATACTGGAAATTTATAGATGTTGTGTCTATTCTACTCACATACAAAAAGGAATAAATTAATAGAAAAAAAGGAATTAAAATTTTAATGAAAAGTAGGGATCATTGATTATTTGTAGAATTGCTATAAGAAATATCCAAAACAAAATGAATGCTGCACTAAAAATTACACAAACAAGTAAAATGATACTAGTTGGTTAGATTGTGATCTGTATAGCTAAATGAAACAGTCTAAATTTGCCAACCAAAATATATATTTAACATTGTTAAAAAGACTTTCCAACTAGTATCATTTTACTTCTTTGTGTATTTTTATTGAAGCATTCATTTTGTTTTGGATATTTCTTATAGAAATTCTACAAATAAACAACAATCCCTAAATTCTGTTAAACTTTGTTTTCCTCTTTATTTAAACAAGTTGACAAACTGTTTGATTTTGTCTCTTGTCATAGCTTACTATTTAAAATAAATCCTTAGATTAGCAATCTGAACTATTAAAATAACTTACAAAGAAAGTTAAGTGGGCTGTTAGACTAATGAACAGTTCAATCCCATTTATTAGCTTCTCTCTCATCCACTTTGGAACCATGAAGGTTGATATGAGGATGATTACTGGACCTGACAAGAACCTAAGCAAATATAATAATAATCCAACAGATCAACTAAATGTAACTGTAGAACTGATAAAGTACATAACATTAGAAATTCAGTAAAGTAAGCAATAACCAGTATTGACAAAACAGTAAAAATTGCTAAGCACTAAAACATTAAAAATGGTGTAAAATAAAGTGAACTGATAAATACTAAAACAGTAAACATGTGCAATTAATAAACACAAAACAGTAAAAATACAGTAATATCTGATAAAGTAAAAGTAATTCTAAATGAATGTTTAAGCAGTAAAAGGTTCTAAGAACTGCCTACAGAGTAGAAACAAGCTAATAGGTAAAAGTGACAGAAGCATTTACCATCTTCTCTAAGGTGTAAAAAAAGTATTATTATTTTATTTCTCTCAGATATCAAACATAGATTGAAAATATTATTTGTGTTCTGCTGATCACACATAATCAGGTATGAAATATTTACCCTAAACACACAAATACTTTACATACCTTTCGATGAAATTTACACCACTTAGTTTCATATTTAATGTGAATGAAATGACCTTCAAACTAGGTAAATTGATTAGATATCAAAATTTGCTGTGAACCAAATTTATAGGAACACATATTTATTAAGTTCCTAAAGTTACCACACAGGTTCCTACATCTAACACAAAACTACAACAACATATTAGTTAACAGTGTTCATCTTTAATATTTAAATAGGTCATCCTTTTGTCATTTTCTACTATCACTGGTCATTTACTGTGAGTTTAGTGTAAAATTACAAAGGTTACTTCAACAGTTTCTCTGGTACTTCTCTGAATATGTTTCATGAATTAAACAAAAACAGTACAAGGGGCATTTGAGTGATTTTCACAAAAAGAAAATAAATAATTATCTCATGTTCTTATGGTATGATATTTAACAACATAATGTATCTGGTAAACAAATAACAATATACCTGTTACACTAAATTGTCTACTACTGTCATTTGCAATAGCTACTTTGTAAATGTAAGTGAAAAATCTCTACAGTTGTTTGTAAAGTTTGCTTGTTCTATGGTACTTACCAAAGAGAGTAGATAAGAAAAAGTTTTGTGTAGAAACGTGATTTCTCAGGATAATGTATTAGAGTAAAAATGTTGGCATAAACAAACCAGGACCAACCTACGAGTCGCATACCAACCAAGCCATATCCTGCAGGACTGTCATAAACATACAACACCTCTCCAGGATCAAAAACCTGGAATATAAGAAATGAGGGGGACTTTCATAAACACACAACACTTTTATAGGATGAAACAAATGCAATAAAAAAGACAAGGAGACTTTCATAAATATACAACACTTTTATATGATAATACAAATACAATAAAGAATATGAGAGCGCTTTCATAAATATACAACACATTTATAGGATAAAACAAATGCAATAAAATAAACATGGGGCTTTTATAAACATACAACACTTTTATATGATAAAACAAATACAATAAAGAATATGAGGAGCTTTCATAAACATACAACACTTTTATAGGATAAAACACCTGCAGTACATGAAACAGGGTTACATACTAAACACATTAGATACAGAACAAATACAATCTTATACAGGGATACGTGTTAAACACATTAGATACAGAATAAACATATTTCCAGCTCATATGCATATCTTAGAAAAAGACTTACATTCTTAGAGCACTATATGTTAAAATAAGACTGATTATGTTCACAAATCATCTTAAAGTAAAACAGATAACTCGTTACATAAAAACTAACAATGAACATGTACAAAGGGTTGAATATGTTACATTTAAATGATTTCAGAGCTTCACCACATCATTACAATCAATGTTCCCACATCCTGCCATTTTCTATCTGACAACTGTGCATCATGATAATGATTCTCCAGCACAATTTTTATTGCAAAAGGCACCAATGTAAGACTGACTTGTCCAAAGCACACCACTTCTCCTTAACTGCCTACCATCTAGTAGTGTACAAAAACAAGGATTTCCCAGAGCCTGCATCAATAGTCTGATCTAAGGGAAATGAATAGGCTCTGTATTGGGCTATATATCTTCATATAGGATAACACAAATACTCGTATCATTCCCCAGCTGCTTGAGGTATGCAAGAATGAACTGAAAGTATAAAGAGAAGCTTTATCTTAGTGAATCCATACTCTTTTGACCTCGTTTCTGGTCAGAAATCCTTCTTATATTGAATTTAGGTCATTTGGACAGGTTTTACCTTTGACATTATATTCATGGGTTACTACAATATGTCACACTTTGCACTTTACTTATAACCACTATGATAGGACGTTTTTTACAAGTCTCTTTCTCCAAGGTCCAGTAATCTAAGTCAATACATACTCCTTCATTTTACAATGTCATTGCATTCAATGGATATCCTCATCTTGGAAGTTCTAAATCCCTGATCTAATCATAATTTTTCTATAGAAATGTATGAATATTTGGTATCAGAAAAGGTTGTTACATGCTCTTCCCATGACAGTCCAAAATCTGGTGGTATCATACTACCCATAAAACACCAATAATGACAAAATGTTGCTAAGACCTTACAACTGATGTGGCTGTCATGCACCTAAGTGATAACGTACTCATCTCTGTATAAAACATCAATATGTACAGACTTGTATGTATTTTGAAGTTATTTTTATCACAGCTTTCAGAAAAAAAAAGTAGCAAACAAACCTTTTTCTCGAAGATAAATAATGTTGAATACACTACAGTATACACAGTCATGAACACTCCGATTTTGGCAGATGTAAGAGGTTTCAAGCGCCCTCTAGTGACAGTGTAGCCTTTGGAAATAAGTATTAAAAGAAGAAGAAATACCATTGTACTTATTGCTTCCAAGAGTCGTCCTGCAAAATATAAGGTAAAAGGAAAGGAAGTAATACCAAGTTTAAAGTAAACCTCGAATTCTGGAGACAAGAACACAATACGACTTAAGAAAAATATTTTGAAACTCATTGTTAATTAGAACTCACACTTGGTGGAAACAAATACTGCAAAAGTCCCCCAGATAGTGCAAAATATTAAAAACTTGGCAAAGTATAACAGAACAAACATTATCTAAAATAGTAGACTATGTAATTAATAATGAAAATGCATCTTTCTAATGAATAAAATTACTAATAATATCATCTGTAATGAAAACTGATATTTCTATTAAATACAGAAAGGCGTGTTTTTCTTATAGCAAAGCTACGTTGAGCTATCTGTTGAGCCCACTGAGGGGAATTGAACCCCTGATTTTAGCATTGTAAATCTGTAAACTTACTGCTGCACCAGCAGGGGACCTATTAAATACAACACTGGGGATGTCATCTATGGTAAAGAATTTGTGTTTGTAACAGATACGACACCAGCAGTATAACTGGTAATTGATTCGTATTTCTAATAAATACAATGCCAATGATATCGAATGTGATAACTAATTTGTGTTTCCTAATGAACATAGCACCAGGGATGTTGTCTCTGGTGATATGTTCATGGTTTTAGCAATGAAGATACAAGCAATACTGTCAATCATAATTATTTATGTTTTTAATGGTTACAATGTCAGACATATTATCTGTGATAATTAATTTGTGTTTGAAGCACACATAACACCTGAGATATAGTCTATGATAACCAATTTGTACTTATAATTATACTACTTACCAAGTAGTTTAAATACTGGAAGACCAATACCGTCATGAGCAAATACACCATAAAATATACATAGACAAGAAATTCCAGCACATTCAAATATTAGAGATGCCATGTAAAGTTTGTAGGTAACATGGAGTAGGTGGCGTGCGTGTAGAGTATCTGAAAATGTAAAGTAACAATTCTTAACTATACTTAATTTTAATCAAAACTAACAACAAATTACAAAAGTTGGTGCACTTGCATATAAGCAGAGAAATAAACATTTTAAGTAATAGTAAATTATTTCAAATCAATCCTTGATGTGCCACAGTAACATACTCACAAAACATTAGAAGGAATCAGAACTTAAATAACAGTTATGACATCAACAAATATTCAAACAACATTACACTGAATTGTATCTTAAGTAACAATTACATCAAGAACTATGCCAACAATATTACTTGGTACTGGAACTTAAATAGCAATTTTAACATAAACAAATATCCCAACATCATAACACTGTATTAAAATTTAAATAGCAGTTATAACATCAACAAATATTCCAAAAATATGATGCAGTATCACATCTTCAGTGAAAGTTACAATAACACAAAATATTTCAACAGCATTTTATGGTATTAGATGTTAAATATCAGTTACAACATCAAAAAATATTCAACTAACATTACACAATAATAGATCTTATATAACAGTTACAACATCAACAACTACTCCACAAACATTACATACTATTAAAACAAATACAGCAACAACTATTCCAACGACATTGCACAGTATTAGAACTTAAATAGTAGCCACAACATCAACGAAATTCCAACAACATTACACAGTATTAGATCTTATGCAGCAATAATAACATCAACAAATATTCCAACAACATTACACGGTATTAGAACTTAAATAGCTGTTATAACATCAACAAATATTCCAACTATTAGAACTTTAGTCTTGGTTACGTTACAATATCAAGTGAAACGACAGTTTAGAAACCCTTTATATGATGTGTAAATAAACCATCCATTAAGAGCTATTTATTTGTAAATTGCCACTGACTGAAATTAGAATTTACGAGAAGCTTAGTAAAAACTTACGTGCTTCAAAACATGAGGCCAAAATTAGAAGACAGTACAGAGTAGCAAACGTTACGTCAGTTTGAAGAATATCTGAAATATAATGAAATAACACAGGCAATTACACAGCTGAACGACTGTAAACAATAACGTATAAAACATTAAATAATTAAAATAAAATGTTATTCATTTATCGGTTTAAATTCTCTTCTTAACAGCTCCGACTAAGAAATAAATTCCAAATTCATAACACAACTAAATAAAATATAAAGTTTAGCGTCACACACACAACAATACATGTCACATCTATACTATGAGATGTTATAAGGTTTTGTTGTGTTTGCCAATTGTTAATTAAAAGACTTTTACTTATACTTTTTAATCGTACAAATATATATATATATATATCTATACTGTGTTGTTGGACTTAAAATTCTACAGTAGGCGTCTGTGACTTCTTGGCAGTGAATTCAACGATAAATGAATAGCATTCACTCCATTTGTTTACAAAATAATATATTAGGAAGAAGTTAAAATATGTACAAATTTTTTTTACACTATAGAGATTATGGGGATAGCATGAACACTATACGATTCTCTTTTTGTTCTCACAAGTCCACTTAAACCAATTCAATTATTTTACAATTTCAGGTGACAAGCCGAACTACCTTTCTTATTTATATCGCACTAGTATTCTGTGCATAATTCACCAACATTTGTAACACAAGTTTCTGCACTCTTAAACTACTCTCCCACTAATCGTTTTGTCTTCTTTTTTTTCCAATTTAACTCCTTTCTACTGTCACTCTTACTTTTAACATATTAAAATGTTAAGCCTATCACTTCTACTGAAGCTAACTTCACACTGAACCTTTTCTTGTTTATCTGTTGCTTATCCCTATTCTCGTTCAATTCAATTATTAAGTCGTCTGCTTTTTATATTCTCGGTACCAATGAATCACAAACACAACTACCAACAATCGTCTGCTTTTAATTCTCTTGTAGTAAAAACTAAATAATCATAATATGTCTATTCACAAAATAAACTAATTAATAATATATATACTAAACAATCTTTTATATCATGGCATGCACAGTAGAACAGATTAAAAAAGCATTGACAAAGTTTGGTGTCACACATACAATAATACCGTGTAAATCCACTCAGTAACACAAATTAAGGAAATATTAATAAAATTTAGCGTTACATCTACACAGTAACATGAGATAAAGAAAACATTAATAATGTTTAATGTCTTACACACACAACATTCCAGAATTACACACACACAATAATACAATGTGCATCTATTTAGTAACGGCTTGGCATGGCTAACCGCGTTAAGACGTTCGACTCGTAATCCGAAGGTCGCGGTTTAGAATCCAGGTCGCACTAAATATGCTCGCCCTTTCAGCCGTGGGGGCGTTATAATGTGACGGTCAATCCCAATAGTTGGCGGTGGGTGATGATGACTAGTTGCCTTCCCTCCAGTCTTACACTGTTAAATTAGAGACGGCTAGCGCAGATAACACTCGAGTAGCTTTGCACGAAATTCACAACAAACAAATAAAACTGTTGAGTAACATCAATTAGGTAAATATTAATAAAGGTTAGTGTCACACACATAACCTTACAGTGCACATACACTCAGTAGCATTAATTAAGAATAAATAACACTTACTAAAGTGCTACACAAACAACAATAAGGCATTAATCCAGTCAGTAACAAATTAAAAATACAAAAATATGATTTAAAGTATCACAACTACAAGACAATGTTACCCAGGCACTATCATAAACTAAGAACACATAAATATATTTTTATTCGGTAACAGAGCAAAACGTAACATACACAATCAGAAAGATTTTATATTGTTATTGTCATTAGAATAAAAATATAAACATGTTTTAAAAGATAATTTCTGGGTAAAAAAATTGTTTTCGTAAACACCAACATAAAATACATTAGTGACACTTACAAAATACAGCACTAACACTTATAGAATACAATAGTAACAATTACAGAATAATATAGTAATAGTTACAAAATACAGTAATAACAGTTCTAGAATACAGTAGTAACACTTACAAAACTCGTCCGCTGAAAAATGTTTAAACCAATAATTCTTTTCGTCGTTGGTCATCACAAAATGATATTTCAGTTTCACTCCCTGGAAGGAAACTCTAGGGTATAATAAACAACCAACAGCAGATCCAAATATGTTACTGTTTGTAAACATTCACACAATTTAGAAAGTTACTAACTGGTACACATGCCGTAATGCACCGCAACCCCACACATGAGTAACGCACAATATGTTGTTAAGTCCATGTCACACAAATGGATTCACAGTACTTTAAATTTGTAATAGCTATTTGAGTCTGGTTCTAAAGGTTTATTCTTGAGCTTTAGTTATAGTTTTAAACTAACGTTTAGGCAGGAAAACATTTACATCTACACACATATATTATAGTACAATAGAAAAAGTGATTACATAACAATGTTTAGGGACAAAAAGAGACCTGTTAGTCCATTTCGGCTGTCCCCTCTTTTTAACGAAAGCTCAACTTTTAAATAAATCATTTAAATAAAAATTTAAAGTCAGCCCTTATCATTTATATATCTGTCAAATCAAATTGTCTTAGCTGAAGACGTTTTATAATTTTTATAAACAGACCTCCTATACCATTTTAGTAACTCTCCTCTGAACCCTTTGCAACAATCCAAGAACAAAATACTTCAGATGTGACCCAACCAATGATCTATACAATTAAATTGTAACATCTTTAGACTTGTATTCAATATTTCTGTAGATACAACCTAAAGTCTTGTTTGCCCTATTAAGAGCACACTGCTTGGATAGTTTAAGAGACTGATCAGCCATTCTCATGTCACTGTTAACATTATTCCCATCCAAATTATAATAACACACATGCATTATCTTACATTTATTATAATTAAAGCCCACTTGCCATTTATCTGCCCAATTCACTAAATGATCTAAAGACTCCTTTAGTAAAATAGCAACATCCTCTTCACAGCCAGAAAAACCCAAGACCTTAATTTCATCTGTAAATTTAAGTAATTTATTGACTACACCTTCATCTATGTCGTTGATGTATATTATAAAGAGCAAGGGCCCTAAGACTCAGCCCTTGCTTTCTTTCATCAAGCTACTCCTGTTTTCCAATTAGTTAACATATCCCCAATATCTATAGCAATAAATGTCTTTACAAGCCTTTTATGTGGCGCTTCATCAAATGCCTTTTGAAAGTCCACATACATCAAATTCACATTCTTACCTTAATCAAAGTATGCAGTAACTTTTCCAAAGCATGTCAAAGAATTTGTAAGATGAGATTTTTCCCTCAGTGAAATCATGTTGACTATTCAATATAATTCTAAACTTTGTTAATTGACTTTGTAAAGTATCTTTTATCAGACTTTCCAAAAACTTTTCCAACAACTGATATAAGACTAATAGACCTATAATTATTGGGGCAGTTTATATTAGCTAATTTCCGATATGTTGGTACTTGCCCACTATTCAAGGACTTAGAAAAAATTGTGGCAAGTGGTTCAAATATCGAATCTTTAATCTGCTTTAAAACCATCAGGGAAATGTTATCTGACCCAGGATCCTTATCATTTTTTAAACTTACCAATTTTATTTTATGAAGTTTAGAATTTATGTTGTCATTTCCCACAGTTTATATTTCTCTTTATCTATTTTCTCAACTTTACTTAGGATAACCTACAAGCTGCAAACTGTACACATAAATTGAACGTCTTCACTACTAGGTTCTTTAAAAGAGCATGGTAGTCCAGAGTTTCCAAATAAAACCCATTCGTTACAATCGCACCTAACAAACTGGGAATACTTAATCTCTGAACTAGTCTTAACCACTTTATTATTTGTAGAATTAAATTAAAGTCTCTATACTATAAGTAAACACTAGTTTCTTGTTGTTCATACTGTTAAGTTTAAGTCTGACACTTAACTACGTTTTAGATTGTATTTATTGAATAAAACAGTGTCTTTAATTTGTATTACAATCTTACTGCAAACTGAATTATAAGAAACATTTGAATTATAAATCCTCGTTGAATTTTTTTTTATTTCTCAACTGGGTTATTTATTTAAAAAATACGAACGTTTATACAATATCAAAATCAACTACTCAATATTCTGTATATGCTACAACAAACGACTAACTTATTAAGTAAAAATATTGATTGTTTATTCTCTAATTTAGTCTCACCTTGGATGAGTTGCAGTTACTAACAGCAATAAACCACCATCGCGGTCGAACTGACTCAAATATTCGGTATCGAGAACAATGGTACATACTTTTACCGCTAGGGGAAACTTCAATTTCACAACCCGATCCTGGGCTCGTGGATGTTAAGTTAATCACCTGCCCCCTACTGACTGACAGAACGGCTTCTTTTTCCAAACATGTCTGAAATATTTTAACACATTTTAATTATTTCTAAATATGATAATACAAATCGTTCCTAAAATAAATATTTTAATTGGGAGTTTTTATAATTTTCGCACGAAGCTACACAATAGCTATCAGCTATTATTGTTCTGATTTTAAACGCATAACCTAGAGTGAAAGTATATAGTCAACACTGCTCACCGCCAAAGCTTGGACTACCCTAATCGAACAGTGGGATTTGATCGTTACTCTTGTTACGCACCCACGGACGGAAAGCGCATAATATGATTTTGCCGCAACGAAAATAAAAACAATAACCATAAAATAAAACATTTTCAGACACTAACTGAATAATCAGCGTTTAGTGGCTCCTTCCTCCACCCTACAATCACAGGATGATATTGACGATCGGTCGTGAGTCTTCTGATCCTATAGAGATCGGTATTTCTTGCACAATCTCCAAAAATTTGTTGTCTTTCCATTTTCAACGCTACATTTTAGTTGGCTTTATAAAGTTTAAAGTAACTTAAGCTTACCCTTTCAAAGCAGAAAGTTCTTGTCTATCATTATCCAGTGCTTTAGAACTTTATATCCAAGGCCCCAACCCACTAATTCACACCCCTAGCAACCAATTATCAACCCTTATAGAATTCATTACCACCAAAACTTTGTGTTCAATGACAAATATTACCTACAAATAAATGAACTAAGTATGGGTAACCCCGTGTCACCAGTTCTAGCCAACATTTATATGACACAGATTGGATATCAAGTGAACAATTCAGCCTTACACTTTCACCAATATACTGGTAGAGGTATGTTGATGAATTGCTCGATTCACATCTATAGAACACAATTAGTATTTTTCAACCACGTTAACTTTATACATCCCAACATTAAGTTCACCTTTGAACAGGAAAACACAAAACAAATACCATTTCTTAATTTCAAGATTAATAGAACTGATACACAATTCAAAATAGAAATCCACAGAAAAATCACCCATATTAGACTATACTTTCCCTGGGTCTCAGAACATGAAACGAAACAAAAACTCAACATATTAAAAAACAAATAACCACAGCGACAAAACTATGTTCACCTGATAAAACTGATGATGAAATCAACAAAATAAAACAACACTTCATAAACAGCAAAACAGATTTCCTCCAAAAACCGTTGCAAAAATTATACACACATACCTAGACCAACACACGGTATACAATAAACAAACGATAATGAATCCCAAGATAAAATAAACTATAAAGCCTTACACTGCTGAATAACATATGTCCCTGACATCAGTGAAAAAATATCTGACATTTGGAAGAAACTTATAACAAAACACAACATTCCTGTAAACACCAAATATATTCGGCAACTGTCAGTTGTAGGCTCTTTGTTAACCTAAAGATAACCTAAGAAGGTCGAAATGTTCTCTGTTTTACTAGTAAAAGTATTAATACCCATACCAGCCATCCAAAGATACAATTTTACTTCAAGTAAGTCTCATCATCACGAACTACTACTTCATAAAACAAAGAAATAACCATACTTAATTATTTTTTTTTGCATTAAGTGTAATACAACTAATTTTATTTTATATTATTCTCCACTTCGTTATTTTCATTATAATACCAATGATTCGTGTCATATATTTGTAAATTCTACCAAATTTTAACAATATTCAAAATTAGCATTAAGAAGTTGATAATTATGGAATTTCTCTAAATCATGAGGAATACGAAAAATTCAGTCGTTAGGTAGATTTGTTTGTTGCAATATAGCGTGTAAACATAAAAACACTTACCTTGTCAGTTTTGTATACAGAGGGCCACTGTCTGCTTGAGTCGAAGTACAACAATATATTCTGAATTTCGTAATCCTGTCTCGGAGAGGGATAAAAGAATAAGCGAACATTAGAAGCGTGGTTATATCGCAACATAACTTCTCTAAACAGAAATGATTACAACTTAGAGATACAGTGGTGTGCCATAGCAGATACGGGCGACTTGTTTCGGACCTCTCGCTAGGGATTACAGCGAATTACTGATTATTCGGCAAAAAAAAAGTTTCAGTAAAATTCATGAAATGGAAGGTCATGCTTAGAGCGAGGCTGTCAAGAGATATTACTGCCAAATGGCATATCAATTTAAAGATCGGACGGAGCATTTGATGTACTCCATAGAAGCAAAAATACTAACACAGCTACGCTTTACGACAACAACGAGTCCTCGTATCACATCCTACACAAGTACAGTGGAACAACAACGATCCCAAATAAACTAAATAAACACTGAAACAACAAGTTCATGTACCACATCTAACACCTGTACATTACGACAACAACAAGTACATGTATCACATCTAACACCTGTACATTACGACAACAACAAGTACATGTATCACATCTAACACCTGTACATTACGACAACAACAAGTACATGTATCACATCTAACACCTGTACATTACGACAACAAGTCCATGTACCACATCCAACATCAGTACATTACGACGACGACAAGTCCATGTACCACATCCAACATCAGTACATTACGACAAGTCCATGTACCACATTCAACATCAGTAAATTACAACAAGTCCTAATGCTACGTTCAACATCAGTACATTACGACAACAACAAGTCTTGATCCAAGATCGACACGAAGCATCTTCCTCATCCGAAATAACAGTTACCAATAGGACATAACAGTGACGCTGAGCATATGCCCAGGAGTCGTTATCACAAGAAGATGTAGGTAACTAAAGTTTCTGAGACAAACATTAATAAGTTTCCAGTCATACGTTGATATTGAAAGTTAATTTCATGAGGATAACAACTGGAGAGATTGAAATTTCCATTTTACAACATACGTGCCAAATTCACCCGTGGTTCCAACTGTTTGTTTACTTTTTCCTTTAGGCTATCTGGTGCTCATGTGATCCGTCACTCACAAAGAGTGAAAGGTCTGAGTACACTGTACTAAGACTGTCTCACTATCTTTGGAAGGAGCTACTTACAATGAAAACTGCAGCATAGGACAATAGAAGGAATGATGTATGATCACCACAAAAAGCAAGATAGACGGTATCCCGACTCTTGACAGCCAACAATTTCGCACCCAGGAAAATTGGCAGCAGATGATTACCCAGCTGTGTATTTACATCAACATTACAGTTTAATAAAAAAGACTCATATATCATACAGCCATGTAGCCACATTTATTCGCAGTCAAAATCATACAGCCATGTAGCCACATCTGTTCACAGTTTAAAGCAGTATTCATAAGCGCGTTCGCTGTATCATGCGCTTGAGATTGTCCGCACGTGGCAGGCTTGCTACAACAGCTGGCGCTACTGTGATGTTGTTGTTGGTCAAAATGGTAATAAGCGGTTCCGCTATAGCACGTGCCTATGTTTTAATTGCAGATACAACTTCCAGGACGGATTTTCTCGGTCCATCGGGTGCGTGGCTGTGCTCCTTGAGGTGAGGTGTAACTGTATCGTCTCGGACATGAATCCGTGCTGGGCAGTGCAAAGTTCTGTAATTTTCACACATGCAGAAAGTTACCTGATTGTTCTTCTTATCGAATAAATAAACGTATCCATTGTTGCATGCCTTCAGCTTTCCTCTTTTTCATGTTACGTAAGTTACTATGTTGTTCATGATGTTACTAATCGGCTATTTGAAACTGTTTTAAAATAAATCAATGAAAGTTTATAGAGAAGACTATGTGTTGAAGTTCCAACAATAAACGCAGACATTTCATATGCTTTTTTTTTTCCAGGTTTAATAGTGACGTCAATTTTCAAATGGATGTTAATTTGTTATTAAGTTAACGTTATGAACATCATGATCAACACCATAACTTAACTATGTATTGCTTGGCTGGGTAATCATCCGCTGCCGAAAAGCTCGGCTGTTAAATTGTTGGCTGCCAAGAGTTGGGTGCAAAATGTCATAGAACCTGCATATATATCATTTATTTTTTATGTTTAAAATATATATTGATCGAGGAGAGATGTTTAGGACTAACTTCATCATGTATGAAGCACCTGTCTAGTTCGCATAATCATTTTCCATCCAACTTTTATCAAAATACGTTATTGTACTATGTAGGAGTCTATCTGGTATGGTTGGTTTGTTTGAATATTTGCATGTGAATTCAGATAGTGTTGCTCTGGAAACTCTATATGCTGTTGTGAGGAGTGTGTTTTGTATTGTTTGTAGCTTGGTTTTAATTGTTTTGCCACTTATAGTTATCCAAGCTGGAGTTGCATAGTCGATTATTGGTTTAATGTATGTTTTGTAAATTTTTAGTATGTTATCTGTTGATGCTCCACTGTTCTTGTCAGTTAGACTCGTAGCATAGTTGGTTCTTCGCCGGACTTTACTTTTAATTTCATTTACATGATTAATGCAAGTTAATTTTGAGTCATAGGTTAGACCCAGAAATTTTGCCGATATGGCAGTCTGAAGTAGCGTTCCATTCATATATATCTTGGGCTGTAATTTTTTTTTTGTATTTTGTTAGCATTGTAAAGACAAGTTGTGTTTTGCTATATTTATTTTTATTCTGTATTTTTGACAGTATTCGCTTACTCTATTTAGTTGTGGTTGTATGTTTGTGGCTGCTATTGTTGGTGTTGTGGCACCTTTCCAGACTGCCACATCATAAGCGAACTATGTGATGAATCCATGATTATAATCCTTCCCTGGCAAATTGTTTACATACATGATGAAAAGTATAAAGCTAACCACCCCTACCTTAGGGACACCAGCTTCTGGAGTAAAGTACTAAGAAAAGGTTCCCTCTACATTTTCTATTTTCCAAAAAGTTAGATAACCAGCGAATAATTCCACGCGATAGTCCCATTTCATTCATACGGAAGACCATTGTGCCAGACGGTGTCAGATGCTTTCTCAACATCAAGATTGGAGGAAACAATGCATTGTTTCTTGTTAAAGCTATCTACTATCCCTTCAGTAAGTCTGAATAAGTGGTCAGTTGTTTGTCTAAATGGATTGAATCCATTTTGTTATTCTGGTAATTTTGACGTTATCTTCAAGAATGTGGAGAGTCTGTTACTGATTACTCTCCAAAGAATTTTGCCAACACAACTGACCAGGCTGATAGTGTTTTGTGATTTGTTGTGTTTCAGTTTCTCTATTTCTTGTTACCATGAATTGTCTTCGTTCTTTGATTAGGTTTATTATTTGGATGTTCGGTTTCTATGTGTTATTTGTTGTTTTATGGTTTTGTTTCGGTATTGTCTTATTGGCTGCTTTTTGAAGGTTTTGTTTGTTTTTTGAATTTCACACAAAGCTACTCGAGAGCTATTTGTTTATAATTTAGCAGGGTAAGACTAGAGGGAAGACAGCTAGTCATCACCACCCACCGCCAACTCTTGGGCTACTTTTTTTTGAAAAACGAATAGTGGGATTGACCGTGCCCTTATAACGCCCCCATGGCTGAAAGGGCAAACATGTTTGGCGCGACGGGAATGCGAACCCGCGACCCTCAGATTACAAGTCACACGCCTTAACACGCTTGGCCATGCCGGTCCTTTCTGAACGCACTCCGTTATTGTTTGACAGTGGTTGTCCAATTCAATGTTTTTTTTACTTTTTCTATAACGTTATTAGGTAATTTATTGTATAATTATTTTTTATATTCTTGCCAGTTTCTTTTATTATAATCTAATTTTTCTTTTCTGTAGGTTGTATTTTTATGGGGGGCGAGATCGAAGACACGATATATTGGTAGATGGTCGCTATCAACATTTTTCCCACCTTAAATTTTATTAGCTTTTGGCTCATATTGTATGTGTTAAGACACAAATCTAATATGTCACTGGTGTTAGTGGCATACGCTGTGTGGGTGGGGGTATTATCATTTAGTAGGGCTATATTATTATAATCTATAAGCTGTAAAAGACTTCTTCCATTATTGTTTGTATAGTTGCATCCAAAGTTAATTTTTTTTTGTTGAAATCTCCAATGACTATAGAATTATGGTCGTGGGAAAAGATGTAGTTGAGTAATGCTATATCTACAGTTACGACAGAAAGTGTTCGTACCCCTGCGTCGTGAGTAGTTTTTTCTCATAACTTAAAAAGTATCACGATTAGGATAATGAAACTAAATTGTATTATAAATATTATACTAACACATATCTAAACATATTTTTATGTAAATTGAACGACAAATAAACTCTTTATAAACAAATAACCAAACATAGGAGGGGCAGAAAATGTTCGTGCGTCTACTTTAATGGTCAGTTGTGTAGCCTTTCAGGTGAATTACTTGGCGCAATCTCTCCTCATAGCCCTCCATGATCGTTTGACAGTACTCGACTGGTATTTTCTTCCATTCTTCTTTACAGAAGGTCTCCAACTCTTGCAAGATTTTCAGATGACGCTGATGAACCCTGGTTTTCGACTCATTCCAAACATTTTCAATTGGGTTGAGATCGGGTGACTGCGATGACCACTCCAGAATGCTTATATGGTTCCTCTGTAACCAGGATTTCACATATTTCGATGTGTGCTTAGGGTCATTGTCGTGCTTGAAGATCCAACGACGTCCAAGCCGCAAGTTCCGATCCTCATTCTTGATATAAGTGCCTAATACATCAACATACTCTTCTTTTTTCATGATTCCGTTGACGCAGTGAAGGCTGCCTACACCAGAAAAGCTGAAGGAACCCCATAGCATGATCGAGCCACCTCCGTGTTTAACTGCAGGGACGGTGTTGTTTGAAAGATTTCGTTCCCCCTTCTTACGGAAAATGTAGCGAACATCATTGTGGGTAAAAAGCTCGATTTTAGTCTCGTCTGACCAAAGAATACTCTTCCAATAGGTAAAGGGTTTATCTACATGCTTTCTTGCATACCTCAATCATGCTTCTATATTAACAGGCTTTAAATATGGACGGCATACTTTGAACCCAGAAGAGCGTAACATGTTCGTAACTGTAGAGGTGCTTACTTGAACCCCAGTTTCTGTATGTCATTACGTGTTAAACGAGGGTTCCTACTAAGTTCTCTGAGAACCTTCCTCTTGGTTCTCTCTGGAATTTTGGTGGAGCGTCCGGAACGAGGGAGATTAGCAGTTGATCCTGTAAGCTTAAACTTGGCAATTATGCTTTAAACAGTAGATATTGGCACATTAAGTTGTGTAGCAATACCGGAAAAAGACACACGATACTTGTATTTTACAATAATTCATTTTTTTAAATCACTGGACAGTTGTTTCCTGTTCGCCATGATGACCAAGCAGATAATGACGGAGACGGCGCTAAATTGCCGGAAGTAAATGTTTTTTCCTGGTTAAATTCCAATAATTATGAACCCTGTAAACGAGAATATCAGTTTTTTTCCCACGTTCTGAACTGTACGAACACTTTCTGCTCCTCCTCTTTTTTTTTTTATAAACAATTTTTTGTAGTTTAATTTACATAAAAATTTATGTAGATATGTGTTAGTATAATACTTATAATATACTATACGTCTATTATCCTAATCGTGGTACTTTTTAAGTTATAAGCAAAAAACTATTCGGAACGCAGGGGTACGAACACTTTCTGTCGTAACTGTAGATGATTATGTGGTGAACAGTATATTCCTGCTATTGTCACTTTTGTTTCGTTTTACTTGAAGAATATCCACAGTTGTTACTGTTCATACTGATTTCTGTGACTGATAGATCTGTTTTGTAAAGAATCATTATGCCCCTATTACCATCGCTTTTGTTCATTCTGTCTTTCCTTATTGTTGTGTAAATTGGTATCTTAAATATATTGTTGTTGTATATTAATGTTTCGCTTACTATTATACTGTGGGGGTAGTTTCTTGTTTAAGGTCTTCAATCTCAAAGCTATTGCACTTCGGATGTTAATATATACCACTGTGAACTTTATGCTGTCAGCAGGTGTCTCGTGAGTGTAGTTATTATGTGTGGAATATGAAGTATAACGTGTTTTTTCAGGATGTTGATTATGTAATCAATACAGTTGGTTGTTTGATTTGTTTTTGTATATTCTGTGATTATGTTAGTCAATAGGCTTGTTTTGTTAGGTGTGTTAGCATTTGCTTCTAGGAGTGTGATGTTGTTTTCTTGTGATTTTTGTGTTTATGTTGAGTGTTATTTTCTTGTGTAATATTACTTTGTTCATGCAGTTTTTGTCTTGTTTCCTTTTTGCATTGATAAATATGGTGTTCCACAACCGCAACACCTCGATGTTGCTAATACGCCGCAGAAACGTGTCCATATCTTTGGCAATTGTAGCATTGAGTTACTACAATTGCCGAAGTTTTTAATCGTTCACCTTGGTATCTTTGATACCAAAGCATTATTCCATTATTAGTGAAGTTTTGTATGTCATATATGTCAATACGTATAAAATTTGTAGTTACTTGTTTATTTTTTTGGGTGGAAATTATTTGTTGTATATTTGTGTAAGGTATATTCTGTTCGTCCAGTGTTATGGTGTCAGGGTTTATAGATTGATGCACCCCTCTTACGACTATGAATTTAGGCTGCGGTTTACTGCTTGGCTGGTAAATTTCGATTTTACCAGGTTTAAAAGCGTCTGCCGGCCATTCTTTCAATAGCTTATTTAGGTCAGAAGCCTCTTGTCTTCGAACAAGGACAGCGCCTCTCGGCAGACGCTTGATACTAACAATTTAAACGTGGGGTTTGCAGCATTTAGCCTCTGTCGCAAGTAGGGTTTGATTGAACAGACCTGGTATGCCTTCAATTACTACTGAGTGTTGTGGAGGCTTAGTTTTTTGCGAAATGTTACAACTTAGTGTTTTTTCATTTTGTGGTGAATTTTGTTTTTTCTCTTGGATGTAACGATTGTAAAAGCCTTCTTGTTCACAAGTTTATAGTAGTATCTTTTGAACGTTTACGGTTGTAGTATCAACATCCAAGGTGTTTGCTTTTTCTGCTGTAACATTTATTTTGTTAGTTGTGGGAGAAGCTCCCTCTACCGCAGTATTAATTGCTTCTCCTATTTTTCCCCCAATTTCAAAATTTCCCGACGATTTTGTTTGTTTGTTTTTGAATTTCGCACAAAGCTACTCGAGGGCTATCTGTGCTAGCCGTCTCTAATTTAGCAGTGTAAGACTAGAGGGAAGGCAACTAGTCATCACCACCCACCGCCAACTCTTGGGCTACTCTTTTACCAACGAAAAGTGGGATTGACCGTCACATTATAACGCCCCCACAGCTGGGAGGGCGAGCATGTTTAGCGCGACTGGGATGTGAACCCGCGACCCTCAGATTACGAGCCCATGCCTTAACGCGCTCGGCTATGCTAGGCCTATTTCCCGACGAATCACTTAGTTTTATTATTTTTCTTCTGACTTTTCTTCTGTTTCTAACATTGTTTTCTTTGGCTTTATTTACTAAGTTTAATTCTTTTTTTACATACAGTACATAGAGCCAGCAGAGGGGAGTTAATTTCTTTGTTAAATATTTGGCCACGAACAACAAGGATTTTCCCGTCTGACATCACGTATCTTGACACGGCTGTAGCTTCCAGTGGTGGGTTTGTCGCGGTTTCCCGCTATATCGTGGAAATATTGTTCAGGTAGCTGCTGGTGTGGCTTTGTTCTTGTTTCACCTGCAAGTTTTCTCGTTCGTCCAGGTAGAAAAGATAAAATTTTATTCGATAATGGTCGAGGGAGCCTACTTTCAATCTTTCGTTTTAAAAATCACGAAAAACAGATCTGTCTCGTATCTCGCTCTCACTTAAAGTCTCAAAATCTCTTTGCGTTTTCTTGCTTGTTTGTCCGCTGCGTTCATTGCGCAAATCAAACCTCCCTCACCCTTAGGTGCGCAAAACGACAATTTTTAGTTGATTGTCTGCAACCAACCCGGTTATTTTTATCGTATGAATATACATTACAAAAACAAATCCCATGCAGAGTTGACAGTTTTTAGTAAGTTTGAGTGAATATTTAACTTAGAGTACCGCGTTACAATCCTATTCATTATTTAGAAAAACACTTAGGATAAAGAAATCTTGATAGAAGTGAATAAAAATCCTATAACTCAAGCACTTTCGAAAAGTGGACCATTCGTTTTCATGGGCAGACTGAGAATCAGGTGCTAGGTTTACAGGATTTTTATGCATTATAGGACTATTTAGTTATATACATTAACTATACATTTACTAATCCATCATATATTTAACCTCACATAAAAAATAAATGTATGCAGAATTGAAATGTCGTGTGTGAAAAAGCAAAAAGTAAGCCGAGGCCATAAAATAAAACTATGTTGTGTATCATAAAATAGACTACATGAAAAGAGTAAGGCTTGCAGTACTGTTGTGTAAAATGAGATTAAAGTCAAGTCAGCAGATGCATTTTATTCTTTTTTTTTGTTGTTTCGCCGGTTGGTTTAATGACCGGAAGTGGATATTTTTCTTCTGATATATTATTAAGTACAATGTAATATTTTGTTTATTTTACATTTCGCCCAAAGCTTCATGGCAGCTATCTACGCTAGCCGTCTCTAATTTAGCAGTGTGAGACAAAAAGGAAGGCAGCTAGTCACAACCACTCACCGCTTAGTCTTGGGCTACTCTTTTATCCACGAATAATGGGATTAACAAATACATAATAGCTATCCTACGAGTGTAAGGGCAAGTATACTTGGTGTGAAGGTAATTCGAACTGCCGCCCTACAGATCACGAATCAAGCACTCTAACCGTCAAACTATGCTAGTCCTGCATCATATGCTTTGTTCCAATTGTACAATACCAAAACACCTTTTTTTTTTGTCGGTCATGAAATTTAAAACTGGTTAATTCAAAAACTGGAAAAACATTTCATACATATCGAAATTTAGGGATGTAGCTAGAAACCAGAATTTTAGTGGCCGCCCAAATATTCTACAGTCTAAAACATCCTCCATGTTATGATCATTTTTTAAAATAAACTTGCTTTGCGTGTAGGCCTGGCATGGCCGAGCGCGTTAAGGCGTGCACTCGTAATCCGAGGGTCGCGGGTTCGCGCCCGCGTCGCGCTAAACATGCTCGCCCTCCCAGCCGTGGGGGTGTATAATGTTACGGTCAATCCCACTATTCGTTGGTAAAAGAGTAGCCCAAGAGTTGGCGGTGGGTGGTGATGACTAGTTGCCTTCCCTCTAGTCTTACACGGGAAAGGAGATGTTCCGCGAAGTGGGATCGCCGATTTTTCGTATATATTTATGTGCATTTAGACTTTTAAAACCCTCCCTGTACAACTATTTAACCCTCCCATTACAATACTGTTCATTATTGCTGAAATAATAAGAACAATTATTGAGATATTAAGCCTTAAAATTAAAAATTACATATTTTCAGCAGGTGGTGTCTTTTCGGGTGACACCACTTCCTCTTCTGTGGAAGGTGAATCGGCAATTTCTTTGTCGGTTTAGATTTAATGTTTATTATTTTATATATGTGTATATATATATGTGGGGGGGTCGGCCGAGCCCGCGAAGTGATGAAGCCGCAAAAGAGGATCCGCAAAGTGGCAAGGGAACACTGTATTTATAAATTATATCGTTAAATGATGAATAATAAGTACTTCAGAGTAAACGGGCTCTTTTTACAAAACGAAATTATAACATTTTTTTCTTTTAAACAAACAATTTAAATCATTTACACGCAAAGCTTCTGTTTGTTTGTTTTTTTTGGAAATTCGCACAAAGCTACTCGAGGGCTATCTGTGCTAGCCGTCCCTAATTTTGCACGAGGGAACACTGTATATCTTATCGTTTGGCCCGACATGGCCAAGCGTGTTAAGGCGTGCAAGTCGTAATCTAAGGGTCGCGGGTTCGCATCCCCATCGCGCCAAACATGCTCGCCCTTTCAGTCGTGGGGGCGTTATACGGTGACGGACAATCCCACTATTCGTTAGTAAAAGAGTAACCCAAGAGTTAGCGGTGGGTGGTGATGACTAGCTGCCTTCCCTCTAGTCTTACACTGCTAAATTACGGACGGCTAGCACAGATAGCTTTGTGCGAAATTCAAAAACAATCAAACAAATCTTATCGTTGAAAATTTCAAACTTCAAAAGGTATTTTCACACTTTTGAATATCACCCATTTGATACATTTATTTTAGTTTGTGAACCAACCTACGCACAAACCTTAGCTTGTGCATTCACTTTTCTAAGGATACGTAACCGTAACTTACATATTTACTGTTTAATACATTGAGCCTAATTTGTAAGCCTACATTCCTAAACAGTAATCATAGCTAGTGTGCTTTCTTTCCTACGTATTTAGCCTAACTTGTTTATTTGATTTCGTATACATTACCCGTAGCTTGTGCACTTAATTCCTTTACGTTCAGCAGCTTATGTACTTATTTTTGTACACATAAGGCTATCTTGTGTACTTACCTTGGGATAGTCCAAGTCGTACGAAAACCTCCCGTATTCAGACAGGAAACAAAATCGCGACAGGAATAACCAGTTCTAAAATGAAATTAAAAAAAAATCTTACACAAAACTATGTCAGTTTTGCCCATCATTCTCAAGTAATGCTCAGCTATTTTAAGCGTAATTTTTATAGTTATTATGAAGTGAGGTACCCGTCCTTTGTCCGGGTTTTGAACTTCAAAAAATGTAAGGGTGGTTGCTGTAATAAATAACACAAAAATCCTAACTTTCACACAATTTATTTATGACATATTATAAAACTATTTATTATTACCTCACCAAAAAGTTTGGTATAAATGTATATCACATGATATACAGTGTACAATGAACCGGGTGGCATTGTAGGAAGAGGTAGCGACAAAATGTCCTTCCAAAGTTTACTCTTCAAAAAAAAAACAAAAAAAAAAACAAAAAAGGCAAAATTTGAGACATATTGTTAACAAGTTTATTCCGGGTAGTTCTGTATGACATGTGTGAAACTTTGCACATTCACTGCTGAACATCCAAATTCTGCAAAGGCGAAGTCCACGCTCATTAGTTGAAGTTTAACGTCACTCAACGTCAATAACAAGTATGCTCTCCGTGAGCATCAATAACCGCTTGGCATCTCCTGCCCGTGGAAGCGATGAGATGACGAATCACATCCTGTGGAATGGCTGTCCGTTTAGCCTGCAAAGCTGCTGCAAGCTGAGGTAGAGTCTGCGGTTGAGGTTGTCGCAGACGTCGGTCCAACTCGTCCCAAAGATGTTCGATGGGGTTTAAATCTAGTGATTTGGAGGGACAGGGAAGAACGTTAATGCTGTGGTGTCTCAAGAAGACAGTGGTGAGTCGGGCTGTGTGAGGACAGGCGTTGTCATGTCGAAAAATATCGTTGACGTTCACCATGATGGGTTGCACATGGGGCCTAAGAATCTCGTAGACGGTTGCGTACGGTCTGATCAGAAATCTTACGCAGCCCCGGTGTGGTTGAGGCAGTAGATGTCGCAGTGGTTGGTGGTCCTATCCCGAAGGTGAAGTAACGGGATGTAGCGATCTTGTGCGGGCGTGGTCACACGAGGTCTGCCAGATCGTTGACGGTCACGAGTTGATCCATGTTGTTGGTGACGATTCCACAGCCTTGTGATGGTGCTTGAATAGACATTCACAGCTCTTGAAACATCTGATCGAGATTCGCCTGCTTCCAAACAACCAATGACGTTGTTGCGTTGTGCTTCGGTCAGTCTTGGCGTAACTGTATTGCGTGTCGGTGGCTTAACACTGAGCTATGGAAACCGAGAACCCTTCACTTTTATAGGGATTTTCACATGTTGCATTTGCAGAACATGCAGATCTTTCAAACAAATTTATTGGACACGAATGCGTTTTGGCGAAAAATCCGATATTTTCCTCCGTTTTCAAAGTGCACAACTTTTATTGTTGTCATTTTGGCCTGATAATTAGTGCCTTAACACGTGTAACATCACATACTTTGAGCTTGTAACGTTATTACATGTATTTCTCTTTAAAATAACAAAAATATTCCTTTTGCATTTCTTTTTTTGAAGAGTATATTAATCTAATTATTAATCTGAACATCACTAATTAATTGACGGCCATTGGCCACACGAATGTGTTAAAGGCGAAGCTGAAAGGTCAAAGTACGAAGTGACTACAAGTTAAGAAGAGTCTCTTCACATCAGCTTTATGGTGTCTGATGGAGTAGAAGCTTCAGCTGAGTTTATGTATTGTTACAATAGTGTTGTTATGTAAATGTCATGTAAATGTTTTGTAAACGACATGTCGTGTTGTGTTTAAATTTTCATTTCTATTATTTATATTTCCATATTTATATTATTCTTTCAAAGCTTAAACCAATAAAATATGTTGTTATTCATTTAAAATAACATTTAGAAATTTCTAGAATTAGGTAGATCAATCATATGTTTATAAATTTATGTAAATGAAATGTTTGGCGGCCTAGTGTCTAGACGTTGAGTCTTGTGCAAGAACGGACATGCGCGTATTGCTCTGGAGCTCTGTGGAAGTTACGCGATGGTTCGAGAAGTCTAGGTTTACTAATATATAAAGAGACGGAAACGCACGAGAAAGGAGAGTCATTAGTTTTTATTCGAAGAAATGAAGAGTCAGTCATTCGTTTGAGAAAGTTTAAGTGTTTGCTGTGAGTTTATTCAACTTGGATTTGTGACTAGAGCTAGATCTACAGAAACTGTGATCTAATTTCGTCAATCTCTATGATTCGTTCGAATTACTAGTTATACTGAAGGTCAACACGTGTGGAACTATTTAGGGGAGATCGGAAAAATTGGAAGGCGATAGATAAGTTTGAGACGTTCATCAGAGGCATCGTGAAAAGAACTTCGTCGAATTTATTGAACTGTGAATTGTTTCTGAACTTCTTCATTTAAACTTCGGAATTTCTTCGTGGGACCAAATTCACACCCTAGACTGGAATTTGAGACTTTCATTTTAGATCATTATATTAGATACAGGCCAGTACCATTTTGTATTGTGATTAATTTTGAAGGTTGAAACTAATACCATTTTGTTTTGTAATTAATTTTGAAGGTTTAAACTTAATATCTGTCATTGTTATTATATAATTTATGTTATATCTGTTACATATATATAATAGTTTGTTGTAATAACTTATACAAGCTGTTATCTGTGTTTTTCTGTTGCGACGATTTTTTTTTCTGTTATACAATAAAATATGCAACAAATTATCTCCTAAGCCTAGAAGAAAATAATTTCTGTGTACTTTTGAATTTAACTTGTTTTATATTTTATTATAATTTTCAGGTAAAATGGTTTACAACTTTAAAACTTCCCACTAAAGAAGCGAAGTAGTATTTACATATTTTATCTCCTCCAGTAAAGAAGCGAAATAATGTTTGCATACTTTATCTTCTACCGTTGTACGATCTGACGACTAGCAGTTTAATAATCATAGTAAATAATATCTACTAGTAAGGTGCTGTAACTTAACAATAGCATTCTGTATTTTGTGTCTTAAATTTACCATAGAAACAAGAACTTATTTGATACAGAAATTATCATGTTGCCAACATTAAATGAGAATTACCTGTAGTCAAACCAAGTCTTAAACATAATCAAATTTGTGCTGATGAAACAATTAGAAAAACATACAAGCATATAAAACACAAATAAACATGATGGAGAATAGAGATAGAAATACCGTCATGACCGAAATAGTAGACAAAATGAAAAATAACCAATATCCCAACAATATAACACTGATGTATCTAATACAATTGTTTTATTAATTTTGTCCTCAAACAATATAACTGGAGTATCTAATACAATTTTTATTTTAATTTTGTCCTCAAACAATATAACATGAGTGTCTAATACAGTTTTTATATCAATTTTGTCCTCAAATAATATAACAGGAGTATCTAATACAATTTCTGTAGGACAAAGGAATGGTCAGTTTGCTGATGATACAGAGTGTTTGGAAAGTCACTGTGCAATTTTGTCTCTTAATAAATATATAGTGCACAGTGACTTTCCGAACACCCTGTATTGAAGCCTTTGGTGTTACTCCCTGTGATGAAAAGAATGCTGATTTATAAAAGGATTTAGACTATTTAATCAGTTGAGTAAATAAATGGCAGATGGGTTTTAATAATGGTAAATGCAATATAATGTATGTGGGTTATCATAATTTGAATTGTAAGTATACTTTGGATGGAAATAACCTTAATGTCATAAAAAGATTATAGTCCAATGGTTGATCAAACTCTTAAGCCCTCCAGGCAGTGTGCTGTTGCTAGCAGTAGAGCAAAGGATTTTAGGTTATATTTACGGAAAAGTTTAATTAAAGAATAAAGAGGTTATCATTTTATTGTTTAGGTCACTGGTAAGGCCACACTTGGAGTTTTGTGTTCAATCTTGAGCTCCTTACGTTAGGAAAGGTATTGAATTGTTGAAAAGGATTCAGAAAAGGTTACTAGCTTGATATCTAAGATAAAGGGATTATCATATGTGGAGGGATTAAATTTTGTTTTGAAAAAAAGGAGAGTTGGGGGATCTGATTGAGGTATATAAATTGTAAAAGAAATTTATAGTGTTAATGCATCATCGTGTTTCGTACTTAATGGTGAGAATGGTAGGACTAAGGGGCAAAGATATAAATTTTGGCAGGGTAAGAATCATCTTCAGCTAAGGCAGTTTTATTTTTCTAACAGGGTTGTTGGCCTTTGAATGTGGTAGAGGTAGTAAATTTAAGGGAAGACTTGAGATATATATGAATGATAAGTGCTGATTTTGAAATTTTTAGAATTTAAATTAGTGGAATTGACAGCCTAACTTGACCAATAGGTTTCTTCTTGTCCTTAAATATGTTATTTTAATAATGTCTTCAGTTAATTAAGTACCTGACACATTTACTGTTATTATTTCTTTTTGCATAACATCTGTAGAGGTTTTAATACGATATATTAAGACGATTTTCAATATTAAAATAAAGTGTGATGTCTTCTAGCGACTAGAGACAACGTACCAGGCAACAGTGCAACATAACCAAGATCTTCGCCTTGAAAAAGCAATTCAAGCCATGTGCTCCTAAGTCGATTCCACACCAAATCCGTTTAACTGACCCACACAATTGGGTGGGTGGGTGATTTAGTGTTTTATGGCACAAAGCAGCTAGGCTATCTGCGCCAAATGTCCGGTAAAAAGGTAAAAGTAAATTAAGTAAAATTCATAAAAGAAAATCAAGGTAAAACAAAATAAAGTTACAAAATAAATAAATACCATAAAACCAATGTTTACATCGTCTTGAACATCAAGAGAAAAACTACAGTAATTCAAGTTGTAAAGGGCTTTCTGTAGCGTGACTGCAATAATCATAACTCGCCAGGAAGCCTAACAGTCAAGTACAAAAACCACCGTCAGTCACCTGAAGTTGGCCTTTCTAGTCCTGGTTTCGAGTTACTTAATGTTACGGTCAGTTTATAATTTCAAATTGAACTAGATGAACTGTGATATTTAAAAGGGAGCCACATTAAACAGGTGTAAAGTATTGATTACAAAACTTGAATGGCATTAAAAAGATTAATGACGTTCAAAAAACTAAAAACATTATCAGGGTGGACAGTGTCACCCCACCAATAACACTTTCTAACGTTATGGACAGACCTTGCGACAGAACATGCTTAAAATTGTGTCATCGTTGAAAGTCGTAATGATGACAAGAAAGTAAAACGTGGCCTTGAATACAGGATCATAGTCCATGTAAGGATTAGGCACAGCAGTGATAGTGCTAGAGCAGATAGATTTAGCTGCAGTGTCAGCGAGCGCGTTCCCGCGAATACCAACGTGGCCTGGTATCCAGAAAAAACTGGATAGAAGTAGATGTTAAAGACAAATGGGCCAGTCAGTTTTGAATATCAGCGAGAACAGGGTGTAAACCAACTTGAAGCGATTCCAGAGCCAGTAGAGAACTATGCGAGTCAGTATAAATCATGTAGTTTAGTTTGAGTATTGCTTAGCTTCTATGTGATCCAGGGCAAGAGAAATGGCATACTGTTCAGCAGTGAACACACAAGCTGTAGAGGGGATTCTGTGCGTAATATCTGAACCACAACAAACCATGGCAGAGCCCACACAGTCACCTGATTTCGAACCATCTGTATATATAGGAATGAAAGGATGGTTCGAAAAATGTTCAGCAAATAACAGACAGTTTTTCCAATCAGGAGTTTTTACTTTTCTCATATGACTTAAAGATAGGTCACAATTGGGGACTATAAAAACCCATGGTGGGATGGGCTCACAGAGGATACAGCAATGTTATTCAAGGACAGACTGAATTCATCTAACTGCGCCTGAATATGAAGTCCAAAAGGAGCAATGACAGACCATCTGGTTTGAAAAAGCATGGCCCATCGAGGAAGTAAAATACAACCCAAGATGAAATGCTTTGGTAAGAAACGAAGTTTCGAAGCATATTGTAAAGACAGTTGCAAACGGCGGAGGTGCAAAGAAGGTTCACGAAACTATGTATAAAATCTGAACTGGGGAAGTCCAGAAAGCCCCAGTGCAGAGCAGAATTCCTTGATGATGAATAGGGTCTAGCATTTTTAAGGCCGATGGTCTGGCAGAACCATACACCAGTGATCCACAGTCGAGTTTCGATCGAATAAAGCACGAAAAAATCTTTAGTATAGAACATCGACCCGCTCTCCAAGTAATGGTAGAGAGGACACGGAAGATGTTCAATGCTCTTGTTCATTTGATCCGTAGCTGCTTGATGTGTGGTATAAGGTTAGCTCATAGTCAAAGACCACAGGCAGCACACATTCACCAATATGAGGTTCAGAATCAGGGTGAATAGCCTGATGATAGTAAAAGTGCATGCAAACGGTTTTAGAGAGAGAGAGAAGGTAAAGCCGTTTGATGTGGTTCACTTCAGTAAACAATTGAGGGCATTCTGTAGCTGCTGCTCAATATACCTCGTATTTGACGACCAGCATGAGATGTGAAAGTCTTCAACATAGAGCCTGTTTGCAACAGTGAGAGGGAGTTGTTCAGTGATGGTATTAATTTTTATACTAAAAAGTGTGACACTCAAAACATAGTCCTAAAGGACTTCGAGTTCCTGAAGAAAAGGACGGGAAAGTGTCGAACCCATACGAACTTGGAATCTCCTGTCGATTAAAAAATTGTTAATAAAAATGGACGAATGGTCAAGTAACCTATATATATATGGAAGTCTTGCAAAATGCTATATCTCCATGTTCTATCAATAAGCCTTCTCAATATTAAGAATATTGACACAAGATGTTATTTGAGAAAGACTTCTCTGATTCACGTTTCAAGTCGGATCAGGTGGTTCATGGTGGAGAGCTATCATTGGAACCCTCACTGAATGGATGAGAGGAGGTTGTTTGATTTAAGGAATCAAACAAGATGAGCATTAACTATCCTCTCTAAGGTCTTACACAGATAGCTCGTCAAAGCAATTGGACGGTAGTTTGAAGAACTCTTGGTATCGTTGCCAGGCTTAGAAAAAGGTAGGACAATAATCTGGTACCAAGCATCAGGAAAAACATTCTCCTGCCAGATCTGGTTAAAAAACAAAAAGGATAGCAAGAGAAGTAGGAGATAGATGTCGCAGCATCTCATAGTGTATATCATCAGATCCAATCAATGTACTACCAGACTGATAAAGGGCCAGTTTGAGTTCCAGCAGTGAAAAGGGACGATTATAGTTAGAGAAAATCAGCTCGAAAGGAAAGAGGTGATTGCTCTGCCCAAGTCTTGATGACCAAGAACGTGGAAGAAGAGGCAGAAGTGCTAGACACTTAGCTACAGCTTTTACCCAGTTTATTGGCAATGCTTTGGATATCAGTTACTTCCTGGCCATCAGAGAGTAAGCTCGAGAGGGGGACAGAGGGATATTGCCCACTGACCTATCGAATCTTATCCCAAATAACTTTGGAACTGGTGGTAGAGGATATGCTGGTTGTGAACTTAATTCAAGATTTCTTCTGGCTTTGACGTTTTACCCATCAAGCATGTGCATGGGCCTGCTGGAAAGTGATGTGGTTCAAAAGTGTGGGCTATCCACAGAAAGTATACCATGCTCATTTTTTAGCCTTCTGTGCCCTGTGGCAGGCAGGATTCCACCATGGACGAGAAAACGTGTCGAGGTTTTAGGAATACATTGAGGAGCTACTTGTATAATACAGTCAGTTACTGTTGCCACACAGTCATCTATTGATGGCTTACAGACAATGGTTGGATCAAGTTCTGCAAAAGCAGTGAAAGAGGGCCAGTTTGCCTGATCCTGCTTCCATCAGGGCACGCGGGTCGGGTGGCATCAACCATGGCGAGTCTCTCTCAAAAGTATAGGGAAATGGTCACTGCCTCGTGAATTATTGTCAATCCTCCACGTAAAATGAGAAAATAATGAAAGGGAGCAAACCGAGAGATCAATAGCAGTAAAGGACTCACTAGGAGCATAGAAATAAGTAGAAGAACCAGTATTGAAAAGAGAAAGGTTGTGATCAAAGAGCATACACCTACACAGCGAGCCCTCATATCAATATCAGCACTCCCCTGAGGGGACAATGTCCATTAAAGTCCCCCAGCATGAAAAAGGAAGACGGTAACTGTTCAACGAGAGCATCGAGGTCTGATTGATCATATGTCTCTCCACGTGACAAGTAGAGAAAACAAACAGTGATGGTATGACCCAAGGAAACAGGGATAACTATGGCCTCCAAGGATGTGTGTCGAGTGACAAATACAGGGTGGGCATATGCTGATCAACCAACAGTGCCACCTCTCCATGCACTCGCCCATCACACAGCCTGTAATTGCTGTATAAAGAAAATCGCTGAAAGATGACTATATTGGCACGTTTCAGAAATGTTTCCTGTAAGAAAAGACACACAGGATGGTAGGAAGCAATCAGTATATAAGAGGCAGAGATAGGTGTCAATTGGATTCAACTTTGTTAACCATGGAGATCAAAAGACTTTTCATTTGTTTGGAAAACAATTCTTTAGGAGGCACAGATAGATTTATCTGCACAGCAGCTGTGAAAGTGCAGCAGCATTCGTCCAAAATGAGGTGGTGGACAGCAATTTTCGAGCCTCAGGATAGGTAATGTTATCAGTCATTTTCAAATATCGCACATCTTTTTCCCCCAACCATTTAGGGCAAGAACGAAAATAGAACGGGTAAAAGCTATTGCAATTGATGCAATGAAAGTCCTTTTCACACTCATAGGCATCATAGTCCTTGCCACCACAACGAGCACACATCAGGGAACTACGACATGACATCTTTGAGTGACAAAACCATTGACACTGGAAACATCGTAGAGGGTTTGGAATGCATGACCATATTCTGCAATTAAGATAACCTGCGTTGATGATGGCAGGCACATACGGTGATGTAAATGTCAGAATGAGGACATTGGTCAGCATTACAATTCCACTTTTGTGAGTGGAGTTATACCTCACTGCAGAAACTCCTCAGGTGGAGAAACCAGCAAGAATCTCCTACTCTGGGATGTTCTTCCAATACCTCTCAACAATAACTTCTCGTGATGAATTCAAAGTAGCATGAGGTGCAACCTCTATAAGTATATCCTCATATACCTTTGAATGGAACAAAATTTCACTGTGTTGAGATGTGGATGTTTCAACCAATATGTCTCCAGATCGAAGCTTATTTACGGTCTTTGGAAAGCCAGCAAGTCCCTCTAATCCCTTCTGAATGAAAAATGGAGACATTTACCATAAAGTGAGTGCAACATAAGAAAATGAGGCACAACAGGTGGTACTGATAGTGAAGATTACTGCTCAGAAGCTTCAAGACATGATCGTTTACCTATAGACTGTTTTTTAACTATTTATTAAGATTTTTAATTGGAGTATCCATAATAAAGAAAGGGAAATTTCGGTGCCCACTGACCCCACCCAGCATGGTACCCTACGAAGGAATGCATAGCAATGTCAGGGTTTCGTGAGCATTAATCCCAAACATCAGCGTCAGATACAATGCTCACAACACCTGTTGAGAACATCCAACACTAGTACTTGGTTAACCCCAGCCCGAGTGGACCAGCAGATTGACCCTAGGTGGCCACCCCAAGGCCGCCCGTCTACAGAAATTCAAAGTCCGTGCATTACGGTTAGACCCCTCAACCACCAGGAGCCTCTCCTCCCCTTCCCAGGTTGTCACATACGGCAAACACATGGGTGGATGTTTAGATCCCAGAGGAGGTAACCTGAAAGAATAGAACCTTCCTTACGAGATCCCCTCCACACGTACAGGAATCCACACCGAGAGGCATATAGCATTCAATTCGTTGGTTGCACTGCCTGCTATTTTTATGCTATCAAACTGTTGAAACATTGTCCTCACACTTAGCTAGATTATACAAATCATTAAACAGAGAGAAGTAGTGTTCTTCGGCCATGACAGCCTTACGTGGGAGGATTCTGCAATGAAACTTGTGTTGCAAGGCTATTGTCAAGATGAACGATCGTCAATAAGAGCATGACCGTACATGGTGACACGAACTATAACAAGGCTAAGAAATCATTTTAACATAATGTCGCAAGACTCTGTATGTATTAACTATTTATATTTTGCCTGATCTTACTTTTAATTTCACGTTTTTCTTCTCCACTCGATCTATATAACATTCAGATGTTTTTACTTTACTCTCCTCTTCTAACACCTTTAATTTTACGTAAATGTCAATATTTATCGCTTATTTTCAACACTGTGTTTATTATTATTCTTTCGAGAGCATCCCTGACCACTTGTGTATGTTGCAAACACCGCGAACTATTCAGGTGTGTTCTTCCCCTTTCACACAATACACCCTAAGAATTCCTATCGGTAATTAGCTGCTAAAATAGCATACATTTATACCACGCTTTATTTTTCTATTTGTCTGTCTGGCACTTATCCTAATCTCTAGTGCCTATTCGATTCGTACTTTCTAAATGGCAGTACTTACCTTTGACGAATGTATTTCACCAGACACAACTTTGCCTTCTACATAAAAATAACTCCACAGGAAACAATACAAGTAGAAAAACAGCATTATCTGAGAACTGAAGTACAAGTAGGTGCCCGCCATCATTACGGAAATCACCACTGCGTGCGACAATTTTTCGAAAGGTGGACATATCGTTTCCATGACAACGCGAGTCACAACAAACACACGTTGCATTCTTCGAATTTCTTCCCATTTGCTGGTTTATATCATAAACTCATGACACCTTGAATATTTGAGAATAAAAGACACGCAAAACTAAGTAAAATAAAAAGTGTATAAATCACTACGTTCTCATGAAACTCAACATGTAGCTTTCCAATGCACTGTCACACGTTAAACTTTAAGTTTATCTTACTTTTAACATTTTTAAAGGCAGTTTTGTTGTACAACAAATATGTTAACTTTTACTTTAATTTTTGAACATGTGGAAAGTTGCAGTATTTTAACAATATATATAAAATGTATTAAACAGTCCTTCATGAATTTAGAAGATTGAAATACTAATAGAGCATTCAGACATGCAGTCATTTCGAAAGCTTGAGATGGTGGGGGGGTTAAAATAGTTGTGTAGTTCAGATGCCTGTGACAAAATGAATTACAAAATCATGAGTTACTGTAGCAGTTATGACGTTATAACTTACAAAATCATGAGTTACTGTAACAGTTGTACAAAGCCATAAATTACAAAATCACGAGTTACTGTAAGATTTAAAATGAAGTAACAAAATAAATTTCAAAACTGGAAATTACTATAACTGTTCTCATGAAGTCACCACTTACAGAATTACATGTCAAGAGCTACTGCCATAGTTATGAAGTGAAATGTATCATTAAGATAATTTCTAAACTTTAAGATCAACTACAAACTTAAGTGTTTTAAAGAAAGGTTCTGACATGTTAGTAGAATTAATCATGCTAAAATAATCAAGACAGTGACATTATTAACTCTCCCATTTACTGCAACACTGCTGAAACTTGAATGTGGCTAGTTCCATCTGCAGGTACAAGCAGTGCAGTGAAAGTGGTGATGTGTCATAAAATATTCCACTTGATAAAAATCAGCCTGAAATAAGCTACACCACTACAACTAAGTATTACAGTCATTCCTCTTTTGTGCACTTTAACTTTAGTCCAATGAAAAACTGACAGAAAGAAGTGATCACAGTGGGGGTTGATGAGAAGATGACATATCAGAGATAAAGCCCACATAAGGGCACTTGATCCATAACAGATTAAAACTTGAAAAACACCCTGTGCAATGATGTAAATAACGCATGTGTAAAAAAAGCATAACTTCCTAAAACACACATCATTTCTGAAAAGAAAAAAAGATAATAAAAAACTACTATTATTTAAAAGTTTCCTACATCATAAACTATTACCTAAGTACTCATAACCACAATAACAACTCTAGCTTGTAGAAATAAACTAAGAAAGGAATATCCATACATGTTGATACATCTCTACCCACCTCAACATTTTACCCCCCCCCCATTCTTATAAAATATGACAATGTGTAGATATTTTGATATTGAATTAAAGTTACAGGTACAATTGTTGAAAGTATAAGATTGAGTAAACACTCTGGTATGCACATTAAAGTTTACAGTTATCAAGTGTCCAAAATTTACAGGTATTCACGCCTTCAGAAAAGTTGAAATTGAATGAAACAGTTTGATTAAGAACCAAAACATAGAAAGACAAAAAACGCACTGGAAATAGATTTATTGTTCAATATGCATAATATACAGTGTACAGATTCAATGACTTTAAGTGTATTTTTTTTATTAAAAACAGAATACATGGACAACCTTCTCCATTATGATCCAATAATATTCTGGGTTACCTGCAAAAAACTAGTTGTATACCATTTTCTTCATTTTCCTAAATATTATAAACTCATATGACAATAAAACGAAAACATTTTCTAACTACAGAAATCTCACGATATAGGAAACCTTCACAACTGTTTCCAAACTTAGACCAGATCTTATATATTTCATAAAATATTGAACACTTTCAGCTAACACAGTGTCTGATCAACACTTATTAATTCATTATATTTTAAAATCTAATACTTTACACAAAACACACATAAATATTTAAATCTTCAAAGCAATAGAACATAAAATCAATCTGTTCTATGCACCATACGTTTTTCAGTCAAGAATTAATCAACCAATCCTTAGCTAAATGATACACTATATTAGTGTTCTTATTACAAGTTACTTGCCATGAGACCATTTGTGAAAGACAAGAATAACATTTATATTTTCACTTTTATAATCAGTTATTCAAAAAAAAAATATGGTTGATAAGTAATAGCCAATAAAATGCAAGAACACCGGTTGCAAAATATATTTCAAATACTTCTGTTAATTTTGCTCAAACACTTTTATTCTGGGTTCAGTGACAGCTTCATCTTCACACACAGGCCAGTATCACAGAGGATAAGACTCATTACATGTAAGATACAGTTACAAATTATCCACATTGCTCAACTGTATACACAGTCACTAGCATGTAGCAATATCTCTTCCAAAAGAAAATAAAAATAATAAAAATTTGAAAGAAATTCCCAATGTTACAGTTTTACCAAAATAATACTATTTTAACAATAAACAATAGGCCAAGAAAATTATTTTAACCAATAGCTTAACATAGCTGAATTATTTCAGATACAGTAACTTGTACCTTTTAGAACTAACTTGGGAACAGCACTTCCAATAATGGTGATGAAAACATTGTAATCAAAAGCTGAATAATAAAGTCAGTGTACAGCCTAAATAAAAACGTTAAATTGTAATAATGTCAAACTGATATGTTCTGAAAGTGTTTTGTGGTTTCTTTCTATGCAATTACAAGGGGTTCATCATCGGAGAAGCCTCGTATCATTGGGGAATCTTCTTCATCTGAATGAAAAATAAAAAACGTTTTAGTTTGGAAGAAAAAACACTGCAATAACTGCTTCCATACTTCTAAGAAACTACAAAAAGCCACACATACAAAATTTATCTTTGAAAACCTGTACACTAAAGTTGCCATTTAATATTGTAATTAGTCAAAGTTCACATATTCACACACCATGATGAATAATTAGTAGTCACTTATATAACTAATAATAAAACTAAATGGCAAATAATTTCCATCATAAAACTATGCTAATACAATTTCTGTACAAAAACTATGCTTTACCTAATGTCAATTTTAAAACTAATCTTTAAAATTACTTCTATAAATTGCAAATTAAATTAATTACATTTGACATTTGTCTACTGATGTGTTGGTTTTCACTTCTTACACTTGTACCTGTGTTAAATACTTGATAAATAAATAATCCAGACATAAGATCACTGGTAAACAGAAGCTACTATGATACTGTACATATTAAATTGCTTCTAATTTCTCTCATAAGTAAGATCTTAAGTGTCACTTCATAACTACAGTTATAAATTTGAAAAGAACAATCAATGTTATCACAACCACATTTTTTTTTCATTAAATACAATAAATACTTACCAAGACTAACATCACCTTTGTAGCACAAAAGTAAGAAATGCAATATTTTAGAATCATGTATTAAACATTTCATAAGTAGTTAAGAAACAAGAAAATCAACTAACTGAATGTATATAAGAAACAGAATGACTTAAACAGTTTTACTACAGTTGGGTTGGTGTTCAAGGGTATCTTATTCAAATCTTGTAAATAGCTTTTAATGTTTTCAGTTTACAGTCACCTAAGTTTGATTGCTAGTTATGATATTACTGGCTATTAGTTAGTTTACATGTAGTATTTTGCTATTAATGGAGAAAAGCAGGTGTAGGTAAAATCTTACAATATACAATCCTTCTTGAAACTCCCCTGAAGAAGACAGGAGATTGCTAGTCAAAGTGTAGGGCTTAGAGTATGTGATAATTAGTACAGATAAACAAAGTGACAACTAATAAATAATTAGAATTAGGTAATTCGATACTTTAACAACCATGTCAACAAATAATAACTTGTAGACATTGTTGTACCTGAAATATACACATCTCAAACATACAGCAAGAAAATCAATAATTTCTTTTTAACCAAGTCACTCTACTGAGATGACCTAACACAAATCTTGGCTATAATTTGTAATTTACAACATGAAACGTGGAGAGCTTTTATTAAAATATAAAAATCTGTTGTACATAAGAAATCATGTTACAAAACAATTTATACTAACAATGTCAACAAGACTCAGTCTCCAATAAGTCAGAACACAACATGATGTCCATGTGAAGTATGAAACACTTTTGCCTAGTATCCTGTGGTGTTTTACTTTATACCATAAACGGTCATTAAATAATGTAGGATACAGTGAATAACTGATATCTGTGAAATTAAATACACAATACTATGTTAGATGGCACTCTGTAAAAGATAGTAGCATTCACACTTTGACTGCAAGTATATACACAGGGTTAGTGTTTTTTTTATTTTTTTTTGGTAAATGAAAACTATTGTGGTGTAAAAACCACTAACTGTGAATATGTTTTTAATGAGATACAATACATAACATGCTGTAATTACTATGTTTTAATTCTCACACCATAAATTCACGTTTTGAAACTATAAGGAAACTGGTTAGCTATGATGTTCTCTCCTAATCTTGTAAATATCTTTTATTCATTTAATAAAATGCAAGATGCTTAACTTTGATGCAAACGTTTTCTCAAGTGACCAAACTTAACTATCTATGTATAGTGCTTAAAACAAGCAACTTCCATTATGTCCTTCACTTATCAGCCTCAACTCCTTCAGTTAATAAAACTGTAACCCATTAATCTGTTCTGTATAGAATTATTATTTAAGTTGTTGGTTTAAATTTGCAAATACATTTATTTCCCCAAAACAAATGAAATGTACAGTCACCATAACAATCACATTTTTCTTGTTCTTTACCACTGATTCGTGTACAAAATAAACTGGAAACGTTAGTTGTAATTTTTTAAAATATCCTTCAAAGTGTGTGTGTGTGTGTGTGTGTGTGTGTGTGTGTATCTTGACAACTAGAAATGTATCTGTCAGAGAGAAAAGAATGAGAAGTTAAATAAAGAAAACTTCTGACAGGACTCACATACTAAAGTCTTAATACATGTACTACACACAAAAAAGGAACTCTTCCAATACTAAAAAACAAAATAAATTAAAAACTTCCTACTGTTCTATCAGGGGAAAAAACAAGATAACACAATACTAATATTATTACAAAAATATACTAACCCAATTCATCACCAGTAGAAAAGGTTGTAGCTCCAGATCGAGTGTCATAATGGCTGTTAGCAAACGACAGGAAGCTCCTCTGCAAACGACGATGTCGAACAATAAAACAGACTAGTGCTGAAGATAAAGCTATAATGACAACTACAATGGGAACAATGATGCTCACCAGGTTCGAGTCTGTCAACACCACAGAGTGGGCAGAATGTGCTGCTGTTATAAACAGAATAAAGTTCCTAACATTATGAAACATTTAAACTAATCTTACACTAACAGTAATGTTTCTCTGTGATTATTACTTACATTTATACCAACCAACCAACCAACAAAACATACTTCAAAGTTATAACTAGTCTTACTCTAATGGTAAGGTTTTTCCATGATTAATACCTACACTTACACATAAAACCAACCAATAATATGTATGATATCTGAATTCAGTTAGAATGTACAATTTGCTTTAATTTCCATATACTTGTGTGTGTATTTCCCAGAAAGTTATGATGTACCTGTATATGGACTTCCTTCACTAGCAACATCTGTGAGACTGCTAGAATAGCCATGTTCTTCCTGTACACTCACAGCAACATAGCATATGGGTTTATTTTCTGTCAAGTGAACTGGGACTGGAAAGTTGTACACCTTACTCTTACCAGTTGAGTTGATTGTTTGACGTGTCTGAACTAATTTCTTTGCATTCTTCAAGTCTTTCTGCATACTGACCCACACAACATATGAGAAACTGAAAAATAAACAAAACACTTTTAGATATCTAGAACTACTCATAAAGGTTCTATAAATAGCACTATTAAAGATTTGTAGCAGTATTAGGGATTTTGAAATAACCAAAACTTACTCCATTAACTTTTCAAGACTTCTACATTTAACTAAAAAATGGTCCTTTTATAATATGAATATTCACACAAATAAAACAATGAATGAATATAAGCAATGCAAAAACAGTTTTTCTATTAATTAACATTTGAAGAACAGACTCCTACAGGAAATATTTTTAATAGAGCATGTGAATTATATAGAAACCACACTTAACCAGAAATACTGGAAAACCTAATAAACAACTAGAAAACAATTTTATAAGGACATAAAAACTGACATCTAACATGTCTGTATATCATTAGCAATTATATATATCAATGCAATATACAAAATTTGTGATAAAGAAGATAATACAACTGAGCTAAATGTCAAAACTTACAAAGACATGTAGCCAAGTATAAACAGCTGACATACACATACACTTTAGTTCTATTAAAAAAACACCTGGTAAATAATGAAGCAACTGTTTTTAAAAACCATTCTTCTTCATAAACAAATTCAGCTCCATATTATCCTACAGCCACATCTTCAGTTTATCCAAATTTGCCTAAAAGATTAGGTTTATGTTATGGAAGAAGTAAGGAAATCAAAATCACAGAGGTAAGTATTGTTTATAACATTATAGGTGCTATTATGGAAACATATAAAAACCCTATAACCCAAGCTCTTTCAAATGGTGGACCTTAGTTCGCTAAATACAGATGTATTTAAAACTATACTTAAGTGTTTAAGTAAAATAACAGTGACACATTGAGACTGATAGAAAAAGATGCTATACTAATTTATAAAAACAGGTATGAAAAACTATCTTAAATAGTAAGTTTTACGAAATTCAGTTTTTATATTACATCAAAAATAAGCAGAGAATAAAAATTAATTTTCTGACAGATGAAACCAATGAGTGAAGATCACTGATTCCAGGATCTATATTAATTCCAAATGTTTCAACAGTGTTTAGATTAACAATCCAACAAGTTTCCTTTGTTTGTCTATCTGGTTCAGTTTTGAATCTTGTTTCAATGCCAACGAAAGTAACATAGTAAGAGGAATGGCTGAGTTGGTTAAAGCGTCGAGCAACAGGGAGATCTTTTTTGGTGTTAATGGAAGATTCACGGTTGTTGAAATGTTCTCTAAGAGTTGTTTGTGTGTGTCCAACATATTGATGATTGCATTCTTACACTGTATAAGATAAATGGTGTTTTTTGTTTCACAAGTGCTTTCTTTGGATATTTTAAAGTTTCTTTGATTATGCTTGTCAAAAAATGTGTCAGTGGTTTTAATCAACTTCCAGGTTTAACAATGGCCTTTACCACATGGATGATGACCATTTTTTAGTGGGATGTATATCACTTTTGTGTAAATAAGGATACCTTTTAGAGTTCTACTTTTTCACGGGAACTTCAGAAAATATGTTTAAGGTGATCACTGAGATATAAGAGGAAATGTTTCTTCAGAAGTTATGAAACATTTGAGTTTAAACTGATGGGCAATAACAAGAGGAATTCTATTTGAAAGTTTAGTATTATTCTGATTTTAGCATTGTAAATCTGAAGACATACAACTGTTCCACCAAAGGATCACACCTCTGGAAGTTGGGTGTATCTGACAGTAAAATGACAGATGTAACTATAGAAGTTGAGTATATCTGAAAGTAAAATGAGAAACAGATGTAACTGTGGAAGTTGGGTGTAGTTCCTACAACAGCGTATCTAATGTCAGCAAGAACTGTAAGAGAAATTTAAACATACCAGTGACGTGCAAGAGAAGTACCAACAAAGAATGTGTAATTGGAATTAATGTGAATAACTTGCATAACTATAAAAGTTGTATGATAATTCTGACTGTTTCAGCCACTATTCACAATTAAAAATCTTCAACAAGTCTGCTAGTGAAACAGTAACCAGAATGTTCATACTGTCTATCTGTGAAATACTGAATAAAAGTTAATAGGTTTTCTGTTGTTTTATATTTAAATAAAGAGTTTCCAAGAAAGAAAAGAACAAAAACTGAGGCTTTCACATAAAACAGCAGACATCAACTAAGTACAGCAACATGGACTCACTAGGTGTGTGTGTGTGGGGTGGGGGGTGGATGTGTTTCATGCAAACAGATGCAACTTCCTTACCTATGACCATAAAGTTGGACTGGCCAAACTGGGTCTTCCCAACGAGCATGAAGCTCTTTATTTGTTCCTACAGTCAAGAGAAAGCGAGTAGGTGCTGGAATAGGTGGTGCTTCATACATGACAGGAGCAGTTGGACGAGAACTGACATGATTAGTCTGAACTTGAATGATGTAGATTCCTCCACAATGAATGGTCAAGTTGAAAGACACAATGCTGTCTGTTTGATTGATAATTCTAAACCACTTTATTTTGTTGAGTGTCTTCTCTCTTACCATTACCTGTTACAGATAATCTTTAGAATAAGCTTTGTTTAAAACAACATGGAATTACTTATGAAACACTTTATTCACATTAAATATTGTTTAGTTCAATGATATTTATTTCACAACAGAACATTAAAGTCATCTTTCCTAACACCTAAAACTATTTTCCAACTCACACTTTATTTCTAAGGTTTAAAACTTGTAACATCTTGTTGGATCTACAAACCATATTAGGTTTAACTTTTACTAAAGTCTTTTCATCACACCTACTTCAATGTACTTAATTTTCTCTGATAGATCTACATGAAGTGATGCCTTATTTACTGCTGAATATTTATACATAAAAAATTTCATTACACATGTGTGCCATCTGCAACTAAACCTACTTTTGTAAAAAAGAATAAAATTCAAATTCTTCACAGTTTCTAAATCATATTTAATTAAAGGTTCAATTTAAGTTTCGTAAAAGATCTGGCATATTTTTAAAATAAAAGTAAGCCTTTAACTTTTCAGCACTTACAAAATAAAGAAATATAAACCAGAGTTCTCACATTATATCCAATTTCTTGATCAAGTTTTTGGCAAGATGCCTCCCACTGCACCCTGACAACATTACTGTCCTTCCTGTAAGGTGTAACAACAAGAACTTTTGGAGGAGCAAGGTGGTCAAACTCTGTAGTAATACGCTGAATACCACGTGAAGGTCCAATGCCATAAGGCCCAATGATTCGAACATCAACAGAGTATAGCTGACAGGCTTCAAGATTTGAAATCTCAAATTTGGTTTTTGTTGTATTTCCATATAATTCTGAAAAGAGTTTATAAATATAAAGACCCAATAGACTGGTTAATAAGATATATACATATAGAAAGAGAGATAGAGAAAGAGAAAATAATTGAAATAACAACAATCAAGCCAAAAAAAATAACTTAGTAGAGAAACACAAACCAACTATTGATACGCAACTGGTTGCACAAGTTCCAACTGACAGAATACTTCTGGTTTATATGACTTCCACTTTAAACAAAGGAAGAAATAATCTGTGTATCACTATTTTGTATCTACATTTGAGGATCAAAAGTTTACTTCATATAATCTCTCTATTCATGGCAAATACATTTCTAACACTTTAAACCTTTTGTGTACCAGTCCTTGCATCACAAGGACATAATGTAACTCTTAAATCACTATAGGTCACAATCAAAGGCCATATGATGTTTGATGACTTGCATGTAAACTTGTACTGAACTACTACTGTATGAATTTGTGAACAAGTCTGGTACCAAATTGTTGACTATAATTTTTCATATTATACATTAGCTAATTCTTTAATTTAAATGTTAAAAAACACACCTAAACAATTTGTGCGAGTGACGTGGTATGTTAAGTGCAGTACTGGATAAAATTAGATGTCTGCAAGATCGCAAATAATTACACTAGGTCTAAAGTTTTTTTACAAATTAAAAACTTAATTACCAATACTGACAAACTCGAATGTAAAATTTGAACGTCACATCTTTTTATTTTGGTAAGATACGTCTTATTTACTGAATCAAACACAGTAGCAACATTCATCTCTTTCCATTTTTGGAAACATTATCTTACATAAACTTATTTCAATATGACATGTGAATAACCAATTAAGAACTTAGAATGTCTCCTATCTCCTAGTGATTCTCAGCCATATTATTCTATCAAAAGGCTTCTGCATTCTTTCAAACCTAAATTTGAAGAAGGTATGTTGCATCTTTAGTGTGCTTGAAGTTTCATATTTTTCTAAAGACCTAAACATAGCTTAGTTACTAAGCTTGATAAATTATATAGTAAAATTCTATGGTATTGATATATTAATCTGCAATTTTTTAGTTATTAATATGTATATATAAAATAATTTCATAACCTCCACGTACAATATTTTTAAAGGATTAACAACCTATGTCAAGCAGCAACCAGGCATAAAGGTTGCAAGTAAAGATGATTGTTTGCTTTACTTCTTTATTTAATGTTCCACATTTTAAGATAAACAAGTTTAATAACTAATTTCTAAATACGGTTGTGGTTTTAAATCCCTGTTACTCTAAACATGCTCATCCTTTCAACTGTGAGGGGCATTTTAAGTGATGATCAATTCCACTATTTGTTGATAAAAGAATAGCCCAAGAGTTGGAGGTGGGTGATTATGACTAGCTGTCTTCCCTCTAGTCTTAAACTGCTTAATTAGGGACAGCTAGTGCAGATAGCCCTAGTAGCTTTGCACGAAATTCAAGAACAAATAAGCAATTTCTAAATAGTTATAATCTATATACATATATAATGTACAATAACTTAAACACAACTATATATTACAAAATATTAGTCTACCAAATAACAGTCAAGATAGAGTCACTTTAGACAGACTATAGGTCAGTTTTATATTATGGATGTAGTAATATGATTGCAAGTGCACCAAGTTATGCCAGGTTCTGTAATGTTAGCCAGGAAGGAACGGATGGTCAACAGAATAAATATACAATGTGAGACTTAAGCTATTTAGACAAAACATCTATATGTTATAATCTGTAGTAATTCTAGAACAAAAAAGCATAACTTATATTTATTTTGTAATTATTTTATGATGGTTATGAGGTTGGTGAAATTGACAATTCCCACACATACTTAGAGTTGAGAAAATAACAGAATAAATATAAATAAAGTTTTACCATAAATACACATTTAAAATGTGCTTAGAAGGTTGTTTTAGAGACTGCAAAAATAATATTCAAGATTCTGGTGATCCAGAATTTCTTTTTAATCATAGCACAAAAATTACTTTCACTTGAGAAAGTAACAAAACACTTGATATTTTTGGAAACAAATCATTAATAAAAATATTTTTAAAAAAATCTGATTTTTTTTTGAGAACAGAAAATTTGTAGTCTTTGCTAAAAGTCTACCATGCATTATAAAGATATACATCCTTAGTCAAAAGTTACAGTACAAACACTTAATATAGGCAATGTGTATATTAACTTGTTTGTATTATACTTAGCCCACTGTAAAAGGGGTAATACATGTTCCACAAATAAAGCAAGTGGATAAAAGTGTTTGAAATTTGACAAACTTTTCTACAGATATGTAGTTTGAGAAAAAGAATAGTAATAACTAGTCCTGATTTTTTTCAGCTAACACTTTGCTAGTTATTTGCTCTCAGGTATGTGTGAGGTAGTTTCATGTTAAGTACAAAAATACGTTTTTACCTTACAGTTTACAAATTTCGTTTCAATGATCTCAACGACTTCCTAAATGAACACCAAAAACATTTTTCAGGTAAATATTTATAGTTTATTTTTCATTTTCTCTAACTCGTATCACTAACTCTAGCTGTTATCATCAGTGTAATAAGTGTTTAAAATTAAGGAATGCTAATATATACATAACCCTTAATCAGATAATTTTAAAATATATCTTGTGGGTTTACATGTATAATTTCACCTTTTCACTTATAATTTAAGTTTTACTAATTATCACTTTCCTCCATACCTATAAAAGAGTAGCCTTGGGCAATAAAATAATATCATTAGTAAGAATATTTTAGCCTTCAGCAAAATGGCTTTGCTCTTACTCAGTAACTTAAGCCTCATCAGTGAATCAAGTTTGGGTTATTATATTAAAACTATTAAAACCTTTCAAGTATAAATTTTAAAACAAATAGTACATAGTTAATTATAATATAACAGCAAAACCTAAATACAACTTACCTGTCTATCTAACTAACATCTATCCAGGTGAGATACAACACTACATGCTAGGGAGGACAGAATTGGAACACATGGTTGGGAACGAATGCTTAGTGCCAATATTAAAATAACCATTGAAAAACTGTAGTTCAACTGGTTACACTTATGCCCATCAAATACGTATATGTTGTTTAAAATAAAATTACATTGAAAGACGAGCGTGGCTACTTTCAGGGTGCGAGAATATATATTTTTTGTAATCTCTGAATTAATCCAAGAGAATTTAAACTAAGAACAGGTAATCAGAGCTGTATAAACCCAGACACATGAGCTGTAAGTGAGCTGTTACTCAAAATAATTAGAACTTGTACTTATAACACACATGATAATGTTAATGTCATTACAGTAAAGTCCCTTAAGTTTTGAGTATAATGCAATAAAACTTAATGATGTGCACAAAAAGAAATTTAAAGAATATGTGATTATCAAAGGGTTAATTGGTAAATAAAAGTCAGCACATAGTTAGTACATGGGTAAAACTGACAATCCTTATCCTACCTGCTGGTATGCAAGATATAAATTCCATACACCCATTTAAATACTTATAACTGGGACATAGAAGTCCTAGTTCTGGTCTGTTGCAACTGATAAAGAAGTAAAATTGACATACTCAGTATCCTACTGCTGAGATGTAAGAGATAAATTCCATACACCCATTTGACCTGGCGACCATCATCAACTGGAGTCCATTCAAGCTTTATTCTTGTTCCATTTACTTCTTTTTTTGTCACATTCACAGACTGTAAAGGTTTTCCTGCAAACCCACAAAGAAACAAAAAGAAGAAATTTCCTGACTGTAGGTATTTCTTTGTTTCTAATAAATTTATTTTATAACAGCTCTTTTCTATTAATTAAATAATTTATTCTGGTAGCCATAAAATCCTCAACACAAGCTGTTATAGACACAGTTTAAACTAAATACTATTCATCACCTCAAAATATATAAAGACCTAAAACAAGGTAATGTAGTTTGCCCTTAATTTAGTTATGTTTGTTTATCAATCATGAGCAGAAATATACCTGGGGTGGTGATGTCCAATTTACTCTCTCCACCTTTGAATTCTCCATTGTAACCACAAACTCTGAAAGTGTACTTAGAACCAGGAGCCAATGGTGAAACTAAGAGTAAAAAAATAATAAATTAGAAACAAACACTGATTTTATATGTTGAGAAGAGTAAGACATGATGAGAAACATATACATTACAAAATACACTGTGTCATTTGTTACCTCACTATCCAAGTTACCAAATAAAATAGATAAAAAATGAACAGAATGAATTACCATTTAAAATAGAAAGTCCTATACATCAGAAGGTTATTTAAATAAATAAAGCATTTAAACAAAATTAATGTAAGAACAATATATTAACCCCACACAATTTAATATTTTAGTTCAAATGATTCCTGTATGCAAACTAAAATTTCTGAAATACACCATGAAAGCTATTACAATAAGAAGGTCCAAACATGATGTATGTATATGACAAACTTTTCAACAAAACCCATCAATATATTAATATATATATATCACCTTTTAGATAAACTAAATGAATAAAAGCATGACTTCCATATGTGCAATTCCAAATGGAATAACTAGGAAGTTATCTAAGCAGTACCCATGGATTTCTGTTTAATCAGTGTTGAAATTGGTACTTTAGATGAGCTATGGAAAGTCTGTAAGGATGTGACGTGTGTTAGTAACATTCAACAGAGCTTTTTCCAATGTAAACTACACTGCAGAATTGTTAAAAAGGGCATGTCTAGACAACATGACATGCTTAAAGATTGTGGTGAAGCTCAAGATAGTTCTTCTATGATGCACTCAGTTTTTATACAGATTTCAACATTTTTAATGGAATATGCATTCACATTAATATAAAAAATGTTACACAGACACTCAGCATTGAATGCTATGCCTAAATGTTCATTTAAGTATCTAAAACAAAACACTTCTGACATGCAATAGCTTAGATTGTGTACTAAAAGCAGTACCTCAGTCAGACTGAGTTAAAGAGCTTTAACAACAGAAGCCTTCATGTTGAGCAATATCACTAAACCATTTAGCTGATTTAAGTCCAAACCAATCAATAATTAAGTATTCTGGTAATAATCTTAGTGAATAACTTTAAACGTTGTTGGCATTATGTGAGTGGTAGAAAAGTCCAAAACAAAAGAACATTTATTTCTTCATTAATCTGACACTGCAGAAAAATTATTTATTTTGGATATTCAACCAATTTTACACAAAGACTATTTGTGATACCATATAAAATTTGAGCTGATACACTGTTAAAAAGGCAGCTATTCAACAGTAAACACCATAACTCTTGGAACACTAATCTAATAATGGCTTTCAAATGTCACTCCCATCATGGACTCACAAACCTTAAGTATGGAGCACAATTCTGTGGAGACATAACATGAATACATATTTAGATTCATAGTATGTCAACCATGCCAGTCTCCAGTCAAATAGGAAAATGTTTATTAAAATAATAACTGAAGTTAAAACAATCAATGTAAGCTTACTGTGTAGAAAATGCTTTACGACATTCAAAACCATTTTCTGTTAACACAGCTTAAAAAAACTTGTTCAGTCTGAAACACAAGACAACCTGCTATATTATCAATTTCACAATAAAATAACTTATTTAGCTTTTTCCATAAATTCCCAAGAAACTTAATTTGATTGTATAAATCTGAAAAACTCAGAAAATGGTTTAAAGTAAGACTTCAAGACATACAGTTTTCCTTAGTAAATTAAAATCAATGACAACACAGCACACTTCATTAAAATTTCGATGCTTTAATCTGTTTATGTGAAATTTATGCCCTGTCAACTGTTTAAAAACAAGAAAATCATCCAATAATTTGTTTATATATATATATATATATATACTTTATAACCAGACAACTGTGCACTAGTAACAAAAAAACCACCCCATAATCTGTATACACACACACACACACACACACACACACTTTATAACTAGTCAACTGTATAACAAACAGATACATCTTTCACTCTGTGTTAAAAGTTTATATACCTTTTGACCAGAGGTGAAATTGAAAAGAGAATATATGAAATAAAGACCAGATATAATTTGTTTACATAAATGTTTGTACTTGATCAACTGTGTACCAGTAATAACAAGATCAAGAGAAAAACATTTTAAAATAGAAATTAACAGAAAACATCTCACTGCATAATATATTTGCAAATATTTGCTTAAAACTGTCAATAAAATTAATAGAAACTCAAAAATTACTTTTAATAAAAGGTTCTTTAGTCTTTTTTTTCATCCACAGGTAGTTCTCAAGCTGATACTGATTTCTGTATTCCACAATATAACCATCCACTTTCTCTTTCAGTTTGTCCCACACAAGAGTAACTGATGTATTGGTCAGAACTTGTTTTCTCAGTTTTGTGACTGGCTGAATAATAAAATTTTCAGCAAAAGACAGCTGAGCTGGTAAAGAATTTAGACTTTCTAGTCTACCCGAAACAGCTGTCACCTAAAATTACAAAAGAGAATAATATCTACAGCACTGAACTAGATAAAGACTTTATAGTTATCAATATAACTACAGTAAACCAAATATTGTTGATAACGCATCACATCATCAGGCACATTAGTTTAATTTTTTGATAAACTAGTTCTTTCCAGTACAGTGGGAAGTGTGTCTCAGCCACAGTGAATGGATTAACTTAATGATTTAATTAAAAGCCTTCTACTATTAACTTTAGTCTTCAAATTTCTGTGACAAAATAAAATGTTAGTATTACACAATACTTTTTATTAATCAATATTAACACAATTTACACTCATACTATATTATATAAAGGACATTCAGAAAACAATGGAAATGACCAAGCATAATAATGTTCACAAAAAATACAGACTTCCATGTTATATGCAGTTTTTAGAATAAAAAATTAGTTCCAGTTCTGAGCAACTACATTTCACCAAGGAAAGAAAAATAAAAACACACACTCTTCTATTTTACATTTTTCAGTGTCTTTGCTTATTCAAAATGCCCCCTCCTCAAAGAGAATGGTATATGGAAATCATACTTCAGATATCCAAGAGCCCCTGAAGGTTTCATGACCACCAGATAATATACAAAAAAAAAGGATGCCTTTGTCTCCAAACTTTATTATGTGTTGATCACAAGTGGCCCTACAACATGAACTTACATAAAGAAGAAGCTGAATACAAACAAGGGATTCATTTATTTATTCACTTGGTGTACTAACTTATTTCCAAAAGGTCATTCTTTATTCTAAGACAATCATCTTAATTTTGAAGAAATCATATCTCTTAATGACAGAAACAATAAGTATTTTTAAAAGGATGCTAAAATCTAACTTACCCAGAATGTATATGTTTCGCCTGGCTTAAAATAAAAGGTGATGGCCTTTTTATGTTCAGAACCATTCACAGTGACAGAGAGAGGAGGCGTAGGTGGAGAGAAATAAACCTGTGAAAGTGAAAATTATCAAATGATCTGTAAGCAAATAGATCAAGTTTTTTCTCTAATGATCTTGGGAAATGGTAAAATTATACAATTATTCAAACAAACTTTCAATACAAGTATAATTTACAGTAGACGTGCATTGTGAGCTACACAAAAAAGGCCCTCCACCTGAAAATGTTGTGAATTTCTTGTATCTTTTGTAACAAATATGCAAAACTACGTTTGTAGAACACATTCGACAAGGTCTGTTCAAATATGATTTCAAATCCTAACTTTCATGGTATTAATTATAATTCTCATAAAACATGTTTTGCACCTGCTGTAGTTTCTTAGATATTCTTATTCCAAGTAAGTACAAAATGATCACACAAATTTCTCTACAACTATGGAGTCATGAAAAGATGTTTTAGAAATAAGAAAATTCATGTCATGGAATGGCCAGGTCAATCATCTGACATCAATTCATTTTAAATTTATGAGCTGTGTTAAACTGATTAATGAAACATCATAAGCCAAACATGGAAGGTAAATTGTTTTTAACTACTCAAAGAAGGATGGCAGACAAGTCACTCAGGAATATCTACACAAACTCATTGAAAGTATGCCACTTTGGTGTGAAGCAGTACTGAACTTCAAGGGAATGCCAATTAACTATTAACCTGTAAAACTGATTTGTGTTAGTTTGAGTTTCATTTTGTAGGCTAATTCAAATAAGATCTGAGAAACTACAGAAGGTGCAAAACATGTTTTAATGAGAATATATAACTAAAGTCATGAAAATGTCAGGTGTTTACAAATCCAGAGTTAAATTAGAATTTCAGATAATATATGAACAAATCTTGTTTACTGTATTCTAAAACACAGTTATGTATTTTTCTCTTATCTCAAAAGATACAACAAATTAACATTTTTAAGGAAGGCACTATTTTTTTGGCCATTCACTGTTGGTACTTCCAGTCCTTTGAACATAGAAATAAGAAAACAAAATACTACACATCTGAAACATGGTAATTTTTAATTCTAGCTTACCTCTTTAAATTTTCAGGTGCAATAATTTGACAAAGTTATTGTGTAGTTTGTTGTATTGTATTGCACTACAAAAATAAAAATTACTAAATGAAGTTGTCTGAAATTTCAGATAATTCATTAATAGGTTACATAGGTTATTTTTATACATAATTTCGATGAATTTGTAGATTTAAAATGTTAAAATTAGTTTTATGTTCTGTTTTCAAGTGTAATTTAAAATGCTTTCCTTTGTTGTATGTTTTAAGTAGTGATAAAATAAATAAAAATTTGAGAATTTAAAACCTGCAAATAGGGACCATAAAGAAAGTAAGCAAACAAGGTTGGAGATACTGTAGATGTTATTTACTCAATCTACAAGTCCCTATTATGGCTTCATGCTGTTACCTAGAATTACATTTAGTGGAATCAAAATGGGGACTTGCAGTTTGAGTAAATAATGTTAGCAGTATCACCAGCTTTATTTTGCAACTCTTTCACGATTACTACCTGCATGTTTTATATTCACAGTTTTAAATTAACTTGTTTGTTGGCTTTTTTATGCTCAACTACGAGCAGAGGATTATTCGATACAGCCTCAAACTTTATACAGTTCATGATGATCTACTATAGCTATTGACTATTTGATCACATTAGTTTAATACACAAAATGTTAAGATGCAGCAGGAAATTGTCAAGTATTTGTTTGAAATATAGTGAGTATTCAAAATACTAATCAGTGATGATGAGAAAACCTACTTGTAGAGAGAAATATAATGCAAAAATGGCTGGTTTAAGTTGGGAAATTTTTTTTATAACCAATGAAAGTCGAAATGTTGTTCGCTCCTCTGCACAAAAAAAATTCTCAACCAAAACCAGCCGTTTTTACATATATAGTGAGTATTTAGTTTGTGCAACTAAATTATTTATATCTAATGAATAGCAATGGGCAAATATATCCCTAGATTAACATACAATCCCATTAAGTACATGGGAAATATTTAGTAAAAAAAAATCAACCTTTATAACATATAAAACATCACTTTAAATAAACTACTGTCTCTTAAAATAATTATTCTATGAATGTGTAATAATAAAAGTTAATATTAAATGTATTAAATTTTCTTACTACTTCATAGAAAACAGAGGTTGGTGCCCTGAAAACACTAATTATATACTATACAAAGCACTGAGCACCTGCACATTAGTCATCTAATATTCACCAACATTCATCTATTAAGCTTTTTAAGCCAGGTACTTGTAAGAAACTTAACTTCAATAACATTGTGTACACTAGAATTATAATATTTTTTAGCTTATGTAAAATTGATTGATTAATTTAGTGTTTTATGGCACAAAGCAACGAGGCTATCTGCACCAGACATCCGGTAAAAATGTAAAAAAAATAAATGTAGTAAAAGACAAATGAAAATGAAGGTAAAACAAAATTATAAAACCAATGTTGACACCTAGTCTACAACTTTAAAATAGAAGGCAGAGTATAAGAAGTTGTAAGGTATTTACTCTAGAAAAAAGAAAATGATCATAACCCGCCAGGAAGACTAACAGGTAAGTTCAAGACCTACCGTCAGTCACCTGAAGTTGGTCTTTCCAGTCCTGGTTCCCGGGTTATGTGTCATAGCAGCCATTATCAAAATGTAAAAGAATAACAGTTTTAAAAGACACTCAGCAAAATCGTAATAATGAGTAGCCAAATGTTCAGTAAAAAGATAAAAGTCAAGTAAATGGAGTAAAATTTGTAAAAGTAATTGAAGATAAAAGCAAAACAGCAATTAAAACAGAAAATGGCGCAAAAACCAATGTTGACATCCAGTCAACAAAGTTGTAAAGGACTACCTGTAGCAGAATGGTAATGATCATAACCCGCCAGGTAGACTAACAGCTAAGAATAAAAACCACCGTCATTCACCTGAAGTTGGTCTTTCCAGTCCTGGTTCCAGATTATGAGTTAATATGGCCAGTACTAAAAAGTAGTAAAAGTGTGAAATGATATGCAGCAAAAGTATAATAACAACTCACCAGGATGACAAACGAGTAGTTCAAACAGTAGCGTTAGTCACCTGAAGTTGGCCTTTCCGGTCCTGGTGTTGAGTTATTTATTGTTCTGGCCATTGTCCAATGTCAAATTAAATGAGAGATTTAAACTGTAAAAAAGGATCCACAATTGAAACGGTGTCATGAATAAATATGCAACCCTTAAATGAGATTAAAAAGATTAATGGCCATTAAAAAATTAAAAACGTTATCAAGGTGTACAGAGTCATCATCACCAATAACTCTGTCCAATGTTACAGACTGACCCTGGGAAAAAAATATGTTTAAAATATTGCCGTTGTTGAGAATTATAACGATGGCAAGGAAGTAAAATGTGGCTGATAGTGATTTGAGTGTTACACAAACTACACATTGGTGCATCAGTTCCAGATAAAAGAAAATGATGAGTTAAAAAACTGTGACCAAGCTGCTTTAAGTGTGGTATAAAGGACAGTTTATGATCAAAGATAAGCCCCAAGGACTTTGTCTTCGGGACCACTGGCAGCAAAACTTCACCAACATGAAGTTCAGGATCAGGGTGAATACCTCATCGACAGCAAAAGTGCATACATACAGTTTTGGAGAGAGAGAAATTAAAGCCGTTCGCCAGAGTCCACTACCGTACACGAATGAGGGCAGTTTGTAGTTGCCGCTCAATATTTCTCATGTTTGACGACTGACATGACATGTGAAAGTCGTCGACATACAGCCCATTCGCAACAGTGAGAGGGAGTTGTTCAGTGATGGAATTTATCTTTATACTGAAGAGTGTGACACTCAATACATAGCCTTGAGGGACTCCAAGTTCTTGTACAAAAGTATTGGAAAGTGTCGAACCCACACAAACTTGGAATCTCCTGTCCGTTAAAAAATTTTCAAAAAACATTGGTAGATGGCCACGTAACCCATATGTATGGAGGTCTCGCAAAACGCCACACTTCCATGTTGTGTTGTAAGCCTTCTCTATGTCAAAGAATATTGATACAAGATGTTGGCAGTTGAGAAAGGCTTCTCTGATAGATGTTTCAAGACCAATTAGGTAATCTGTGGTGGAGTGCTGTCGACGGAACCCACACTGTGTGGGCGAGAGGAGGTCGATTCAAGGAACCAAACAAGACAAGTATTAACCATCCTTTCTAAGGTCTTACAGAGACAGCTCGTCAAAGCAATTGGACAATAGTTTGAAGGAATCTTCAGATCTTTCCCTGACTTAGAGAAAGGTAAAATAATAGCCTGGTGCCAGGCATCAGGAAAAACATTCTTCTGCCAAATCCAGTTGAAGACAATCAGAAGGACATCGAGAGAAGCAGGTGATAGATGGTGCAGCATGTCATAATGAATATCATCAGGTCCAACAGACGTACTGGCACACCGATGAAAAGCCATTTTCAGTTCCACCAGGATAAAGGGACAATTATAGTCAAAGAAACAGTCAGTTCAAAAGAAAAGAGGTGATTGCTCTGCCCGAGTCTTGATGGCCAAGAAGGTGGAGGAACAAGCAGAAGTGCTAGATACCCGGCAAAAGCTTTCACCTAGAGTATCAGCGATGCTCCAGGCAACAGACACCTCCTGGCCATCAGAGAGTAAGATCAAGAAAGGGACAGAATTGTAGTGACCATTAACCTTTCGAATCCTGTCCCATATAATCTTGGAACTGATGGTAAAAGTTACAGTAGTTCTGAACTTTATCCAAGATTCCTTCTGGCTTTGACGTCTTACCCACCTAGCAAGTGCACGGGCCCGTTGGAAAGCAACCCGGTTTGAAAGTGTGGGATATCTACAAAAAGTATCCCAGGCCCGTTTTTGAGCCTTCCGTGCTAAGTGGCAAGCAGGATTCCACCATGGACGAGGATATCGTGGAAAACGTGTCAAGGTTTTTGGAATACACTGAGCAGCTGCATGTATAATACACTCAGTTACCGCTGCTACACAGTCATCTATTGATGGATGATTTACGATGGCAGGATCATGTTCTGCAAGAGCAGCAAAAGTGGACCAGTCTGCCTGATACAACTTCCACCAGGGCATGTGGGTAGGGTGGCATCGACCATGGCCAGTCTCTCTCAAAAGGGAAGCAAACTGAAAAATCAATAGCGATAAAGGACTGACTAGGTGCATGAAAGTAAGTGGAAGAACCAGTATTGAAAAGAGAAAGATCGCGATCAGAGAGCATCTGCTCTACAGATTGACCCCTCCCATCAATAATAGCACTTCCCCAGAGGGGATGATGTCCATTAAAATACCCCAGGATTAGAATTGGAGATGGCAACTGTTCAATGAGAGCATCAAGGTCTGATTGATCATATGTCTCTCCAAGAAACAGGTACAGAGAACAAACAGCGATGGTATGACCCAAGGAAACACAGATGGCTATGGCCTCCAAGGGCGTGTTGAGTGACAAAGACAGGGTGAGCACATGTTGCTCAACCAACAGTGCCACCCCTCCATGTACTTGACCATCACACAACCTGTCATTTCTATACAGAGAAACTGCCGAATGGAGACTGTATCAACAGGTTTGAGAAATGTTTCTTGTAAAGAAAGACAAACAGGATGGTAGGAAGCAATCAGCGTTTTGATATCATCCAGATTAGAATTTAAACCTCGACAGTTCCATTGTATCAAGATGGCCATTTTTAAGAATGGGTAGGTGAAGTGGCTGGAGAACCCTTCGGTTTACGACCACATCTTTTTTCTTTACTGTCTTTCTTCGGAGAAGGTCTATCAACCTCCATGGATCTTGCTCTGGGTCGAGTGGGTAGGTTTTTGTTATTGGAAGAAGAATCCAGTGACTGAGGACGCAAACAAATAATTGTTTTGTGTTTTGTGGTTGGAGAAAACGATGTATCAGAAGAAATGTATCAGAATACAGTTTCAAAATGTATTTGAAACTGAAGGATGTGGATCTTGAGGTTTATTGGAAGGTATGGGAGGAACAGAGATGGGAGTGGAACTCGATTCATCATCTTTTTTAACCACGGAGCTCAAAAGGCTTTTCATTTGTTTTGAAAACGATTCTCTTGGAGGCACAGAGAGATCTGTCTGCACTTCCACTGTAGTTGTGGAATGAAGTGCAGCAGCATGTGTCCGAGATGGAGTTGTGGACAGCAATTTCCGAGCCTAAGGATAACTAATGTTATGTGTCGTTTTCAAACACTACACCTCTTTTTCCTCCAACCATTTTGGGCAAGAATGAAAGTAAGAGGGGTGAGAACCATTGCAGTTTACGCAATGTGGGTTCATGTCACAGTCATAGGCATCGTGGTCCTTGCCTCCACAATGAGCACATGTCAGGGAACCACGACAAGATGTCTTTGAGTGGCTGAATCTTTGACATTGGAAACATCGAAAAGGGTTTGGAATGTATGGCCAAACCCTGAAAATGAAATAACCTGCCTTGAGGGTGGCAGGTGCACGTGTTGAAGTAAATGTTAAAACGAGGGTATTTGTTGGCAGTGTAACTCCATCTTTGCGAGTGGAGATACGCCTCACTGCAGAAACTCCTAGAGTGGAGAGACCAGTGAGAATCTCTGACTCAGGAATGTTCTTCAAATCCCTTTCAACAATAACTCCTCATGAAGAATTCAAAGTAGCATGGGGTGTAACCTTAATAGGTATATCCCCAATTGCTTTTGAATTAAAGAGGAGTTCACTGTGTTGGGATGTGAATGTTTCAACCACTATGTCACTAAATTGGAGAGCAAGCAAGTAACCTCTAGTCCCTTTTGAATAAAAAAAAAAGGCGACATTTGCCCTAAAGGTTTTTCTGAAAGAGAAAAGAGAATGTAATATAGGAAAATGAGGTACGTGTGTTACTGATGTTGAAGATTGCTGTTCTGAGTATTCAAGACGTGGTCGCTTACCCATTGACTTTTTTTTACAATTTTATTTAAATTTCTTTGAGGATCCATAGGAAAGAGGAAAAGTTTTGGTACCCACTGACCCCACCCACCATGAAGCCCTACAAGGGAACGCACTACAAAGTCATACAAGGACAATGCAGTAACGGCAGTGTTTCATGAGCACCATACCCAAACACCAGCATCAGGCACAATGTCCACAACACCCGTTGAGAACGTCCAACACTGGTACTTGGTTGACTCTAGCCCAAGTGGACCACACTGACCAAAGGACACCTGTCTACAGGAATTCGAGGCCAAAGTGGTGTGTTAGGATTGGACCCCTCAACCACCAGAATCCTCTCCTCCCCTTCATGGGTCGCCACCCACGGCAAACACGTGGGTGGATGTTTAGATCCCAGAGAAGGTAACCAGACAGAACAGAACCTTCCTTGGGAGGTCCCCTCACCACGTACAGGAATCCACACAGAGGGGTTATGTAAAATATAGGAGAAATAAACTTTTCCATACCCCTACAACCTTCACAGTACCTTATTTAGTATTTTACAAAAGTTTTGAATGCAATATACCAAGAAGTTGTTTTTGTACTGAAGAAATGATGGAAAGCTGAAAACCACAGTGAATGAACATGTGTGATGTGACTTCAAGTATTAGGGAAGTATCCTTACAGAGAATGACAGATAAACAAACGAGTAGAGTTCACATATTAGAAAGGCAAATCTGAAATTAAGTGAATGTTAGAGTTGCTGAACACATACAGCTGAATAAAAAGGTTTGTCACGACTTTTTATTGGAGTGTGTTTTCATGTGAAGCAGATGCATCAATGAGAAAAACAGACATTAAAATATTAGTTTTGGAATGGGAATTTGGTACTGACTGGAGAAATCAGAATGAATGAAAAAGCCCAAAGATATGGATGGAACACACTGCTCAATATAACCATGTAGTCAAGTAAAATGACCTGAGGGCAGGAAAGAAAGATGGAGATACATAAGAGCCACGAGATCCTGTTCCAAAATAAATAAAAAAACAAGATAAAGTATTAAATACACTAACCTTGTAATTTGAAACATGCAAGTTCCCTTGTTGTGGAGGTTCCCATGAAATGACAACCTTTTTCCCAATTACTTCGGCCACAGTTACATTCAGAGGTGGTGATGGAGCTGAAAAGGAAATATTAAACTATTTATGTGAAATCAGTAGTAAATACTGCTAAAAAATATCTTGTTTATTTCAGTGAACTAATAACAATCAAAGCTCAGATATTTATGACAAACTGTTTGTGTATTTGTCACAAATACATCAAACAGTGTTACTTTAATATTTTCCATAAAGGGTCAGTCAAAGTATCAACCTCACAATGTAAAAGTAACCCTTTTCCATACAGTAATTTTTAACAAGTTTCACATATCTTTATTAAATTTAGCAGACTTCCAATAAATGTTAAAATAAATGAAACTGATTTTTTAGTTTATGACTGACTCCACAAAGATATGAAATTTGTCTAAAAATTAGACCTTGCCTCAGTAATTTCTACATTATAATAAGTAACTTACATTAATTCTGTTCCTCAGACAGAGGTAGTGAATAAATTAGGGAAGGATGAAGACCAAGAGAACAAATTACACTGTCTTAAAATTTGGTTTATAAACTACATTTTGAAGCCCAGCTTATTGGTATACGTTGATTAAGTGGCTTAAATAAAACTTGAATACAACTCTCTAAAAAATCATGAAATGCACACATTGACCTACCCATAACGACAGTGTTAATCATATAATATAACCTTCTGACATATACAGCACATCAATCAATACTTTTTTACTTGCATAACTTTGACTACTATTTACAGTACCATCAAACACCAGTATTTCTTTAAGAGTAATATGGTTGTCTGTTTTTTCTCACATCTACAGCACATCAGGCATTCCTTTCATTACATAGCACAACATTTTGCTCATATCTACAGCACATTATAATAAACAAATCTTAAAATTGCACAAGCTTTTTCTCTCACTTGCAGTAGATAATGGCCACAATTATTTTTATGTAACATGACTCTTTACTCACTCCCACAACAATTATTAATTTTTAGTGACATCACATTATCTATGAAATGTCAAACAAAGTAAAAATGATGCTCTGATGTATTCTGCACCACTGAAACAGATTTGCTGTTGTTGTCATGTGACCTGCAAAGTTCAATATTCAGTTTCATTTTTATATTGCATACTCAACCTATTATATGACAAAAATCTTTCAACTTCAGTAAATTATCTGAACAAGTATGTCTTTATATAGCAAGACCTTTTTCCAATACTTGCAGAATATTATAAACAAATTCCACACCATAAACAGACAGAAAATAATCAGCGATTTATTTATGGTATTTAGCTACGTACCAGCTTCCTCTGTTGTTACTTGAATATACACAGATGGAGAATATTCCTTTGTCTGGTTGACTCTTCTAACATACACACCAAGGCTATACGATATCCCAGGGAGGAGGTTCTGGAAGGTGAACATCTCTTTTCTAACCCATGATGTATTTCTCCATGAAGAAGAATGAACATCTCTAACAAAAGGAAACTAGTGAAGTGAAACTCTTAACTTTCAAAATGAATAAACACTAATCCACCAGTAGACTTTACACAATCTTACCATTATAAGTACATTTATGTTAAATCTTTAGTCTATTTTCTATTCTACACAAACAAGTTCTGCCATTACGAACACAATTATTAGAAAGTTCACAATTCTTTACTCAGAGAAAACAATCTTACTCTGTCAAAGAATACACAATCACATCTTTTAAACTTCATTTCATTACAGAACACAGTTGAAAAAGAAAGATACACCTGAAAACTTAGCGTTTGCTACACAGCCATCATTCTACATGTGCGTACAGCATTTGCTACACAGCCATCATTCTACACACATGCACAGCATTTGTTACAGAATTAACATTTCATACACATGTACAGTGTTAGTCATAAAACTATCATTCTACACATGGGTGGAGTGTTGATTATAAAACAAACACTTGTACATGTGTAACAATGCTAATTACAGAGCTAAGATTCTATACATACAAACAGAATTGATTACAGAGTTAACAACATCCTACACAGATCTACACTATTGGTTTTGGAGTTAACATTCTATACACATATATAATGTCTGTCACAGAACACACAACATCTTATACAAAACCAATACTGATCAAAAGAATGGTAATGCACACCCCACCAGATGGCCAACCATCAAATCTGAACTGATATTACAAGCAGTTTCCTACAATAATCTAAGAAAAACATACAGGGACCCTGGTAAAGTCCCCAACTTCACTCTCTTTTCCAAAAGTGGAAGATATCACTTGAACACTCTTGAAGAAAAGAAGCTTTTCTTCATCCCAGTGACAGGAAATTGGGCATGGTAAACACTCACTAGCCCCACTAGTAGAAATTGGGGTATTGAGGAACAGTGCTCTGGAAACTAACAGGTGAATTATGTTCTCTGAATAATTAAAAACAAACTGACTTCAATTTATTCAATCTGATGATCAGGTGGGATGGGCAAGTTCCCCTTTAGCTTTTGTCACAATAATTCATGGATGGTGGTAAATAATAAAATGGTAATACTATCTGGTAAGCTCATAGATGGTCTCATGGAACACCTGATTTTTAGAGAGTTTGTTACAACCAGTAGTACATATAGCAAAATTGCTAGCTTGTGAGGAATTGGATTGATAAAAAATTCCTATCTAGACAACACTTGCAAAAGTGGGGTTCAGTAAGGAGAAAAAAAAAGCAAAAAGGGAATTAACAAGACAAGATGAGGAAAAAAATATTAACCCCTCCTAATAGATTATTACAGAAATGCTAACATCCCACAGAGATGTAGGGTTTATATCATTAAACAGTAACATCCTATAAAAATGTAGCATTTATTATAAACAAGTAACATCCTATTGAAATTTAATACATGAAGCTTAACTTTCTTCTTTTTCATTTCTAGATTATCAAATACTTAATCTTATAATTTCCATTTAACAAGAAAAGAATATTATAAACCTAGGTCTTTCACTTAACCTTATCATAAAACCAGGTATTTTTTACGAAGTTCATACTATGTATATTTTAATATGTTGAAATATTCCTACTGTGAAAATGAATAAAATTGGGATATTCGTAACAGACACTTCAAATTCAAAAGCTGCTATTTTTAATCATATTTTTAATTAATAGTTATCAAAAAGTTTCATTGGTCATATAACTTGGTTAAAAGAACAAACCTATAGGATAATTTGTACTCAAAGTCCAAGGTCTTTATGGGTTTTTTCCACATTACTGTGAAACCTGTTGTAGTGACACTCTTCACATCCACAGTAAGGTATTCGACTCTATAGACATCTGAAAGACAATTTACACAGACACAAGGAACAAGAAAAATCAAATAAAGAAATTTAAAAAAATTTAAGATTTAATTTAAAGTATACAAATTAATTACCATTGATCACACACTGTATTTACAAGAAGTTTTATAAATCTGATTGTTTCTGAAAAATAAAAGGCCATCTTATTTGATCAATGGTTTAACTCAATATTTGTTCTTGCCTCTAGTATGAAAAATTCTTATATTTGCTCTCCTAGGTATCCCTTTTTCTCTAATTTGTTTACTGCCCTTCCAAAGCAAGTGTAACTTTTAATGTAAAACCCTTACTATAATGTTGTTATTGCTTAGGCAAAGCCTAATTTTTATAACCAATTTTATTTGGTTAAAGACTCAAAGCAGAAAATAGTACTCTCTCTGATGCTTAATATTACATTATTTATAACCAATAGAAAAAAAAATTTAATGTTTCCAATGATAAGTTGTTTCACACAGAACTGTATTTTATCCCTAGAGTAAACACATCAACAAGCTTAGATGAATTTTTAATGGCTCTTGTAATATAGTTAGAAAGTCAGAAATACTGTGATAGTTATAGAACAATATTTGCTTTTTACACATTATCTTGTGTTTTTTTGGATTAAAATGTAAAATAAGCTCTTTCTAATGATCATATACACATGTATGTAACCTTTACATGCAGGCTATAAAACTCAAGCAACATTCAGAGAGGAATACAATTTATTACTTATTTCAACTGTATTCATCCAAAAAATTCTAAAATGGACATGTTAATAATTTAAATAAACATTTTATAAAATTTTGAATCTAAGTCACTAAAGCCTTGTGCTATGCAAGTAAAAGATACCCATTATGATAGAGTTAAACCAACAAGAAATCCAGAAAGTTCTAACATGATGCAATTATCTCACTACTGTAAATAATCATTAATTTATAAGAACTGAACTACACAACATATGGTACATAAACAATTATGACATCCACAATGCATATACTATCTAATTCATAATGCTTGCATTATACTTTAACTGAAATAGTCTAGAATACCCAAAATAAAGTTTAAGAACTTGCAAATAAAAATAAACAATTTTAGATGAATAAAAGTACTTTTAATCTTTAAAAAATCACTTTGCACTCAGAAATGTCAAGACTAGGGAGAAATTTTTAGTTAAAACATGCTTGATTATAAAACGATACTGACTTTCTGTCCATATACAACTCTTATTTATTGAAACTATACAAAATTCTATGAAGCTACATAAAATACACAAAAGTTAGAATATAGGAAATATAAAAGTCAATTTTGAGTGAATAATTCTGCTTATTTGTCAGATTCCACAGCAAAAGTGTTAATATCCATGAAAAATTTTCAATGTCATAATATCACGTACTACTAATGATCTGTTCAATTCTTTTGTTTGTTCCTGAATACAAAGATACACAACAGGCTTTCTGTGCTGTGCCCATCATGATATGAAAACCTGGATTTCAGTTAAGCCTTCATTTTCAACAAGTGGCAACTCACATATTCCAAGTAAATGTGGATAATAATTTAACTAAAGAGATTTCTTGATTGTAGCAGCATTACATAAAACTAGTGGAATCAAAAAAGTTTAAAAATGAAAGATACAATTACAGTTGCTTCTTGACCAAGAAGTACTACACAAAATTATCTGGACAACAGAAAACAAAGGATTTTACATTTAACAATCTTCAAGTGCTCACCTATGCATCCCTCTTCATCACTACCATCATAACAGTCTGGTTTATCATCACATCTAATGTGAAATGCTAAACATTCTCCACTAAGGCAGGTAAATTGACCAGTGTTACAAGTCACAGGAAGTGTAACATCTATGTTCAAAAATAACAAAACATTAGCATGAATGAAGGCACTAAACTTTGTTTTAATAAAATGCAGCAGCTACACCATAATACCTAAATTAACATAATGAATACATATCCTTCAGAACAAAACCACACCAGCTGTCAGAAAACAGCAACCACCATTCAGGAAAAAGATAGCAAGTTTGAGGTCATGAATTCAGTGAAAAAAGACAAACTGATGATATGAAGAAAGTTTATACTTAAAGCTACCAGCAACTGAGTGAAACAGTATTCACACAAGAAGTAAATAACTCATTAAAAAAACGAACTCCACTTATAGACAGAGATAGTTTATGAAAACAGTATCAGTCAGTCAATGAAACAAATTTAACCTTAAGACAGTAAAAGTTTATACAAAGGATAACAGCTTGCCAATGAAACAAGTTCTGCCTACAGATAAGAGCAAACTTACACTGCTTCAACAGCTAGCTGGCAATCACAATGAATTAAATGATGTATGAGAAACTAATGTTGTGTAAAAAAATTACAAGCTTTGATGCTGTTATAATTTATTATTTGTTTTCCTCATTTAAAGAAATACATTATGACCTTATTAAACTGAACCTGTACAGAAAACATTGTACCTCAGTGTGTTTCACCAGTTTCTACAATCATATTAATAAAATGAACATGTGCAAGAAACATTTTGGTGTGCTTAGTCAGTCTGCACAAATTCATTCTTGGCATTTGCTGAATAGATATTACATGAATTGAAAAGTTAAAAGGATTCATGTTTAAAATTCAGTCAGCTGTAACTAAAACTTTCTGATCTTAAAACTAAATAAGAAATCGGAGCAATAACAGTTTCATTCAAACACACTAAACAGAGGATTTCTATCCCACTTCAATAACTTCAAATGTGTCAAAATAAAACAGTAAAAAATGTTGAAATAGTATTATAGCACAAGGGTATTACTATTTTATAAGACAGCATTAAAAGAAACATAAAACAAGTTTAGTATTCAGATGCAATTTCCTTTGAACAAAAAAGTACAGCCATGATGATATATCTAATCCGTTCTTGACATAAATAACCCATCAAAATATATAATATTTAATTCTTCACATATAACATTTTGCTACAATGTAAAATCCATTCTTAACAAACAAAAAATATTCCCATAACATATATAATACTCAATTCTTAAAAAATATTTTACCATGATGATATATCAGAACTCAATAAATCCTGGGTGCAAAGTTGCAATAGCAATTAAACATTTCATTGTGGTACCCAGTATTTTCTATTTTATTAATTCATACAGCTTTTTTCTGAATTCAGTCCTATGTTAAACTTTATTTCTAGTATTTCAACGGTGAATTCAACACCATGTGTTTTCAGAAAAGAAGTTCTGTGGTTGCACAGCACATTACTATTTACACACTTTGTTTTTCTTCTTTCTGTTAATTAAACCAATCATTGCACATGTTTAGACTCAAAGAGGACCAAAGGCAATTAGTTTATACAACACTATTGATTCTTTGCTGTGAAAGTAAATAAAAATACAGTTGTTACCACTTGATGGTACAAACTGTAGTAAAGTTAGATTAGACCATTGGTTTCTCTCTCTGAAAATATTCCTAACATATACATAATCCATTCTTGAAATAAACATAAAACATTCTGCCATGATGACACGAGTAACCAGTCTTTGAAATAAACATAAAACACCTTGCAACAATGACACGAGTAACCAGTCTTTGAAATAAACATAAAACACCTTGCAATAATGACACGAGTAACCAGTCTTTGAAATAAACATACTTCCATGATGACATGTATAACCAGACCTTGAAATAAATATAAAACATCCTGCCATGATGATGTGTAATCAATCCATTCTGAACAGCCTTCATTACTTAGGAGTTATAAAGGCTTTCACTTCTTAATTTTGAGATCTTCCATTAGACACAAAAGAATTTAAAATTAATTTACTTACTTATATTCTTATCATTACAGTTCCACTCATCACTACTATCTCCACAATTAGGTATACCATTACAAACATCACTTTCTGGAACACAGCCCATACTCATGAAACAATGAAAATCTGTAGGCCCACATGTTGCAACACCTGTCAATAGAAAATACAGGTTTTTCTATCATTTAAAATCAAAATTATGTCTACCTTATATCTGCACAATTTGAACACTGACTAATAAAAGTTCTAAATAACATAAATTATCATCTTGCACTTCCACCATGTGAACTTTTACTAATAACAGATTTTAACAACATAAATGGTTCTCATATCTCCACCAAGTGAATTTTGACTACTGATATTTGAGAACCATAAATGTTTCTCATATCTTCATCATGTAAACTTTCAGCAAATGAACAGATCTTCAGTTTTTAAAAGAAAAAAAAATGTTCAAATTTTCACTACCAAATATTTTAAAAATACGATAAAATTTCAATTTTCCACAAAAGTATAAGGAATTATAAATTTAATACAGTTGTCTTAAGATATAATCATTTTCAGTTTATTTTGACTAACAGATAGATAATAAATGAAAATAAGCAGGTATGCTGCAAGGAACTCTTCAGACTATTACTTAACCCAAAAACTACACAAACATTTTATATTTTGAATAAACTAAACACCATGCACATCATGATTTGCAACATAACAGCACAACAACCTGAACATTCTGAATGAAGTTAATAATATCTCATATCTGAAACATATATATTCAAATTAATCATATACTATTCTCCAAATTCACAGTGGATACACTGAAGACCAGTTTAAAATCAATTGAACTTGATGTCTGTTTTTAAGATAACTATTATTAACATTAGGGTTTTATAGCAGGTCTTCAGTAGTTTTATAAAGTTAAATGGTTAGTAAAGAAAGTAAATAATTAAGATATTTAGGACACTCACCACTACAATCTTTTTCATCTTCTCCACCCTCACAGTCTTTATCCCCATCACAAACCCATGAATTCCTAATACATTTTCCTAGTGATAAAAATAAGGAAAACAGAAATGAACACCAAGGGAAATATTAATATATGAAAGATTTTGTGTGTTTTTTAATATGCTCCCATAAATTAATATGTAAATTTATCACTTTTGTGTTTTATTAGCTTAAATGAAAGAAAAAAGGTAGGCCAAATCACCAAGACGTTAACTGCAGAAATATATATATTTTTAATACATATCTACTATTGTTGATATAGTTTGGACAATGCCCTTCTTTAGGTATCATTAATCAAGCAGTAACTCTGGATTACTCTTTGTGATGATGAGAAACCAACATGAAATAATGTATATCAGAATGGATGGTATGAGAATTAACACCTTTATTGATAAGAAGAGAACAATGTTTTGACCTAGGAATGTTGAAACGTTGTTCTATTTTTATTAATAAATGGATTACTCTCATTTAGTGATAACTGAAGGGCCTTCCCTGAAATATTAAAATGTATCTGTAGTTAACTTCTTGATGGTTTGACCTATAACACTTTTCTTTAATCTCTTTCAACAATCACTATGCTTAACTTCTTACACAGTTAAACACTCCATAAAATTACTTAATCTTTGCAACAGGTCAGGGTTCGAACACCATGACATTTGTTGACTTATGTTCAAAATTTTATTAAAGTACTGTTTTGTGAATTTATGTAAACAAGATTGGAATCAAATTCTACATTACAATTCAAACATTATTATATACAAGTGAATTTTCTTCAAGTAAAAGTAAATATTAAAACAATACATTTAAATATAGATTTCAGTGAGTCACATATACTGAATGCAGCACTGTTTAAAAGTAGATATTTGAGATTTCAAAATAAAGTCGACAGTTTTACACAAATCAGGAACTCAAATTACTAATGTTACAAGCTGGAATATAAAATAAGAACCTCACATCTTTATTTTTCTGAAATATGGCTTATGTACTAAATCAAACACAGAGGCCCCATTTAACTCTTCCAATTTTTGGAAATGGTCCTTTATATAATCTTACTGCAGTATATGACATGTGAATGACTAATTAACACCTGATGTCCCTAGTGTGATTTCCTCAACCACTTTAATCTTTCAAAAAGCTACTGCATTTTTCAATCCAGGTTTCTGAAGGAAGTAGATTATGTCTTTTAGTCTGCTCAAGGTTTCATATTCTTTAAAATTTATATGAATCTTAGTTACTATGCTTAATAAATTATGGTGAAATTCTGATATCAAGTGTAATTATTTATGATTTTTTGGTTATTCAGCTGCATATATAAAACCTAAAAAACACTTTCTTTGATATCCTCCATGTGTGAAATTTACAAAGGCTTAACAACCTACGTCAAGCAACAACCAAATACAAACATTGTATCAAGAAAAGATAATTATTTGCTTTACTTCTTGATTTGGTGTTCTATATATTTTAAGGAAAATAAATTTAACTTGTATTTTATATATATAAACACACACACAATGCAAAATAACTGAAATGTTACTGTATATGAGAAAATACTAGTCCATTAAAACACAGCCAAGACCAGTAAGTCTAAAGATCAGTTTTATATTATGTAATGTTAGGTAGACATGACTGGAAAGTCAAAATGGTAAATAAATATATGTTCATAAATAGCATTATGAGACTTAAGCATCTGTATTTTCACGTTATGCTACGTAGTAATTCTAGCATGAAAAAAATGTTATAATTATAATATAAATATATTATAATTATAATATAATTTTTTATAATGGTTACAAGGTTCGTTAAGTGACAGACCCCACAGTTAGAGTATAGCCAATAACAAAATATAAAGTATTACTGAAAAGAAACATATGAAACATTAGGAGATTATAGAGATTAGAAAAATAAACAGATAAAAGTTTTTAATCATAACATAAAATCACTGTGTGCTTAGACTGGCGATAAAACAGACTATTTTCACAAACAAATCTTTGGTAAAAATATTTATTAAAAAATCTGATATTTTTGTATATCAAGTATTTGTAATCTTTACTAAATGTCTATCAAATATTTGATGACACACATGCTATATCAAAAGTTACAGTGCACATACTTCATGTGTGCATGTGTGTAGATGAATGTGTATACTTTACCAAGCCCCATTGCAAAAGGGTTAATAAATATTTTTACAGATATAAAACATTCTTCTCTGTACACATCCACAAATACAAATGTTTCTATCACATTCAATAAGAATTTAAGAATAAAACACTACCTGATAGACAACGGAAATGATCTTCTCCACAGGTTGCTATGGCTTCAGTTGTTACCATTTCTGCCTTCGTGCTATTTGCAGATGAACCTAATAAATATAGGTAATGTGACCTCTTAAAGTTTTCATAATGAATTTCTCAACCTTAAGAGAACTCAATTAGTTTCAAACTACATGTTAAAAATTGTGATTTATCTACTGAGCAAATACCAACCACTTCTTTTATTTAGTTTTATCTGGAGATAAAGGACATTTTTTTCAGGTGTAGCAAGTACTCTTTGTTATGGCAAAGGTGTCTGATCCCTGTTAGATATCTGTTAGCTAACGTTTTCAAATACTGATACCAAACTAATCCAATGTAAATTTAAACCTACCACATGTTTCTTCATCAGAGTTGTCACCACAATCATCAACACCATCACACTGCCACCAAAAAGGAATGCAATGTTCATTGTCACATCTCATCATAAAGGAAGCACATGTTGGGCTGGATGCTTCCGTTGATGGTGTACTACTACTACTTGTCATGGGTACTGCAGTGGTTGCTAAGAAAAACACAAGAATCATACTGTCATTCAAACATCCCTTAACATGGTAAAGAGAATACATACAGATTTCTTTATACCAAAGTAACACAGATGTGTTCACAAGCTTCTCACAAAACAAAGTCAAGTGAAAGACCAACAACTGAAAGTTTTACAATGAGCATCTGGTTTATAACAAGAAGCACATCTTGCTACAGCACCAGGCACATATATATTACAGTATCTGCAAAACCTGGGCAATTTATTGTTGTCTTGATGACAACAGAAAATTTCAAAAATAGTATAGAGAATAATTAGTAATTTTCTGAATGGTTTATGTTAGTTAAAAGTTACAGTTTGAATTAAGTTAAACACTTGAAAAGTCAAGATATTTGTCATTATGAATCTAATAAAAGGTTAGCACCACTATACTGTAATAAATAACCATCTTTATATGAACCAGATGACAGTATATATGGCTCCATCAAAATTAAATAAAGTAAATGTGTTAATTACTCTAAGATATAGGTGAAAATGGATTTTTAACATTTTGAAGACATCTTCCATGGACTTTTGTCTGCAATTTGCTTGAAAGGGCTTTTAAAATTCACTGTCCATACAGAAATAATGATATGTAGAAACTATGTAAAAAAGAGAAAAGGAGATAACATTAGTATCACCTCCCTCTTCAACATAAATTGAACTGTAGAGCAAGAGTGTATTCAGTGCCATCACAGAAAATACAACTGGTTGTCAAACAGGAAGCCGAAAGGTTCAATGATTAAATCTAAAGCATCAAAAACAGTCATGTTAAATTCTTAAATGTAAGTGAAAAACTTAGGTGGGGTATTGCTTCATGGAATGAAGAAACACATTCATCCCAGTGTAAACTCACAGCAAAATTATCATGTAACATAATCCCTTATAACATGGGAAAACTGATTCCTTATTTTCAAATATCTAATAGTTAATTTAAAGATATGTTTTTTTAACCCATTAAACTCATCTTCTATGAATAAAAAATCAAAAGTTCATGTGGAATTTATTTAGCAAAGCTGTCACTTCATGTCTACTTTAAAGACACATTTCATCTATACTTAAATAAAATAATTAAGTATACAGAAAAAAGTGAAAATCAATTGTACCATGAAAAGTTACAGTTAAAAATAAAACTTGCTAGAAAATGAAGTTGAAAATCAGTTTTACTTGACCAAATCTTAAAGTCAGCTCTTATCATTCATATACTTATCTAGCTTCTTAAACTAAACTAAACATTTATAAGTCATTCATAAGATCTAAAACAAGCTAGACATTAGTCTTTCAAGAATTGAAAATTAAGAGATTCTACAACATACAGAATATTCAAAAAGGTCATAATACATGTTTTTGTCTTAAGAAATATGAATATTTCATTATAAAACTTCTCTTTATGGGTATTTGCATTATACATTGATATTCTTAATAACCAAAACATCTGTCTTTATATTACTATGAATAAAAGTAAAACTCAACAAGCTGCTATTGAGAATAACCCTGACAGAATGTGACAAAATATGATACAGACTACAAAATATTCAATACTGTTTCAAAGTATTTTTAACTCACTGCAGTTTTCTTCATCACTTCCATCTCCACAGTCATCTTCACTGTCACAACGCCACGTGGCAAAAATACACCGACTGTTGTGGCAGTGAAACTGATATGGTGCACAAGTTGATTTCACACAATTTTTTTCATCACTACCATCTCTACAGTCTAAGTCCCCATCACACTTCCAAAAGGCAGGCACACAGTTCCCACCTTCTGTGCACCTGAACTCAGTTGATTCACATGAAGACACTTCAGCTACAAAATACACAACAAATTTAATGAACACTTCATTTCAAATAACTTCAAGTTATATCCAAGTTAAAACCATAATTTTTAGGTCATGCATATAAATATTTGGTGATGTGAAGAAATACATAGGGATTTTGTAATTAGCTGATATATATTTAGTTTTCTTGGACTAATTACCCAAATTCACAAAAAGAAAACATACATTTAGAACATGTGAAAACTACACATTTATTAACTCTATGTGGACAGCTCAACTTTTCTACACATGCCACATTTTATAGCTATATCCAAAATCTAGTATAAAAACTACTACCAGCAGATGCCAAATACACTTCATATCAATGTAATTTACAATACAAATTTATATATACATTCTAATTTCTTAGTTTCAAAATGTTCTCCATCTTCCCTTTTATTTTCAGGTCATGGCAAGCACTCTCAATGTTTTTATTTCAACTGTTTGAATTCCAAAATCAAAAGTCCAGTGTAAAAAGTATGGTTTTCCTAAAGTCTCCAATGACTGACAGATAACTAAATTTTCTTCGCACATAACTCGCTCGTTTGTCCTTAAGTTTCTAGGCTGGTTTCTAAATTTTATCTGATGATTCTTTTGGAATTGGCAGCAATACACAATAATAAATTATCATCATTGGTGTGGTTATAATTAATCACAGAGCTAAACAACGGCTATTGCTATTTGTGCTCTGTTCACAACAGGTATTGAAACCTGATTTAACACTCCAAGACTGCAGGCTTACATCTTAACTACTGGGGAATAATTATCATTGTTTACAGACAACCTTTGTTCATAATTTTTGCTTTTTCTTTGTTTAAAAATACATAATTAAAGGTTAAATCCATTTTAAAATTAACCACGATTTGAAAACAAAATAAAAAATTACAAGCTTATGTAAAAATTAGTGCACGGCTCTAATATTCCTGATGTGATGCATCATTCTTCAGGCATGATAAACAAATTTAAGAAAACCCATGCAATAAAATTACAAAAATAAGAATAAATTATACATGAAAATGTAAGATGAAGAAACTGAATAATGTCAGATCCTACTCTGTAAACATAACTGTTGAAAGAAGGTTGGTTCATTTGATTTCCACTTTACAGTTATTACTCAGTTATAGTTAGTATTAGGTAGAGAAATACTAAAATTAAGTATGGTAACATTTAAGAGAAAATGGAGTATTTGTTATTCATAGCATTAAAAATCACACTGCACTCTGATTGACTCTGAGTGCACAGAAAATAGTTTAGTAAAAATTATTTTACAATAAATGTAACTTTGTGTAAACACTTACTAAAAGTAAAAATATTGCAAATTGTATGAAGGTATCCTTAGTAAATTAATAATTAAAGTACATATTACAATTGATTCTCAGCACCATTTTTAAATTCCTTTTTTTGTACAATGCTACACCACATTCAGAATTTAATTAAACCACTTTATTTTGATATTTGCATGAAGCTGTCCTTACATTGTACATGTAACTGCTGTTCATACTGTTGTCTGCTTTGATCTAATGTGTACTGTGGTTTCTTCCCAAAATACACTATAGTTAGACAGACAATCAAATACTACCTGGATCTTCCTTTACCTTGTATATAATTAGGTATCATGTTTGTCTTAAAAGCCATATTTGTTTATAATCTTTCAAAATCAAGTTAATTATAAACAAGGTAGTAAGTGCTAAATTGATTCAGTAATGCATCTGTTAGGAAATCCACATGAATACCAGTTAATTTATGGGTATAAAGATAAAAAATAACCTCCAATTGAATGAAAAGACTTGAAATTGTGCACATATGAAAAAATACAACTTTTTGTGAATTTTAATGAAGAGTTGAAATGTCTACGTGCATGTGTGTGTACATTGACAGTAATATAGTTCATGATATAGTAGGGAAAACAGAAAATAAAATACAAATATTTACTTTAAAAACTTTTAACATTCATTTATGAGAATCTAAAGGCTATATAAATGAAATGTGAAAACTTCAAGAAAAACAGTATTTTTATACTTCAGATAAAAATCCCCTCGCAGGTGAACTACAAGATGCAAGTAGAAGTAACTACATAAAATAACAATTTTGTATTAGAAATAGCAAAAAAAAAAAAAAATTAAAATGTTATATTTTTCCAAAACTACATACTTTTAAGAACATTTTTGTTAAATGTTAAACAATTTCATTCACCAGTTTAACTTTTGGAATAAAAAGAACAAGAGCAATGTTACATACTAAACAAAAATAGAAGCTGATAGTTAATGGGTTAAGCACTGGAAAAATGCAAAATAACAATGAAATTGTAATAATACATTTTATACATCTATTTCATTAATTAATTTCACAATAAACACAATATGATAACTCTTAATACAACAAAATGATGCTTTTGTGTGTCCAAACTAGTGACAGTGAAAATAATGAAATACAACACCAAACTACGCAATTTAGATAAGTTTTAACAATAGCAGAATGACACTGGGTAGCAAATGCCTAAATCAGAACTCTAGAACTCCATTCTATAAATGGAGATATGTCTTACTGTCGTTACTCCTCGACTGGAATGACAAAGATTCCTCTCCACAATACTTAGTTATTACCATGTTTTAATGGGTTGTGTTAATACATGAACTTGACTTTTAGTTTAGTTATCATGATATTATATTTTAATGTCTTGTGTTAATATATCAACTTGACTTTTAGTTACTTAACCACCCCACACAACATTCATTAATGCCTTATCACAGTTATTACATTCTTTGCATCAACTTACTTGTACAGTTTCTTTCATCAGTATTATCTCCACAGTCATTGTCAAAATCACAACGAAACTGCTCTTGGATACAGCGACCATTGTCACACTGGAACTCCTTTTCACCACATGCTTTGAAATCTTGAAGGGTAAATGACAATGAATTATGTTTCATGATACTACAATTGCATAAAATAAAAAAGTAAATGACAATGAATTGTGTTTCACAATACTACAATCCCACCACAATCTGTGTACACATAATAAATCATCACCTTACACACTAGAAAAACAAAAAATATTTTTTGAATTAATATTACATAAATATCATTCCTGTAATATTTAATTTTTTTAAAAATATATATAGTTTAATGTCCCTTTTTGTTAGAAGTATTTAAATTACTCATTTAAATTTCCTCGATGAAGAAGAAAACCTGAGAATATTTTTTAATCTTCTGATACATTTAACTCCTTGTATGTTTGATGAAATCAACATAACTATTTTGTATTCATTACAATTTCCATATTATAATTTGTAATACAGTACATTCAGAAAATCTGGAAAACTTTCAGTAAACACAAATGTTACATTCTTCAAATAAGCATTTTTAATAATTTGTTTGTGAATATATCAAGTAGCTTTCTTTACTAGTCTAAAAGCAAAGTGATTTTCATGTTAAGATTAAAAATACTTTAAATTTTTTAAATTTCTCATAATATGTAAAACCAAAATAATTACAAAATGATATTTCTCTCCATCCTAACTCCGTGTAAAGGTTGATGACGAATACTTGTACAGATGTTTAACATAATAATTAATACTTGTACAAGGTTGTTTAACATAATACTTGTACACAGATGATGTTGCTATTTTCAACATTACCAGTAACACTTTCACTTGTCCCTGTCATTAGGTAGATATTGTAATAAGAGGAATACTATATAGTATTTAAGTTATAATTGCTTATTGAGGAGATATTTAAAATACATTATTAATGAACAATCCATGCCATCCCTATATATCTTGCCTGGCTACCTAATAAAGGTAAAATATTAGGGCTATAAATGTTGAAACTGTTTCCATATGTTGGTATAGGTATGAAGTTGTGCTTACACGTTTTTATGAAAAGTTGTTGACTTAAACTTCTTTAGGTTTTGAAATCCAAGAAAGCATGGCATACTCTTTCACCATTTAACTAAATTAAAAAAATAGAAACATTCAAGTTTTTTTTAAACCATTACCAGTTTAGCCAGGCTTTAAATAAAATATTAAGACTTACGGCAGTCCTTTTCATCAGAGGCATCTTCACAGTCTTTATCAGTGTCACACTTCCAAGTTGCAGGGATACAACGCCCAGAAGGGCAGAGAAATTGATTTTCATCACATGTGTGAAGCTCTATAGTTATAGTAATTTTAAATTAGAGCACCATCAATTTTGATTTAAAATTATCAAACAGAAACATTTACCCAACAGTTATGTTACTTTAAAACTATTAACCAAGAGAAAAACATTTACCTAACACATATGGTACTTTAAAACTATAAAACAAGAGAAACCTAAACCATTGTTCAATTCATTATTTTACAAAAACAAATTGTACACATTTACTGCAAAACATGTATGGTAGTAAAGTTACTCGTATTTTATGGTTTTAATATATTTGAAATAGCAAAACTGTGAAAGCTTCCTGTCTGTATCCTTCAGATTAAATTTATGCAGTAATTACTTCACCTTTCACTGCAGTGTAAGACAACTTAAAGCTGTGTTAAAAGAATTATGGTTTGTTACTTTTATTACAGATCAAGTCATCTTAACATAAAGGTGATTTACAACTTATGTGCCAGTTTGTGTTTATAACACCCATCACCTAAAGTTGGTTGCCTCAATTACCATAACTCTTGGTGTAGCAAGTGGAAACTGTTCAAATGTGTAAACAGGCTATTTTATTTTAAGGCTTTTGCTCAAGAGAAGCCAATAAAAGAAAACCCTGAAATACAGCACATTTTCACTTTTTTTTACATTAATTTTTTGCTTACTTTACTTACAATTGATTGGATTTATTGTCATAAAATGCATATCATAATTAGATCTTCCATATATTGTCTTCACACTAATTTTTCCAATAAAAGTATTAAAATGTATAGCAGATAGTTCTTATTTATGTTACAGCTTTCTAACAGAATACGTTACATGAATTTATAAAAATAATCACTAATAGATAAGAACACAAAAATTGTTAAACCCCATGATCATGGTGAATTGAGATAGTTCAGACATTAATGTAATGCAACCAAATAACTACTTTCCATGCTTTTCTAAATTTTATTAGAAAAACATCAATTTCATTTCTTTTTCCAGGAGTGTTTCTGTTTTTTATCAGTTCAACTTTAGAATCGGAAATCCTAATTATAATTGTAAACAGTTCAAGAACACAGTGAGCTGTTTTATCTTATAATTTTTACCCAAAAAGGGGAGTAAAAAGCACACATAGTTAAACAAAGAATTTTTCAACTTTGTTTTTTCATTATTGGACTTTAGATTTGAATTTAAAAATGCATTCTTAATTAAATCAACTTCTAATGATTGAAAAATTAATAATAAAGGAAAGAAGGAAGGAGAAATATCTCACTTTCTGCCCTTCATATAATGTTTTGTTTCATAAAAACACTTAACTGTAAATAAAAATAAAAGCATACATGTTGCATGCAGTTCAATTTACAATAACTACGGCAATGATACAGCCTGAGAATTCTTACTTCATAACTGTTCCAAAATGATTGAATACTTTTCTAACACATTTATACGTGAATTAATGAATATTAACATTACTTACGACAATTATACTCATCACTGCTATCTCCACAGTCATTGTCTCCATCACATTTCCACAGGTTAGGTATACAAAGCTCATTACTACAAGTGAACTGCTCAGGTGCACAGGTAGAATTCACTTTGAAATATTACAAATTTCCTATTACTGCAGATCAATTACTTAAAAGAAATTCATATCCACAAACTATATATATATCTGTTAAACATCTATATATACCACATTTAACAACAAAAACTATCAGCTCAAAATAGAGATTATTCATTATAAAAAAATCAGTGCTTGGATAGAGTTCATTACAACAGAGAAACACCATTCTAGACACATATAGCTATGTAACTAAGAGTTATGGAAAATTTAAAATCTCATGTTTTAGTAAGAATACTGACAAGCTTGTAGTTATACACTGGATTCTAACCCTTCTATAATATTAGGAGTTATTAAATCTCATGTTTTTAACATAACACACTGACAAGTTTGTAGTTATGTATCCATTCCAACTCTTCTATAATTAAGTTACTTATTCTCATGTTTTTAAGTACACATGCTAAAGAGTTTGTAGTTGCATATTCATCTTTATCAGTTCATTTAGAACTTACATGCTACACATGTTCCATTTTTATGTAATGCCTCTCCATTAGGGCACAAACATTTTTCATTCCCATCATTCAATTTCTGTATTTTCATACCATCAGGACACAAACAGGTGCGACTGTTATTTGGACGACCCATACACAGGTGGCTGCACATCCCATGGGTTATATTTTGACACATATTGGTTCCTAAAAGGCAATAAGAGAAAAACATTATCACTATTTATGTGTTGTACACCATTAAAAAATGAACTCTTCAATGTCAAAAAAGTTCCCAAGCCTTAGGACAGGTGAGATGTGCTAGGGCTTATTTGTAAAAAGTAATAAATAAAATGGAATAATAAAGCTAATAGCTAATAGTGAGGCTGACAAAAAATAAATCAAACCCAGATATTAATTCTGATTTCAAGATGGATCTCAGAAATGTACCTGGATGAGAACAAAATATATCAAAAACAAATTCAACATTTAAAACATGTTAATGCTTGTTACTTATCATCTTTGACAGCATATTCACTATCTGATGACCTAATAAAGAGATATATAAAATACCATTCAAGTAAACCATCCCTACTGCCTATCTGAGTTCCTCACTAAAAGTGTTTAATGTCAAGTGCTATTACTTCTTATTTTTATCTTAAACAGACTAAACACTATATGTGGCTATCTTATCAGATTAACACCAGTCCATGTGACTGACCCCATTTCTATAAAGCTATACACAGTAATGTTCATTAAAATTCTGTATCCTGTATCTTCAAAAAAATTTGGCAAGTTTGCCACACATTAAATATCAGACTTTTAATAAAGTATTTCTACTAAAGAATTTTCTTTGAATTTAGGAAGCATTTAATGAATCAGTATGACACCAACTCTGACTGTGTAAGTGAAATGTTAAGAATAAAAATACTTTTCTGGCCTTCACCCTCTCATACCACAGGTATCCTTTACAGCATGACACAAAGTTTAAAAGGTCTAAATTCAAAATTTCATTAAACTACTTTTTGTTTCTATTATACCAATTAGAATAACAAAATCATAGATAATAATCCAATATTTAAAAAATCCTGAATTTCCTCTAGTATGATACACGTGACATTTTCTCTAGTCATCTAGCCTCCTCTAGTTTCTCCACCACCCCATGAAAAAGTACAAAATTAAATGGAAATTACATCATAGTTCAGATGCATCACATTTAGATTTGTTAAATTTTAAATCTCTTAAGTTTAATTATACATTACCCATAACCGCTAGAAAGTCAAGATTTTCATTTGTCAAATGATGCACCGTGTTATGTGTTATAAACAGATAATCAACTTCATTTATATTACGACTATGATTCCCAAGGGAATTGCTATGAATTTGTAATGGCTATTGTCACAGTTAGAAATTTGAAAAAGTGAAAATTCCTGGTTTTTGGATCTTATTAGTCTATTTTCTTTGGAGCCTTTAGTTAAATAAAAATTTAGCACATTAATGCCATTAATACAATAAAATAAACTTAAGTTTTACCACATTCAACAATAAGGAAAGAAAAGTTTTGGTAAGTACTTTATTTCTTGTTTTTTATTTATCCACCATGATAAAAGTAATTAAAATGTAAAAATCAGATCAAGTAAAATAAATAACAAATGTTTCACACACACACAAAGCAGCTTATTGCAGCACACTGGTAATGTAAAATTGGTAGCACAACATGAAAACATGTCCTTTACAACTTAATTTACAAGTAATTTACAACTTAAAATGGCATAAATAGTAAACATAGTACAAAGTGCAGTCAAAAGAATAACAAAACAATAATATTTATGTATAAGAAAACATGTACTGACATCAACTGAAAGTTATTTAGGATGCACAAACAGTTTTCTGTTACAATTTGAGGTCAGTCTAGGAAGAATCTAACGGTTAATCTAATTATTATTATTATTATTATTTTTTGCTGGTAACATGGTTAAATTCACCAATTTCATTTTAAGAGGGTAGAGAAAATAACAGACAAATTATAGTTTTAGTGAAAAGATACATTTGAAATGCATTTATGTTTTAGGGACTACACAAAGGAAACAAGATTTTTGAGATGAGGAAAAATATTTTTAAAATTAACATGAAAATAACTTGGTACATTCTATAAAAATACTTGATATATTCATGAACAAATCTTTATTGTAGTTTGTTAAAAAATATGACTTTTTGAACATGAGATTTGTAATGTTAACTGAGAGACTGCCAATTTTGCAAAGTTAGAAATGTTAAATCTATAAAACTTTCAAATGAGTAAAAAGAGATCACAGGGTTGGTCAAATTGATATGGTCCATGCTGAGAAAATTAATCTTTCATATTTCATTTGCTTAACCTCTGAAACTTTGTGAATGAATGTCAACTTTCTTTGTTTCAATGTTATAAAATATGAATTAAAATTAACAATACCTTTCCTTCTTTAAATCCATAATTTTATAATTTTTTTTTATATTTACATTTTCAATTCCTAACATTTCCTCAGCTGTTTTCTTTTCATTTTGTTTTCATTTCATATTCTTTAATTCACCATCATCTATCAAAGCAATAAATCATAGGAAAACCCCAGTAACCACCTGTCTCAATAATCACAACCAAGGTGCAAGGACCACCTACCTGATTTTTGTACTAGTTGGTGGGACTCACTTTATTTTATACTAAGTTAGTTGCTGAAATAAATTCAAATATTTATTTCTGAACCTAAAAATATATATATCATGTATTAGAACAAAATACCCTGAAACTGCTTCCGTTTACCTCAGTTTCTAACAAAGGTATAAATATGTCAAAAACATTCTATTACTGCAGCTACTACACTCAACATACATCTCCTCAATGTTTTTCTCTTCAACTATTATGTCTACCTTCAAAAAATTAAAATATTCCATTTCCTGTAAAATATAAAATAATTTGCTTGAGATGTAAGAAAAGATAGAAGGGGCTTCATTAGTGAGCTTAACAAGTTTATTAATTTCTCATCTTGTCAATATGTATAGCTTGACTTTCTAGTTGAATGAGTCCCAGCAACTAATATCAGAAGTTAGAATATTCTGAAACAGAGAAATTGAAGAGCAAACATGTCCTGCAACACAAAAATGAAAGATGAGAATTTTTTAATACATTTTTTAAATTAAAAGTTAGACAATACTAAAATTTGAATTATACACTACTATTTGATAAGTGTATTGATATCCTATGATAATAAAATTGAAGATTGTGACCAATATTTTGATCTTACCATGCACATAGCTTTAATGCCAGGTATTATTAGTTAGTCTTCCACCTTCAATAATCACTATATACTCTAATGGTATTTAATTTTTTTTTCACTCGAAGTGTATAATGCCAAGTGCTATAACTTGTTGTTTTTCACCTTCATTAAACTAATCACTATTCATTCATTTAACCCTAAACAGCACACCTTTAAAATATTATGTTCTGGAATACACGAGGTTCAACTGGACCCCAGCATAAAATTACCTTTGCAGTAAGTTTGTTTGTACGATTTGAACTTTACAGAGGGTATCTGCATTAGCTGTCCCTAATTTAGCAGTGAAAGACTAGAGAAAAGGCAGTTAGTCACTATCACCCACCATGAAGAACTACTACACTACTCTTTGTCAATGAATAGTGGGACTGACCATCACATTATAATGCCCCCACAGCTGAAAAAGAATGCACATTTGGTGGAACAGGAATTTGAACCTGAGACATTACCCATGAGCTACTACAATTAGTACAATTTATCTGGGAAATGACAAGTAATTTACATTTAATTTTGTACTTTTTCAAGGGGTGCTTGAAGGAAAGATATGTTAAAAGGAAATGTCACACTAAGGAAAATTCAGAATTTTTTAAAATACTGCCTTGGAGAACTTAGAAATTAAAACTTAATTACTATTAAAATATGGGTTATTAGCTGAGGTTTTATGCTATTCTATTTAGTATAACAAACAAAAAGTAGTTTAAGTTTGAAGACTAAAATTTTGACTCAAGCACAGCAAATAATACCTGGATATAATAAGATTACCACAATACTTCAAATAAAACTGAAGGTGTACAATGTGGGTCACCTTGGGTTTGATCAGTCCCCAACAAAAATTGTACCCTTGCAGTAGGTTATGGACTGAAAATCCATTAAGTGAAATATTTACAATAACTGTCAAGTATTGTTTCCATAAAATAGGACATTAAGTAGTGATCACAAAGAATACTTGTTGAATGAGATCCTCACACATATTTAACATTAACAGATGATACTGTACTAGTTTGGTGAATTACATATAACAACCTATACGGTGAAATAAATGTTTTGAAAGGATTTTACACCAGAAGTTTTATAAGTTTAAAGACCAACTATGTTAAATACAATTCTGTGAAGTAGAAATACCACTCTGACAAAAAGAATACAGGTATGTTCATGCTTCAAGCTTGATTAACATAACAATTCTGTTTTAACCATTACAATTGTAGAAATGTGGTTTTGAATAACACTCATATTACAATAATGGCACTGTATCACTATAACAAACTGGTAAATGTATAATACCAAACAAAACTATACTTAAATCAGTAACACATAATTAGTTCTATAATTTAGGTTTTCAACTTCATTTTTTATGCATACAAGTCCCATTCTCCCCAGTAAGGATTGTCTACAATAATATAAAAATGTATGCTATTCTATTTAAAATCACAGAACCTGAAGAAACATTTAAGTTGTCAAGTGATTTTTTTACAAAACTTTTCACATTTAACATTGTATAGTAAGACCAAAAATATTTCCCCAAACTTTGTTCTTGTTTACTTACCCTGTTGTACACCATGCCCAAAAGCCTTCAATGTCATAGGCTGTGATAAATCACTGACCAAAATCTTCAAGCCAGCTCCATCAACTTTACTGGCTTCCAAGATCTGACCTCTATTCCAGTCATCAAAATAGATCCAGTCCTAAAAAAAATTACAAAATCAATAAAACAAAACTTCTGAAAAAGTTATTAAAAACTGTATGCACTTCAAGAAAGATGTTAGAAAAAAATTAATCATCGATGTTGGAAATTGTTATAGAAATCTAAAGAGCATTTCTTTTATTATTGTATGATTTTGCTTCTACATAATGTAATGTATATAACAGATTTAAAATACACATTTTCAGGATATTAATAAGGTCAAACAGAAAAACAAATTGAAAAGTTTAGTTATCACAGTCACTTCATCAACAAAATACGAAAATTTTATTGCCTGACTGCACATTAACACAAGAAATGAAATTTTTAATTATAATACACAAAATATATAGTCTAAACATAACCACTCCTTCAACACTAAAAACATAGAAACTGTTAGCAGCAATGTATAAACATTGTGCAAGGTGTAATATATTTTAAATAATTAGTGGTATTTTTCACAAAAGTGAAATACTGCAGGCTCTAAGCAACACTCTACAAATACTTCAGATAGAAAAGGTTTTATTTACCTATACAGATTATGGAAAACCCTGTCAAATACACACTACTATATCAGTTTGAGCTGCCCTGTGATCTTCGGAACTTTCGTTGTTCAAATGTTAACATTATACATATATTTGCACTGCAGATTCTTAGACTTTCATTATTACAGCTAGAAGTAAAGTTACACAGCGTGTGGATAGGCTAATTTTCATTTTCAGTTTTTATACCCTTAATTTCTGTTACCTGTGTATGATGTACATCTAGTTGCAAAAAATTGCACATAAAAGTAAAAACCTAAACTTTTATACCAGTGAGTTTATTATAGTTGTTTATTATGCAGTGGAATGGAATAGTTCCAATAGAAATGTCAGTCTTTCACAGTTGAATTAGATCTTTTATAAGAACAAGAAATTCAACCTGCAAAATAAAGAGCAAGATAAAATAAGCTATATTTATAGTTTAATTAGCAAATGTGTATGATATTTTTCTAAAATTTAAATGAATTGACAAACATTTTGCTCACTTTAAAAACAGTAACAGAAAATGGATGTGGAACAATTAATCCCCCCTTCAACACGTAACGGAAGTGTCGGCCATCAAGATCAGCTGATGCTATGTAGTCTTTGCGAGCATCTACCCAAAAAATTCGGTCACTAAGAAAATCAACTGCTATTCCATTAGGCCAGGCAACAATAGATTCATCAAAGAGTCGTACAAAGTTGCTGCCATCTAAATAAGCTCTAGCTACCGAAGGTTTTGAACTGCTCCAGTCAGTTAAGAACATCAGTCTGTGGGAAAGAAAATATTTGAGACATTTCTGTCATTCAGTAAATATGAAGTGTTTTCAGTAGGAAAAGTACAAAAATAAGTCCAAAATTTTCCCACTGCATTTTTACAACTTTCAAAATGAAAGAAATATAAATATTTAACAATTTCAAACTTTCTACAACCAGGTGATTTGCAAAAAGCTGACAGATTACTCTTAACAATAACAATTTTTAAGCTTTCTGACTGTGACAAGTCATCACAAATTCATCCATTACTTTTCCAGTGGGAATGAAGCCTGTACTACAAGCAAACTTGATTATCTGTTGAGAACACAACATAATTTACTTTATGATGATGAGAAACTCACTTGAAATAAAAATGTATTTTTCTTGGTCAAATTGTCTGCCTGTGTACAGTTAAGATAGAAAAAAATTTGCTAAAAACAAACATCTGAAATGTATTGAAGAGATTTTAGAGATTACGGATGTAAAATATGCAATTTTTAAGACAAAGAAAATAAGTTTAATCTTAACTTTGCACAGACTATTCAAAACAAACACTTGATATATACTTCATTGAAAAGTATTTTTGTGTGTGCAAAAAACTTAACATTTATTGAAAGACTGCCAAATTTCATGAAGATGTACACACTATATTAAAAGTTAGTAATATCAAATCTACAGGGTGGTTGCTAGAAAAGCAGAAAATTTGAGGGTCAGATGAGATCATGAATAAAATGCGTGTTTACTCATTTCTATTTTGATTTCTTTACATCATGAATAAAATGCATGATTTTAATAATTTTGAGCATCTATGAGTATAATATAACATATGCCTTTAAAAACTTTGTAAAAATTATTTGTAAAAATAAATAGCTGTTTGACAAATTTTCCACTTTTCTAGCAACCACCCTGTATAAACACTTTGAATAAATACAGAGAGATCACATGGTCGGTCAAAGTGGCCGAGCCCAAGTTGAGAAAGATAAAGTTATAAATTTTGTATCAAAAAGTTTTTGTTATATTATTAATGTTAACAACTGCAAATAAGATAAATTATTTAAGTACTATAATAGTCACTGGTTTGAAATAAATCTGGGACACTTAAAAGGAATAACGTGCATTAAACATTGTCTATTTCACAGAATGCCAATGAGAATTTCTACTTATGATAGATTACAAAGTAATTTTTTGTTTTACAAGAATCAGGGCTTATTTGTTTCTGGAGAGATGACATTTTACACAATGTTCCATATGTAAAATTGTAGCTGATTTCAGGAATTTTTGCAAAACCATAAAAAGTTATTTTTCTCAGTATACGTACAGTAAAAAGAATGGTGATATATACTACTACAAAATAGTAGCATGCAGTTGGAAATTCATAATAAAATGGGAATTCTAAAATAACAAGCAACTGCAGTTTATTATTTTAGGATAAAAATTTATCACTGAGTTTAAATGTACAAAGCTGAAGAAAGAATATTTACCAATTACTCTTCATTCAAAACTATTTTTACCTGCTCATTTTCTACTTTCAAAGAATTTGTACTACTGTTTTAAGTCATTACACTGCACTCTTTGTAAGTAAATTAGTTTCAATTTTATATCATTATAAATAGTACTGACCACTCAGTTCACAAACAAATCAAAATGGTCGTACCCTCTTGCAGGATGTAAAGCAATACCTCGTGGCTTGTCAACCACTGTCTTATTTATCAATTCTCGTCTCATCCTCCCAGCATAATTGATGTCAGTACGAATAACCTCAACTCTGGCCAGTCCACCATCCACAAAGTACAAGTTATTGCTGATCCAATCAAAAGCTAATCCTTCAATAATCATTAAATCCGACTCGACAAGAATTTCTGCTGATTTTTGTCCATCAAAACACATTCTCTACAAATAATTAAAATAATTATTATTCAAGTTTGCATGACTATAGTTAACATTTTTCGAAACTGAAAATGTATTTCTAATAATACTAACTTTGCCTGACACTAACTACTTCTCAATCTCCAGGATTTTCACTCTTTGTACATATATGCACTAAGAATGCTTACTCCAGTCTTTAACATCCCACTTGTATTCCTCAGGCAAATTCTAATTTGCATATTTTTCCACCAGCTTCAATGTGCCTTCCATGTAGATACTGTATATAAGCACCTCGTTCTCAATGTAATCACCTTTTTTATACATAAACTGGTTTTTACTGGGGAAGTTAGGCTGGGAAATATCAGCACAGGTAAGTATTATGGGAATACATTTAATATTACAAAAATATAACTTCCAAAATGTACTTACTGTCTATTGACACTACATAGCTATATATTAGCTAGAATGACACATTGAGAAGATGGAAGAGACAGTGTAGGAATGATCCATACAGAAAGGTCTGTACCGACAGAAAAAAGTGGTACACAAGTGAGAAAACTGCACTATGTCCAGAAAAGGTATGCTCCTCACCAGGAACTTAGTTCCTATATCAGAGGAGAAACAGAACATGAGTAATCATCAATATAGATCAGCCCCACTTAGACAGCCAAGGTTTCACAACTCAAGGCTGGAATTAAGGGGTCATGGTACCTATATCCAACATTGGTGGCTAAGACTACTGGACTGCAATGTTATATATACTTTTGATTATATTCCACCCTCTAACCACAGAGTGATGCATTTCACACCACTGGAATCAATATAAGAAAGTAAGCAACATCTAGGTGGGCCAACTTTCTTCTCCACCTGAAAAAGTCCAAAAGGCAACAAAATGAGAGAACTGTGTATGCCCTACTTGGCCAAAGGAAAAGAACTCATCTGGTCTGGAATTAAGAACATTCATTATCACTCTCAACCAAGTAGACAAATAATCCACTTGCCCCTGAAATTATGAAAAGGACGTGGAACCTGTGCTCAATGGAGGTCCTAAGATGAATCCACTTTGCATTCAAAATCATGAAGAAATGGTGCACCTACTCCCATGAAAAATATACAAAACTGATACTGACCAAAGATGAGAGCCACGCACTTCCCAACCAGATAGCTTTGTGTCATATCTGAACCAGAACTGTGTCTTGGCTCCTGCAGAGGCTGTTACCACTCCTACTGATATCTAGGAAAAAAATTCATGGACTCAAGAGTAGGAGAGCCCTCAACTTTACCCTCTTCTCCAAGAATGGAGGAGAGTGATCAAACACTCATGATAAAAGAAATGTCTGTCCACCACCTCAGCAACTGGAAACTAGGGATGGAAAGTATTCCCAAATTCCACTAGTAGAGTCTAGGTTGTAAAACATGCTTAAGACTCCTGAGGAACAGTGTTATGAAGAATATGTAACAAGTAATTCAAGCTCCTTACATTTTTAAATACAAATTAATCCTAATTTATTCAACGTGATGACAGTAGGATCCATTTTGGTTTTACTTGTGATTGTAAATGATTGATGATCCATAACAAAGTAATACCATCTAGTTAGTGCCAAGATGGCCTTCTGGAACACCCCATTTCAAAAGAGCCTGTTGCAACTTGTAGTAATTATAGGGAATGTGGCTGTTAGTGTGGAATTAAGAGAAAACATACCTGCCTGGGGAAGACTTGTCATAAATAGGGTGGAATCCAGTGAAAGATAAAGGGACCCTGGAAATAAAGTATATGATTATGGAAGATACTCAACTCTGGTTAAAATATAACAGATATGGTCAAAACAGCTACAGAGGACAGTCAAAAAAACTTCAGAATAAGAAACTGCTAAATTATGTAAATAATAAGATAAGAAAATATTAGTAGTCCACAATGTCTTCCTGAAGCAATTCAACCAAATTGAATTAGTAGGAGCCACATAATACTCAAGTGCCCTGACTAGACAAACAATCAAAACTGGAGAAGCCATAAATGTGAGAATGTGGCTTGCAAATAGATTGGTGAGAAGGATCTTTTTCCCTTCTCTGTCTGCCAGAAAAAGCTTAGAAAAGCTTATTGGGAAAAGGACCACAACTTCCAAGCATGAATATTGAGTTGAACATCTGGGTGAGGAATGTCTAACTGATGCTGTCTCAATGGAGACTTCCAATGTGAAAGAGGTAGAGGTGAACATTCCTGCGAAATACTAAAGCAGAAACCATGCGTAAGTTGTTCAACAAGATGCAATCAAGAGAACTTGACAGAAAGTAGAACAAACTATGGTCAGAACCTGGGACAATAGCCAAATCTGGGGAAAAATATATGTGTAAATCTGACCATTCCTGATTGAAAATATCTACTGCCAATATTTGAGGATGAGGTGTCAGAAACCAAAACAATTGTAGTTGAAAATTCCAATGACTCACAAAGGTACAGAATGTTTAAAACCCAAACTGAAAGCAAATTCACTTAAAACACCTTGTTTTAAGAATCCAGCTGGGTGAAAATAAGTGATATGCAATTACGTTCATCACTCATGGAACACATGTTAAAAGACTGTTACAATGGAAATGAGCCCCATACACAAGATCCTGGTTACAAAAAACTATTCTTGAGAATGTGCACCATCCTGAAGAAAAATCTGAGAATGAACCATGAAAATTTTTCCCTTCATGAGAGACATACCTTAAAATACTGCCATATGTAGTGCAACACATTCATGAACATTTACATAAAGGGCAGACTCAATTTCTGTTCAAGTACTCAGAAACTCCTACTATGACAATAACTTCCCACTCCTTGAAGATGTGCCTGTGAAAAAATGGATCTTGGAAAAAGGTGGTGGAATAGGTACCACTACAGTAATTCTCCAATCTAACCCCATTTGCAATCAATAATGTTTCAAAGAATTGTAATGCATTATCCATTGGTTTTGCATTGACCAGTGAAGGAATCTCATCTTCTCTCAAAAGAATGAGAGGCTTGAGGGATGCCCACATACCCAAAAGAAAGAGAACCATCCATGCAGTAGAAGGAAAAGAGAGAAGTAAAAGCATAATGGCTCTTTTGCATGGCTTGAAGCCTGTTAGGAGTTGGTTGAGATTTACTTAAACGAGTATTGAAAAACACACACAAATGGACGAGATATTGTGTTGGTGACAGAACAGTCTTCTCCAATCTCATAAGAAAGCCAGATTCTGTGGTTTCTGAAAGGAGAATCTGAATGTTGTTCTGCTAACTGATGGCACGAAGCCAGAAGGAGCCTGTTGTCCATATAACAATGCATGCACAGGCCAAATAATGCAGGTGACAAAAAAAAGCTCAAACAACTCTGCAGAAGACACAAAGTACTGATGCAAGATGGAAAGGTAGAGCCTGGAACTGTAGCACCTGACCTTTAGACACAAGCCTGAGAAACTTCTAGGAAGATTCTGCTTGGTGAATATGGATATAAATGTCAGTAACAAACTTTTTCATCCAGAGCTCTAATGCAAAGTGCCATTGCAGGTTGAGAAAAGATTCAAATAAGAAATAAGGAGGATCTAAAAATTGATTGAGTCAACAAAAATCAATGATTAGATGTTAATTTCTTATCACTTTGGGTACCATAAAAAATAGAAATAAAGTCCTGGAAGAATGGAGATTAGGTTGATTGATTTGGTGTTTTATGGCACAAAGCACATGGGCTATCTGCAGCAAACATCCAGTAAATGTTAAAATTAAAGTAAATTTAGTAATATTCATAAAAGGAAATTAAAGTAAAACAAAACAAAGTTTATAAAACAGAAAAAACACAAATAGCATAAAACCAACATTTACATCTAGTCTACAACAGTAAGAAAAAACTACAGTAATACAAGTTGTAATGGACTTTCTGTAGCATAATAGTAATTATTATTCCCCAGGAATACTAACAGGTAAGTACAAAAATCACCATCAGTCACCTGAAGTTGGCCTTTCCAGTCCTGGTTCCAAATTATTTGATGTTATGGCCATTTTAGAAAAGTAAAGTAATAAAAGTTTTAAAAGACTCGTAGCAATATTTTAATAACAGCTCACAAGGATGACTAACAGGTAGTTCAAATGGAAACATTAATCATCTAAAGTTGGTTTTTCTAGTCCTGGTTGAGCTATTTCACATTATGGCCATTTTCTAATTTCAAATCAAACTAGATGGACTGTGATTCTTAAAAGGGAATCACCTTAACAAAATTTCCAATGTATAAATTAAAAAGCTTAAATGGCATTAAAAAGATTAATGGCCTTCAAACAACTAAGAAAATTTCTAAGGATACCATCATCAATAAGACTAACGTTATGGACAAACCTTGGGACAGACCAGGTTTAAAATGGTGCTGTCGTTGAAAGTCATAACAACGGCAAGAAAGTAAAATGTGGCTTATTGTGACCTAAGTATTACACAGACTACATATACATACATCAGTAACAGATAAAAGAAAAAAATGAATCAAAAACTGTGACCAAAGCAGACAGATTTTGCTGTGTTGTCAGTGAGCTCGTTCCTGTGAATACCAACATGGCCTGGTATCCAGAAAAAATGGATAGAAGTAGATGTTAAAGAGAAATGGACCAATCGGTTTTGAATGTCAGCAAGAACAGGGTGTGAAGTAAAATGAAATAATTCCAGGGTCAGTAGAGAACAAAGCAAGCTTTTATGTGATCCAGTGCAAGAGAAATGGATGGGTGAAAGGAGGTTGTTTGATTTGAGGAATCAAACAAAATGAGCATCGAACTATCCTCTCTAAGGTCTTACACAGACAGCTCAAAGCAATTAGATGGTAGTTTGAAGGAATCTTGGGATCCTTCCCAGGATTACAAAAAGGTAGGACAATAGTCTGGTACCAAGAAAAACATTCTCCTGCCAGATCCAGTTAAGAACAACCAGAAGAATAGCAAAGAGAAGCAGAAGACAGATGGCACAGGATTTCATAGTGTATATCATCGGGTCCAACTGCCAGACAGATGAAGGGCCAGTTTGGGTTCCAGCAGCGTAAAGGGACAATTATAGTCAAAGAGACAATCAGCTCAAAAGGAAAGAGGTGATCCCTTCACCCAAGTCTTGATGGCTATGAAGATGTGGGAAAAAGAAGTGCTATTTACCTGGCAAAAGCTTTCACAGAGTATCAGCAATGCTCTGGGAATCAGCTACTTCCAAGCCATCAGATAGCAAGATCAAGATGAGGACTGAATTATATTGCCCACTGACCTTTTAGAATTTTGGCCCATATGACTTTGGAACTGATGGTAGAAAATATGCTGGTTGTAAACTTAATCCAAGATTCCTTTTGGCTTTGATGTGTTACCCACCGGGCATGTGCCTGCTAGAAAGCAGTGCAGTGCAAGAGTGTTACCTACAAAAAGTATCCCAGACCTGTTTTTGAGCCTTCTGTGCCATGTGGCAGGTAGAATTCCACCATGGATGAGGAAATAGTGGAAAATGTGTCGAGGTTTTAGGAATACATTGAGCAGCTTCCTGTATAGTACATTCAGTTACTGCTAACACACAGTCGTCTTTTGATGGCTGACAGATGATGGCAGGATCAAGTTCTGTGAGAGTAGTGAAAGTGGACCAGTCTGCTTGATCCAGCTTCCATCAGGGCATGCAGGTTGGATGGCACTGACCATAGCCAGTCTCTCTCAAAAGTATAGGAAAATGATCACTGCCTCGTGGATTATTGTCAACCCTCCATGAAAAATGGAAGAATAATAAAGGGGAGCAAACTGAAAGATCAACAGCAGTAAAGGACTGACTAGGTGCATAAAAATAAGAGGAAGAACCAGTATTGAAAAGAGAGCATACACTCTGCAGAGTGACCCCTCATATCAATAACAGCACCTTCACAGAGGGGATAATATCCATTAAAGTTCCCCAGGATAAGAAAGCTGCAACTGATCATGTCTCTCCAGGTGACAGGTAGGAAGAACAAACAGTGATGGTATGACCTAAGAAAACACGGATGGCTACTACCTCCAAGGGTGTGTTGAGTGGCAAAGATAGGGTGAGCACATGCTGATCAGCCAATAGTGCCACCCCTCCATGCACTCGTCCATCCACGCAGCCTGTCATTTCTGTACAAAGAAAACTGCCGAAAGGTGACTGTATCAGCGGGTTTCAGAAATGTTTCCTGTAAGGAAAGACAGGATAGAAGGGAGCAATCAGTGTTTTGATGCCATCCAGATTGAAACATAAACCTTGGCAGTTCCATTGTATCAAGGTGGTCATTTTATTTATGTGCAGGCAAATTGGGTGAAGAACCCTTCTGTTTACAATGTCTTTTTTCTTTTTTGTCTTTATTTAAGGGAGGTCTATTGACCTTCGTGGATCCTGCCCTGAGTCAATTGGGCAGGTTTTTGCTGTTGAAGGTGAATTCCAACGAATTAGGAAATGAACAAATAATTGTTTTACATCATGGGGTAGGATAAGATGTATCTGAGGAAAGAATTTTTCCTATGTTAACTATGTGATGATTTTTATTTTGTGTTTTTAATACAACTGCACCTCCTTCAATAAATTTATTTGGTGAAAATTTTTTTAATAGTAAGAATAAATGGGTGAAGGCAATGAACTATAATTTGTTTAGTTTTGTTGTCTTTTTTTTCTGCTTGTTGTTCTTGCTTGTACCCTGGACCAAAGGAAGTGGATCTTGGGGTTTGCTGGAATGTATGTTAGGGACAGAGATGGATGTTGAAGTTGATTGATCAACTTTTTTAACCAAGGTCAAAAGACTTTTCATTTGGGTTGAGAACAATACTTTTGAAGGCACAGCACAGAAATCCATTTGCACTCCCACTGTATTAGTGGACCAAAGTGTAGCAGCATATGTCCGAGATGTAGTGGTGGACAGCAACTTGCAGGCCTCAGGGTAAGTAATCTTTAGAATTGTTTTTAAATGCTATACCTCCTTTTCTTCCAAACATTTGGGGCACAAGAACAAAAGTAGGACAGATGAGAATCATTGTAATTGATGCAAAGAAGGTCCATTTCACCCTCACAGTCATTGTGGTACTTGCTACCACAACAAGCAAACGTTCAGGAACCACAATATGATGTCTTTGAGTGACTGAATCTCTGACACTGGAAAGATCTGAGAGGGTTTGGAATATATGGCTATATCTTGCAATTATAATAACCTACTTTGATGGTGGCTGGTGGAAATGGTGATGTAACTGTCAGAATGAGGACACTGGTTGGCATCATAATTCCATCTTCGCAAGTACAGATATAGCTCACTGCAGAAACTTTCTGGGTGGAAAAATCAGCAAGAATCTCTGATTCTGAGATGTTCTTCAAATCCCTCTCAACAATAACTCTTCGTAATTAATTAAAAGTAGCATGAGGTGTAACCTCAATAGGTATATCCCCAGTTGCCTTTGAACGCAAGAGGAGTTCACTGTGTTGACATCTGGATGTTTCTACCAATATGTCACCAGATTGAAGCTTCTTTACTGGCTTTGGAGAACCAGCAAGTCCCTCTAGTCCCTTCTGAGTGAAAAATGGAGACATCTACCCTAAAGGTTTGTCTGAAAGAATATGTAGTAAAAGAAAATGAGGTACAACAGGTGTTACAGATGTTGAAGACTGCTGCTTAGTATCTTCAAGATGTTATCATTTACCTATGAACTGTTCTTTTTTTTTTGGAAGATCCATAATAAAAAAAAAGGAATATTTCTGTGCTTACTGATCCCACCCACCATGAAGCCCTACCAGGGAAAGCACTACAATGCTAAACAAGGACACTGCAGCAACACCAAGGTTTCAGGAGCACCATACCCAAACACCAGCAACAGATTCAATGTCCATAACACCCATTAAGAACATCCAACACTGATACTTGGTTGACCCTGGTCCAAGTGGACTAGCTGGCTGACCCAAAGGGACCACACCAAGGCCAAAGTGGCCTTGTTAGGGTTGGACCTCTTAACCACCAGGATCCTCTCCTCCCCTTCACAGGTCATGATGCACAGCAAACACGTGGGTGGACATTTAGATCCCAGAGGAGGTAAACTGATAAAAGGTAGAATGGGATGAACCCTCTCTACTGCCTGGGAACAAGGCTCCAAATGCCAGATATGTTGAAGATGAAAAGATAATAAGTTGAGCACACAATGGTGGAGGTGATGCAAGTTGAATGAACAATCTTGAAGACAGAACAGACTACCTCTGCATGTACGTTTCCATCTTGCAACATATACTATGGACAGCTTTGACTGATAATTATCCATTCCCTGGCAGCTGACAAACACCAAATAGCATTGGTAGAAGAGAAGAGGTCTAGTTGATTTCTGTAGTAAAAACATTAACCTGGAAATTCATACAAGTTAACAAGGTGTTGTTAAGTACCTTATAAATATAACTGAAAAAATAACTAAAAATTCCAACCACATTCAAAATCACGATGTAATTAGTAAATAATCACAACACTGCTGTTGACAGAAACATGCCAATGCTTTGTTGAGAAAAAGTGATCACATTACATACCATATAAATAAACGATTGAAGCTAGTGGAGAAATTTGCCAAAGGCATTCTCAATGTTAAGATCAGCAAAGAGTGGAAATCCTGGAAACTGAAAAATAGCTGTAGTGTTAGCAGAGGTAAGTATGTTTTGGAGTATTACAACTCTCATACAGATTATGCACTTATGATACTAGTTTAACTCAGGGGGGGAGCAGTTGGTGTTCATGAAGCTTTGCGTGTATACTCAAAATGAAAATTTCAAAATTCAAATAAAAAATTTTGCAGAACTAATACCTTATATTATGCTTATCTAGTTCATAATTTTAAAAATTCTCATTTTTATTCTTACCATATCCTTATGTGTGAACTTAAAACACCAAACATGCAAGTACAAAATAGAAACTGATGCCTTTCTGAGATTATACTTCTTTCTTCCAATCAAATTAACATTTTCAGCTGGCTTGACATTTACTTTAATATTGAAAACTTTTACACGAATTCATCGGTTTAACTAACACTTATAAGTACTGAATATGGAGGAATTTAAAACACTGAAAAGTAAACATCAGTTAGAAATGAAAGAACCTGTTGAATAATACAGTAGTGTCAAGTGAGAATTAGTTACATCTTTCAAACAATTAAAGAACTGGAATTTTTTTCACAGTTTCTGATGACTATCTATTCTTCAGGATGTTTTCACAGTATTTTTGCTTGACAGCAAAGAAATATTTTTCTGTTACTTGCTGTCTATTAAAAGTATTTATGTAAAACGAGTATGGTATATTTCTTTGGTTCATATTAAACATACAGAAACACAACAGCCTATCTCTCCTGCATTCAAAGTTACTGTGCCCCCTTTTTTCTTGTTTTAGCCTCATAGTAACAAACCACTGAGATCCTCTCAATGGAAAACTATTCAAATGACTCCAAGTCCATTTTTACTGAAAATGTTTGTATTCAAACAACATGTAAGTGCACACAAGAATTTACTTGCTAAAATAACTTATGTATAAACTAACCTTGAAAGCATACAAAATTAGCAAAGCATCACACTACAAACATCTAATAAAGGTAAAATTAATGCCTTTTTAAAAGGTGATGTCACTAATGCTTGTCAGTAATACCATATTTGAAAAATTCACAGTAGGTAGCCCACCACTTCTAATGACAGAACAAAGCATAATAACTGTTACTTAAGTGAATAATATGCAAGTTAACCTTCCTTTTAAAGAAAATGAAATTCTATGATCAGTAATAAAGAAGAATGGGTATATTTTGTTGTTTCTTTTCAAAACAATGTTTTATACTAAAATTTTGAAAACTTTAAACAAAAATAATATAAATACAAAATCAAATATATCTTCAATTCAACATGATTAAAAAAGCTTTTCAATATTTAGAAATAAAATACAGAGATGCAATTTGAGAAATGAAACTAGTCTTACAAGGATTGTGACAAGTGATACCTTACATAACATCAGTTTCTGACAGTAAAACACTGCAAGTTTCTCATGCATATAAAACCATCTCATGTACACAAAACATGACATTATACAAACATAATTTTTTATGCAAAAAATTCAACAAGTGGGTTTCTCGACATCACTCAAACATAATTTTGTTCTAAGTCACTCAAACTGAAGAACAAATACAGCAAAGAATAATCAACACGTTTTACCATGATTTTTTTGAGATTTATATCTGCCCAAAAAACACAGTTGTTATGGTAATCATAGTCAACAGCAATAACATTCTTGAGGTCAGGAATTGCAAGAGTATCCCAGGTAACACTGTCCATGTTGAGTGGGATTCGGCTTACTTTTGTCCTCTGGGCAAACAGCAAGAACTCCGTCTCACCTTACAGAACAAAAGCACTAATGTATATAATACCAGAAGTATGTTGTAAATATATTCATTTTTACATTTAATATTCCTACAAAGTCAGTAATAAACAAAATTCAGAAAAAAACACTTGATGAGAAGCAATTAACATGAGAAAAAGGTGAGTCTTTCCTGACCAGAATTCCCCACTTCCAAATAACAAAAATGGATGTCAAATGAAAGTAACAACATACCACAAGAGCTTTCATTAATTCCTGTCATATATAAAAGTTATAATTTGTGAAGCTAAATGTACTGAGCTCTGTCCTTCACAGAGAATGTGAAAAACAGTCTATCACAAGAACGGTCATTAATTTCTATTACATATGAACAAAATGTACAATACTCCAGTCTAACTACATAAAACCTAGTCATTTAGCATATCTAAACAATACATTCAAAATGCTATCATTCCTTAGTGCCACTTAATCTCTCAGACTAGCTGCATCAAACTTGGTCCTTTTGCATATCTAGGTAATAAAATAACAGCTTTCATTAATTCTTGCCTAAAACTTAGTCACATTAAAAACTAACAATGTTTTTGACTAAGAAAATCAAGAGCTATAACAGTAACTCTTTACTTCTATCTGGACAAGAGATCAGCTCTGGATCATAACGGTAGTCACTGCCTCCCTTACACGTATCTCCTGATACTTTCCGGTAACTGTTAAGAAACACCACACAAGAGTTAATAATATAACAACAACAGATTCACCACAAAATAACCAAATTATGACTTGATTCTGAATATTTCCAAAAATATCTGGTTTAGTTAAATGTTCATAAATTGCTTCAGGTTGAACTTAACATTTTATCTTAACCTTTGCTAATAAGTATCAATGTAAATTCTGTGTTTATTTAACTCTCATATAAAGCTTTTATGTTAAAGGAAAACTTACTGTAGAAAGTAGAAAATAAATAATACATAATACTACAAAAAAAAGTTTGAAAGCTGGTAAGATTCTTGCAGAAAGGAACAATATTTGTTTTATAAGATAAGCTTTAGTTCTTGTTACCCTTTAGTCCTGTTGTAAAAATTGCCAGGAGAGCATGTATCAGGAATTGCATAAGGATTCCCTTCACTGTCGGGATCTCTAACACACATGTGTATTATATCATCTTCTTTAAATCCAAAGTCACTGAAAAGCACAAAACCATTTTATAAATCTGAAACAAATCATTGCATAGTCTCTCATTTAACCATTACTATGCAAAAAAATATTCATAGAAATGGACATGCTTTACATAAAAATTTTAAGACATATCTCCAAAATTAGACTGATGAAAAATATGCGTGTATATTTATATATATAGAGAGGGAGACACACACACACACACACACACACATAACCTCATTTTGGTCCATTTTCTTAATTAGTTTCTTCTTACATACCAAGTTATTACAGCCTAACAGAGTAAGAACATTAATACACTATCTCATATGGATAAAGTGTTGACTAACACAACCCTTTCACAGAGTTCTACTCAACATGGATGCAGCAATACTAAAAAAACTGTAGATACAAATTTCAGAGGTTCTAGATGTTATACAAATGCAATAAACTAAAACAAATAAACTTTTATTTTTCATATGAATATTACCTTCCATGTTGACTAGTTACAGTCTGTGGCAGACTAACACTATCATTTCACACAGACACTGAGTACAAATGTGTTTATACAACAAGTTTTTGTTTAGTGCACTTGTATAACTTACTGAATCACTGCTACTTTTTCTGTAGATACGTGCACAAAATTTGTAATTATACTCCAACACAGGGTCAATCCAATGGATCAAGCCCACACACTCAGTTAAACCACAGTTTAAGTCAATGAAACAAACCATGTAAAATGACTATCCGTGCCAAAAAAAATGGCAAATAAATTAAAAATAAAATTTGTAAAAAGGAATTAAGTTAAAATAGAAAAATTTTTGAATTAAAAACTTGAGCATTAAAAAGGCTAATAGCCCTTAAAAAAACATTACCAAGGTGGACAGTGTCACCATCACATAAGATGAACAGGGTGTAGCATCTTCAAGCTGAAGGTCCTGGCAGACCAATAGTCTAGTTTTAATCGAAGAAAAGCATAATAGATCTTTAGCACAGAACATCAACCTGCTCCTCAAGAGGTGAGAGAACAAGGGATGTTTTGTGCCCTTGTACACTTCAATCATAGTTGTTTGATGTGTGCTATGTAAAGGTCAGCTTACAGTCAAAGATAAGCCCCAACTTTGCCTCAGGGACCATGGGAAGCACAACTTCACCACCATGGAGTTCAGGATTGGGGTGAATATTCCGCTGGCACAAAAGTGCATGAAAACACTTTTAGAGAGATAAGTTAAAACTGTTTGCTGTTGTCCACTTCAGTAAATAAATGAAGGTGGTCTATAGTGGTTACTCAATAAACCTCATGTTTGACAACTGACACAAGATGTGGAAGTCATCAACATAGTGCCTGTTTGCAACAGTAGGAGGGAGTTGTCCCATGATGGCATTAATTTTTATATTGAAAAGTGTGACATTAAAGATTCAGCCCTGAGGGACTCAAAAAAAAGTTCCTGAAGGAAAAAACAGGAAAGTGTTGAACCAACATGACCTTTGAATCACTTGCTTATTAAAATATTTTTAAAAAATATGAGCAAATGGCTACACAACCCATATGAGTTGAGGTCTTGCAAAATGCCATACTTTCACAAAGTACCATAAGCCTTCTCATAGTCAAAAAATATTGACAAAATGTTGTCCCTTGAGAAAGGCTTCTACAATTCATGTTTCAAATCAAATCAGATGATTCAAAGTGCAGCAATGTTATCAGGATTCACACTGGATGGGCAGGGGAGGTTGTTTGACTAGAGGAACCAAACAAAACAAGCAATTAGAAAACATGTCAAGGTTTTAGGAGTACAATGAACAGCTACCTGGATAAGAGTCAGTCACTGCTATCATACAGTTGTCTATCACTGGCTTACAAATGACAGCAGGATCAAGTTCCAAGAAAGCAGTGAAAGAGAGCCAGTTGGCTCAGTCCTGGTTACACCGAGGCACGCAGGTTGGGTAGCATGACTGTGGCCAGTCTCTCTCAAAATGATGGTAGAATGATTGCTACCCCATGGGTTACTGTCATCCCTCTATATTTCTTCTGGGTTGCCTCTTTTTCTGAATCCTGTCATTTTCATATTATATGCTCATGCTGCTGGTTGGCTGAACTGCATTGTGACCATGTAGCCAACCACTTAATTTTGTTTTCCAATTTACTTGATTATTGAGGCTGTTCCAACTAGTTTTCTTATTTCTTGTAGTTATGTTAGATTTCCATGAGTATTTAATTTTGCATGTGGTAATTTTCCAGTGTGAGTTTTTGTTATGAGTTAACACAAAGATGGTGTTTATTTACTCAAAAAGATGTTCAGTTTTTCATTTAAGATGTTAAGTGGTAGTTTACACAGTTCACTTTTTGTATTCTTACTTCAACTTCTCTCTGTTCCTCCATATTCTGTGGAAATACTTTCCAGGTATTTCAATTCATTGGTCTGCCATAACCTGGTGTTGTTGATAACTGACATTTAACCTGTGGGTTCCACTTACTGACATTGTTTCTGTTTTTCCTGTGCTGATTTTCATACTATAACTGTGTATCAAATTTTGAACATCAGTACAAAGTAATTTATTCAAAACTTCTTTGGTGATCTTATCTATATAAATGATGAACAGAAGAGGGGTCAAACAAAATTGACTCATCCTAGATATTACTTGGAACAAATAACAAATTAGTAAAGTTTTTGAAGCATTTTTACATTGCTCTTGTCCAAAGGGTGACTTTGCATCCCATAACTGTCAAGTACTTTCCACAATTTATTTGTTAATATAATCAAATGCTTTTTCTCGACGTACAAAATAGCATTCAATTTTTGTTACTGTCCTGCAGCCTTTTCATAGAATTGCCTTAGCTCAGTATCTTTTCAGATACCAAACTGTACTTCACTTAAAAATGACTTAAGATTTTTACATATACCTTACTCACAATTCAGAAAGGAAATACTTCCTAAAATGTTACAACATTTCTTTCTCAAGATTGGTAACAACATAACTTTGCCAGTCTTCTTGCACTTTTCTCTTGTCATGCTTTCTGAAATATTACTGTCAGCTAATTGACTCCTCTCTCTTTATTTCTTCTGATGTTTTTTTCTGGGTTTATCCCACATCACTGTTACAAGTAATCAGGTCACCCTGAAATGTAGCAATCACCAGCCTAGCAAAACCAATAGTGAACATCTAAATTGCTCAAGCTATTCAATGGAGATATAGGTACAATATAATTACAGTTGTCTTTAGAATACTGACAAATATTTAATGTAATATCTACACTGAATTACAACTTGCAGTCTTCTCTATAACACTGATACATATTTGATGCTGCAATGCCTTTAGTGATTTACCATTCAAGTCTTCTCTAGAACATAAACTAACATTTAGTACTCCAGCACCTCTGTTGACTTACCACTCATAGTCTTCTCTAGAACACGGACACTCTTCTTCACGAACAGGTCTTTCATAATCCCTTCCATTGTAACAAAGCACATGTGCAATGCGACGTTCAAACACCTGCTTACGCCCCAGAAGACAAGGTGTGTTTGGTGCATGTGGAATCCACTCTTTATAGTCCTCTTTTTTACAAGTATATACTAAAGGTGAAAACATCAAATCATACTATTACTTTGCACTTCATGTACAAAAAATTTAGATGTCCTTATAAGAACACAGACTAAAATGTAGACAATCTCCTGTAACTCTTAAAAATTATCTGGCTTTCTAAATGTATGACAATCCCTTACAAATTCATCCAAGCTAGTCATCACCTTTTCACATTAACAAAGTTGATGATTATCTATTCAGAATACAACATAAGATATGCCTTCTACTGGTTATAGATAACATATAATTAAATGTAAGATCAATCATAACAAATCATAAAAGAAAGAATCTAATGGGTGGGTGTTATTTTTCTATTTAATAAATCAGTAATCAGACAAAACTGAATGTATAAAAATTATGGTTTGTTTAAGGAAGGACAACTTTATAACAAGAAATTTATATTTAATTTTGTATTTTTTAGAAGGGTGGCAGATGAAACAGAGAAGATGTCTAGAGAAAGTGTCATCACACTAGGTGAAATTCAGGATTGTTTTAAATAAAGCCTTGTAGACTTAAAACAACTTAAAACTTGTACACTATAAAAATATGGATTATTAGCTAAGATTTCATGCTATGCTAATATGTATAACAAAAACATAATTTACTAAAAGTCAGATTATTATACACATTTTGTCAAGCACAGCAAACAATACCTGTTCCAAGAGGTTTAGAGTATAAAATTGTGGAAAAGACAAGCTACAAATTGAGCAAATCATCTGATCTCCAATCATAACATCCAAAATTAGTGTTAGTGACAAATTAAAACTTCTGTCAAAATTGTTTTATAAATTAACCAGAATCAAATACTTTACAAAAAGATTATAATACCAATTAATGAGATTCAACAGCTATTTTTTCCTAGAAACGTCTTAAATACATTTGCAACAGTAAAACTTACAAAACACATTTTGTAGATCAACTTTTACTAAAATCCACTTATGATGGTTAGGCAATGAACCAAAAATTGTGAATACAGTTGTTTTCTCTCCTGGCTCTGTCATCAAGCCATAAACCCGGATGCTATTTTCAGGTTCAGTAAAGTTAACTTTTTTCCATGTTTCTCCCATGTCCATAGAGTACCTGTAGATAAAAGGCTTGTTCAATTTTGACAGTATTCCTTAAACCTTAAATACAAAACATCCAATATCAGTTAAAAATTTAATTCAAAGCCAATAACTGATTTGATACAAATTTAAATTTATTAAAATAAGTTATATGAAGTTTCAGAAATCAGTATATAAATAACTTTTGACATTTCAAATGTCTATGATACAGTAATAGTTTAAACGTAATTAAACTTATCTAGACACATTTTTGTACACAAATTTAATTCCTAGTAAATATTTTAATAGTTGTGCACTTTTGTAAAGTAATAAAGAGGAGAAGGATATTACAGATAATAATTAATAGCATCATTTAACTTACAGAAGCCAATTGGTTTCTCCACCTCTGTTGTACAGTTGAACAGCTACAATAATGCCTCCAAAATCTCCAAAAGTATATTGGTAGTTTCCATTTAAAACCTGTTAAATGAATTGAATAATTGGAAAAAAATATACAAATTATTATGATTTTTCATCTTCAGTTCTAGTACAAAGCTAATTCTTTCAAAGAATATTAAGTAACACAGATCTTGGCAAACACAAAGTATTAACTTTCCCAACCGGAAGATGAAGGTGTACACTCAGTTATCCAAACAAGTCAACTTTGAAAATACAATTGAAAAAGTACAGTTGAGATTACATTTCAACAGGTTTTACTCAAAAACACTGCTGTATCACATTTCAAATTTTTATGTACATATTGTTTTAGTTTATTTCATGAAAAATGTTAAAACATTCCAAACCAAACTTTCATTTCTGTTTTGTCTGTACATGGCTAAAAAGTAAACAATTTCTCAATTTTTTGCCAAGTTCTTAGCTCATATCTCTTTCTTTCAACTAAATTTCAAAACGTTTAATTCACTTGGTATTTACTGGCTAAAACCATGTTCACTGCATCAACCTAGATGGGCTATGAGAAGAATCACACTATTTTCATCTATGCAGGGCCTTAAACCAATAATTATCAAAAAAGTGAACGCTAAACTTAGGTGCTATATAATGTACATTCCAATAGTGCTATGTGCAAACTTTATGCTTTTGAAAATGGAGCAGCAAATTAGTCATCAAAAATTAACAATACTATGAGGAAAAAGTATGGAAAGAAGGTTTAGTTTTTGTCCAAATATATTTTAAACATTATTACAATATACTGTAGCAAATCAAAATAAACAATTTGTTCCATGGGTTAACTTGGGTTTAAGTTATCTTTCATTACCAATCATGATTCTGTGTTGTGTTGCTACAGAAAAATTCTTCAGTAATTTAAACACTGTATCTAGATGACATTGAGGTCTAGAGTATACTAAGCAAGGATAAACTATTTGAGTCACACAAATCTTTTATCTTATTGAATATATTGTTAATTAAGACTATTGTGTTTCAATAATATACACAAAACACTAATCATTAAATATATGTTAATATGCTCCCACATCTGACACAGGTAAATATCACTATAATAAAAGGTAAAGTCAATATTTTCCAGATACTGTATGTCATCTAAACAATGAGTATCTAGAAAGTACTGACTACCTTTAAATATGGCAACACTGTTACCTATGTCACATGTGGGAGCATATTAATGTATATTTAATTGGCAAAACCACAAAAAGAAATATTAATCAATATTAGGGTAAAGTCATTGTGCACATCACAACCTTTTTACAGAGTTCCACTTGAATGTTAATTTTTGTTTTTGTAGTTAAGCACAAGAACAAGTACACATCCATGCACATATGGCTAGACAAGTTAGACTAACGAGTACGTACCCATGCACGAATTTCAAATAAAAACATAAAAACATGGAAAGTCTGTTAAAAAGTGTGTGTGTGTGTGTGTGTGTGTGTGTGTGTGTGTGTTCGTGCACGCTAGCACATTTTCAATGGTGTCCAAAGTAATTCTGGCAACTGAATTGTTGGAGTGAGTCCAAAGAACATCTGTTAGGAAAAAACTTGAGACGAAAAGTTTTTCAAATAAAGATAACTCAAGATCTATGACTGACTGTTCAAACAATTTGTAGTAACATATTTTCACCATATTCAATAACAAAAATGGTAGGACAAGAGGACACAAATATAAATTTTGGCAGAGTAAAAGTCATGATCAGCTGACAGTTTATAATTTTTTTTAACAGGTTGCTTTCAAATCTGGTAGATATAACTAATTTAATCCTGTGGCCACAGGCTTAGGTACTCTACACAAACTCCCATCTTAAAAACTGTGAAGATAAAACATACAAAACTATAAAAAGTATTTAAATACATCTTTATGAGATTAGCAAGTTTCTCAAGTCTTGTACACAAAAAATTCAGCTTTCAGTTACATATTTTAAATAAAGATATGTCTGTGAATATAGGGGAATCAGAATGTTGACTGCTTTAAATTCAGCAATTTTCATGTTAACATTAAAATAACTATTTCATCTGAAAATTTTCTAATTTCATTTGCATAACCTCTAAATATTAAATATTTTTAAGAAAGTACTTTGTGTTTTCTGTCTCCTTCCTAACACCATACAGAATCAGTTGATTTATCTAACCTTGTCATCACTACAAAAAATTTGAGGTGTATCACTTTCAGCAAAACACAGAACTTTAATTTCACACTTGCATACTCACAATCTGCAAGTGCATTTTCTATTGTACTAGGCAGACAATTAATTATTTGAAATTTTCCACAAGTTCACTGGAACTCCTTTAAGACACTAAAAACTGATTCCTGTCCAATTAATATCATTTAATTCTAAGAGCAGATTTCCCATCCAATTCCTATTTAATTATGATTGTAAGGATAACAAACTCCTCTGTTCATTAGAGCTGTGCTCAAATCATTCTGTAGTTATATGCACTATACCATCAAAAAATATACATGAATTATTGACACCTGTAGCAAGGTCTGTTCTCATGTACTTTAATAATGAAAATTTATTAGATAAACTATTAAAAATAATTAGAATTTATTTTCTGAAAATCAATTAATAAAAAAAACTATTCCAGTGACAATAAAAATGTGTCTTTGCCTCTGTTCATAATGGAGCTATAGCTAAGACCATCCATTGAAATTGTTTGAAATATGACATTGAATACACTGAGAATAATCAATAGATCAGACATACAATGACTATTTCACTGTTCATTACAAATGTTAGAGAAAATGCCAGTTGTGTAATTATAAAATTGATTTAATTATGTGATATAATGGAAACCAATGGATAAAAACAAAGCTAAATATAGATTGCTTTCATTAAAATTTCACCTAAAATATGCAATTACAGAAAACAAAAATAACAGAATGGCTTCATATAATACTTCAATGAATAGATCTTTAAACTGGAAGCACTTGGTTAGTGAGTAACATACCAGAAACAACCTTTCAACTTTGATGAGTGGGGAAGGGAAGTGGACAGGCTTTTATCCAGAATTTTTTGTACAAAGTCTCCAGCACATTGTTATGTTTTCTCAAAATTTACATATTGATATTATGTAGGAGTAAAAACTGAAAATTAAACTGAACCCAAACCTCACCTATAAGTTAGTTAACTGAAATGTTAGTGGGTAGCCCAACATGTTTCCTTTTTAAATGTAAATGGAAACAACACTGTAAAGCAAGCAGGAGTGACTGATATATACATAACACTAGACTTTTCACCTTAACTAACAAAAAGCAACAGACATTTACATAACACTACTGACTTTTTATCCAAATTACAGTAAAGAAAGTAGAAGTGACAGGTATTTACATAACACTAAAACTTTTAATTTTAATTATTTTAAGGTACAAGTATCTAATGAATCACATAAATAAAATTGCAATTGAGTGGAAGTTAGGAAATTAGTTAATTGAAACAATGTAACAGTCTGTCAGTGATGTTACTATGGCCTGGAAAGGGTTAAAATTTCATCACATTATTTTATATACAAGTTTATACAAAAATCAATTACCTCATGCCAGCTGATTCCTGCATCTGAAGAAACAAAAACACTTGGATGACCTTTCAAGGACTTCCCAACAACGCCTGTGATCACAGAAAATATACAGAATGGTTGAAAATTATTACCGATAAAGAAGAGCAAGCAGCTAATATAATTGTGTTACTCACCACAGAAAATAACTTCAGGTTGGTTGACAACATAAGCCTGCAAATTTAAACTTCATAAAATTAATTCATTAATATTGTTGCAATAAACCAGTAAACCTTCTTGTGAAAAGTATAGTATAAACTCTTTTTCATCAATTCTGTACCAGAAAAATGATGTCACTGGAGAAAGTAGCTTCTAAGTCTACAGCCAGGACCTCAAAATTTCTGAAGAATCCTTTGGAAAGCCCAACTCTCTTACCAAATCATTAAGTCAACCTTGTTTAAAAAGTCATGATTCAACAAATGTTTCACGTTGAAAACAATCCCTGACAGACTGATATTCTGATATAGAACTTGATATTCTATTACACTCACATTCTAGTTTATAAGTTACCTCATATTTTATTACACAATAATGCTACATTAAGTAAGACATTGCATTTTTTTTTTATAGTACTGACATTTTATGAAACACCACATGAAGGTTTATTATACAAAGTATCACGTACAACATCGTACTAGTCTTGCAATTACATTATATGTTATTCTTTCACATATACTCAGATATTTGAAGCAATATTGAGTCTAAATATTCTTCTGGAATAAATTTCTCTCCTTAATTCGACAACAATTCATTCCAAGCTTAAATTATACATTATTACACTAATTAAAGTAAGCAATAAAATCTAATCTATGATAGAAAAATTAAAATTTATCTGAAATATAAACTTTTAGTAACAGCTCCTTCAAAGGTTTTACCTGATCCAACAATTATTCCAACAGCTGACTCTTTGGACAAGATCGGTGGTACGTTAGTGTGAAAGACTTGATTAAACTTGTGAGTCAAATGCAAAGAACAACCTTCACTCTAGAAGTTTATAAAAGAAATCACTACTTCGGTAACAAAAAAAAAGTCAAGGACTTAAACTGATAGACACAAAGTAAATTATCCAAAGATATCACTAAAAATCCATACATCTGGACAGTGGTACATATACACAATTAACTTGTTTGAATGATTAATTATTGCTCCATTGTAACAAATACAGTTTTTATGATGATCCATTCAACAGGTTTTAAACTACACAATAACAGTGAACATTCCCTCCTTCTCTAACTTTTACTCAGTGTGCATGATGCCGTACACAGGAACACAATGTCATAAGCACACTTCGAAGCCACACACACAACTACAGTGTCATCAACATGCTCTGCTGCCACGCGCATGATCTGCAACTGACTAATGAGCAAAAATGTCAAAGCAGAATTGAAATTACTAAAATCTAGGTCATATTGCCATGAGAAAACTGATTAAGCAGTGAAAACCATAGTGACAAAGAAAATGTTTAAACATTTATTAAAATCAGTAACTGCATAAGATTTTTTAGCTAAGGTTTGCACTCATTCCGATAATAAATTAACAATCAATCACCAATCACAAGTTTACAAATAATACACATCAACAATACCTGTATACCTAAAAGTTCAATTTTATCTCATCATTTTTCTATTTCTGTATTTATTACAAATGTTAATTTCTCCACACTTGAAAATATATATTATACACACACTTCACAACAAAAATCTTCTAATTTTTGTTGTTATTAAACTTTGCTTTATAAACTTACCAGCTGACAAGAAATAGGGTTACCATTATGATCTACTTTAGGGGGTCTCAGAGGCACCCACTCTCCACCTTTATCAAAGCTGATTACTGAAACCAGGTTCTCCAACAAGTTCTCTGTGTGTGCTCCCTTCTTGACTTGAGTAGCAATATACACACCTCTCAAACCATCTACTTTGTGAATATCTACTAAAGAGTCATCACTACAGTGAAAAAAAAAGGAAAATTGGGATATCATAATGATTATTTATATACATGAATTATTTGACATCAAGAGAAACCAATGTCAAATAAGAGCTATATTTGTTTTTTAAAGCTAAATTAAAGGTTTAGGTTTGGAAATATCTACATTACACAGTAACTAGAGCATAAAAACCTGTTACAATTCAAATATCCTTATTAACCATAAACCAATTTATGATTTATTCATTCCAGAGGCTTTCCAATTAATTTTCATATAATGTATAACTCACTAGTGTATCTTGTATAAAATCAAAATACAAGCAGGTTATTAAATTTCTACAATTTTGAGTGCTAAAAAAACTTACAAGCTTTAAACTTTACTTAAAGAAAGGTTTTATCTGCTATTATTCTGTTAAAGGAATACTTTCCACCAGTATTTAATTAGCCCTTTCATGACAGGTCGTGAGTCAAAAGTTGTGTCATCACATTGGTTAACTTGCATTCAAAATTTATGTCAACAAGTTTAGAATCAAATTGTACATCATAATTCAAACGTTAATATTACATATTAGTTAATTTCTTAATCCGAAAGTAAATATTAATAGAACATATCTAAATATAAATTTTAGTAATTCATGTGGTATGTTAATTGCTGTAGTTTAAAATTAGATTTTTGCAGAAACAGCTAGAACACACCCAAGCAAGGTACGAACCTGTCATACAACCCTGGTAAAGGAGCTTTGGAGCTCAAATAAAGTACACGCTCTAGTGACAGTGAGAAACTGGTACCTTTAACATCTGATATGTAGAGGTTGGTTTGAAAAGCATCATGCATGACACAAACAAAGACCTGATCTTCACTAGCATCAGCAATGTAGAAGTCCTGTTAAAAAAAAAAGAGAGAGAGAGTACTTACTACAATAGGACTACCAAAACTTACATTAATTTAGATAACTGAATGGAATAGAATTATTAGATGCATACCAAGCAAGCACTTTTGTTCACACGAATAAACAATTCTTTCAAAAATATTTTAAATTTCTGAAAAGTAACTATCAGGAAATAACTGCACAATAAACAAGTTTCTTAGAACAACCTAATCTCAGTATGTTTAACTACTGGCCACAACTCTCATTATAGATTTGAATAGATTAGTTCATATCAGTTTACAGCCATAAATAAAAAACTGTTAACCACCTCTTGAATTTTCCTTAATTTTTATAATATATGTAAAATACCAATAGACAGTGACCTTGAAACAAGACATTAAACAAAGTTATTCAGAGATTGTGCTTCTGATAAGTTACAAATAACTCAAGAACTGAGGCAGCCAGAAAAGTGTGGTTATTTTGAGAAACTGGATTTATTAGGAATATTTACCTTTCAACAGTAATACAAAAACTAAAGTATTCAACCAAATGTGCTGTCTGGTTGTGACAAATCATTTCAGTGGTAACTGTATACTGCCTGTTCATCCATCACTATCTCCTAAGGGGCTTGTTAGGCAATCTCTTGGTTGTTTAGTGTTTGCTGTGTCATTGTACAGCTGAAATAGTACAAGGATAGTGGCTATACAGATGAGGTGTACGGCATTACCATTTCATACTGCTACATGCATAAATGTCGTTAAAAAGGTAATGTAATGTCCTCCAATCTTCACCATGATACGCTGTTTTACCTCTATTGTACACATTAGGGACTCAATTGGGTGAGTTATCTGGAATCAATTATAGCTTGCAATTGTCACTGTTCCACCAAGAATTCTCTTAAGGTTCACTCCAGATGTTCCTGTTCATTTTAAACATTGCACAGTATGAAATTAAAACCAGTGAGACTGAACTCCTCAAGGTCTGACAGTTTAATTTTTCTGGAAAAGTGTCATTCAGAACTTCTAAAAAAAAATCAACAACAAACTTACCACACCAAACCCCCTCACACTGCACAAACCAATTATGATGTTAGACTGGTGCACTTCCAATGCACATAGTTTACCAGCTCAATGTTTAGGTCTTGGATTCCCTATTGCCTCATTCTTCTGTCAAGGAATCCTTCTAAGTAAAAAAACTAAAAGGTATCAATAGACAAAGACTGGGTACTATTAATTAATATATTATTGTGTGTAAGTAACACACTAACCACTACCTTTTCAGAATTCCTGTTCCTAGCTGATAAGAATGGGGCTGCCATCGTTGAGTTGGTTGCACACTCTCACTAACAGAGTGTGAAGACACCCTCCCATCACCAATAAAAACTTCTCCACATTGCTTTCATCTTATAGTAACAGTGTCCTCACCATTTGAAGACCTATCTGATGCTATATAAATATACATTGGCTGTTGATCTTATATTCCAGATATTCATTCACCCTATTGTTTCACTCAACTGAGCTTTAAAACTAGAGCAGCTCTTACCAACACATTAGTCCTTGTCTCAAAATTACTGTCTTGTTTAAAATTAAACTGTCTTAGGATAACTAACATTAATGAAGTGCTATAACAGTAACTATAACTAATTAAAAGTAAACATTAGATCTATAAATAAAATATAATGGTAATTATGCCTATAACTAAAACACTTTAACAATGTATATAACAAAAAGGAGAGATTAACTTTGTACTTGAAACTAAACTACGACAATTTGAACTAAATTCAAAGTTAGTAAATCAAGAAAGAGTTTCTCACTTTTATAAAAAAAATCAAATCGGGAATCAACCACATGTAAAACAGATTATTACTCACAGTTAATAGGGACAAAATTATATCAAATGGCACTTTACCTTACAAAATTTTCAACGTCTCAGAAACTACACATTTCAGGAAACCATGACCATCTTTATACAAATATAAAATTATATATACCTTATGGTCTAAATGATTGGGAAATCGTGCATTCTGGAAAGGTCCTCTGTTGTAGGAGATCCATAACTGAAGTGTTCCATTTTTATTATCTGATCCAAAGAGTTGCTGTAAGAGAAAACATTTACGAACAGAAGTTGAACAAAACTGACTTTACTACACGATAAACAAAACTAACTTTGCCCAGTTACAGAGATGCCAACTATTTCAAATGACTGAACATAATGATTGTAGACAGAGCCTGTACAGATATTGTACAACCCACTGGATACAGTTTTGAGTCATCCATGTCTGTGGATCCATCTGTGGCTAAACTGTAAACACTGTTAGTAAGTATGCTTGAAATAATTTTGTTATCTTCACAACCCAACATTTGTACAATGGCTGTAGTTTTGGTTTTATCACAGCCATATTTTTTCTCTATATCAGAGTCTAGGAACATTTTTCTGAATAGATGTCCTGCATGATTGGTTACAGCTAGGGGTAAATTATAAGCAATGACGAATTGCATGAACATCACTTCTGCATTTATGGTTTCATATTCTGAATTCTTACTCATAAATGTCATTATCGTTTTTGTCTTCGCCTAAGCCTTTTGTTGGTGCAATGCCGATTTTGTATATCTGGAACAATCATTTATTCCACCATGCGCCACAGAAAAATTGATGTGACAAACTGTACAAAATGCACAACTGTCACTGACTTTTGGTGCAATGACGGAATATTTTGCACTATACTCTTTCTTAAATTTTTGATTCACAGTTTTAGTCCTTTTAAATTTACCAGAAACAAGACAATCTGGTAAACAAAGCCTCTTTTTCCCATCTTGTGAATGATGATCACATTGGTGTTTCTATGCTGCTTAGAAAACAAGAATTACCATCTACGAGATTGCTGATTGGCTGACATAACTATGGATTCCCCCACATACCCAGTATGGAGAAGCACTGCTCTAAAACTATTGGTAGACATCGGGGATACAAATATTTTTTATTATTTCAGGTTCAAACATGATTATCGCAAATAGCCATTTGGACTATGTCTTATTTATTATCAAAATTTATTTGTACCTCACAAGAAATTTTCTTTTCACTCCTTTCAAGCCCTGGGGGAACAATTAATCACTTTATTGTACAGGCCTATATAATATATAATAATTTGGGAGTTGCAACAAGTTGTAATATTTGTCTGTACTTGTCGTAATGTGTACACCAAAATCATAATGTTATGCTCAAATCATAATGGTTGGCATCTCTGCAGTTATGATGAGTTACAGTTCAAAGGCCATGTCATCAAGTTTGTTTGCTTGCATTATAGATTTTATTGAACTACTATTTTATGAACCTATCTCAAATTTGGTATTAAACTGTGGATAATTCAAATTTTCACATCACACATTATCTAATTTCTCAATTTAAAAATGAAGTAATTTACGAATTTCTGGTTACTCAACTGGACATATAAAACCTAAACAAGTTATTTAATTTTACATCCTCCACAGGAAGACAGTCCTCAATCATTATCACACAATTTAATTAATTACTAACAAGAAAAACATTTTGATTTAAAGTGAGATATAGACACTCACTATAAAATCTAAATACCTGTCTCTTTGTAGCAAAAACATATTTTTCTCTCACTTCAAAGTCCTCAGCATTTGCTAACAACACTTCTGTTTCTAGTTCTGCTTTAAATAGTTTAAATTTCAAAATAGTTGATCTTTTATCAGGTTCTTGCCTTTCCACAAACAGCACATCATCAGCATCAATATTTTCTACACCCCTGTAAAATAATTTGTTAAACACACTTTTTTCATAATTTCTATAGGAATCAAAACTTGGCATCATTGAGCATTCCTTATGTTATGAAGATCATATGCTCTCCTTTAACTCTCACCATGGGCTTAGATGAATTGACAGAGTTCATGATCCCAAATTAATGTTCAGTTTTCAAACCATAACTTTTAACATGTTTTATGTATTTTCACAAAATATGCAAAGGTTTCCTTTATCGTTAACACTCTTGTATCGGTACAAAATCAAAATTTAATGAAGTAATTTTCACTAAACATTTTCAGCACGAAAGTTAAGAGTCAAGATGTTGACTGCACAGAGTAGAAAGTTAAAATTAAAAATACTTTTCTTCATTGAAAAATCTCAAATTTAAATTGTGTAATCTCTAAAACTTCCTAAATAAATTTCAAGCTTTTGGTTTAATAAAACTTCATTATTTTCTTTACCCTGACTCAATGAAAGATTGGTCAATTTGACCAAACTCGTAATCATGGAAAAATATTAAAACTACATCTACATTATCTTTTTCTTTCTAGAATGACTTAAAACCAACATAAAACCACATTTGTCTATCTGAAATAGATTTAAACTTGTAATTGTATACACCTGTTTATATTTAAATTTTATTTTTCGTTCCAACTTCAACCACGTCTGACTAATAATTCCCACCACACAAGTTGTTAGACACATGACAAATATGCAGCTCACATTATTCTTTACTTTACTTAATATAAACTGTAAAATTTCTAATTTATAAATTTTAGTTATTTTTATACCAAGAAATAAATGACACAAGTGAAAAAAGGTGTTTATCTGAGTCATCTTTCTTGCTACTGCCTGCGATGAAATTTAATCCTACTTTTTATACTAACGGTATTATGGAAATTATTTTATTTTATTTAATAATGCATCAAAGAACACTGAATAGTAGCAAACAAAAAGCAGACAATGCCCTATATTTTCCTGACTTTCAAACTATGCAACAATAGTAATTAAAAATTCAGCTAAGCTCATAAATGGGAATAAAGCTTGAACTGGAAGCAAAATACACAATTATCTGCACACAAAACATGTTATTGGATAAATTAAATCACTGGCTTTCTATTGGTTATGAACAATACAGGTAATACGATAACGAGAGGATATGACAGGTAGGCATGTGAAGAGGGATCTGATTTCCTAGTTGGCTCTGCAACCAAAATGACTGAAACTATAAAATTTGTGGTTTGCCTGAGTGATGACAATACTGTAGTGAGTAATTTATGTTAAATTTCATACTTCTCATAGAATTAATAATTAGATAAGAGGAAACAAAGTAAGGTCTAATCTTATAAAAAATATGAATACCAGATTATCAATATTTATTGAAATAGTTTTTAGCATACTAATGCCTAACCTTACAATTATTCAAATGTTGACCCAATACTATTAAAATACTACTCTCAAACCTTAAGAGCATTTAATTGTTCATCTAATGCTATTTAATAAAACGATATTTAATGTAAGAAAGTTTAATCTTATGAGCATCTGAATGTTACCTTTTGTGACAGGTCATGGGACAAAGGCCATGTCATCGTGTTTGTTGACTTTTGTTCAAACTTTTATTAAGCTACTATTTTATGAAGTTATGTTAATATGTTTGGAATCACATTTTAGATTATAACTTAAATTTTAATATGATAAAAGTTAATTTATTAATTTAAAAGTGAATATTAAACGAACATTTAAATAATGAGTTGTGATAGGTTAATTGCAGCAGTTTAAAATCAGATATTTGTGATGTCAAAATAACAAGTCTGTAGTTTTGTACAAATTAGGAACTCAAATTACTAATATCAAGCTAGAATATAAAATTAGAACCTCGCATCTTTCATTTTGTTGAGATACGATTCACATACTGAATCAACACACTGGCCATGCTCACTTTCTTCCATTTTTGAAAACAGTCCTTCATACACAATAACATCAATAAATGACCTACAAATAACCAATCAACAGCTTAGAATGTTCCCCGAGTGATCTCAGCTTTTTTAATGTGTGAAAAGGCTACCACATTCTTTTGATCTATGATTTCGAGGGGATAGGTTGTGTCTTTAGTCTGCTCGAAGTTTCATTTATTTTAAAATTTATCTTAGTTACAAAGCTTAATAAATTATAGTGAAATTCTATGGTATCAATGTAATTATTTCAGATGTTTTGACAATTCAATTGTATACTTAAAACCTAACAAAAAGTTTGTTTCATATCCACCATGTGCAAAATTTTAAAAGGCTTAGCAACCTATATCCAGCAGCAACCATGTACGAAGGCCACAGCAAAGAGAGGTTTGCTTTTTTATATTATTTATTGTTCAAACTTTAAGAAAAATAAGTTTAATAATTTATTTCTAAATAGTAATGATCTATATAAGTATTATATATAATGTACAATAATTGAAATGTGACTATATTACAAAATACTAGTCCATTAAAACACAGCCAAAACAGGTAAGACTTGAGGAAAGTTTTATATTATTGGATATGTCACAAGTGCACATGCACCATGTCAGTACAAGTTGTGTAATGTTAGCAAGACACGACTAAAAGGTCAATATAATAAGAACTATATAAATATATAGTGTTATGAGACCTAAACTACTTAGGTTAAACATTTGTATTATAATACATTGTCATTCCAGCAAGAAAAAACAATTTATATTTATTTCAATTTTTTAATTATAGTTACAAGGTTGGTTGGATGACAGACCCCACACAGAAGAAAGAAAATAAAGTATAGTCTGACTGAAAACAAATGTTTGAAACATTTGGAAAATTTTAAGATATCATGTTAATAATGAGATTTTTGGGACAAAAGATTTTAGTCACAGCATGAAATCACTTTGCACTCAGACTAGTTACAAAACAGTTTTAACAATCAAATCTTTGGGAAAATATTTCATTAAAAAATGTGTTTTTCACACAAAAAAAATTGTAATATTTACTAAAAGCCTACCAAATTTTGTAAAGATACACATTCTGTATCAAAAGTTATAGTGCAAATATTTAACATATGCAAATATGTGGATGAGCTCATGTATATTAAACAGAGCTCATAGTTAAATTGTTTATTTAATAATATAACATTTCACATAAGCATAAGAAAAAGAACTTTACAGAAGAGTTAAAAGTACATGTTCTTGTAGAAGCAAATACTGTGTGCTAGAAATCACTAATTTAAAAGTAGTTAATTTATGATCTGTATCTGTTTGAAACTGTGCTAAAGTTAATGTATATTTTCAAGGATGGAGTCAATGCCCCTTCATTTTAATATATACTATTCAAAACAATAAAGGATCAAAATTTGTAATACGACAAATATAACAAGATCAAATTCACTGTCAATTATCTTTCTCTCCTTGGTTCACTTATGCAAATCAGACATCTGACAATCATAAAAATACTTCACTAATTTTTTTTTGTGTGTGAAAGACTTGGTTAACTAAGAGACTGCCAAATTTTGTATATACACATTATACTTAAAGGTAGAAATATGAAATCTATAAAGACTTTAAACAAGTACAAAGAGGTCTTGTGATCAGTCAAATCAAAAGAGTGTATTGATAGTTTAGAGCATGCACAAAGTACACCATACAAGATATTTGGTCATACATCCTGTGCTACTCTTTAGTGTTTCTAAACACTTACTCTTGAAGAGTGCATGTAGCAAAGAAACGGCACACATGAAGGAAGAGTATGTGGATTCACAATACATGTCTTGAATTAACCCTGATGTCACTGATGCCACTTTTAAACCACTTCTGTTCATGTTTCTTAGTTACATTCAAAATTTAACTAAGCCACTTTAATATTAATGTACTTTAATGAAATTACTATTATCAAGCACATTACTTACATGACCTACTCGCGATTACAAGTCAAAACTTCATAAGCTATAAACCGATACTGTGAGAATACAATAAAAACTGTTGACACAAAAGGTTGTATTAAAGTCCTACTTCTCTTTCATTTAGTCTTTCTAGAGTTTATGATATAATACAAAAAATGGAAAAATACAATACAAATACTGACTTTAAAAAACATTTGATATTCATTTAGGAGGTAATAGAGATTACACAAAATAAAATGTGATAACTAGAGGATAAATCATTTTATACAAAAAATGAAAATCACATTGCAAATGCAGAGTCAGTGTAAAAATAAATACATCAAATGTTTGATTATAAATAGTATAAAGCATCAAAATAAAATGCCTCATTTCTAAAACTACATAGCCTTAGTATCATTCAAGACAAATTTATAATTACTTTGTTAACTAGTTTAATTTTAATAAAAACTGTCATTAGAGTTACATACTTACAAGTAGATCACACTCATCAGGTTACACTGATCAAATAGTGTCCACTGTTAAATCAAACTGTACAATGAACATTATTGAATGTCAAAAATGAGTATTTTTGATGTAGAAAAGTCCCTATTCCAAAACAGGCCACAGGCCCATTAGGTTTCCACAAGAAGTACTAGTTGTACCTGCCCAGAGAGCAGGTATTTCTGAAAGTTACATATAATAGCTTCTGTCATCAGTCACGAACTATTTATGAACCATGGCTAAACTTCAATGCTTCACATATGTTGAAAGTCACCACAAGTACAAACTGGCCATTCACGTTGCAACATTCGTACTAATTTCTACACTAATGTCACAATTCCTTGTATACTGAACAAAGCAGATGATCTAAAACATATGAAGCTAACAACTATCAAATTTATCTGTTGAATCAAACATACACAGTACCTACTGACCACTGTGCAAAGAACTGAAAAAAAAAACAACACTTCAAAGTATGTCAGCAAACAATGTATGGAGCCATATTGTTTTTGAAGATGATGTGTGCTTCACACTGCAACCACATAACAAGGATGTACTCCTCTAGCAGTAATACAGATAAAAATTACACTTTACACCACAAATGTCACATATCTCTTACCTCCATGTTAAACTTATTGATAAATTTGTTTGAAGAAGAGAAAAGTGACAGAATGTCTATATCAGTGGTTCTCAACCTTTTCTGACTTGTGGCACACTACAATCTGAAAGTTTTCCCAGCACACTTGAAAAGCCTTCATAATTTTTTTTTTAATTATACGTTACATGGCAAGCCTTAGAACGAAAATCATAGCCAGAGCAAGCAATATTAATGTCATTATGCACCACATTTAGACACACGTAACACAGAAGAGTTAATTTAAAGGGCTTAAAATGACACTTGCGGCTAAAGCAAGCGACGTTAATGTCATCTGCACATTGACAATACTATCGCTTGCTTTGACAGAGAGTGTCGTTCTGAGGCTTTTTAACAATTTTGTGGATTGCAGAAAAATCAAAACTTTTTATTTTTACATATATTTTCAATATGACATTTGTGCCTGCTTCTGAGAGCAAATCAAATTGAAGCAAGGCTCTAACGTAGACAAACAAGCTTGCATTTCATTATCGACCAAAAGAAGCCTCTCTATTTCTGGCTTTAATTTCAGTCAATGCTGAAAATCCAATGTCACAAAACCACAAAGATGCAAATGAAAGCAGATCTTCAACTCCTTTTGAACTTATTGCAGAATATGAATTTTTAATGGAAATCCAAAACTCATCCAAGCTCTTTTTGGGAAACAATGACTGATAAAATTTGTCATTATGTAAATCAATGAGCTGTTCTTTCTCCTCAGTTGTAAGATTTGCTGTCTCGTTGATTCCGAATGGATAGGTCACCCAGTTATATTCCTCAACAGCAAGTGACGGGAAATAATGTTTTAGTTCGAACTGTAGGTTGCTTAATGTGTTCAAAATTTGAGGGACAATTTTCTTCTTTGACAGACATTTGTTTGGAGATGGAAAACAATCAAGGACTCCTTTCGAGATCTTATTCTTCCACAGCGTCACCTTTTGATTGAAGACCTTCAGTTTGGACTATGCAGTAATAATGTTTTCAGATGGTCCTTGGAGACTTAAGTTCAGAGAATTTAATTTGTCAAACAAGTCAGAGAGAAATTGAACATTCAGACACCAGATCTTATCATGAAAAGAAAATTCAAAACCAGTTTCATCAACCTCCAAGAAAGAAATTATTTCAGTGTTTAGTTGGACAAGACACTTTAACACCTTTCCTTTCAAAAGCCATCGAACTTCATTGTGATACAATAGCTTTTTGTTGTCTAAATCCATTGCTTCACAGAGAAGAGAGAAAAGTCGAGATTGAAATGCCTGAGACCTGATGAAATTCACCACTTGAATAACTTGATTCATAAGAGACTGCAAGTCTTTGGAGGCGAGCACCTATTGGTGAATCATGCAGTGAACAATCCTGATGGATTTTGTTGGTGCACCAGAGTGACGAATTCCTTCTTTTTTCCTTGCATTGAAGGACAGCCATCAGTGAACACGCTGACACAGTTACTCCAATGTAATTTGAAGAGCAAAATGTTTTCATTCACCAACTCAAAAATGTCTTGGCCTTTTGCTGTACTTTTTAAAATATTTGCAAAATAAGTATTTGTTTACGATTTTTCCATCTTTTATGAATTGAACAAAAGCCAGAACTTGAGCTTTTCCACTAACATCAATAGATCCATAAATTGAAGAGACCATAGCAGTGACAATTCATCTTCAGGTGCTTCGAGGTGTTCGCAAACTAGATCCTTCAAATATGACAACAAGTCTATACTTCTGCACAAAATTGTGTCATTTGAACATGCTTAACCTTTATGGCGGCATCCGTTCCAAGCATAGTTTCAACGATGATTGCTAATGCTGGCGCAATGACTTATTTGCCCTTTGTATGCACTTACTTGCATTTTGCCAACAATTAATCAACCTTATAACTTGCAATCAATTCTTGTTCGGGCAGCTTCATGTAGTTCACTAGCTTCCTTGATCGCTCATGTTGTTGAGACGTAAGATTCTTGAAATATTCTTTTTGTTTATCCTTCACAGCTAAATGTTTTGTTTCCAAGCGTCTCTTCAGTTTGCTAGGAACAAGCGCCTCGTTCGATGAAGCTGTATTGCAGAGTAAGCAGAATGATAACTCAGAATGTTTCGATTCCAAAGTAATAAAACTATATTTGATGTATTTGTTTTTGTACTTTTGTTTGATTCCTTGCTTTTGATTCAACACATTCTCCTCTGCAGCACCAGACTTACTTAAATATTTTTCCATGGATAAATGATAAAGCTAATTCATACACAATAAGCATGAAATTCTGCAGTTGATGTAAAATTCCTATCTATGAAGCACTTGTTGCACCACAATTAAACTAACAGTCAAACCTTTGCAGTCGAAAATGAAATTTAAGTTTAAGTATGAACTTCTCAGTGCTTGAGTTCAATGAAAACCATTGAATGTTTTAGAAGGTTTCAAAGTGTCTCTATAGTAGCTTTTATTAACTGATGTGTTCGACTCGCTTGTAAAATCCCAAGAAAGTTGAATGTATTTCAAAATCACTACAGCACACTGCCAATCTCTCGCAGCACACAGGTTGAGAATTACTGATTTAGTTTAATATCAATTATAAAATGTGTGTCACTAATCTGATTTTGCATCAATTATGAAATATATGTCACTAATCTGGTTTAGTATCAGTGTGTGTCACAGATCTGGTTTATATGAATTTCCCAAAAAGTTAAGAACACACTACTATAAAATCTAAGTTCTAATTTGTTAGTTAAAGTACTGGTATGTCAGCTAAAGTACCAATATGTCAATTATCTGCATGAACAACTTTTTTCTTTCTAACTATTACAAGAGAGACTAAATAGATTATTTTATTCATTATTTCTTTTCTTTAAAAAAAACATTAAACTGTAATTCCAGCAGTTAACAATTGAGAATCACTGGTCTATATGCTCACAGAGCTTCAACAAAACTGCAAAAGACACTTTTTGAAGATGTTTCATTACATATCAAATGTCTCCAGGTCCTAAAGACACTTCATAAGAATGATCAATTATGCCTCAGGCCCTTACTGACACTTTGCTTTAATGCATACAACATTTATTCTACTTTCAACTGAATTGGTAAACTATGTATGCATTTTCTTATAGAAAAGTCACAGCAAGCTAACAGCTGTGTCCACCAACAGAACTAAACCTGATTTTAGCATTGCAAATCTGTAGACTTACTGCTATTTTGGTGGGGAAGGTAAACTACAAATCAACCCTGTAGTTTACAAGAGTAGGCTGGATGAACAATCAACCAATATTTGCCTTTCAGATCACGAGACTAGGCGTTCGATTTCTTTCAAAATTAACCAAAATTCTATAACAATGACTATCCTTTCATTGCTGATGTGCTATAAATTACAATTAGTACTTGTTTTTGCAGTGCACAAGTGTTTATACATTGGTTATGATCAAGATGGTGGATTATGTAAACCTAATTGCAGCCTAATACATTTATGAATATTTTACATCACAAGTGGCAAATCATTCTAGCAATTAAAATTCAGTTATATAAATAAAAAAACAATTCTTCATGCATAACAGAATTCTGTCAGTTCCTTCTTAAGAGTACATAGTTGTTAATAAAGTTTGTGTAACTCACCAAAAAAAAGACTTGACATGTCTATCTAGCTCATTCCATGTAACTCCAAAGTCTTCAGACAGCCACAACTAGGATAAAAAATTTAAAACACTATTTACATCACACACACACCAGCTAACAAAACAAAAGAAACAGTTGTCACCTGCAAGTAAACATATGTTGTCAAATAAGACAAACCTTTTCCACACCTTTTTGTTTTGTTTTCAACATGTGTAAGTACCTGGTTTTATAGAAACAAATATTACTTTTGTAAATGCATTCCACCACCAAAAGAGAAATGAATTTACTACAAAAAATGCACTATCAACATTGAAACAAGTAATTACAAATTAACCTTCAAAAATCATGTTCAGGACAAAATACATACTCAAAATAACAAATAAATATTAATCTACATAAGTTACCAGAATGATGATAAAGTCATGGGTATAAGTTTGTTTTTTTCCTCTTTTAGGATGTATTAACAGTGTATAAACAGTTAAAAACACACTGAACATTGCATGAGAAAATTAAATGTATGATTCTGAATAAATTTATTGCTACACAAAATAAACAAAAAGTCAAAATAAACAAAATAATGTTGCCAAATATTAAGCAGAAATAAAATGAATTCTTAGCTCTTTAATCTATATTTGTTTATGGTACACTTGAAAACGTTTTAGGATTTAATATTTTACTAGATTCGCTTAGACAGTTTTAATTATTAACAGACTATATAAGATGGACACACCTTTTTTTCTTTATCATTTTTATCCATTCCTAAGACCACATCAGCCCGTGTTGGATGAAAAGCTACAACTTCAGGTTTGAAAGGAATGGATGCAGATTCAAAGGTTTCTCCAAAATCTTGAGTTAGAAAGAGATAGCTATGGATGACGTCTGTGAAAATATACTAAAAAGAAATCAAGATTTATGAAACAGAATTAAATATATTTGATAGAAATTTTTACAAGTTGCTAAAGTTTTAATAGTGAAACAATCAGCCACTTACAGCAGCCACTGTTGATTAGTTAACTAATAAACAGTATACTGTACGCACATGCCAGAAACATCTTTCATGAATTCACCTTTTAAGGTTTATTATACTTTAGCAACCACCCAAATTAAACTAACAAAACAAGATCAATGAATAACAAAATTTGTCAACTTTCCATTGAAATGAGTATTTAAAATTATTATTAAAAAACTAAGAAACAATATTGAAATCAGACTAGTATTGCTTTTCAAAGAAAATAACACTAAAAATTGTTTTTAAAGCCACAGACCATAAAAACTTTTGTAAAAACCAAGAATTTATATAAATTTCAGAGCTATCTGTTATAGAAATCATAAAAAACTCACAATAGAAAGTGTCCAAGGGAAACTTAATTCACTATAAAGTATCTGTGGATAATTTTCCATTAAAATGTATAGATTCAAAATACATATTAAGATCATAGATGTGTCAAAGTGATCACATCACAAATTTTTACAGCTACATTTAAAAAATTAAACTTATCAATGGATGTTAATAAGCCTGATATCAAAATGTCTGTGCTCCAAATTACTCATTTTAGATCCTTCTATAGTTATATATTTTTTTAGTATACATTCACCTAGAAATACGTATTATACATACTGTAAAACCAGAATACAAGTTTAGAACCTCCAATTTACAAATAGTTAACAGAATTTCTTAGTCAGAAAATCAGTTAAAATACTTTTCAGACATTCTAATACTTAATATATTTGTGTTCATTACTAAATTTTGGAGAACTAATGTAGTATGAAGATGCTAGTGCTGAGAAAGTACACAGTTGTGTAAAACTTAGTGAAATATAAACTCTAATGAAAGTCAAATGTCTATGTATAGTTTTATTTATTCTGATACACTTTTAAAAAGTAACTAAAATGTAAAATCAAAATATTTTTAGATTGGATTACAAAAGCCAATGAGGAACAAAAATTTACATTTCTGCTGTGGGGAATTGTATCACTAATTCTAGGTTGTATTTTTCATTTTTTCTTCCTCTGTATGATGATAATTTTGAATTATGGTTGAGTTTGTATCTTATTAAGTATAAAGCTACAAAATAATCTATGCATGTTGTACCCACCATGAAAACCATGTTTCAATTACTGGCTCAGTGAAGATTTTGTAAATTCAGACAAATCTTTAATATAAATATTTACTCATAAAATATATTTTTTTACGTACAACAAACCTATTATATCTAAGAGCTTCCTAAATTTCATAACAATATATACAACATTAATATCTATAGCCTAACAACAATGCAATTGGTCTAACTGACTGATGCCCTTAACAAACTATTAAGGACAAAGATAGCTGAATCACCTAATTACAAAAGTAAAATTAAAAGTGAAAATTCAGCCCCTTAAAAAAATGCCTCAAAAAAATATTTATACAACATGCTTTAAAGAGTAACATTGTTTAAGAACATTAAAGTTGATATCAGTGTAAAGTGTGGGATTAATCTGTGTTAGTGTTTTGCAATGTTGGTAAAATATTTACAGAAAGTAATAAACATACTTTTATGAAGCAAAGAAAAAAATGTATCGATTTTAAAAGCAAAATGCCTTTTGATTTCAAAAGCAACTCTTAAAATTAGTTGTAATAATTGATTTACAATGTATACATTAATGTGCTTTTTTATACCATAGTTTCATTTGCACTGAAAAATTAATCCTACATGAATTGTAAGGTGTCAAGGTAAAGATATTTTCACAGAGCTTCTCTGAAAATTTCAATGAACAATTTTACTATCAACATAATCATAAAACCTTACTTTATAGTTCAAATCTTCACATCATTTAAAATTTAACTTTCTCATTTCAATGTCTGAATAAATTCAATATCCACTTCTGTGTCATGTGATGCAGTTGCATTCCAAAGCACCCTTATGAAATTTCTTCTTTCCCCAACACAATTTCCTCCTTTCCCTTTCTGAGTTTAACACAAATTAAACATTTATACCCTAAATACTGATAAATTATAATATAAGTTCACAGTCTCCAAACTTTTGCTTTACTGAGGTATAAACAAGAAAGTTAAACTAACATGCCATTCCTATCGCATCCTGTCTAAAAAAATGTCAGTAATTCTCAACGAGATTTATTATTGGATTATTTATAACCAATATGAACAGAATAACCTGATTACTAAATTCTTTACAAGACTACTTCATTCATGTGCCAAATTATTTGATTTCAGTTTCACTCTTTGCCATTGTAGTTTTTCATGACCAATTTATGCAATTTATTTTAACTCATTTAGAAATTAATTATGGAAACAGTAAAAGTATGGCAGTTTCAAAACATTCTATTTCTTGTGCACGGTAATTTTTTTAGTTCTGAATTTCATATTTAAAATAAAGTATATTTTGCAATACCAACATCATTACAAAAAGGTAAGCTTCCAGTGTTTCATTACCTATTAATAAAATGCTTGAACTTCAAAACTGAGTACTAAATGTTTTATTTTTACATTTTTTACTTCTTATAAAAGAAACTAAAACCTAAAAATCAGAAATTTATGGATAAGCAAACATAAATGAAAATTAAATTAAAAAATTACTTGTCTGTCATTGCATGCTTTTAATTGAACATTTATTCACATAAAGCTGTCATGCTGCAAATATACCTTCTGGTGTATTCTGGAGAATATATAAATCCAGTTGTAAAGCAATAAAACTAAATAAACCCAGACTGAGAAGATTGTTAACTATGGCTGTAAGAATAAATGTAAAAACTTTAAAAAATATTTTTTTGTATTTTATTCTACATTTTTAATTTTGATAGTTAGTATTATGGTGAAGAAAAAAATAGTTTTACTGAATAAAACTTTTGATATCCATTTACATGATTCCATTGGTTATGTAAATGAAACTTGAAAACATTAATATGTAAATAAGTATTTTTATTAACATTAATATCTTGCAATCAAGACTAGAATAATCAAGTCTAAATTCACAGAAAAGGTTTTAGTAAGAAATGTTAGTTTTTTTATGTACAAGAGATCTGTAACATTTAAAAATCTTAAGTTTTGTAAATTTAAATTGTAAGAAACACTACAATGTATAGGTTCACAGGAACAGGGATTGGTGCAATGTATCAGTGCCATTCAAACACGGTTAAATGAAGATCACAAACAGTTTAAAATTCTAAAACAAGCACTTAAACACACTGCACAGTTTCATAATATTATTTGAAAGATCTCCAAATTAAGTTTTAATTTTAACATGTGCAAGTGTGTATGTGTTTCACTGAAGTTTCTGCACAAAACTTACTACTCACTGGAAGTTTATTACTATTACTAAAAATGTTTAAAACTCCCTTCAAAAATTCACATGAAAATGGAGTATAGTAAATCTATCACAAAACTGTTTCAATTATGGCCCCAGTCTAATCAGAGGCTATCTTTTCTTGGCAATTTTTCTATAATATTCAGTCATGTATTTCTTGTCATTTTAATTTTTACCTGAAGCATAACAAAAAGGAACAAAAACAGAAAAACAGATATGTTAACTGCTATTACTTAATTAGAAATATACTAGGTTAACTCGTCTTTGTTAACAACAAATAACTTAGAGTAACACTTACCCTACTATTTGTCACAGGACTAATATAAAACATAGAAATTATTGACATCTTTTCTGAAGATATTCGCATGAACTTCTCCTGTACTTCTGAAAATGTTCTTCCATAATTATATGAAAAAAATACCCTGGAGCTACTGCCCTCTTGGATCACGCGATTGCGAGCCAAACAAATCACCACTTTGCTGTTCTTTCCAGCCCAAAGAACTGAAAGCTGCTCATGACTATCATTCAAAGGGAACTGAAAATCAACAAAAGCTCAGTACATAATCCACTTCTCTAAAGAGGTAAAGCATCTTTAATACAAGAAATACCAGTTATTTTAATATCATGCTTAACATGGTTATTACACTATCAGTCATTAACAGAAAAAAAACTACAGTACAAATCTGAGAAAGTTAAAAATATAACCTCTTTAAACCTGAATTAATATTACAACCTAAGAAGTTACCTAAACCTGCTTGTTATATCAGTATTCCACCATTATTTTCATTTTAATCGTGATTTACATAATGGCATTTAGATCAGTTATTCAGTGTTAGAGTAACTAGTATGTGTTACATCCATGGTTTCCTATGACTTGCAAGAATGAAATGTGATAAATGCAACATGAAAGTTAGATAAAATGTGGCTTGCTTCCTTACCTAATTCAAGCTATTTCAGACCAAAGTTTCGTCATTAAAAATAGAAAATTCTTTACGTTTCTTTACATGTTGTTGAAAAACAGATGCAAAATGCATTATATTCAATTTCACCATTTTCAGAATGCAAGAATAAAAGTAATGAAATACATTTGCTCAAGAAGTAGACTATCAGAAATATAACACTCCCTCATGTAAAATTGCATTTTCTCATTCTGTTTATTTAATCCATGAAACATGCTCACTTTACAACTAAATAAATGAAATTCTTCAAACAAAATTAAATTCCTTGGGAAATTAGTATATCACTTTTTACTCAGCTGTCATGTAAAGTGCTGAGAAATCAAGAGTTACATTAATTAAATAAAGCTATTACAAATTACTTGTACTCAAATCCTTACTTATTCCTTATATATTTTATTTATGGACATAACATGTTATATCCACAATCCTTTTCACTCAAAATATTATATGTCCATCAGTACAATGCCACAACTCAGTTTTGCCAAGAATATCATTTGACACCAGCTGTAAATTGTTTACACGTATTTTTGTGGTTTTATTGTATTCCCTTTAACTCTGTGTAAGATGCCAATCCCCATTATGGAAATTTATTAAGTTAGTCACTCTGTTCAAAAAATAAAACTTTTAACTAAAGCACAGCCTGTATTTTCAAATCTTTAATTTGTCTCTCTTCAGCTCATTATATTCAGTAAAACAAAAGCCTACCAACCTCCCAGATAATACTGTAAACTTAAGATTACCTATTATCCCATTTACTCAACAGATCTAAATATATCCCTGTGAAATCTACCCTTGGATTCTTACTAGTCTGTTGCTGAATCCTTTCCAATAAATCAATATTTTTTAGACATGGAAACAAAAACTGCAAACAGTGCTTCGAATAAAGATTAATTAGCAACAAAAAAGCACCCATTTTAACTTGTAATCAATATGTATGCAAGCAGAAATGTAAACTCAAAGCTAATGTTAACTTTGCTTTGAGTAACAGATCACTGCATTAAGCGACTTATCCACCAGTGTAACAATATCCTTTCCTTAAGTCATACACCATCTTCAGTGTTTTTTATTATATTTTAAACATTACCTTCTACTATAGTAGAATTTTAATTGTTTTTAATTCTCTAATTTGTTACACCTGCAGTTGGACCCATGTGATGCACAATGAGAAGTTTATGAAACTTTAATCATTTATTTGATTTTATTAAGTGTTATTGTTTGGTTTCATCTATGATTACATTTTCATTGGAATTTACAACAATCTATGCACTCAGTCTTTTTACTTTCAGTTGTCCTTTCTGTTCTTTACAAACTTTTCTTGTGTATTTTCTTTGGCATAGTCATACCCTGACAGGTGTGTAAACTACACTTAGATGTCTTATAATAAAACACTTTAAAAGTACTGTTATGAAGTATTTATAATCATTGAATATTAAATACCTCAAATGACTGCTAAGATATGATGATGAAAATTTTAACAATTACAAATGATTTTTAATATAAACATTAAAAGTGCATAAAGTTATTTATGTCCACAGAACTTTATTATTCACGTACCATTTTCTCTAGTTTTTTTTTAAACCAAAAAATCAAGCAGTAACGTGATTTAAAGACATCTCAATATGTGTTTAACTGTCTTGAAAGTACATATAAACAATGTTTAAAAAAGAAATCACTAAAATGATTGAGGGAATTTGAAAATGAAATGTATTTGTAGAATTAATATGGTTATCAATTATGAAAATATAGTTTCTGCTTTTGTCATAAATGTTGGTAGTAACTGATCATACAAACAGTTAACTACATTTAATAAAACTGGAGAAATCCTCTAAAAACCTGTAGTGGTCACCCTTACTGAATGATCTATCTATATCCAGCACTGAATATATGAAATTATACATTTTAAAAGAAAAATAATTGTTCACACATCCCAAATAATTCCTAATTAATTAATCAATCATATTTAACAAGTTCAAATGCAAAAGCCAAAGAGGTGTTAGGGATAAATTATCTATCACATTACACTAAGATTCTCTCATATGTAAGACTTCAAAATCTAGGGACACATTACTTCAACAATACATTCTAAGTAGTTGACTGAAATATTATTATTATTGTAAACCCTTAAGAGACAGAATAAAGAATTTCATGTGTTAAAAATAATATATATATACCGTGTGGCCTTAAATGTTTTTAAAAGTATTCCTGTACTGTTCTTTAAGACTGATGAGAGTCAACAGAACAATGTTAACTTTTTGTTAATTTACAATTTTAGTAATTATTTAAAAAAATAATTATAATTTATTGAAAACAAAATATCTGCTCTTGTGTAAAAACACTACACATTTAGTTTATGCATAGTTATAAAAGAAAAGAGTGTATTTCTTTAAAATGGGTCATTTAAAAATAATAAACTTCCCTTTTTGAAAAATAATGCTAAACATTGGTTTTTTACTTGACATTAAGGCTTACAAGTGCTGCAAGACATTATGTTACTTATGTAGTTTGCATCAGAATCAAGCCAAGAGAATTATTCATTTACATCACTCTACACTGACAGTGACACTGTATGCAAAATCCAAAGCAAGAAATGGTAGAACTTTTAAAGTATTACACTTGAATTTATGCAAAAAAGAAAAAAAACTTGTAACAGTGTTAGTATTCTTCCTAAATTACAGTAACATAAACCTTACTTCATAAATATTTTTAAATTTTCTTACAAAACTAATTTTTAGTTCTTGTACTATCATGGTTTCTCCTACTACTTGTATGCATTCTGAAATAGTATCACTAGTTCGAATAGAATATCATATGCCTATTGAAAGAATCAATAACTTTAAAAATAAACAGGAAAGAACTGTTGTATGTAACCATCGGTTTTACAATTTTCTGTTTTGGCCTCCACAGGACGTTATTTTTATGCTATACATCATGTGATCCCAAATTGTAACCAAATAAGAAATAGCATTATAAAACAAGGATATTAACAATGGACCTACATGACTAATACTGGGCTTATGTGCGTCTTCAGATGATCTTTTTTCTCTACCCATCCTATGAACGATATAATTCCCCATATCATACTGGCGAAAACCGGTATCCAAATTCCCTGATTTTACTCCTAGTTGTTGAACATTATTAATATTGTCTAGTTTCACAACTTCTTTCGAACGCAAATCTGACTCACTATGCCCGAAAAACGTTTTCGGCAAGAAGTCTTTGTTCTTCTCTGGAGAATATAAATGCAGAGTACTTGCTGGGAATCCATATCGTCTTCCATCACAAAAATTTAATGTCTGAAAAAATACTAAAATAAAAATAAAGGACCAAATCCACAATAACCCTTCCTTGGTCGCCATTATGTAGCCATTCGACAATGTATTGGTAATAGAATAGTATTCCCTTAATTTCAACGTATATTTCAACTTCCGCAAATAGTTCTAAAACTTCAATTCTCAGTGTTAGAAACTATGAGAAATAAATTCTAACTTTATACTTCTTTAATTGAACATAAATAATTCCAATACAGTGAACGAACTAAAAATATAGATTTGAGTATACTCAAGATAAACATATCAGACCATCGAAAGTAGATCCAACCATATCAAAATGTATCAAAGAAACACATTCACTATGACGTCTTTAAAACATTGTAACATCAATACCTGTAGAAAATAAATTTATAAAGCTTACAGAAACGCCGCCTTACGGATGACTTTTTGTATAGTGATTAATAATCGCAATACTCACACCTCATTGAAACAAAATTGAAAATAATGTTGTTGTTGTTGTTTTGAATTAAGCACAAAGCTACACAATGGGCTATCTGTGCTCTGCCCACCACGGATATCGAAACCCGGATTTTAGCGTATAAGTCCGCAGACATACCGCTGAGCCACTGGGGGGTAATGAAACGTTTAACAGAGAAATTGATTTGTTTTCTGGAAAGTACTGCACGAGAAAAACGTTCGGTTCGTATTCTTTAATTATACGCAACTCACGGTATCAAAATGATTCAATGTACAGATTCCAGATGTTTTCATAAATTTTAATGATATAAACTGAAATATTTTTATATATTACGTGTTTGTGTGTGTTTTCTTATTGCTGTTGTTTTGTGGTTTTGAATTAAGCACAAAGCTACACAATGGGCTATCTGTGCTCTGCCCACCACGGGTATCGAAACCCGTATTTTACCGCTGAGCCACTGGGGGGCATTTTCTTATTGCAAAGCCACATCTGGTTATCAGCTAAGCCCACCGAGGGAAATGGAACCCCTGATTTTAACTTTGTAAATCCGTAGACATACAGTAGTTTTATATATTAAAAGTGCCTTTAATGGGAGACCCATCATGGTTAGGTGGGTTATAGCGTTCGACTCATATTCCGACGGTCGACGAATCCCCGTCACACCAAGAATACTCACCATTTCAGCCGCGGGGACGTTATGAACTTAGGTTAATCCCACTATTCGTTAGTAAAATGGTAGCCCAAGAGTTGGCGGTGGGTGGTGATGACTATTACTAGCTGCCTTCCCTCTAGTCTTACACTTCTAAATTAGGGACGGCTAGTACCGATAGCCCTTGAGTAGCTTTTCGCGAAATTCAAAATAGAGGCCTTTATTAGAAACAAGTAGTTTCCAAAAGTTGAAATTTTTAACAGTCTATTTAAATTTTGCATCAATACATATATAACCAAACACCAGCAGAAAGTCCTAGTGAAAGTTGTGTTATTGTTGCGAGGAAAGTCTTTTATTTAAAAATGTATTTTTTTTAATAAAGAAATGGTTGTTGATCACGCCAAAGCTATTTTTCTAACTGTCCGAACCTTTAATAACCCAAGTATGAAAGGCTATTTTAGATGTCAGTTTCTGGTGCCACATTTAATGAGCTCCAATCACCATTATACATATTATTTCAGTTACATAAAATAGATAGATGGACGACCACGCCATTGCTTCATTACTGTAAAATATGTTGGACTAGCGTAAATGAGTATACAGTCATGTGATAAAGTGAGGACACCCTAAGAAAGCCTGTGTATTTTTGTAACATTTTTGGATATATAGATATTTAATCTCAATATTTAAAATACTGAGAGATTATAGGAAAATAACTAAACAATTAAAACTGAAGAAAAGACTTTCCAAGATCTTCTGTAAATGCAATGCTATAAAAATACATATTCTAACTGAGGAAGAAGTTAGTAAACCCCCATTTATTCCCACCTAAAATGGCTCATCTCACACACAGGTGTATCACACCAGGTGCACATGATTAGAAGATCGTTACTCAGCATTTTGAATGTGGCTTGTGCAATTTAAACCTCAAACATTTAGTATGGTGTGCCCTGACTGTTGAAGTGAGAGTGAGCACTACGCTGAAAGCAAAAGAGCTGTTTGAGGTCTTCAAAATGAAGATTGTAGTAGCTTATGATTGTGGTAAGGGATTTAAAAATATCCCAAAATATTTTGAAATTAGCCATTCCACTGTCCGGAAAATAGTCAACAAGTGGAGGGCTTTCAAAACAACTGCCAACATGCCCAGGTCTGGTCATCCAAGCAAATTCACTCCGAAAATAGACCGCAAAATGCTAAAAGAGGTCTCCAAACACCCTAAAATGTCATCACGAGACCTACAGACAGGCTCTGGCTACTTTTGATGTGAAAGTGTATGCCTCTACAATCAGAAAGAGACTGCACAAGTTTAACTTGCATGGGAAGTATGCAAGGAGGAAACCTTTGCTCTCTGAGAGAAACATCAAGGCCAGACTGAAGTTTGCCAAATAGAATATCGACAAAGACCAGAACTTCTGGAATAATGTTCTTTGGACAGATGAGTTCAAAATTGAATTATTTGAGCACAAACCAAATATAGAATTCCAGGAAAAGAACCTCATACCAACTGTGAAGCATAAAGGTGAAAGTGACATGGATTGGGACTGCTTTGCTGCAGCAGGATCTGGACAGCTCACAATTACAGAATCCACCATGAATTCTACCGTGTATCAGAGGGTGCTTGAGGATCATGGGAGACCATCTGTAAGACAAGTAAAGTTGAAGCAGACCTGGATCCTGCAACACGACAATCCACCAAAGACTGGCTGAAAACTAAGAAATAGAGAGTCCTGGAATGGCTGAGTCAAAGCCCAGATCTAAATCCCATTGAGATGCTGTGGGGTGAGTGACTCAAAACGGGCTGTAAATGCAAGAAATCCCTCAAACATTTCACAGCTGAAAGAATTTTGCATTAAGGAGTGGGGCAAACTTTCTTCAAACTGATGTCAGAGACTTGTAGATAGCTACAAGAAGCATCTCACTGCAGTTATTTCAGCCAAAGGGGTAATACTAGCTATAGGGGGTAGGGTGTCTTAACTTTTCCTCAGTTAGAATATGCATTTTTGTAGAATTACATGTACAGAAGATCTTGACAAGTCGTTTCTTCAGTTTTATTTGTTTAGTTATTTTCCTATAATCTCTCAGTATTTTAAATGTTGAGATTATATATATATATATCCAAAAAGGTTACAAAAATACACAGGCTTTCTTAGGGTGTCCTAACTTTATCACATGACAGTATATGTACTCAAAATTCAAATATTAGAACAAATGGTCACATAATTTAACAATCTATACTTAATTAAAAGAGTTGTTATCGTTTAATGATATAAAGTAAAAACTTTTACATATAATTCTAAAAGTCCAACAGTATTTGTTTGGTAGAGTGCAAAAAATGAACCATAACCTTAAAGTAACACTCTATCTTTTATTTCATTATGTATGAATAATTATATGGTACAAACATTTTTGTTAAAAATACATTTTACAGTTGTACCAGAGTTATATTTTATTTTTTAGCTAGTCTATTGACAAATATATATCACTGGCAAAAAAATGAACTACAAAAACACAGCACCTATTTCTTTTCTTCTATATACAGCTTCTTATGTGTTTGTCTTTTTCTTATAGCAAAACCACATGAGGTTGTCCGTTAAGTCCACCGAAGGAAACCGAACCCCTGATTTTAGCGTTATAAATCCGTAGACTTACCGCTGCACCAGCGGGGAACATACAGTTTTTTCCGAAAAAAATATATAAACAATACAGATACGACGTGTATTTTTCTTCCCTAGTATTGTTCTAAGAATCACTTCGTAACTTTACGGTTGCTGTTTAATTCATTTGATCCTGAAGATCCAAACAACAATTTCTGTTTGTAGTTAACCAAGTGCATTATAACCATTGATTTTTAATATATATATTCAATCTGTCAATGGGTTAGCAATACGCATACGAACTTGGAACGGTAAAATTCTAAGGTTACATTCCCTTTAGATGGCAAAGCGCAGATACTCCACTACATAGTTTTGCGCTCTAACAAACAAACAATTTTTCATACAAAAAGTGATCGAGATTTCAAAACTTCCACAAAATTTCTAGAATAAAAAAGCAAATACTGAAAGTTTTGTTTATTTTTTTAAGAACAAATCTATAATGAGCTGTCTGATGTGCCTACGGGGAAACGAGTCATGGACTTAAGCGTTGAAAGTCCTTAAAACTACCGCTGTCTCAGCAGGGTACCAAACCATATTAACATATTTCGTATGTTAATAGGAATGAAATCACAAACTTTCACAGATACGAAATGAAAATCATTACCCTTCTTTCTGTGCCTTAAATTTTGAAGCATATAATGGCTTTTTGATGTCTGGATGCAAAACAATTTAAAATATTAAAAGATATAAAAGGTCAGTCAGAAATTCGCTTTTTTAAACACAAAACTTTCTTAGACGCTCAAAATCGTCAAAAATGTCACAGAATTGTTAAGCATGAAAAAATGCTATAAATCGTTTAAAAATATACAATTTACTAATTATACATATTAAATGAAATAGCCTTGACAACATAATAACTACAATTGAGTACTTAAAATTTGACTACTTCGTTATTTCATTACTCCAAAATATTTTAAAATCCTACAATAATTTTTAAACAATCATTTTCTTTGAGTTTCATAGGTATATATTTGTATCTGTAAAAACACAGTCATTGCATTTTTGATAAAAAAAAAAAATCAATAAATCCCTATTTGCGCTATCCGTCCTTAATTTTGCAATTTAAAACTAGAGGGAAGACAGCTAGTCATGAACACCCGCCACCAACTCTTTTATCAACGAATAGTGGAATTGACCGTAATTTATAACGCCCCTACGGCTGAAAGGGAAGCATGTTTGATGTGACGAGGATTCAAACTCGCGTCCCTCATATTACGAGTGAAACTTCATAATCACTTGACCATGCCGGATCTTTTTTTTTTTTTTCAAGATAATAACGTTATTTTCGAATTTTATTTGTATACAAAACTTTATATAATGTTTGAGTAATAATTAAGTACACTTTTTTGGTATTAAATTATTTTCATGTATTTAAAATTAAAATCTTTCAAGTCAAGTTATATAATTCCCTTGAATCTTTCCATGCAAGATATTAAATATTGATTAAATATATATATATTCAATTTACTTTTCATGAACTTATCTGCAATGATATTTTTCACTTCTTTTTCTATAAAATTTCAATAACGTAATTTCCCCCTTTGGCTGTTTAACATATCAATAAAAAATATTTTTCCCATAGTATTTCCCTCCTTTTACAAATAAAAGAAGGTTACTTTAATTAATTTATTCTTAATTAAATGTAATCCATATAAAACTCGTTGTAGGCCTGGCATGGCCTAGCGCGTAAGGCGTGCGACTCGTAATCCGAGGGTCGCGAGTTCGTGCCCGCGTCGCGCTAAACATGCTCGCCCTCCCAGCCGTGGGGGTGTGTAACGGTCAATCCCACTATTCGTTGGTAAAAGAGTAGCCCAAGAGTTGGCGGTGGGTGGTGATGACTAGCTGCCTTCCCTCTAGTCTTACACTGCAAAATTAGGGATGTCTAGCACAGATTGCCCGCGAGTAGCTTTGTGCGAAATTCAAATCAAACAAAGAACTCGTTGTTTGTTGAATTAAAAGGATTATTATTCATATTCGATAAATAAAATATGATTTATAAATCTAGGGATATACTGGATTTGTTTTTTCAGTTTTAATTAAACTTCCAGGTGAAGTAGAAGTTGTAAACATTACAAAATATTAATCAGTGATATCGAGAAAACCCACTTGTAGATAAATATATATGTAAAAACGGCTCGTTTGGGTTGAGAAAATTCTTTATGTAGAGGAGTGAACAACGTTTCGATTATAAAATATTACTAAACTTATTGCTGCATAATGCCCAGTTGATAATGTCAAAATCAATATAAGTATATTTTGCACCTAAACAGATTTTAGTTACATGTTTTCTCCTCTTTTTCTTAATCACAATAAATGTTTTGTTTAAATCTTGATATTTCATACAGTTTCTCTTCAAATAGTTGATCCGATAATTTGGTGCAAAATTAATAACAAATTTCGAAGTTTCATGTTGAATTTTAAATTTTAAAGGAGTATTATTGACTTGAAATAATTGTTTTTTGTTTGTTTTTAAATTTCGTACAAAGCTACTCGAGGGCTATCTGTGCTAGCCGTCCCTAATTTAGCAGTGTAAGACTAGAGGGAAGGCAGCTAGTCATCACCACCCGCCGCCAACTATTGGGCTACTCTTTTACCAACGAATAGTGGGATTGACCGTCACATTATACGCCCTCAGGGCGAGCATGTTTAGCGCGACCCTCGGATTACGATTCGCACGCCTTACGCGTTTGGCCATGCCGGGCCCGTGAAATAATTTAACTACAAACTTTTTATATTTCTCTGGTATAACTATCACATTCAATCTTTACTCTTATATTTCGAGAGAAACTTTTATTAGTATTGCTATTAACATTTTTATTAGTGTCGTTTCATGTTAACACAAATTATAAGTTTTGTCTCCCAACTTGTTGTAAGTCTACCAACTTAAAATGCAATTAATCGGAATTTCATTCCAGTGGTGGACACAACAAATAGCCCAAAGTGAATTTGTTTTAGAACAAGCAAACAAAAAGACTGTCAGTTTTTGTTTGTTTTTATACATTTTAATGCTAAAGAATAATTTCCGTTACTTACACCTGTAAAATTTAAAATTTCGATTGTGAAATTCCTTAAATTATCAGTATCTTTAGAATTTATAACAATTGGTTTTGTTATTTGTTAAAACAAAATTCTCGTTGAATTGTTTGTTTTGGAAGTTCGCACAAAGCTACTCGAGGGCTATCTGTGCTAGCCGTCCCTAATTTAGCAGCGTAAGACTAGAGGGAAGGCAGCTAGTCATCACCACCCACCGCCAACTCTTGGGCTATTCTTTTACCAACGAATAGTGGGATTGACCGTCACATTATACACCCCCACGGCTGGGAGGGCGAGGATGTTTAGCGCGACGCGAGCGCGAACCCGCGACCCTCGGATTACGAGCGCACGCCTTAACGCGCTCGGCCATGCCAGGCCTTTCTCGTTGAAAGCACTCAATGTTTGAATAAATGTATATAACAGTTCATAAGAACTACAATCGTGATTTCTTTTTTTGATACACTTTATATGACAATATCAACATTTTGTTGATATACTTTTCTTGTAGAAAACTCGATAGGTATCTTATTTCTTTTTCACTTGATCTTAAATATTGTTCAATGTCTTTTGGTGTTATATTTCTTTTAGAAATCTTTACATGATTCACTTTATATTTTCAGGGAGAATGGAAACATTCAATAAAGTTATATTTTGGATTATTGGAATAACAAACCCACATGAACTAGATTCTTTACTTTTGCCCCCCAGTGGCTCAGCGGTATGTCTGTGGACTTACACGCTAAAATCCGGGTTTCGATACCCGTGGTGGGCAGAGCACAGATAGCCCATTGTATAGCTTTGTGGTTAATTCTAAACAAAAACAACAATCTTTACTTTTACTTAAATTATCAATTCTACTTTAAAATTATTTTATCTTCTTAGGTAATAAGTCAATAGAGTATACGTCCCTAAACTTTCTCTATATCTTCAATACCTCTAAGCGGTACTTAGCAATTTTGAATTCACTTTATGTCAATTTTTGTTTTTTACAGCTGCATCATTTATTTAAGTTTAGGAAATCCAGATCCACTAATATTACAATTATATTTTTTCCGTGCCCCAGTCGCACATCTCGCTAGCTGCTATTAATATATGGATCAAAAATAGTAAAAAGACATTAACAATGTCTCAGCAGTATGTCTGCGAATTCACATCACTGCAGACCGGGTTTCGATAATTGTGAAGTGTTCAGCACAGACAGCCCGTTGGATAGCTTTGCGCTTAACAACAAACGAACTTCGTTTTGTCTATTTGTATTTTGAATATCAGTGATATTTCTCCCGCACTTCGTAACCTGTGTTTTTATTTTAAAAAAATTGATGACTAAGTTCTTCCGTTCATATATTTGTTGCGAAACAACTTCTTGCTTTTTGTAAACTGTTTTTCCATTTATCTTTTTCAACAGGGTGTTTGTTTTTTTTACAGTAAAGTTATATCGGGCTATTTGTTATGTCCACTGAGTGGAAATTGAACCCCTAATTTTCGCGTTTTAAATCCGTAGACTTATCCCCGTACCAGGGGGAGACTTTTTTTTAACAGGACTTGAATACATACTCGCTTGTATATAACGTATTTATTATGTGTTATAAAGCTTTTATAATATTTTGATTTCGCACAAAGATACTCGAGGGCTATGTGTGCTAGCAGTCCCTAATTTAGCAGTGTAAGACCAGAGAGAAGGCAGCTAGTCATCACCACCCACCGCCAACTCTTGGGCTACTCTTTTTACCAACGAATAGTGGAATTGACCATTACATTATAACGCCCTCACAGCTGAAAGGGCGAGCATGTTTGGCGCAACGGGGATGCGAACACATGATCCTCAGATACGAGTCGCACGCCTTAACACGCTAGGTCCTTTTTTTAATCCATTATTTCTTATAACTCCTTAAGTAATGTGATAATAAATCAATTATTTCATAATATAACTTTATACTTTTGTTTTTTGCTATTAATTTATCAGCTAGTTTAGTTGACTAATTCTTCGCCACTGATTTTTATAATTTTAGGTGTACATCTAAAGATTTGTTTTTTTGGAATTTCGCACAAAGCTACTCGAGGGCTATCTGTGCTAGCCGTCCCTAATTTAGCAGTGTAAGACTAGAGGGAAGGCAGCTAGTCATCACCACCCACCGCCAACTCTTGAGCTACTCTTTTACCAACGAATAGTGGGATTGAGCGTCACATTATACACCCCCACGGCTGGGAGGGCGAGCATGTTTAGCGCGACGCGGGCTCGAACCCGCGACTCTCGGATTACGAGCGCACGCCTTAACACACATCTAAAGAAGTTTAACTTTTGTATGCATAATTTGCTATGGATTGTTGTTTCTTTATTTAAATTTAAAAATTCTTCTAGTGTATTTTTATTTTCTTTAAATAGTTGTCCTGTTTGCTTATTTATTTTTTGTTCCAATATTTTATTTATTTTAATTTTTATTATTCTTCCTGCTTTACCAATCATTAATTAATTCATTTAGATTGTTGTACAAATTACTTTTGTTCTAAAAATATGTCTTTTAATCCTTCATCCAAATCAATTCTACATGTTTTTGGTTTCTTAATAGTTGTTGATTCCAACTGAGATTTGAATCGTGGTATTTCTTGATGACGAGAAACCCACTTGCAACAAACATGCATCTCGGAACGGCTATTAATACTTTTATTGATAAAGACAGAACAACGTTTCGACCTTTCTAGGTCATCTTTGCGGTAGTGTTAAGAATCACGTTTTAATATTTTCAGTTATCTAGACTTCTTTCAGAGGAATAGCTAGAGGTTGTATTTTTTCTGTTAACTTTAACTCTGCTATTGGTTCATCATAGTTTACTTTACCAAAAGCTCGGGGTTCATTCTTTATTTCGTTTTGATAGTCATTTTAATGAACATTTTATCTTCACTGATCATTTATTTATGCTTAATTTATAGTTAAAAGTATGTAACTTATTGGAAATTAAATGATGGAGATTAAAAATTACACAGATCCAAACGAATCTGAAGATCCTTCTCAAAACAATTTACTATCTAGATATCTATTCACACTTAACTGATGGTCTACCTGCTTGTGGAAACCTAGTATGTTGTATTACATAATCTACGATCAGTTGAACTATGACAATCTGAACTAACAATTTGAACTGCAAAAGGTTTGGAAGAACCTAACTACAAAGAATTAAAGAGGATTTTTCAATCTTTAACAATACAGATGGCACTCTATTAGTACTAAAATTAAGAAAGGCAACTTTACAGAATTATATAGCAATAAACATCAGAAGGAACTGAGGATATTTTATCTTTTACAAATTTCAAGATAAGGTATGTGAAAAAGTAAATCATTTACTTATAGTAAATCATCAACTGCAGTTGATGGACATATTGTAGATCAATATTTGATAAAATGTTTGAATACTATTCAAGATCCAACGTTAACTGAAATAATTTTTCAGTAATTATAAAACAAAAAATTATTAAATCTAAGAAAAAATCGGTCTTATAATTTCATCCATTTATTACCATTGAACAAAAAGAAGCTATTTCATAGAATGAAAGATATGTGACCAAAGAAATAAACAAATTTTGTGGTACAAAAACGTTTCCATTAAAAAAAATCGAAAGAAATATATGATGATCCAAAGAGAGGTTTTACAAGTGTAAAAGAATAAAAAAATAAGTATTTGTTTGTTTGGGAATTTCGCACAAAGCTACACAAGGGCTATCTGTGCTAGCCGTCCCTAATTTTGCAGTGTAAGACTAGAGGGAAGGCAGCTAGTCATCACCACCCACCAACAACTCTTGGGCTACTCTTTTACCAACCAATAGTGGGATTGACCGTTATATTATACACCCCCACGGCTGGGAGGGCGAGCATGTTTAGCGCGACGCGGGCACGAACCCGCGACCCTCGGAGATTACGAGTCACACGCCTTACACGCTTGGCCATGCCAGGCCAAAAAATAAGTAAGTTACCACAGCGTGTTTTACAACTATAAGATAAAATACATAACACAAACGAAGGAAACGTAAATTATAAAAATAAAAGTTACGTAATGTAACACTTACCGACAATCAGTGGCAAATAGATTTAGTTGATAGGATACAAAATAAATCTTACACAAGTGATTTTTAACAGGTATAGATATATCTAGTCGATATGCTTTAGAACCCTGCATGGACAGGTGGTGAAGGCACTCCATTCACAATCTGAGGGTCACAGGTTCGAATCCCCATCACATTAAACATGTTAACCCTTTCAGCCATGAGGCGTTATAATGTGGCAATCAATCCTACAATTTGCTGATAAAAGAATAGCCCAAAGGTTTGCAGTGGATGGTGATGACTAACTGACTTCCCTCTAGTTTTATACTCCTAACTAGGGGCGGCCAGTGCAGATAACCCTTGTGTAGTTTTCTGCAAAATTCAAAAGCCAAACCATGTCCTTGGGTTGTCCCAATCCAAGTAAAGTGAGAAAAAAGAACAACAAAAGCATTCAATAAAATTTTTAAAAGAAGGAAATTCCAAAAATTCAGAATTATAAAGGAATAGAACTCATTAATAAAAATCCTCATAAATTTAATAATCAAACATTCATTAGTTTACAAGTAAAACAATGTTAAAATCTAGATTGCTGAAAGATTTAACAATTATAAAAACTAAAATGTGAAAATATACTTTTCAAAACAAGACACGCAAAAGGAATATTTTTTTTATTTTAAAGAGAAATACATGTAATAACATTACAAACTCAGAGTATGTGATGTTACACGTGTTAAGGCACTGATTGTCAGACCAAAATGACAATAAAAGTTGTGCACTTTGAAAACGGAAAAAAACATCGAATTTTTCGCCAAAACGCATTCGTGTCCAATAAATTTGTTTGAGAGATCTGCACGCTCAGCAAGTGCAACATGTGCAAAATCCCTACAAAAGTGACTGGTTCTCGGTTTCCATAGCTCAGTGTTAAGCCACCGACACGCAATACAGTTACGCCAAGACTGACTGAAGCACAACGCAACAACGCCATTGGTCGTTTGGAAGCAGGCGAATCTCGATCAGATGTTTCAAAAGCTGTGAATGTCTACCCAAGCACCATCACAAGGCTATGGAATCGTCACCAACAACATGGATCAACTCGTGACCGTCAACGATCTGGCAGACCTCGTGTGACTACGCCCGCACAAGATCGCTACATCCCGTTACTTCACCTTCGGGATAGGACCACCAACCACTGCGACATCTACTGCCTCAACCACACCGGGGCAGCGTAAGATTTCCGATCCGACCATACGCACTTGTCTGCGAGATGCAGAAATCCGACCTCGATGTCGAGTCAGAGGCGTCATCCTCATCCAGCAACATCGTCAAGCACGGCTGTAGTGGACTCAGGAACATTGGGTATGCCCTCATTGACGATGGAAGCATATTTGGTTCAGCGATTAATCACGTTTTGTGCTTCGTAGACAGGATGGAAGGACTCGTGTTTACCGTCGCCGAGGTGAACGTTTTGCAGCAAACTGTGTGCAGGAAGTTGACAGATTTGGTGATGGCAGCGTCATGATGTGGGCTGCCATCGCCTACAATGTCAGAACAGACCTTTTGCACATTCGAGGGAATCTTACGACTCAATAATACGTCGACGAGATTCTTAGGCCCCATGTGCAACCCATCATGGTGAACGTCAACGACGTTCTTCAACATGACAACGCCCGTCCTCACCACTGTATCCTTGAGACACTACAACATCAACGTTCTTCCCTGGCCCTCCAGATCACCAGATTTAAAACCCATCGAACATCTTTGGGACGAGTTGGACCGACGTCTGCGACAATCTTAACCGCAGACTCTACCTCAGCTTGCAAAGCTGCTGCAGGCTCAGTGGACAGCCATTCCACAGGATGTGATTCGTTATCTCATCGCTTCTATGGGCAGGAGATGCCAAGCAGTTCTTGATGCTCACGTAGGGGGGGCATACTCGTTATTGACGTCAAACTTCAACCAGTGAGCGTGGACTTCGCCTTTGCAGACTTTGGGTGTTCAGTAGTGAATGTGCAAAGTTTCACACATGTCATACAAAACTACCCGGAATAAACTTAACAATTTGTCTCAAATTTTGCCTTTTGCGTTTCTTCTTTTGAAGAGTATATTTGATCGCTAATAATACAAACATATGAAATAATGTTTTAAATAAATTTCCGATAAAATCATTAAGAATATAACATAAATTTAAACGATTCCACTGGAAGCAAGTAACAAAAAAGAATATAAAGTATCCAACAATCTATTCATGAAACAATATTCCTACTGCTGCATGTTGAGTGTCGATGATAATGTGAGAAATTGAAATGATAAACCATTCAAAACAGAATATTTACTAAATTTTACAGATATTTGTTATATCCGAGATATAGAAAACAGAACATATAACTTATAAAATTAAAAATCTAAATGATGAAACAGGTGAAGAAAATTTCTATGAATCAAATTTAGTTAAATATGATAAGAAAAACAAAGTTTAGAGAATTGATAAAGATAATTATAAGTAAAGGTAACATTATTTGTGAACTGTTTGGGATATCCTTAAAATTTAATTATTAATTGGATATTGCTAGTAATATCTAAAGGCTTTGTTTTAGACCTCCCTTACATTTTTTTAACACTTACTTCTGTTTTCACCATTATTACTTCTCTTAAATCGTTTTGATGTTTAACATCACGAGTAGTTATTCTTTCATTATTTTGGAAGATTGATAGTATCAGGGTCATATGACACACTCAAAATGATTGTCCCTGAATATTACTCTAGTAATTCTTTTATGTTTAAGCTATTATTACACAATATAGGTACTTCACAAACGATCATTTTCGATTGAAAAGAGAGTTACCTTTGTAAAAAAAAATAACAAACTAATGGAACATATTTCTTATCAGTATATCTGTAATAACTTACTAAAGTAGTGATACATTCTTTATTTTACTTCAGAATAAGTTTTTTTTACTTAAGTTATTACACTGAGAATATATATATATTATCAAAACTGAAATGGTTTTGCATATATATACATACCATAAATTCTGGTGTCATCTCTTCCCTTTGTATTTTTTAATTTTACCTGTTGTGTCATTATTTTAAATTGTTGTAAGAAGTTGTTCAAATTCATGAAAATATTTTTTATATCCATTTAACTTTTTATTAATAAAGGAAAGAAGGTAAAAAAGTGTGGTGTTTGTAAATTCCAAAATCTCTCAACAAACTTAACAAAAACAATAAAACCAAAGATAGCCTTAGAATTTGTTTTTAAAAAATGTGATAGTAATTAATATTATAAAAATGAAATATAAGAAAAAAATCAATGTAAATATGGTCATCAGCTTGTTAAAGCATATTTGGAAAAACAAAAGTAAAGCTCTTTTTCATCAAAATATATCAAATAATATTAAAAGGAAACATCTTAAGGAAAGAAATCACTTGATGAATTTCCTAAGAATAATGACCGAGAATTTTCAACATAAAAATGTATTAGTTATTATTACAATGAAACTGAATACAAAAGATATGAAAAAGCAGAATGTCAGTGTGGATTAAAAGTTGCTAAATCATATCTTGATAAGCATGAAAAATGTTATGCAAAAATAAAAAAATATGCAGTAAAAATACTAATAAATTTAATCTATAATAAATTTGTACACAAATCAACCAGAAAATAACCAAGAAAACATTCTGTTTACAAATCAACCACAAAATAACTAGAAAAATAGTTTGTTTACAAATCAACCATAAAATGACCAATAAAACACTGTCTACAAATCAGTAACAAAATAAACAGGAAACAGTCTGTCTACAAATCAGCTGCAAATTAATCAGAAAAACAGTCTGTTTACAAATAAATGACAAAATAACCAGAAAAACATAAACAATCTGTCCACAAATCAACCAAAAATAATCATAAAAACAGTCTGTCTGCAAATCAATCTCAAAATAACCAGAAAGTGGCCTGTCAAGTCTTTAAATCTAAAACTTTACAGTTCAATTAAGGATAATTTTATCTTTACAGTTTAATCTATAAATGGTATAACTTTAAAGTGACTGGGTATGTGCATACTATGAATCAGTCTGGTTTTGTTAGTTTGTTTGGATTTAAGCACAAAGCTACACAATGGGTTATCTGTGCTCTGCTCACCATAGGTATCCGAATCTGGTTTCTAGTGGTGAGACTGCAGACATATTGCTGGGCCACAGGGATAGTCACTTGGTTTTAACCTTCAGGTATACAATTTGAAGCTTGTGAAAACAAATACAATGCTTAATTTCAAATATACTTAATCTCTGAACTGAACAGAAAAGGATGGCAAGATCAATCTTAGATGATGACAAAACTAAAGTGAAATATTGAATTGTAAAATGAACATTCAGGCACATAGTACACGTTATTCTAAAGACCTCAAAAAACCATACCATCACCATGTCTTCAATTCTGCATAAAAGATACTGTTTGGAAGTATGTATTTCTAGGAGTTCCTATTTTAATAGAAACTGGTAGAATCAACATAGGTTAAAGTCTAAACTTCAACTGTATGAATACTTAATGATTTAAAAGGAAGTGTGATTGTCAAGTAACTTTGCTTAAATAAACAAAATAAACCAACAAAGTGAAAATGAGTGTTTAGAACTGATAAGTTTAAAATCAATATCTTTGGGTTGTAAAGAAATAAATCAGAAGAACTGAATAAGAATATGTGATTAAAATCAACTGTGAAGCATTCAGGTGAATAAATTCAGGTTTGTAGACTTAATAAGAATTAATGCAAGAACAGATAAAATAAGGTTTTAAAATACTAATATCACCTGTCATACCTTGTGGAAGACATCTAACATGATATGGATTCATGTTCTAGGATGATAATCATTCTAAACATATAGCCAGTGGAGTTAAACTGTACTTGAAATGTAAAAAAGAAAGTGGAGTGCTGGTTATCACAACAAGATAGAGCAAAGAATCTCTAACTTTTAACTTTAGAAACTGCATGTACTTTCAGAAAAGATTTTATAGACTCTATAAAAGTCTCTCAAGATTTTGAAAGAACAAGTAAGAAACAGAATACATTAAATTACATATTGCCATAGTTTGTTTACAATAAAGGACATATGATATAATTGATGGCCACAGTTACTTCACTACTGAATAAGCAGGGCATTACTTTCAAAGCATTTTTCCCCATAAATTCCAAAAATCTGATGAAGTGCATAAAAAAAATTTAGATAGTCCAAACTTTTGAACTGTACTGTATTTAATATAATCATAATTAACAGTGCAGATAGACTTTTGTTTTTAAAGGCTGTTCAAAGAAATAAATGTGAACAGTGTTATTTCTATTATCACTGTTCAAACTTGGGTATATTTATGTGACTCACCAAGCAAAAACATCATATGAAATCACAGCATGTACAATTAAGTGAGTTTTAGTGTTTATGCAAGTGTGGGGAATCTCATATTGTGACCAAACTGAATAATTACTTTATGTTTATTCAACTGTCTCAACAAAAACTAATACACTTTTTTACATACAATAAATTTAATAGACACCAGTGTTGGTTCAATACAGAATTCTATGTATTAAATAAGAAAGTCCAATTCTTGTTTGTTACCTACAAAACATATTAATTTTTGTTGTCTATCAAGATAGCATACTTCTTTTACTAATAAATAGAATCTAGAAATATCTTGTAAATTGAAATTAAAAACTGTATTACACTGATTAAAAACTTTCATGAGTAATGGACTAAAAAAGCTATACTGAATCTATTTAAAAGAAAAGGCAGTATTCTGAGAAATTAGTACTTGTTTATGATATATTCAACTGCTTTGGAACCTGTAAGTTATAAAACACACACAGAATAACAATGAAAAGTTGAATATTACAGGAGACACTAAATTCTCAAGCACTGGTCAGAAATACACTTGTTTTGTACTACAGAGGAAAGTTTTGTAAAATTTGGTGTCAAAGTTGGTAATTCATACAAAGGTGCTAGAAACCCACACACCACTTTAATCCTTGAATAAGTAAGCTCACCTGTTTCATGACTTGTTTACTGCTACATACATAATTTGATAATGTCTTTACTCAAATATTGTTCAGAAAGAGCTACTTACACAAATAGTATGACTTCAAGTTATCAGTTACCTTGTTCCTCCTTCATTTGTCCAACCATTTCCCCACAAGTAAACAAACAGGTGAACAGATGAAATACTTTAAAATATTTATAATACAAATAAAACACTAATGGCACAATCTGCAACTGAATGAAAGTTCATTGTGCAAATATGAGCTCACTAAAACTTATAATCCACAGCTAATACCATGTTCAACAATTATATCACATTCTTCTCACCAAACTAATTATAAGTACAATACAATCTCTCTCCAAGTATTACATTTCTACAGAACACTTTTTAAAAGTTTCCAGAATGGTAAGTTTCAATTTATTTTTTATTGAAAAAATCTTGAATAATTAGATTCCAATCTATTATTTCTTGGTGCTGTCCATCAGAGTAATTAACTAGTACTTAAAACACTGTACTATGTTGCACGAGAAGTAGATAAAGCCCCATAATTCACAACCAAATTCATTAAGGTCCATGATGATTAAACTTTTAATACAAGTTTTAAACCTGGATATAAAAAAACACAAGAGATGCCTTAATAAACTGCTTCTCACAATACAATGTCTTCAGAAAGAGGCCAATAAGAATGAAATCAAGTAACAAAAACCTTCCATTTTGATATTATGGAGGCAGACAACTTCAATCACAAAAATTAAAAACCAAATGAATTGCAAATTATACTTTATTAAAACTATTAACAAAGAAATGTCCACATATTCCTTGTTACTCTCTCAGTTTAGTTTCACATCTACCTTTGTTTACACTACTAGCACTAAACCTTTTGAGAAATTTTCTTTTCTGTACTGCCTAATGCCATCATTTAAACTACTATCTAAATCTTTTTGTGAGGTATGTCTTGTAATTGTTATAAAGATGACTTAAAAAGTTAGTACAAATTAATCATGAATCCAGATGTTTGACCCAAAGTAATAAAACTACTCATGTTTATATTCACCAAAAATATAACCACAGGTTCTCTATCAAATTACCACCTATGTAACGAGTCATACATTAGCCAAGGTTCTTCTTCACATACAACTATGTAATTACTACTTTCTCACATTCTTCATGGTTCTCCCACACATGTAACAATACATCTTTCACACTTCTTTCTGGCATTTTGATCTGTATCATAAAACTTATTGGTGATGCCACAAAGGTGCTCTTGCAGTTACAATGTTATTCAGTTAGTATTACTAATTTAAAATTAATTATCTTTATTGGACAATAGACAAGAAATATTTCATAAAGTATGTTTTATTCTATATTAAAATGTGTTATTAACTGTAAGTTAACAGTAAGTTCAAACTCTATAAAATAGCTTAGATTAATACTACAAAAGTCCATTTCTTGCAAATATTCAATTCTGTACAGATTATAAATCATCATTTGAAGAAACTGGAAGCTGAGAAACTATACTCCATTCCTATAAAAAAATTTTAAACAAGTTTTAAAACTCACCATTGTTTCTTGTTTCAGGGTAAGGTTTTGAAAACTTAAGATTGTTTTATATTTTTTACAGTGAATCATTAGAGTTATAAAAACTTTTATTTTTTATTAGCAAGTAAACACATATTTTGACACAATTACAAAATATCTTAATTACATTGGCTAAGTCTCCTGGAAAACCAATTGTTTATTGCAATGATTATATAGAATGTTGTAGACACATTATGAGCTAAGAATAAAACACTAATGTAATAGTAATAACCAGTACTGTGTGCCAGACATAGAAAATAACATTAATTATCAGTACTGTCTGTACAATGTAGTCATATCAGCAGGACCTGTATTAGTTGTCTTATGTAGATATAACATTAGTAACCAGTAATACTTGTGTTATGTAGAGATAACACCAGTAACCAGTAGCAATTGTGTTATGCAGGCAAAACATCAGTAACCAGTAATGCTTGTCTTATGTAGACATATCACTAATAACCAGTAATACTTGTCTTATATAAACATAACATTTGTAACCAGTAACACTTGTCTTATGTAGACATATCATTAATAACCAGTAATACTTGTCTTATATAAACATTTGTAACCAGTAACACTTGTCTTATGTAGACACATCATTAGTAACCAGTAATGCTTGTGTTATGTATACACATCATTAGTAACCTGTAATACATGTGTTAAGTAGAGATAACATTAGCAACCAGTATTGTCTGCCTTACACAGGCATAATATTAGTGACAGTTAATGTCTTATGTAGATTTACAATAATTAAATATCAGAGGATGTCAGAAATAAAAGACTCCACCAGTAATAAGTGTTATATTCTCCCTAAACTGAGTAGTAACCAACACTGCCTTTCATGTTAATAAAACAGAAAGGTAATCCACACTGCCTGATGTAAATGTAGAGAGAGAATGAGGGGCTGGTAATTTACATTGAGAAATGAAAGAACAAACTGCATGAACTAACATACAATTAAAGATTCTTTGTATGATGGGCTGTAAAGATGTACTTTGTTCTTGTCTGTTTTTATAAGAAACTTATGCCATACTTTTAACAATTTTGTTAAAAATGTACTTGGTTAAATTTTAAAGTATGGTATCTTTAAAGGATTACTAACTGAGGATTTTTTTGTTTTACATAAAATACATCTTTTTTTTTTCATTCTTCAAGGAAAGTTTCTAATATGGTACAATAACAACTTGAAAAACAAACATTGTAACAGCCATCACTTACAAATTTAATATATATAATTATATATATAAAACCATAAATTTTTAAGCCATAAAGAAAACACATTAAAATTAAACAAAATATGCTGCTTATTTAAAAAAAAAGATTATAGGGTACAAGCTACAGTGTTGGATTATAAAATATATCCTTGGTTTTAGAGGTGACTGAAAAAGTTGGACCCACATTGCAGTGGAGATGCACTGTCTATCAGTCTTAATCTCTAATTTGCTTATCTCATATAAGATTAGAAATTTAGAAATCAGTAGAGCAAGATGTCGGTGCTCAAGCCCACAATGCCCCATACCTGTATCACCCTACACTGCTTGCAGGCAGTTGTAGGAAGGTAACTGCTCTCCCAAGTTAAAAGAAAAATAAGAAAATAAATAAATTAATAAAATAAAATAAGGAAAATAAGGTACTTCCATCTCAGGGCAAGTAAAATAAAACTTACCTCTTGAAGTTAACATTCCTGCCCCTTATATGATAGAGGTATTAATTAACAGGACATCAGTAAAGTGATAGTTTATTGTGATTGTCATGCTTTTATATGTGGCTCAAGGTGTACATCTGAATAAAGTAGTGCCAACTTCTTAAATATCCTTATTTATAACTAGGAATAATTTTTAGTAAAGTTTCTCTTATTTCACTTTTTTTGTATTTATTACAGAATAATTTAACAATTTCATCTAAAATTTCTTTACTAAATCCATTAACTATTAATTTTTGTATCAGTATATCAATATTATTAATATTGTAATTGATTACAAATTTGAACAACTGGAAAGTTTTAATGTTTATAATAGATGGGTATGGCATATTACAAAGGGTAAATCAGAAACTGGAAAATCAAAATCTTTTTTCTTTTGTCAAAAATATGCTGCATAGCCTTTTTATCAATTACTTTAATTTCTAAATCTAAATAATCTATTTCTGTATGAGAAATTGAAGTTTTTTTAAATTTCAATTCTGTTGGATAAATATTTCAGAATTATTTATGCTAATTAAATCATGAATATATCTATAAGTTAAAGTAAAAACACCTGAATTTATATAGTTTTCAATAAATATGTCTTTTGTGAGACTAGCAAATTGGAGGTTAAGATTAATAGATGGTGCATCCCCACCACAGTGAGAATCTTACTTCATCAGTTACCTCTAAAACCTATAATACATTTTACAGTCCCACACTGTACCTTGTACCCTAGGATCTTTTTAAAAATATGCAGCATATTTTGTCTAATTTTAATGTGTTTTATTTATGGCTATAATTTAATTAATCAGAGGTTGGGATTTGCTGTTTACAATGCAATCCTTCCTCATGATTTTATTTAGTTATTTGGCTTCATATGTAATTATTTAATTTCACTAATTATATACACACACACACACACACATGCATATATGTATATATATATATACATACATACATACACACAAAGGTTTAAAACCTTACTAACACACCCATTCCATTATTCAGGAAACAGAACTACAAGTGCCATCTACAGATTACTAACAATGTACATTCACACAACAGACATAGAGGCAATCCCTGACTTTAATCTGGAAAAAACAACAACATTGTTTTGTCTGTAGAAATAATACTAAACGATCATGGTGTTGATGTTATTGTCATTTGGCACCCCTTGGACTTTTTAATAACAACCACAATGGATTATAACAGACACAAAATGAATGATTCTGGACTTTATGTTTCTCCCCACCCAACATATAACATTAAAGGTACTCTAACATATTTTTATCCAAGTCTTTCTGAGCCACTTTGTGCCTACTTTGAAGAAAGTGCAACCAACATTTCTAGTTATACATACACTTCAAAATCCAGTAGTGGAGCAAATATTTTAACTGACAGGTTATTAAAAGGAAATAATACATTCTATGTTTTGCTTTATAGTCTTAAAAGGGATAAAAACAAACGATGTTCCTTAATTCAATGATATAAACTAGTGGAAGGGCTTCTACAACACAATATTTACAGGAATTTCATGCCCTTACTTGCAACATAAATCTTTACTTCCTACGTCTTAAGGGAATTCTGAACAAGGAAAAAGATACAAGCCATAAATGACTGCACTGGTCTAAGGTGTAGGATAATGTACTGCACTGGGAAGTCCTTTATTATCTTGTTATAACTACAAGTTCAAACTGTTTGTTTCTTTTTATCCATAACACTAATCCCTCCATACACCCATTAGGTTTAGCTGCCAGTTAGTCCAGCATTTTAGAGGGTCAAGGTCACGCTATAGCTAAGTGTTGGGTAGACGAAGAAACCTCAGTGCTTGATCCTGCTATGACATCAGTGTTGGCAATCTCTCCAGTTCCTGAACCTGCATGGTCAAGGTTTCCATTGTTACCTGAATTCTCTGAATTTCCTCCTGGGTTGCCGGGCGAAACAGGGTTTGGAGGATTTCCAATACTGTTTCGTGTATGGGGGGGAAGAAGAATGGAGTTCAGCGATGGTTGGATTCTCAATTCTGAAAAAAATTGTTGTAATTAGCTCATATCTTGCATACACAGCTTAAGTGAATGAGAGACATTGGTGACATTTTCCAGAAACAATCTCTTAACATTTTTTACCTGTATTTTTAACTTACACTACATAACAAAGAAGTTATTTGGGAACATTTTTAATCATCAACATCAAAAAATGTTATAATAACTACTTATTAATATATTCATTTACTTCCTATTCATAAAAAGAGAAAAAACACTGAAACACACAACATCCAAAACTTTTATTATTATCCAAATGAAACACTGTTAACTGTGACACAGGATGAAAATAATATTTTTAAATTTGTTGGCTCCAAAATTAGAAATGAAAAACTGTAAGTTCATACATACATAATGTTACAAATCATATAAAAAAAAAATTGTACACAACATATTTCATTTTATTGGTATTAATAGCTTACCACTCTCTGTAAAGTTGAACAGAGATGGTAATTCTCGACCACTAGGTAATTTTGTCCCTGGTTCACGTAGTTCATCAAAAAAGGTATGAGCACATGCTTGTAGGGGGGTGATACGTGTAGAAGGAGTGTATTCTAGTAGTTTTGCAACAAGGTCAATGGCTTCAGGAGGTGTTCGGGCACGGAAAACCTGAAAATTAATGGAGTCATCTTATCAGAAATATTGAGCTTACTAAATGTAAAGCTAATATCCAATCTGGACTTAAAGGTCTTTTTCTGCAACAATGTAAGATTTGTAACATTTGATGGAGATATTTTTGAGAAACATTTCACATGACAAATGCAAGCACATTATTACTAACACAATACAATGTTTAAAAACAACAAAGGATCTAAATGAAATTAAAACTATCAAATAAATAAATTAAGAAAACTAAAAACTTTAAAGTTAGTCCTTATCATTTATGTAGTTATCCAGCTTTTCTTTAAACTCACTTAAATTTATTGTATCCATAACATATGAAAGTAATCCATTCCTGAGGCCAACCTGTCAGAAAAATAAAACTGTCTTAGATGAAGATGCCACATATCTTGGCAAAACGTATACTTGCATCTCCTAGTCCTAATGTTCTCACCATTAAGTATGAAAATGATGCATAAAAACTATCAATTTCCTTCAAAAGCTTAAACACCTCAACCATTTTACAATCTAAATCTTTTTTCACATGAAAACAGTTTCAGATCTCCAGGTACCATTTTAGTAACCCCCCTCTGAACCCTTTCTAATAATTCACTGTCTTTTCTTAATTAAGGAGTCAAAAACTAAACACAATATTCCAAATGTGACCTAAAAGTGAGATAAACAATTATAACACTTTTAGACTTGTACTCAATATTTCTGTTGATACAAACTATTTTTTTCTTTGTTTTACCACTAGCAACAGCTTAAGAGACTGATCAATCATTACACCAAGATCCCTTTCTTTCATGACACTGTTAAAGGTATTTCTATTACAGTTATACTTACAATGTAAAGCATGATAACCCACATGCATTATCTTGCATTTATTATAATTAAAATCCATCTGTCATTTATTTGACAAACTCACAAAATGATTTAAATACTTTTGTAGAGTAGCAGCATCCTCACTGCCAGCAACACTCAAGATAAAGGAAGTTCCTTAAATGGGGAAAAAAATTTACACTGAAATCTGAGAATTACAAACCTGTACAAGAAAACTTACCAGGAAAACTTTAAAGCATGTTATGGAATATTTACTGGTCATTCAAGCCTTTGAAACATTATTAGAATATAACTCAATTGTCTGTTGAGTCTGTAAAAAGTTGATAATAATTTAAAATAATACAAGAATAAAACTTAAATAATATTTTATTGGTTCCTTGAAGGTACTCTTGCTAATTCGGTAAAATATTAAAAACCACTTTTTTAATGCCTACATTAAAAAAATCAATATAACCAAAGTCCATCATGAAACGTTGTAGTTAGTAACTGTTGGTAATGTAACCCATTTCTACAATTTTAATGTCTCAGTTAGTAATTATTGTCAATACAACCTATGTCCATCACTTTTATGTCTTACTTAGTAAGTAATTGTTGTCAATGTAACCCATGTCCATTACTTTAATGTCTTAGTTAGTAATTGTTGTCAATGCAACCCATGTCCATCACTTTTATGTCTTACTTAGTAACTAACTGTTGTCAATGTAACCCATCCCCATCACTTTAATATCTTAGTTAGTAACTGTTGTCAATGTAACCCATGTCCATCACTTTAATATCTTAGTTAGTAACTGTTGTCAATGCAACCCATGTCCATTACTTTAACATCTTAGTTCTAAATTGTTATCAGTATAACCCGCATCTTCAACAATCCTCTACTTTCTTCCACCCAGCCATTATTTTATTCAATTTGTTAACTTAACCTCCACATCTAAATGAGATCTTTTTTCCTACAAGCCTTTTATACATCTCTTTTTCACACTTTCTTAAAATACAGATACATCAAATCTACATGCTTACTCTCATCTACATAAATAGTAATACTTTCAAAGAATGTAAAAAGATTTGAAGGGCAAGATTAAGTTAAATTATTTTGCAAAGTATCTATCAAATTTTCCAAAACTTTCTCCACATATAATGCAAGACCAATAGGCCTATAATTACAAGAATAATTTTTATTACCTCTTTTGAAAAGAGGAATCACATTAGCTAATTTTCAATCCTTTGACGCCTGCTCACTGTTCAAAGACTCACAGCTCACATATCTAGTTCTTAATATACTTCAAACAGAGAGGAAAATCTGCCAATTTTCTCTAATAAGCTCAGAATTAACCCAATCATATTGTCTGACTTTGTTTACAACTGTTCAAGATGATGTAGAATACTACTTACATCTTTGTGAGCAAAAACTAAAGAAAAGATAGAATTCAATAACCTAGCTATCTCATAATAATCAGATAGAAGCCTTCTTTTATAATCCTTTAAATTTTGTTTACCCTTAATGTATATAAAAAAATCCTTACTGTTAATTTTTATATTTTTATCCAACTTTAATAAACCATTGTACTTCTGACAGTTGAATACCATTGTCCCTTTACAAGTAGTCCTGACAGTGGAACATCATTGTCTTTATATAAACAGTTCTGACTGCTGAACTATTCGACATTAGAAAGATTGGCTAACTGAGTGTGCATGTTGTGCAATACACGTGGACTACAGGATGAAACAGAATTATTAGATGTCAGATAACACCGTGTGTTGCATAGTATCTGTAAACTACAGAATAGAAAAAAACTGCTACACATTAGATAAACTGGTTGATAACACTATGCAACAAAATTTCTACTTTTTCTTGTTCCAAGGCAGAAAGTGTTATTTTCCAACTGCTTATGCCTAAAGTAAATGGAAAAGACCTATTTTTATCTTCAAACTTTGTTTTTGTGATCTGGCAGCATATGACAAAAACATGATGGGAGACTATATTTGGGGACTGATAAGTGAAAATGATTTACATTACAGTTGCAAATCTCGAAAAAACTACTCACATCTAAACATTTTTGTATAACTTTAGTATATATACATGTAAATCTTGATTCATATGTTGTTTTATTCAGACCTTATGTAAATGAAAATGTGCAAATTTGCCTATTTTTACATAGAAAACAGGTTAATTTCTAAATTTCATATCCACGTCACAAAAGCAAAGTTTGAAGGGAATAATGGCCATTTTCTGTACTTATACAACATAAGCAATTAAGAAATAACACATACTATCCAGGAACAAAATTTATATTACACAGTGTAATATGTGTTGTACAATACCTGTAAACTACAGGATGGAATAGAACTGTTAGACATTAGACTGGTTGATTTTGTGTGTTGCATGGTATCTTTAAGTTACAGGATGGAACAGAACTGTTTTAAATTAGACTGGCTGGTTGTGAGTGTTGCATGATACATGCAGATTACAGGTTGGGGGCAAACTGTCAGATATGAGACAGATTGGTTGATTGTGTGCATTTCATGAGGTTTGTGGACTACAGGTTGGAGATCAACTGTTAGGCACTTGTCAGATTAGTTGCTTTTGTGTGTGTGGATGCATGTTTGAGGATCCAGGTTGGGGTAAACTTTTAGATACTACACTGATTAACCATGAGTGTTTATATGCTGCATGAGTTTCAAAGACTGCAAATGGCATAAGCTCAAGTTAATTTCATGCAGCTCAAAGAAATGGTTAAGATTTTAATTTCAGGAAACTAAAGTGAATAAACATGTTTTTGTTAAAACAGTCTCATCCAGAAATTGAATCTACCTTTTGCCAGGGATGGGCTTTAATCTGGGGGAACTTAAACTCTGTGTAGTTATGGTTCATTTCCCGTATCTGCTCCTTACTGGGAGTGCCAAGAACCTTGATGATCTCTACCAACTGGTCCACCCCACTGTCACCGGGAAATATAGGCTGACCAAGAAGCAATTCAGCAAGCACACAGCCTGCTGACCAAACATCTGGAAAAAATGATAGACTAAAATAAACATGTTCCAGATAACTTAAATGAAATGTATTATGTATTTCAACACTAAAACATTATAAATGTTTTTTAAAGTACTGTGTAAAAGTGTTAGGACAAAATCAAAAATCAGATTTCAGGCTACTTTTAAAGGACAATAGAAGGTAAATCACTGGTGAAACCTAAAAAATTTATTAATTTTCACATTTCATATAACAGAAATTTAGTGGAAATGCTTGAGTACAATTAGCAGTTAAAATTATGTACATTTCCCTTATGCTTTAATAATTGAATAGTTGTTAGGCACTGTAACAATATAGCCAAAGTATTCTTTGGGATTTTACTCCTAATGTCTCTAATACACTGCCATAAAGTTTCTTTGGAAGTGACTTATGATTTGTCAAATTTTTTATCCATAATATCCTAGATCTGCTCAACTGGGTAGAGATCAAAACTCTGTGGAGACAACTGGATGGGTTGAATGACTCCAGGAGCTTCTTTCTTAGGTAAGTAATTTATGCATAGGTTGGTTAAGAGTTTGAGGTTTACCTTCTTGGCAGTAGAATCCTTTCCCAGTAATATACAAACCACAAGATATACCATGACAGATCAGTATCTGATGGTACTGGCATCCAGCCACTATTCCATGTTTTGCAAGTATCTTCTCTCATCTTACCAGAAACCCTGCAAACCATCACACTGTCCCTTTAATGCTTAATGGTAGGTGCTATGCATTAAGGTAAGTAATTTTCACATTTCTTCTGCCATATATATGGCTTATGGTCTGAATCAGATATTTCAAACTTGAACTCACTAGTCCATAACATTCTTTTCCAACACTGACAGTCCAGTTTTTGTACCTTTTAGCAAACTTCAGTCTCTTGGCAATATATGGAGATTGAAGTAAAGGTTTTTCAATCTCTACACCATCAAATATTCCATTCTTATTTGAGTCTTCTTAATACAATACATCTGGACACTCTTCTGTCATTTGGTACATGGTCATTTATTTCATGGTTGAGACCAGTGGCAGTCTTTCTTCTGTCCTGAAGGCTGTATAAACAAAGAATATTTAACATCAATATCATTGTGTTTAGGTTTTCTGCTTCTTCTTTTCTTGTTTACAAATTTACCTGTCACAGTCTCACAAACTAGGGTGTACTTGACAGTGCACAGGAAACATTTCAAGTCTGCAGCAACTGGTTAGAGTCCAACCAGCATCACATAAAGCATTTACGTGAACACTCTGCCCTACTGACAAAATCTACATTTTTGAGGGCTATGATATGAAAACTTAACATGCAGTGTTAAACTCTACTTTTATCATAATGCATTTGTGGACAGCTATTAAATTGATCTCTTCAAGTATATACTGATACCATATGGTTGCTACTTACTAGCTTCATTCAATATAGTTAAAACACTGTATGGGGAACTATGACAGTTATTTCAGACATAAATTTAATCAATACATTCATTCAAGCAGAACCTTTATGACATACCTTTGGTACAAGTATATGGGAATTCTAAAAAATGGTGAGCATTCTCAATCTGTTACCATATGTTACCATAGTATTAACACTTACATTCTGTAATGGTATGGAAAAATTACCCTCATAAAATGAAAAGAATAACAAAATATTGTCTTGTACAAACACTTTTGCACAAACAGTACTGTACATTAATTATTCATGCACTTAAGACATAAAAAATGTCACTTTTCCAATACACAAGCTTCTCTATGGTTTATGGAGCCTAAACAAATCTTAATATTGTATGTGAAATATTGAAAAGTTCTTACCAATCATAGTTGTGTAGTCAGTGGCACCAAATATTAGTTCTGGTGCTCTGTAATAACGTGAGCAGATATACGACACATTTGGTTCACCTCTAATCAGGTGCTTAGCACTGAAATAATGAAAATGTATCCAAATGAGTAAATAATGTACTATCCAAGAGCCAAGTGTTTACATGCGTACATACCATACACCATTTTTGTTTAGAGGGTTTGTTCTTAATGTAAATAGTAAGTTCATACAAAAACAAAATTATGTTCTATGCATGTGTGTGTTCATATATACATGTGTACATAGAGAATTTTTTTTACCCAAATGAAAACAGTACAGAAATTATTACAATCCAAGCAGAAATGTATCACATTTCAATAGTGAAGAGTAGCTTATGGCTTTACCAACCTGGTTCAATAAAGAACTTTGTAAAAACAGAAGAAATTTAAATTTTTATATACATACAAATCTTGAAAAAAATTTGAATTACAGCTTACATACACATATACCACTTTTTTACTTATAGAATCAATTCATCCTAACATAAATGGTACTTAATGTTAAATTCACAAACAAATTTTTCTTATGGGATGAGAAAAACTACCTTAATTTAAGGGAACCAATGATTCAAAACCAACTTGGGTGTCAAACTGTTAACACAGTAATTCAAAACAAACTTGGCTTCCTGTACTAGAGTTGCTTTTAACATAATCCAAACCACATTTTCCTTCATCTAACTTTCACTTCTATAATACATGGTTCCAAATCAGACTTGTCTGCCTGCACTAGTACTGTTTTAACACCTGACTTCTTGTGCTTGTTCTTATGTAATGGCATGAATTAAAACAGATTTGGCTTCTTGTACCAGTTGTACCACGATTCATAATACATTTCATTTCTATATATTATTATTCTCATGCAAATGTATGGTAACAGTGTGAACATTTACTGTAGAAATAACCTTGATACTGAAGTTAATGTAACTGCACTCACTGACTTCAGACTTTATCAATACAGTTATCTTAACACAGAAGTTAATGTAACTACATTCACTGACTCCAGACTCTGTTGATACAATAAAGTTACCTTAATAAATAAATTAATGTAACTTTGCAAACAGAGTTTCAAAGGATTACATACAGAACATTCCAGTATTTTAAAAAGTAGAAGCCAAAACACTTATAGTTATGTTAGTATTGTACTTAAATTAATCTCTTTTCATATGCACAAGTGTTAATAGAAAGACAGAATAAATTTCAACAGAATACAACAACTAAAGAATGATCAGTGTTGTACACAGGGGAAATAATCATAGGGTTCTTTTGACTAGATTTCTAAAGTAAAGAGTAAATAAAAGCAACCATTATTAAGCTAACAGAAAACAAATTCATAGGACTATTTGATTAAACTTCTAAACAGACTTATATAAAAAGTTCAGTTTTCTGCACACATAATAAAACAAATCTAAAGGGCTCTTAACAAGATATGTATCCTAAACAGATAAAAGAAAAAATGAAAAAAGTGTTCTACACAGAAAAATAAAATCCATGGGACTATTCAACTAGATTTTTAGAAGTTATAATTTTCCTATAGCGAGATATATTTTTTGATATAGATTTATCTCCTCTCTCATATTCTCAACATCCAATAAAATGAAAGTAAAATTATTAAAATTCATAAAAAGGAATTAAGGTAAAACAAAACAATGTTTACTTTTTGAATTAAAATCATAAATAGCATAAAATCCAATTTTTATTTCTAGTTTACAGCAGTAATAGCAAAACTATAACAATACAATTTAGAAAAGACTTTCAGCAGAAAACTTTTAATTATTATAACTCACCAGGATGAGTAATGGGTAAGTTCAAACATTACCGTTAGTCACCCGAAGTTGGACTTTCCAGTCCTGATTTCAAATTATTTGACATCATGGCCATTTTCAGAAAGTAAAGCAATACAAGTATTAAAAGCCTTTCTGTAGCAAAATTTTAACCATGAAAACTCGTCAGGATGACTAACAGGTAGTTGAAACATTAGCGTCAGACACCTGAAGGTGGCTTTTCCAGTCCTGGTTTCAAGTTATCTGACGTTATGGCCATTTTATAATTTTAAATCAAACTACTTATACTTTATTTCTTAAAAGGGAATCACATTAAAAATGTATAATTTATAAACTAAAAAAGCATTTAAATGATTAACGGCCTTTAAAAAACTAAAAACATTTGTAAGATGAACAGTGTCACCACCACCAATGACACTGTCTAACATTATGGATAAGCCTTGGTACAAAACATGTTTAAAATATGGCTTATTGTGACTTCAGTGTCACACAGACAACACACTGGTGCATCAGTCCCAGATTAAAAAAAAAAATGATGAGTTAAAAAACTGTGACCAACGTATAGTCTAGTCAGGACAACTTCTTTCTGATCCTTATGGAAGCAAGACAAACAGAGCTTGTCTTCATGTTGCTCACTCCAAGTCGACTGCCAACTAGTATGGAGTCAAGCCTTGAATACAGGACCACAGTCTATCTGTGGAACAGGAAATGCAGTGATAGTGCCAGAGCAGACAGATTTAGTTGCAGTATGCAAGTCCATTCCTGCAAATACCAATATGGTCCAGAAAAACTGGACAGAAGTGGATGTTAAAGAGAAGTGGGCCAGGTAGTTTTGAATATCAGTGAGAACATGGTTAGAACTAATGTGAAGCGATTCTAGGAACAGTAGAGAACTAAGCTTCTATGTGATCCAGGGCAAGAGAAATGGTATAGAGTTCAGCAGTAAAGATAGAAACTGTAGAGGGAATTCTGTGCCCAACTACTGAACCACAACAAATCATGGCAGAGCTCACAGAGTCACCTGATTTTGAACCATCCATATAAATAGGAATAGAAGAATGATTTGTAAGATGTTCAGCAAATAACAGACAGTACTTACAATAAGGAGCATCTGCTTTTCTCAGATGACTTAATGAAGGTCACATTTGGGGATTTAGCGATGCTCCAGATATCAGCTACTCCCTGGCCATTAGAGAGCAAGATTAAGAGGTGGACAGAATTATAACGCCCACTGATCTTTTGAATCATGTCCCATTTGACTTTGGAACTGGTGGTAGAAGATATGCTGGTTGAGAATTAAATCAAAGATTCCTTCTGGCTTTGATGTCTTACCTGCCACGCATGTGCAAGGGCCTGCTGGAGAGCAATGCGGTTCAAGATTGTGAGATACCTATAAAAGGTATCTAAGGCTCATCATGGAAAATGTGTCAAGGTTTTAGGAATAAACTGAGTAGTTGCCTGTATAATACAGTCATTTATCAATGACTCACATATGAAGACAGATTAAGTTCCACAAGAACAGTGAAAGAGGGCCAGTTAGCTTGATTCAGGTTCCACCAGAGCATGTCTTTCTAAAAATGACAGGAAAATGATCACTGCCTCATAGGTTACTCTCAACCCTCAATGAAAAGTGGGAAAACAAATCCCTCTCAACAATAATTCCTCATAATGAATTCAAGGTAGCATGGAGAGTAATATCAATGGGTATATTCACAATCACCTTTGAATGCAAGAGGAGTTCAGTGTTTAGGAGTGGAGGTTTCCACCAATATGTCACCAGAGAGAAGCTTTTTGACTGAACTCAAGAGAGACAGCAAGTTCCTCTAGTCCCTTCTGAATAAAAAAGGGAAACATTTGCCCTAAAGGTTTGTCTGAAAGAAAATGTAGTATAAGAAAATGAGATACAGATTTTAAATATGTTGGAGACTGCAGCTCAGAATCTTCAAGACATGGTTGTTTACCTATAGACTGTTTCTCACTATTTTACTTACATTTTTATTTGGGAGGTCAATAATAAAGAAAAAATATTTTGGTGGCCACTGACCCCACCCACCATGGAGCCCTACGAGGGGATGCACTACAGTGCCAAAACAGGACACTACAGCAACACCAGGGTTTTGTGAGCACTATACCTAAACACTCATGTAGACCAGCTGATTGAACTTAAGGGGCCACCCCAAGGCTGCCTGTCTACAGGAATTCAAGACCAAAGTGGTGAGTTAAGGTTGGACCCCTCAATCACCAGGATCTGCTCCTCCCCTTCATGGATTGTTACCTATGGCAAGCAGAAAAGGTGACCTCAAAGAACAGAACTTTCTTTGAGAGGTCCCCTCACCACGTACAGAATCCACACTGAGGAGCAGAAAATAAGAGAAGCACAACCAAGAATGAGAGAAAATGGTTGGATTGGAATCTGAACCATATAAAAATATACTTTCAATTCCTATGAAGAGAGGCTGTGGATAAATTATCAATGAATGAAATGTGGAAAAAAGCAAAAATGGATGTACTGCAAAGGTGTAGGGTGGCTAGGGCACGATGGGCCATATGAAATTGATCAACTCCTGTCTAAATCTTGGCAGTATTGGAAACATAACTTCCAGTCTGTGGTAAGAGGAGGGTCCACACTGTCATCCCCTCAAGTCCAACAGAATAGAAATATTTGCTATGCAAACCAATCTGTGAAACTGGCACATGTGCACAAGCACAATTAACCACATCTGACATCTAAATGATGATAATAACAGGCAACATACGTATGAGGACTTGCATTGACTGGGCCTGTTCAGAATTCAAAACTAGACACCAGGATACCATATCCATGATAAGAGATCCCAATCAAAAGTGTTGAAAGTATTGGAGTGAGCACATTACTAACTTCTGTTACAACCACATAGAAGTGAATTATCCATATAAATGACACATAACCTCATCCTCCAGATGGTCGTAGAAGCCAGGTGTAACATTAACCCTCAGAGCTGATTGGACAGAGATAATGCACAGAAATGGAAAACCATGATCATCTACACCAGTAGTAGATCACATCCCACTCTTATTGAATGTAGTTGTATATTAAATTATTTGTGTTTAACCATTGTCTACCATCCCAGCAGCTTGCAACTGAAAAGTGGTAAGAACTCCCATGTTGCACTTGAAGAATGAGGGAGAATAAAATGCAGTGTGAAGTCTGGAGATAGTGCAAATCATCATGAAAACCTTATTTTTAAAAGCAGATTTCACCTGAGGGATGGGTAGCTAACCCCTTCTGCTTTATTGATGTAAGTACATAGTTGGTTTTGTCCAATACAGGCATATTTATGAAGCAACTACATTATAAGGGAAAAAAACTACAAATGATCTTGCAGAACACCCCAACTCAACAGTTTGGATAATTAGCCATGAGAATACAGTATTCTGGTTGCACAGTACAAACTTGTGATGCATTAAGTATACCCAAACAGGCAACATTTGTCAAAGTGTGGGATCCTAACAGTAATAATAATAGTAAAAAAAGGAATGTACAAAAAGACAACTTACCTAGTCAGTGTCATTGAATTTTGAAGGATGGTGACAGGTGGAAGACAGGATTTCAATGAGGAAGAAGCAACCACCCAATGCAAATAGAGAAAGATCAAAATAGGAGTAGTAGTCCACATACTTGCTTGAAGAATTTTCTCAACTCTACAATGGAATGAGATGTCAGACTAAAGGTAAGGTGTCTGATTTGATGTGACAACACCTGGAACACTTTTCGAAAAATGCAACGAATAAGTCAGTCAAAGCAAAAATCAACCCCAATGGGTAAGTGTTGAAGGAAAAAGGTCACAAACAGGGGAATGTTTCCATGGAATGAAAAGACAAGAATAAAAACCACAGAAGGAAGCTGTGCAGGAAATGTAAAAAGGAAGATGATGTATGGCACATAAAAGCCTACCAGGATCAGACCAGATAATGAATAATGAATAGGAAATTCACAATATGCAGACGACATCACTATCTTGGGCACCTCCAGAAACCCAGTGATAGCCATGTCTCGCATACAAGAATCACTAAATAACGTCTCAACATGGAGCAACAAGTGGAGAGTCATGTTAAATCCAACGAAAATACAAGCAATCACCTTCTATAGGAAATTAAAGCAAAGAAAAAATCTAGAAAAAATCAAACTATCACTTGGAAACACAACCATTAACATGAGCAAAAACATCACATTCCTTGGCATCACTTTCGACACAAAACTAACATGAAAAAAACATATAAACAATATACACTCATCAATCAGAAAAAGGATTTCACATCTAATTTACTAATAGAGTAAGGATGTCAAGTAACATACAATATGTCAAACAACACACTCCAGAAAATCCAAGTTCAACAGAACAGAATATTAAAATCTGCATTCAGCCTACCATCATTCACGCCAACAAATTATATACATCAAATTAGCAATTTACCAACACTAACAGATAGAGTAACAGAAATATCACTCAAACATTATCTAAAAGCAGAAAATAGAAACAAACTAACAGCATCACTACACAAATTATCCAGTGCACCAACAAAATACATTTCACCTTAAAACATATTTAAAAAATCACAATTTACTCAACAAAAATCTAAATAATTAAACCCATGTCAATAATATACATTCCTTTTTTCAGATACCAGGCACACGACAGGCAAAACTTTCGGCGCCTGTCCTGTGAAAGTGGGTTTTCTCGGGGCACTCCCATTTCCCCCCCACAGCAAAAACTTAGGCATTGGATTTCTAGATCTCAGCCCAGGCAACTTTATTGCCAGACCCTGAATCGCACCGTTTGACCTGAATTGTATTTAAGTTCACATTTGCTTGACTTCTTCCTTTCGGGACAGGTCCCGGCCATTCTTTCCGGTGCTGCCTTTGCCTCCACCCAAGACAACATTTAGAGAGACATCCTCCACCCAAAGAGTTAAAAATAATAATAATAAATAAAATAATAATAATAAAAACACTTATTCCTAATAACAATTCACGAAAGGGGACAAAGAGGAACCACAATGTTCCTGAACACCCCAGTTGGAGAGAGAACTCTTCTGATTTCTCTCTCTCTAAACTAAACCCCTGCCACGTTAGTTTGAGTTTTTTTACCACGAATAAAGATGGAAAATTGAAGATAGCAAAATCAGAGAAAAGGAAAAATTATCTTCACAAGTTGCTGAATTCTTGAAAAGGAAAACTGGTCCAGATAAATAAAAACACATGTAGGAGATATCAATAGTAAATATATGAGACTGACTGTGCCCATAATCTAAAAAAAGTAGGAAACAAATCTTAAGGGATAAGGGAAACAAAGAACTGAAGGACAAAGGTGTCAAGAGAGGTAGTGTAAGGGAGTGAAAAACTATATGAAATCCTAATTCAGAAGGTCTACTTGACTAAAAGTTCTGTGAATCAGGAAAGAGTGTAACAATATGGAGAGAATAGGTAGAAAATATAAGATGGTATTAGGAAAAACAGAAAGGGGGTGATAAGACTGTTCAATATTCAGCTATAGATAAAACTGAAAACCTGTGATCAGATAGCCAATCAAGGAAATCAGTAATAAGAAAAACAGTGGGTCGAGAAGGAGAAAAATCTTGGCACAATGATTAATGGCAGAAGATGTTTCATTTATGTTGATAAAGCATCAATAAGGAAGTAACTTGCTAAAACAATATAGAATGCCTCACCAAAGACCTGCTAAATGCCAAACATGAAGTTGGAAATAGAAAGGGTAGGATAAAATACCAGTGACCAATACTGACATATAATGGATACATGAGAGGGAATGGAAATGGAAAGGCAGTACAAAGTTAAAGAAGTTGAAGAAACCAATGTTGGTGTTGTGCTACCCAGTAAAGAGAAATCACACAAATTTAACACACAGTGGTATAGATGATCAAAATCACCCTTAGAAGATGGACAGGAGAATAAAGGAACTGGTCTGCCCAATCCTAGATGAATACATCAATAATTAGGGAACTGGAGACCAAAAAAAAAGTTAACTTGGCACTGACAAAGTTGGCAAATGCATCCAGATCAGGCACACTCCACTGTAAGCATAGCTACTTGAAAATATGAAAACAAATGGACCATTCTATCATATAAATTTTTCCTGTAGGTAGACAATCAGCACTAGGTGAAAAGCACCTCCCCAAAAAAGACACATCAAGGAATGTATCCCAAAGCATGTGAGCCCCAGAATGTAGATCCAAAGTTTGACTGCAAAGGGAAAAAGAACAGATTCCATCTTGATGACTGATATAACTGTTGAAAAATATCATGACAAATTGATCACTAACCAGACAAAGAAAGTAATTTAAAGCCAATCATACTACCAGAATTGTTAAGATGTTGATAATGGTAAGGCTGTTTAGTTCTTAGATTGTAGTCCAAAAAACCCCTTGCTGATTGAGACACATTCCCCAACCATGTAGAGTAGCATTAGTGAAAAAATGCAAATCTGGAGGGTGGGGGGAGCAATACACCTAATTTTGTGTGAGCCTTTTTCAACCACCAATGCAGATCATCAATGATGGAAACAGAAGAAACCAAGGATCCAAAGCAAGATTCCACTGGTCATGCAGAGCTCACTGAAGAGACTGCATATGTGCCTGATTCAAAGGGATAAGAGCTTCTATAGAAGCACATATCCCAAAAGTGTGGAGAAGCAAAAGCTCCATCAATTAAGGTTGTAAAGGTAAATGTAGGGCTCAGTGAAGGTAGGAGTTTGAAAGACCCCCAGGTGGACAAGATTTTGGGTAGGGGATAAGAAAGATTTCTCTAACTTGTTATTTCAACCATTGTGAGCAAGCAACTTCTGAAAAAAGATGTTTTTAATGTAAAGCTTTCATTTCAGAATGAGCTAAGAGAAGCCATTTGTACATACAACCCCTGAGCATATATAAGTTGAACAAAAGACATACAGAGCTGGAATAAGATCAAAAGGCAAAATGGTACATAACCACATGATGGATAAACTAAAGATAGCATCTACACTGAAAAGAAACAGTGCAAACAAAATTTCATTGTACAATAGGGAAGGTCATATGACACCAGTCCTCAATTGTTTAGGGCACCATATACAACCTGGGGAAAAATGGCTGACAGGCTTGATAGCTCACTGTGACAGAAGACACATAACTACCTCTGGCAGATGTTGACTGGTAATAGAATCTCAAAGTCCTACTTACAAGAGCTAGAGAACACAATGAGTGGTAATGAATACCTACAACACGTGGACAAAGTCAAATTATCCTCCACTGGACTAGAATATAAAGGATACCTGTGAGCTTGCGCTGATAATAACAAGGAATAGTGGAATGCCTAATGGAAGAACAAAAGGGTATTGAACACTGAACAGAGGATTGCAAGATTTCAGGTTCAGGAAAATAAGCAACCAATGACAAAACAAATGACTGAAAAATGAAGCCACCCACAGTTCCCAAAGGTAAGTTGATATTAACTGGTTGGTTGATTTAGTGTTTTATGGCACAAAGCAGCTAGGCTATCAGCACCAAACAATTGGTAAAAAGCTAAAAGTAAATTTAGTGAAATTAATAAAAGGAAATTAATATGAAAAAAAAATTAAAAACAAAAAACATTAATGGCATAAAACCAATGTTTACACCTACCCCACAACTTCAAGAAAAGAATGTTCTATAGTGTAACTGTAATAATCATAACTTGCCAGGAAGACTAACAGGCAAGTACAAAAACCACCGTCAGTCATCTGAAGTTGGCCTTTTCAGTTCTGGTTCCAAGTTATTTGACGTTTTGGCCATCTTCAAAAAGAAAAGTGATAAAAATGTTTTAAAAGATGTGAAGCAACAATATAATAATAACTCACCAGGTTTGATAACAGGTAATTCAAACAGCAGTGTTAGTCACCTGAAGTTGACTTTTCCAGTCCTGGTTTCGAGTTATTTAATGTTATGGTCAGTTTATAATTCAAATCAAACTAGATGAACTGTGCTTTTTAAAAAGGAACCACATTAAAAAGGTGTAATGGATAAATTAAAAAAATTAAATGGCATTAAAAAGATTAATGGCCTTTAAAAAACTAAAAACATTTACAAGGTGGACAGTGTCACTATCACCAATAATACTGTCTAACATTATGGACAAACACTGGGACAGAACATGCTTAAAATGGTGCTGTTGTTGAGAGTTGTAACGATGACAAGAAAGTAGAATGTGGCTTATTGTGATCTGAGTGTTACCTAGACTACACACTGGTACATCAGTTCCAGATAAAAGAAAACGATGAGTTATAAAACTTTGCCCAATGTGTAGTCTAGTTAGAACAACTTCCTCTTTCCAATCCTCATGGAAGCAAGAAGACCAAAGTCCAATATAGGGTTTTATTTGGAAAAGCTTGTTTTTGCATTGGTCACTCCATGTAGATTGCCAGCTGGCATGGAACTGAGCCTTAAATACAGGACCACAGTCCATCTATGGAACAGGCACAGCAGTGATAGTGCCACAGCAGACAGATTTAGCTGCAGTGTCTGTGAGCCCATTCCTGCAAATACCAATATGACCCGGCATCCAGAAAAACTGAATAACAGTAGATGTTAAAAAGAAGTTGGCCAGTTAGTTTTGAATATCAGTAATCCATAGTCGAGTTTTGATCAAATAAAAGCACGATATATCTTTAGCATAGAAAGTCGATCTACTCCACAGAGCCCATTTGCAACAGTAAGAGGGAGTTGTTCAGTGATGGCATTAATTTTTATACTGAAAAGTGTGACACTCAGAACACAGTTCTGAGGGACTACAAGTTCCTGTAGAAAAGAACAGAAAAGTGGAGAACCCACTCCCGTCCATTAAAAAAAAATTAATAACAATGGGCAAATGGTCACATAACCTGTATATGTGGAGGTCTTTCAAAATGCTATACCTCGATGTTGTATCATAGGCCTTCTCAATATCATAAAATATTGATACAAGATGTTGTAGTTTGAGAAAGGCTTCTATGACTGATGTTTCAAGTCGAATTAGGTGGTCCATGGTGGAGCACTGTCATCAGTACCCACACTGGGTGGGGGAGAAGAGGTTGTTTGATTTGAGGAATCAAACAAGATGAGAATTAACCATTCTCTCTTAGGTCAAAGCACCTGGATGGTAGTTTGAAGGAATCTTGGGAACCTTCCCAGTCTTGGAGATAAGTAGGACGATAGCCTAACACCAGGAATCAGGAAAAACATTATCCTATCAGGTCCAGTTAAAAACAATCAGACGAATAGCAAAAGAAGCAGGAGACAGATGGCACAGCATGTCAAATAGTGTATATCATCAGGTCCAACCGATGTTCTGCCAGACCAATGAAGGGCCAGTTTCAGTTCCACCAGTGTAAATGGACAATCAGCTCGAAAGGAAAGAGGTGATTGCTCTGCCCGACTCTTGATGGCTAAAAAGATGGAAGAAGAGGAAGAAGTTCTAGATACCCAGCAAAAGCTTTCACCTAAAGTATCAGTGATGCATTGGGTATCAGCTACTTCCTGGCCATCAGAGAGAAAGATAGAGAGGGGAACAAAGTTATATTGCCCACTAACCTTTCAATTCCTGTCTCATATGACTTTGGAACTGGTGGTAGAAGATGTGTTGGTTGTCAATTTAATCCAAGATCCCTTCTGGCTTTGACGTCTTACCCATCAAATATGTAAATGAGCCCATTGGAAAAGGATGCTGTTTGTGAGTGTGGGATATCTATGGAAAGTATCCCAGGCTTGTTTTTAAGGCTTCCGTGCCATGTGGCAGGATTCCATTATGGATAAGAATATAGAGAAAAACGTGTAAAAGTTTTAGGAATATACTGAGTAGCTGCTTGTACAATGCAGTCAGTTACTGCTGCCACATAGTCATCTATTGATGGCAGGATCAAGTTCTGCAAGAGCAGTGAAAGGGGGCCAGTTTATCTGATCCAGCTTCCATGGGGGCACTTGCAGCGAAAGGCATTGACCATGGCCAGTATCTCTGAAAATCATAGGAAAATGGATTACTGTTAACCCTCCATGAAAAATAAGAAAATAATGAAGGGGAGCAACCTGAGAAATCAATAGCAGTAAAGGACTGACTAAGTGCATGGAAATAGGTAAAAGAATCAGTATTGAAAAGAGAAAGGTTGTGATCAAAGATCATACACTCAATGGAGCGACCCCTCCCTATCAATAACAGCACTTTCCCAGAGGGGATGATGTCCATTAAAGTCCCCCAGGATGATAAAGGGAGATGGCAACTATTCAATGAGAGCATCAATGTCTGATTGATCATATGTCTCTCCATGTGACAGGTAGAGAGAACAAACAGTGATGATATGACCCAAGGAAACACGAATGGCTATGGCCTTCAAGGGTGTGTTGAGTGGCAAAGACAGGGTGAACAAATGCTGATCAACCAACAGTGCCACCCATCCATCATACAGCCTGTCATTTCTGTATAAAGTAAACTGTCAAAAGGTGACTGTATCAACATATTTCAGAACTGTTTCCTGTAAGAAAAGACAAACAGAATGGTGGGAAGCAATCAGTGTTTTGATGTCATCCAGATTAGAATGTAAACCTTGACAGTTCTATTGTATCAGGGTGGCCATTTTTATTTATGTGTTGGCAAATTTGGTGAAGAACCCTTCTGTTTACGACCACTTTTTTTTCCTTGTTGTCCTTATCTGAGGAAGGTCTATTGACCTCCATGGATACTGCCCTGATTTGATTGGGCAGGAGTTTGCTGTCAAAAGGAAATTCCATAGGCTGAGGAGGAGAACGAATGATTGTTTTGCATTTTAGGGAGGGAGAAGAAGATGTATCCAAGGAAATGCATGTACCTGTAACCAAAGGATATGGATTTTGGGGTTTGCTGGAATGTATGTTAGGGACAGATATGGATGTTGAAGTTGATTCATCAACTTTTTTTAACCATGGAGGTAAAATGACTTTTCATTTGTTTGGAGAATAATTCTTCAGGAGGCACAGAATTCTGTCTGCACTTCCACTGTAGTTGTGGAATGAAGTGCAGCAGCATATATTCAAGACGAGGTGGTGGACAGCAATTTTCTAACCTCAAGATAGGTAATGTTACAAATCATTTTTCAAAGGCTGCACCTCTTTTTCTTCCAACTATTTACCGCAGGAACGAAAGTAGGATGGGTTAGAGCCATTGCAATTGATGCAATGAGGTTCCGTTTCACACTAATCGGCATCATGGCCCTTGTCAGTGCAACAAGCACACATGAAGGAACAATGACATGATGTCTTCAAGTAACTGAACCGTTGACACTGGAAACATCGGAGAGGGTTTGGAATGTATGACTGTATCGTGCAATTAAGATAACCTGCCTTCATGGTGGTACACATGAAATATTGAAAGTTACACACATGAAAAAGAACAACAAGTTTGCACAGAAAACTAAAAAAAACTGAAAACAACTGTGGGTCTCTAAGGCTTAAGACATGAAAACAACCATACAGAGGGCAGCACTATATAAAAACAGATATATGTGTCATAAGAGGTAACGTATCATATCAGAAACAAGTATTCTGAAAAAAAAAATAAACTTGTGGTTTCTTTATTTCAGCTCAATCAATAACAGAAATGATAGACTTAACTATACTTATGAATCAATATTTATATATAAAAGCCAAACATTTGTCAACCATGCTTGATTTCTTTAAATTTCACAAGTTCCACAAGTCAATTCCATGTTTTGTCCTGTAATATTTCCTCTTTTGATTGTTCATTCCTATTGTAGTATAATTTAATAGCTAATGTAGGTGTAAATAGCTCTTAAGTTTCAGAACCTTTTCTGCTACATAAAAACCTTTAAGAGACCAGATCAGGCATTGTGTTGATGATCAAATATTTATTAAAGATTTGATTTTAGGAGAACTATTGCAAAATACAATTGGTGTAATAAGAAAATAACTATGACCAATGAATGTTGGGAAGGCACACTAGGTAACTTGGCATGGCCAGGTAGTTAGGGCATTCAGCTTGTAATCTGAAAGTTGTGGGATCAAAACCTCCTCATGCCAAATATGCTCACTCTATCAGCTATGGGACATTGTGATGTGATGGTCAATTGCACTATATGTTGGTAAAAGAATAGCCAAAAAGTTGGCAGCAGATGGAGACAACTAGCTGCTTTCCCTTTAGTCTTACACTGCTAAATCAGGGATGACTAGTACAGACAGCCCACATGTAGCTTTGTATGAAATTCAAAAACAAGCAAAACATTTTAAGTAAAGGAGATATTGCTTATAATAGGCTTTGGTTTCTTAAAGCCAAAAGGACCTTTATTTTTCTTGTTGTCTAATTCTGAGCAGCAAAGTTGCAAAATCATACTGGCAGACTTTGGTTTCCCATAATTTCCAACAGGCTTTTGTAATAGTATCACATATTAGAACTTGTTTTATCTAATGCTATTAATCAGACATATGTACTTTCTACTAATATTTACACTTAACCCTATGAATAACATTGTAATTTGCCTCAAATTTTGTTGCAGTAATGATAGCAATCGAGGGGTTGTAACTGTGTTTTACCTTCCAAAATCACACAATTTAAGAACACCTGATTCTGGATCAAGAAGTAGGTTTTGTGGTTTAATATCTCGATGACAGATCCCTAAGGAATGGATGTAGGCTAGACTGCGAAACAGCTGATACATGTATAGCTGTAAGAAAGTAAAAAAATACAAATTATGATGTATTCAAATATTAATAAATAAAGCTCAAATTGCAATTATGCACAAAAGATAAAATTTTGATAAATTTGAAAGTTATTACCCTTGCCAGAATTAAGATATCATATGTCTTTCACTAGCTTACATAACAAAAATAAAGAAAAGATTAAAAATAAACTAATATTTGTGTGTGGTTCAACGACTTGGTTTCATGACTACATTACAGGTGAGATATACACATCAACAACTACAGGTATAACATCTACATTAAGAACCATCATTAACATATCACATGCAGGGTATCTACAACAGCAACAAGTTTCACCATTATATTATAGGTAAGACAACAAAAGTAAGAAGTTTCACAACTATACAATATATTACAGGTAAAACACCTAAACCAAAAACATGTTTCACCATTACATTACTAACAGAATATCAACCATAATGGGACCTGTTGCAACAGCTAAGCCAAACTACAAAACAAATTTAAAGCCAGCCTTTTTCATTCATGTACCTATCAAGCTTTCTTTTAATTAAACTCAGAAAACATATGTAAGAAATCCATTCCATAGGCCAACCATTCTATTTGGAAAAAAAAATTTCTCAGTTGAAAATGGCTTCTACCTTGCCTAAGTTTATATGTGTCACCCAGTTCTATAACACTCACTATTCAGTATGAAAAATTATGATGCATCAATATTATCAACTGATGTCAAGAAAACCCACTTGTAGAGAAATATATATACAAAAACGGCTCGTTTGGGTTAAGAAAATATTTTACATAGAAAAGCGAACAACGTTTCGACTTTCTTTGGTCATCGTCAGGTTCACGAAGACAGAGGTAACTGACTGGAAGCTGACCACATGTTTGGAAGGGGATGTGTAACTGAGTGTCGGAATGTAGAGAGCAGTGTTCGATGTTTGAATATATAATTATATTTATATCAATATAGGTACAAAGGCGTTCCTTTATAGTGGTTTATTTTGGGTTTAAGTTGTTGTATAAGTAAGGCTTCTTTAATTTTGTGTTTGTTTCTTTATTTAGTATTTGAGTGTTTTCTATGGTTATATTGTGTTTATTTGACTTGCAGTGTTCGAAAATGTGTGAAGGTGACTTTTTATGTTCTTTGAATCTGGTTTCCATTTTTCTACTTGTTTCTCCAATATAGAAGTCGTGGCAGTTATCACATTGTATTTTATAAATAATGTTGGTGTGGTATTTGTCAGTGCAGTTCTTACATAGTATAGACCTCAGTTTTGTGCCTGGTTTTTGAATAAATTTGGTATTACAGTGTTCCCTCGCCACTTCGCGGGCTCAGCTGACCTCCACATATATATAAAATAATAAACATTAAATACCATTAAAATATTAAAAATAAATATAATTAATAGTGTAAAGAAAAAAAACAGGTATATTTTGAGATATAAACATATATTTAAGTTTATAACAGCGTAAAAATGGAAACAGAACCAACTGGAAAGGCTATAGATGTACGCATTGTGCGTCTGCGAAGGCTATGCGAGATATGTAATTTTTAATTTTAAGGCTTAATATCTTAATAATTGTTCTTATTATTTCAGCAATAATGAACAGTATTGTAATGGGAGGGTTAAATAGTTGTACAGGGAGGGTTTTAAAAGTCTAAATGCACATAAATATATACGTAAAAATCGGCGATCCTACTTCGCGGAAAATCTCCTTTCGCGGGGGGTTTTGGAACGCATCTACCATGATACACAAGGGAACACTGTAACTGGAATGTCATATTTTGTTACTAGTTTTTTCCCAATGTTGGTTATTTTTCTGCTGATGTCGGGAATATATGGTATGCAGCAGTATATGGTTTCGTGATTTTTTGATTCGTGGGATATATTTACTTTTGTTGTTTGATTTTGCTCTCTGTCTAGGTGAGTGCACATAATGTGTTCTACGGTTTGTGGAGGAAACTTGTTGATGTTGATGAAGTATTGTTTCATTTTGTCTAATTCATCATTAATTTTATTTTATCTGGTGAACAGAGTTTTATGGCTGTGTTTATTTGGTTTCTTAGTATGTTGAGTTTTTGTTTTGTTTCATGTGCTGAGTCCCGAGGAATGTATAGTCCAGTGTGGGTGATTTTTCGGTGGATTTCTGTTCTGAATTGTGTGTCGGTTCTTGTAATTTTGAGGTTAAGAAATGATATTTGATTGCTTTCTTCCTGTTTACATGTGAAGTTAATGTTGGGAAGCATAGAGTTACTGTGATTGAAAAAGTTAAGTATGTGTTCTGTAGATTTGAATCCTGCAACCGTGTCATCTACATATCCGAACCAGTATGGTGGTGTATGTAATACTGGATAAATATATATATATAAATATTATCAATTCCTTTTATAATTTCAAACACTTCAATCAGATCCCCTCTAACTATTTTAAACACAACAATCAGATTCCCTTTAACTATTTTATTCAAGAGAAAACAATTTTAAGGATCTAAATCTCTCCTCATATGACAACCCCAGGTACCATTTTAGTAATCCTCCTCTACCCATTTCCAACAATTCAACATCTTTCCTTAGAAAATAAGCTCAAAACCAAACACAATATTCCAAATATGGTCTGACCAGTTACCTATACAAAGAAATTATAACATCTTTAATACTTGTATTTAATATTTCTGTAGATACAACTTAAGAATCCTGTTTGCCCTACCACTAGCAATAGCACACTGCTTAGATAGCTTAAGAGATGGATCACCATCTCACCAAGATCCTTTCCTTTCAGCAGTTTGACTTACTCCATCTATATAAATCCTCTGCTTCTGTCCTTCAAGCCACTCTTCTATCCAATTATTTAATATATACCTTACCACTACACAGATAACTCTCATTACAAGCCTTTCGTGTTGAACTTTGTCAAATGCTTTTGAAAAATTCAGATTTACCAAATCTACATCAGATGCAAGCCTTCTTGTGCCATTCATCAAGGGTCCTATTCCCATCCTAATATTCTGTTTACCCCTAATATACTTCAAATAATCATTAATATTAATTCTTATATTTTCAACCAAATTTTTCACACATCTTTTTGTATGTCCTAACTTCCTGTTTGACCAACTGTGCAGATCTTCTGTAATTCCAGTCAATTTAAACATCTTAAATTTGTAATACCTTCTATAATTTTATCTCTTATACCTTCGTGAGCCAAATTGGTTTTTTACTTGCAGCTTCTCTTCTTTTTGTAGGGAATATACTTGTTTTGAATATTTTCCACATTTGCTCAGTGTCTCCAAATAACTCAGCTGCTCAATCACAACAAATAATTCTTGTTACATCCTTTCAAAATTTACTTTTATGAAATATGGAATGAAAATATTATTATTCCTGATTTCAATATGCAGCAAAACATCAAACTTAATATTGTAATGATCTCTTGCACCTAGGTGTTCCCTAGTTTCCACCATCTCAACTATTTTTATATCAGAAGTCAACAATAAACCGAAAACAGCATTATTTCTGGTAGGTTTCTTGACCAATTGGTGAAGAAATCCATCTTATCACTTTTCAGAAACATGTTTCCCTCATGGTTTGGCTCTAGAATTTCCCAATCAATATGTATGAAATTAAGATCACTCAAAATTATGACTTCATCAACAACTGAAATCTAAATTTCACTGTAAAATTTCTTACTAATTTCATCAGTTTAATCTGGTGGTCTACAACAAATTTCTGATAATAGCTTTTTCACCTTATATCCACAAACAGAAATCCAAATGGATTCAGTCTCTGATATTATTCTTAATATTCTCAGCTTCAACAGGATGTAATTCACACTTTACATACAGAGCCACTCCTCCCCTTTTATTACTTCTCTGTTCATTTAAATAGCATAATCATGTATTTAAAAGAAGTTTCTGTCATTAAAGTCATCTACATTTAACCATATTTCAGTTATTTTCATTATGTTAAAATATGCCATTTCTACCAATGCTCTAAAATCATCTATTTTATTTCTTATATTTCTAGCATTATAATAGTAACAATTAAGCCTATTCTTATAACTACATTTATTTGTTTTCTTTTACACATAAATTTTGTTTCATTCAGTTTACCTTTGTCATAACTATCTAGTCCTACTTTAAAACTTCTCTTACAGCTGATTTTATAGCCCTTGCAAACATGTCAGACCCTTTCCTTTAACTTTAACCATCCATTCCAAAAAGTTCCTTCCTCCCACTGAACTGATCCTACAACTCCAACTAGCTAAGCTGCTCATCTTTACATATTAATTTCAGCATAGCATTTAGTCCCAGTGAACTACTTAAAATTTTATCTCCACAATTAATTTCTAGCAGTATCCTTGACACAATTTATACCCTTTATATTTAAATAATTTTATCAACCACTATACTATTTAATTAGCTCATATGATTCACTTTACCCTATGTTGTTAGCCCTTACATGTCTAACAGACATTGCATTATTGCCAGTCCCCTTAATTGCATCTCTTGTTCTGTCAGTTATGTCTTCCACCTGTGTCCCAGAATAGCATAACACTGGGGAACACTTTTTCAGTAACTCTGAGTTGCATTGGATATTTTAGCTAATTCTGAAGGAGTTTTAGGCACTGATTTCAAATATGAAATTAGTTTTTCTCTACAAGCTCCAGTTTGTATGCAATTTGAGGTTAATGAAATTGTACAAATGTGAACTTGCGTAAACCATGTATAAGCATTTTCACATCCATATATATAGATAGCTTCTAATATTTTGATCATTCTTCTTTTGTTTCAAATCAAACATGGCTTCCAAAAATGGATATCATTGCAGAAACAAGCCTGATGCCTTCTGCTACATATGTGGATGCTACACACTCAATCGTCAGAGATGTAACATATCCTCGTTCGTCAAGCATGCCTACAAGGCATATTTTGAAGTTCATCTTGGTGATCAAGACAAGCAATGGGCTCCTCATGTTGTGTGCCACAATTGTGAGGAAATACTTCGAGACTGGACCAAAGGAAACGCAATGATCTGCCTTTTGGTGTTCCAATGATTTGGCACGAACCCACCAACCATGTAACTGACTGTTATTTCTGCATGGTAAACACAACGGGTGTTGGGAAAAAGACCCGACATAAGATTATGTATCTGAACATTCCCTCAGCTATTCGGCCTGCTCCGCACTCTGAAGAAGTTCCTGTTCCAGTTTTCAAAGGCTTGCCTTCATTGGACGATAAAGACATTGTACATGATACAAGCGAACAACAGTTGTGACAGTGAATTGTCAAAAAAGTGTACACAATCGGAGAACTGTTCTTCAGACACTGAACCTTTCCCCGTCCCCAAGCCTCTTCCCCAGGCTGAACTGAATGATTTAGTGCAGGATTTAGGTCTTTCAAAGAAAGCAGCAGAGCTTTAAAAAATAAATAAAAATGTCAAATTGCATAAAATCTGTAGCTTGCAGACAAAAACCGACTTCAGATTTGAAATCAACACACTGAAATTGACTATAGAAAGGTCTTTTTTTTAATGCAACAAAATGAGTGTTCCCCAGTGTAATCTATTTTCTCTCTGTTTACCCTACAGATTATTCGATACATGTGTTGTGTCAGAGAACCACCTATAACAATAACATCTTTAAATTTATTCATATCATTGTCCATTCCTTTTGCTTTCTTCCCCTCCAATAGTTCCTCATACACGTAAGCGAAAAACTGAAATTTGTTGGTCAATAGAATAAGGTCTTTAGAATTAATAAGTTCACTATTTTTCATCTTAATACAACCTTTAACTTCCTGAATGTCACTGTTAATCTTAGCTGATACACCCCTTGCATTTAAAAGCTTAAGCTTCTCTTGAAATCCTGCTGTCATTTCCCACTATTTATATTTCTTTTTATCTATTTTCTCAATTTTAGTTAAGATAGCCTCCAAATTGCAAAATGTACATATAAATTGAACATTCTCACTACTAGCTTCCTCGTAGGTGCATATTTGTCTAGGTTTCCCACATAAAAACCATTTGTTATACCTATTGCACCCAACAAACTGAGAATGCTTAACCCTAAAATTATTCTTAATCACTGTATTATTTGTAAATTAAAATAAACATTAAATAATATGATTATATACCAGTAGCTTGGTGTTAACACTGTTAAGTCTAAGTTTGAGAATTAAGTAGTTTTTAGACTCTATTTATTAAATAAAACAAATGTATTTATCTTACAATCTCACTGCAAGTTGAGCAACTAAACCTAAAGACCATAATGTAAAAAAAAGTCCAGCATAATGTTACACTACTAAAATCTGAATTAAAAGCTTATACCCAGTATTTTATATTACAGGGAGAACATACTATTATACTGCAGGTAGAACAGCAACACCAAGAATAAGTTTCACCACAATACTGAAGGTAGGATAACATATCCAGAACAGTTATAGCGATATGAAGGTAGGATAACATATCCAGAACAGTTATAGCGATAATGACTGGTAGCAATGGTTGGTTAACAGTGATTCAAGTGAGGAAGAATTATTTGTTTCAAGAAATTTATTTTGCAATTCTTGAAATTTATAATAAATAAAACAATAAAGTATATTTACTGCAAGATTTGCTATACTTTTAACATTCAGACTAGGTTCATTACCTTTATCGTGTCTATAGCAAAACCTAAAGGTAAAAACAGGAAATAAGTGCCACTCACTAAGTCCTGGTTAGTGTACCTTATAACTTTCCTGGAAAAGTTATAAACTAAGGTAAGAATCATTAAACACTTTCACAATTATTCAAAAGTATACAGAATATGTTAGTGAATAAATCACACATTTAAAATGTGAGGTGCAGTTGAAAAATAAAACCAAACAAATTAACCAAATAAAACAGAAGAGGAAAGAAATATTTTAAACATTATGCTGTCAGTTTAGTATCAAAGATGATACTGAGAGCAAGGTTGTTTAAGAACACACCATAATTCATTTGCTACTGATTACTTTAAAATATATAACAAAGGAAGATCACCAAAGTTTTCTTTCTTTCCAAGGATATGCATCACTTCCTAACTCAGTGCAACTTTTAAAGTTTTCTTTCTTTACACAGATACACATCACTTATTACCTTTGGTACAAATTTTGTTATGTTATTTAACATTTAGTCTGCACAGATGTTAATGTAAAACAAATTTTAATGTAGTTATTCTCACTGTTAAATACCTTTATAAAGTAATTCACACGGTATTGATAAATAACTTTTCTTTTATTGGTACAAAGCTACAAGATATAGTTATACAAAACTTCATAGTATAGTTAAACAAACCCACATTATTTTGTTCCACAAAATTACATGGTACATGGCAAAGCCACCTGGTTTGCTCATACAGAACTGTGTTGTTTTAATGCACAAAGCCACATGGCATAGTTATCCATAACTACAATATACTTACAAAAGCCACACAGTACAGTTGCACAAATGGATATTGTATGTTTGCACAACACTACATCATATAGTTAAAAGTCACATGGTACACTTACAAAAAGTCACAAGGGAGTTACAAAAGAGTCATGTGGTATAATAGCATAAAGTCACTTGGTGCACTAGTCATTCTCTGTAGCAAAAAAACATGAAAGAAAATGTTTCTTACTAGCATAACAAGTGAAGGTAGAATGTATGTTTACAAATACACATGCATTTTTCCCAGTTAGTATGCTAGCAAGATGTGAAAAATGTGTGTATATTACACACACACACCAGACACGTGCTACATCACCCAAGTCGATTTTGTGTCTATAAACATGTTAACTGCACCTTACATAACAGTTTATCTACAAATATATCAGCTACATCATTTATCATACCACTGTGTAAACAAATACGTCTGATACACTTTAAGTCATGTGATTTTTTTTTTAAACTTTCTTTATTTCCCTCTATATTCATATACTGTACTAAACCCACCTTGATAAAAGATACAGGAATAGTCTGCCTAGATTTGCTATAATGTCTTGCTACTCGATACACTGTCTCAGGAATAAATTCCAAAACCAAATTGAGGTAAAGTTCATCCTTCTAAAATATATAATTGAAAATAATCATATGTTAACACATAGAGAAATATAGTAATGTAGACACTATACAGAAAGGTTTGACAGTCATTCCCATAAATGTCCTAGCTTAGAAAACACATTAACAACTACATGAAAATCATATTTTTTCATAAGCATAATGGGCAAATATATTAAATAAGCGTAAGTTTTTCAATAAACAAGCCATGTTTGTTATATAAAGGATTATTCTGTAGTATAGTGAGTTGGGATTTTAATATTACCTTAATGTCAAAATATACCAACAATGGTTTGTTTATTTTGATATTAAACTAATAATAAAATAACAAATTACAATAAAACATATCTCACTCGTAACAGAACCATACAGGGATCTTTACACATGCGTGACTCAAGAAACGTGAATCGCTATACTGATTACTTACATTAGCAGCTCACTTACTGACTGACTTCAAGACTGACTTAAGGAAGCTTACCCTCTCACCATTGGAGTAGAAGAAGTACTTCAGTTTTACAATGTTACAGTGGTCCAGCCTTCTCATTATTTGCAGTTCTCGATTCTGTAAAGAATCAAACAAGCTTCAACCAAGTAATATCTATTTCTGTATTACAGGCTTCATGTTCATGCACTTTGTATTACAAGAGATTTGAAATGTAACAAAAACATATTATTGAAAGAACCCCCTCATCATTAACACCCTGACTCAAATGACTTCACAGTTAAATTAAAACACACAGTTAAGATATATAGTTTCCTGACTTTGCATCTGTTACTTTTTTTTGTACCATGTCTCAGACGCCTTTCAACTTCTGAAGTAGAATTAGCCCTAATAATTAAACTTCAAATGTTTAACCCATTCACTGTAGCTGAAATGCACATTTCCCAATGCAATGCAAAATATATGTCCCAGCTACAATGAGAAGGAGAAGACAAAAACATCAATCATGGCTGTCATTTACTTGAGCAAGTAGAAAGGAAACACAATACCTTAAATCTTTTATCTTGTAAAACCTTCTTGATTGCAACCATTTCTCCAGTATCTACAAGTTGAGCTTGATAGACTACTCCAAAAGATCCATTTCCAATGACTTTGGTGTCTGTATAAGCTACTTCTTGTGGTCTATCAGGTCCTTGGCCTGGGGTTGCCAAAACAGTGGTCACCTTTCCTCCATCTTTACCTATAAAAGATGCAAATTTTTACAAGGTACTTATATAAAATATTTCATTAAAGTTATTAATCAGTAGTATAAAATCACATCAAAAAAGATAAGAAACCATTATTTAATGATTAATAGAAATTGTAGAATTCAACTAAAACAAATTTGTCTGTACCTCCAAGATGCACCTACTCTTTACTTATTTCATCAGTCTCAATTTAATTCTTTAATCTCCAAACTTTTATGAAAACTAAGCAGAAAAATGAATTGTGGTTATGAACAAAAATGTGTACACTTTTAAAGAGACTTAAATAGCACTCTTGAACATTTTCTTTGTATTTTAGGTCAGGAAATAGAAAACATAGAGTGGACATTCTGATACAAATTTTCAACTCTTTTGACTGTACAAAGGATAAAAGATTCTTGGTTGTGTGCATGTGTTTTTTAGAAAGCAAAGCCACACCACATTATCTGTTGTACTTGGTTGTAATAATGTTTATTTTTCTTTCTTTTAAAGCCAAGTAGACAATATATTTATGTTAAAATACTCAAAGAATATTTTTTATTTACCATTTATTCCCACCTTAAGGCTTTTAAACACTGGTAATAGTAGGCCTATTTTATAGTCTAATTTAAGCATTAAGTCTAATATCAAAATGTAACATAAGGTTTAAACACTGTTGGTAAATTTTGTTTTGCAATTGGCTGCAACTCAATATCATAAAATTATGGAATTAAAATATTTTGCTGTTACATCACCAAAGTTATAAATAGTTGGCCTAAGAACAATCAGGTGAAAATTATGTTGCTAGGTAATGACAGCATTACTGACAGTGTGATGAAAAGAATAAACCTTTTACAGCTAGTTTTATATAAATACAAATGCTGTAACTTTAAAAAGAAATAAGTTATTTCTCTAATTCAATTGGACAAACTATTTTAAAAGATACTCACAGATCCAAGCATATCTTTATAAACAGATGTAGGACAGGAATACTTACATTATTAAGTGTTATTGGTATATCTTTTGAAAGACTTAGTGTAGAAATGCATCATCCTAGTCTTTTAGCCTATCTCTACAAAGAAGCAACACAGGAATAGTAGGTGTGTCAAACAAGCCCTAACAGCATGCACTTAAACAGGCATATCACAGAAATGTTCTCAGGGTGAACTTGGTTATAGCTGACTTTAAACACAGAGAATAACTCAACAATAAATTAAAATGAAAAAAAATAATAAAGCATACACAAAATCTCATTCTCTTGGTGTTTATTATACAAGTTTTTAATATTATTCTGCCATTACTGAAAGCTGTACCCGTCTTGAAGAACGAATAATTTCTAAAAATACGGTTAAAACTGCACAATTAAAATAATGCACAAATGTCTATTAAATAACGTACACCATTACATGTTAACATACAAGTTGAAAAGGTGAAAGTTTTCATTTAAAATTTAAATACATCATGTTGTTTGTGTCACATTTCGACAAGTTCCTCAAAGTACCATCTGCACGATCAATAAAAATTATAGCAAACACGGCAGAAACACGTGCCTAAGATATGGTACGAATCACGTATATCGCTTAACCTAACTATCGTTTATTTTCTAAGACCCACCTACTCACAAACAATATAAACTTTAAAACACCTATTTGTGACAGAACAAATTTATGTACAACGTTTTGTCACCAATAATTAGACATGATCACCTACAACATTTAAGGTATGAAGCTTCTTACTAATACTAAAATGTCCCAGTCATTCCAACAACGTTGTTATCAGAGACGCCGCTAGGTGCTTATTCGAGGATCAAACATACACAGAGGAATTTTCGGTGTTTCAGAATGTATCAATCGGAGATTTTTGTTCTAACTTTTCAAGCCCACCTAAGAATTCGTAACACTAGCAAACAGAATCAGTGCTCGTATACCATATGTTAACACACAGAAACGCCTCTGGTTGTTAAAGACATTTTCTCAACATACACACAGCATATTGTACTCTTCTCAAACAATATTTGCTACATTTGAAGTTTATATACATGTGTATAGAGCAGATTAATTAGTTTTATATGTTGCAGTTCTATTAAAACTAAAGCTATATTTTAATGTTCTCGTGGCTGTTAACTTGTTAACTTTCAGGCACTGTTGTTTACTAATTTAAGGCGACCATATTACCATATAACAGTTTTAGTAGATCAGAATATAAACATGTTCTAGAAATAAATAAAGTACAAATACCAGTTCAAGATATCCATTCAAGATGCGGTCTTCAACAGGATCGGGAAAACTGCTATATTCTACTTAACGGAACCTTCTTTTATATTTAGCTTTATTCGCTGGTTTCTTTTTAATTTACCATAGAAGTTGTCTGTTTTGACAAATCTGCCCGTTAATAAGACAGTGTTGAAATGATGCTACAATTGTTTTGTTGTTGGTAAAGAGCAACACCATGGCTTTTATACACCACATAAAGAAATAAAGTATTAGAAGTTCTATTTATTGCTCCAAGATTAGATATAAAATTGTGGTTATAGTAACAATGCAATGATTATGTGAAAATAATTAATTTAATACTTACATTTAAAGATGAAAAAAATCCTAAAAAGCATGGACGAAAACATAACCTGAACATCGAAGAAAAGTAGTTAAACTCGTTTAGTGTGTTCACCAAATACGAACACCTGAATTGTTTTATCTGCACACTCCTCTTTAATTAATCTAAATTATTTAATACCGTACCACTACAAAACAGTCACGCGTTTTCAGAAACTTTCTAACGTATTCTTAAACAAAATTATAACTTTAATACCTCTTTAACATTTATATAAACTTAAACATCCTCAAGTCTTATCAACGTACAAGATATAACCACCTCGTTTGAAGACGAAGAAGCCGCGACTGAAAATTATGTGACGCGCTCGGCGGGTTATTTTTAGTGTGCGAACGGATTGCCCTTTAGTAAGATACCAAAAAAACAATGCCGGTGTCCTTCAAGTGCGAGCTAACCTTATGAATAAGATAGCCAAACCAGTTACATATATTCTGGCCTAGTTGTAAGAGTCTAAAAATGATGGAAGTGTGGGTATTTAAAGGCAACTCTGAAAATAACAAGTGTTGCCAAACGTGGTGACGTAAATACTGAAGTGCATATAGCAATCCTAGGCCTAACGTTGGGGCATGACATAAACAACGTAGTACTTTAGACAATGTTTATTAAAAACAAAAACAAGTCTCACTGGACAAAAAGTATGGAAAAATGTATTATATAATGTGCAACACAAAAAACAAAACTCCAAACAAACACCCAATGTTCCTTTTGACTAAGGTTAATATAAAATACTATTCAAGTCAGGGTGGTTTCCATTCGCCGAAAAATAAATGTTTGTTACAATCTCTGTACTCTACACATGATACTCCCAAACTGCTTATCTATGTTAACTAGAATTAAATGTTTGGTTAGCATATTACAAAAACTTATGTTTCAGAATTTCAACTCCCACCTAATGAATGAATCTGAAATATTGTTTGTATTTGGAAAGTAGTTAAGTGTTGCACAAAACCACCTTTATCATAAAAGACTGGTTAGCATTATACAGAACTAGCTTTACCATACGAGGCTGTGGTTTGAGCAATTAGTTTGATAATAAAATAAATTGTGATTAAAGCATTATACAAACCCAGCTTTACCTCATGAGAAACTGTGGTCAGATTATTGCACAAAACTAGTTTACTATGTGGGGTTATGATTACAGTGTTGCACAACCTTACTACAGCTCACCTCTCTACCAACTGAGCTATTGTTGGATATGTGTTCACAAAACTAGTTTACCATGGAAGACTGTTGTTAAGGTTGTTGCACAAAGTGAATTTTACCATGAGAGAGTACCTAGAAATATCCTCATGTTTTCCATACAAAAAGCAGATAAACTCTTGTATTTTTTATGAAACTACACAAGTTTGGTATATAATTTATCTTAAATACTTTAAAATAATAAGATTTTTTATAAGTAATGTAGTGTCTTGGTTCTTTCCTCCTGATGTTCATGTTTCTCTTTCGTTATCCACAAAATATCAAGAACATTTTGAAACATGCATTTCTTTGATCAAGTTAGTCTTCATGACATTTCAAAAACTTTTTTCATAATGAAAACATTCAATGAATTGAAAAGACTTTGGCATCCAAGAAGTCAAGACATTAATAAAATAATGCTAAGCTCAAAATAACTTATTACAAATAAAAGGTGCAGTATGGCATTATTCAGACTGTGGATAAGCCAAGGGAAGTAGCAAGTCATTGATAGCAAAGGGGGAAACAGATAGACCCAAAAGTTTGTTTTATGTATAATGTCCTGTGAAGTATAGAAATAAAAAATAAGAACTACTAGCATGTTACCTGTAGCACAAAGGTAGCAAAAATAACTTTATTGTACCAAATGGAGTTTAAATTTAGAAAGCCCATTACCATGTTCAACATACAATAAAGATAAAGAAAAACTATAGTTATCTCAAGACTAGAAATACATGAATAAAACCCACTAGCTTGTTGAGTATAGTACAAAAGTTAAACAAAAAACTGCAGCAATCATCTAAAACTTAGATGCAAATAGACTAAACTACTAACATGTTCAATGTAGTACAATTTAATCAGATTTTATCTGCCAGTTCCTTCTACAAAAGTTGGGAACGTTAGAAACAGAAACTATGCAGTGACAGTTCACCAGACTCCCAGCTTATCCTGTTCAACTGCAACATTTTAATCATCCTGTTCTCTAAGCTCCCTTTCCAACTCTTCCTCAGTTTAGTTTTCTTGTCTTTCTACCAAAGGGTTAAACTCTGGTTTTCTGCACCACCTTTCAACTGTTCTGTCAGTTTCAAGTTTCTCCCCTGAAAGGCCTTCACTTGACTCCATGCTAGTTAGTTTCAAAGTTTAATTTGGTGTGTGTACACATGCATACCTAAGAAAAAGACTGGTGCACTGAATGTTTTTCTGACTAATGTGTTTGATCTAATGCAGACTATTGGTTGTGTCACCACTTTAGAAATGAAATTACGTCATCAGTGCAATATAGGCTCTAATACAATAAGTTGTGGAATTCATGATGATACAAATAATGGAATAGAGGTTACAATGTGATGAATATGTATATTCTCTAACATTTTTAAAATAAATTTCCACTCACATTTCCATTCAAAAATTCCAACTGTCTGATAATACAAGTACAAAAACAATTTCACTTCATTTCTCCTGGAAAACTGGACAAGCATTAAACACAATCCTTGAACAAGGATGTCATAATATTTCAAACTCTGAACTTATATTTTAGCTCTGACAAGTTGGAAAGTTCTAAAAAGTGACATTATTTTGTATCCTTGGTCTTAACAACAACAAGAAATTTGTATATCTTTTCAGACCAACTAATGAATATAATTAATTATTACACAGAAAGAAGAAATTTAATTAATAGTTAGTATGTAAATATCTAAAGTGGTATAATTAAAAATAAATATTTTGAAACTAATACTGGAATCAAAAGACTTTCTTCCACTTTCTTTAAAGAAAAGAAAATCATCCTTTTGTTTAAAATTCTCAAACTCTGTAGACCAATATCATTAGTCTTCCATTTAATATTGTAAATTTCAATATACGTTAAAAATGAATTAATATACAGTTTTGAGTAAGATTTATAAGCAGATCATGGAATTAATACAAAACACAGAGCACCTTAAAATTTTGTCATTTTTTTATGGAATAATATATTTGGTTATGTAAATTACTTCCAGATTACATACTGAATATATACTTTTTCTGTTTCAAAAAGTTTATTTAAACACACATTTTATGAAATGAGAGAAAACTCAGCGATTGTGGCACCATCTGTTGAGACTTTTAAAGAACATTAAATTACCTATTTCAAATTTATAAAATATTTGACTAAGTAAATAGCAATGAACATCTGTTACACAACTCCTAAGTAGAAACCATGTCACACCTAGCTTAAGCAACCATTAGCAAGTATCTTCTCATTTGGTATTCCATCCAAGTTAGACTTCATTGATTGTGTTTTCACAGAAAAGTCATTCACACAAAGGTTTTCCTTAAATGAAAGTCAACTGACTTTTCTTTAAAAATCATAAGTTAAGATCTGCAGCTAAAGTAATCAGATGACAATATTGTACAAAAATTATTTCTTAACTAACATTTGAAAGAAAAACAAAAATTGTAAAAAGAATTATAATTATAATCTGGATGTTGGTAAATGTGGAATTTTATCAGTTCTTTTATAAAGTATCATTTTTCTATATAAAGATGAGAAGGTTCAATAAATTCTTTATAATAATCATGAGAAAAAAGATAAAAAATGGTATCTACACTTCAAATAAAAGGACATTTTTTAAAGGGTTTCAACTTCTTTGTACATTTTATTATGTTACACGGAATTATGTTTTCTGTGCCTGTAACAAAACACAATATAAAGAACGAAAACAAAAGGGGAGGGGTGAAATCAGTAAGATACACAGGAAATCTAGCAATAACAACTGAAAGTAATTGTAATAATCAAGAAACTCTAGCAGTAACAACTGAAAGTAATTGTAATAATCAAGAAACTCAGCACTAAGAGCTGGATGTAACTGTAATATTTATGAAACTCTAGTTTAGTTTAACAAGGATACTGTAATTTCATCTCAAATAAATAGTTGTATTCTCTGCATATTGAAACTTAAATTATATTTCTGATCCATGTACACTATTGATAACACCTTAGTATTTCTACAGCTACAAGTAGGGGTGAAAATATATTCTCTATGATCTAACAATCAGTGATGTCAAGAAACCCACTTGTTGAGAATTTTATATGCAAAAACAGCTCGTTTGGGTTCAGAAAATATTTTAAATAGAAGAGCGAACAACGTTTCGACCTTCTTCGGTCATCGTCAGGTCCACAAAGAAAGAGGTAACTGACCTGAAGCTGACCACATGTTTGGAAGCGGTTGTGTAACTGTGAATCTGACGATGACCGAAGAAGGTCGAAACGTTGTTCGCTCTTCTATTTAAAATATTTTCTGAACCCAAATGAGCCGTTGTTGCATATAAAATTCTCTATGGTCTAATTCATGATATTTCTATAGTTATAGGTACAGGTGGAAATATTACATTGCCTATAATCTAATTTAAATTTCAAAAAATTAACTTAAAATTCCATAACTGTGAATATGACTAAGGCATCACTAATAATAACTTTTACTTAGAACTAAACTAAAGTGTCAGCAGAAAACAAAAAATGGAAAATTTATACCATAAAAAAAATGGTTAATGTGAAAACGATGTTTTAATATTCAAAGTGTGAAATCAGTGATACATGGAAATGAAAGACTTTTGTCATGTGTAAAAACTTTGCAAATAAAGGGTAGCACAGAATAATAATAGATAAGTGTGTGAGTAGAGGCAAAGTACCACATCAATTAATAATCTGATGTAGACAATCTACCATTAGTCAACCTATTCACTTTTTTCATTCGAAGCATAAATAAGATAAAAATAAAGGATTAAGGATCATAAAATGTAAATAGTTATACATTAATAGGAAATGAAACATTACACACAAGAAAGCATTTCATTTACTTTAATGTTTATTATTTCAAGCACTATTAGATCCTCAGAAAATCAATATAAACATAACCTCCAAAATCCACAAGGTCTAATAAAAGTTGCAGTTCAAGATAAAAAGTTTCCTCTTACCCGATGAGCAAAGGGTAACCTTAAGAATACTGGCTTAAATTTAAATACTTAGCATGCATTAGTTAACTAAGTTATATTATTAAAGAGAGAGCTACCCCATACAACAGAATGAATTTTAAACATGGATAAAATTTAGGAATAACTTGTATCCTATTTGCTTAAGTTAATTCAATGAATGGTAGCAAAGAAAGCTATTCACTTTTAATCTTGAATTTTAACTGTGTTTGTCTTTAAGTTACACCCTACTAACAAATTTACCATCAGACTCACTCATTATAAATGCTCAACTAACAAATTACTTTCACATGAGACTTGAACAGTTGTAATAACCAACAATTAGAACACTAATGTTGGTTAGTTTATCATTTTCATAAAATTAATCAATTGATAAAATTATTCACCCAACTAATTAAAAGTATTTATTACAATGTTTAATACATCAGAAGTTAATAACAGAGATTGCACAGGAATTTGCTCAAAATTCTAATACAGGCAAAATCCACCTTAAAAAAAAATACTTATTTTTGAAACAATATTTAAAACCTACCTTTAATTGGCATGACCACCCAAACATTGACAGAAAAAAATAGGTGATTTTCCTACTGTTAGAGAAAATCAAAATGTGCCCATCAGTTCATACTGTTGTTACACAAAAATATAACAAAATTTGGAGATTTTTCACCAACATTGAGACAGATATCTTATATTGAACATTACAAATGTCCCTGATCCAAAGTTAATTATTTTTTATTGAAAGTTGATTTAGGTGGGAAAACAAAAAAAATCAGTACAGCAGTAAACTGTTGAAAAACATGCAACATTCAACATAATGCATATTTAAATATGTAGCTTAAAACTTATTCTGCACAAATGGACATAAAAACAACATACGTAGTACTAGTAATAGTTATTAATTTAAAAAAGGGAATAGGGATTGTCAAAAAAGTACTGAAACAATATACAAAGATTATATTTTAGTGACCCTCGTTGTAGACTTGAAAATATAATCTTTGTATTCTGTTTCAATTTGTTTCTGTACTTTTTTCACAATCCCTACTACTTCTAGCCTAAAATTTTCTAAAATTATCAATTTTTGTTTTGACTCCACTAACAATGGTAAGTACTGTTGACTTTAAAAATTAATTTTAGATCCTGAAAAAAAATTGTAAATAACATTTTCATTATTCAGTATTATTACTGTTCTGACACAGAAATAAATTACTTTGGTTACTCTTTATCTTTACTTAATCTTGCATGAGCATTTCAGTTGAAATACTGAAGATTTGTACTCATCCCCTGAATATACACATAATACAGTTAAGATCCTACAAATACTTTACCTATTAAAACAGTAACTACACAAAAATATCACTTCAGATCCCACAAGATCTTTACCTATTCAAATAACAAGTACATAGTGATATCAGTTTAGATCCCACAAGCTCTTAGATTCTCAAGCCAAGGCTCACACTGTATTCTTGTTCACATATTTTTCTTTTAATTTTTTGCTGTGAGTGTTCACAAATTATTCTCTGCAAAATATCTCTGGAACATGTGCAAATATTTTGTACTTCTCTGACCAATCATTATCATTTTATTTGCAAAATACCATGTACCTAGATGCAAATACTTGTGTCTAATACAAACTGAACCTCTTACAATCTTTCAAGAAATGTTTCACTTTTAGTGATTCATTGATCAAATATAGTAGTTTGTATTAGTTTTAAACTTCTCTCCTAATGTTCAGGCTGGAAACTAAATAGATGCACTGTTTAACTGTTTAAAAATATTAGACTGAGAAATAAGCCATCTTTTTACAAACTTTCTTATTTCAATATTGAATAGTGCACTTGAAGATCTTTATCAGACTTGTGTTCAGAAATATAACTATCTTATAAAAATTTCAAAATGCAAAATATTTTTGGGACCTCACCACATGCATCCTGACAAAAGTCCTGTAGCACAGTAGCCTCCTTTGCAAAATGCTCTGTTGTAAAGGATATTACATATAAAACACGTTCTCCCTGTAGGCTTTCCACAATTCACCTAATTTATTGTTAGAGCAGTTTTTACGAATTCAACATCCTGTTTGTACATAAATCTAGAAACACATTGTCTGGAAACTTGACTGATATGGTTTGGTATGGAATACTATAAATATCCTATTCCAGCTGCTTGAGGTATGTGTTAAATGAGAGATATGACTGGAAGCCTCATCTTGGTGAATCCATATCTTAGTGGTCTCACTTCTAGTCAGAAAACCTTGTTTGTGTTCCATAATATTGCCTGAAGGATATGAAGGGTTTTCGCAACTGACCTTTTTGTCTGTGGATTCCTCCACTTTGCTTACAACAGCTGTGATAACACTTAATGATCCATATTCTTTTGTATTTTCAGTGTTCTTAATTGTAATGGATATCCTCCATCCTGAGAATTAAAATCCCTGATTTGAAAACATCTTTATGATTTGAGTATATAAATATTTCTTGTTGGAAATGGCTATTACATGTCCTTTCTAAAAGTGCTGATCTTTTATGGAATTACACTGTTATGAAAAACTCCAAACAATATCAGAATATAGTTTTGATACAGTCTGTTCTGCAACAACCTTTTTATAGCACCTGTAGTTATACAACTTGCTTATTTACATTTTCAAAATAATTTTAATATAATGTACATCTCTACTCCTATACATTTTGTTGATAGAATAATCCAATTGTAACTGATCAAAACTTACAAGATTTTAATGAAACAAAAATTATCCTGCTACAACAAACATTTTCTTGGAAAGACAGATAAAACAAAGCTCAATATTCTCCCCTAATCAAGTAGTAAATGTTTGTTGAACTAGAAGAAATTTGCTCAGGAAATGTTGGATTTTTGTGTCTGAAGAATAGCAGTATATTTTCATATCTTTCTGCCAATACTACATACAGAATATCTTACATTTTGTCATCACATGTATTATAACACTGAAATGAAAGAAATGTTCAATATATACAGAGCACTCATTAACAATTAAATGTATTATTCAGTGTACCCTTTACCCAAGTTTAATGAAATCCTACAAAAATATAAGCCTTTATTTTCTTTAAAAGTACAAACACCTTCTTATTAAGAAGTTATTCTTCTTAAACATGAGTTATTATAATATTGCACAAAAATTCACCTGTAACAGCAACCATTTGATAAAATACAGTCTTGTCTGTTACAGCTTTATAAATAAAAATTTGTTCACAGTTGCTCAGATTTCACAAAGTACATTACATGTGTCACATCTACCAAGTTTAAAGTGTGCATTGTTTAAATTAGGTTTGGCCCTTATAGAACTTTACATATTCCTATCAGATGTATCAACATATATAATCTCCAACTCTCATATGCATATATATAATACAAATGAAACAATATGATTATATGAAAGAAAAACTGATGTAGTTAAACTATGACTGGCATACCCACAAGATAAATTACTGATAATCCTAAAATAACAAAAACAATGGCAAGACTAAATGAATTATATGGCAGAAAAGATACAACTAAGGTTTATGGCTAATCTAAAGTTAACTATGAATATAAACCAATATAATGCAACTTACATTACTGAACACAAAAAAATAAAGATGCTATCATTACTGAAAAACCATAACAGAATAACATCTTATTCATCCAAAGTTGGCAGACTTTTAAATCTTTACTACCCCAAACTCAAGATGAAACTGAACAAAAGTCAGTGTGCTGAATGCTTAATCTCCCAACAAAGTTAAACCAAAAACACATAACCTTTAAGGTGGAAAAAAAAAATCACAAAACAAATAGAATAACTAAACACAACTGTGCTGGCATAAACATAAGGTTCCATAACTGGGTAGAAATATAAAATGATTCCATTCTGGAATAACTCAACAGGTTACAATTGTCACTACTGTAAAATAAACATTAAATCTGGTAAAAGAAATTAATACAAAGATATGGAAAAAATATTCAAATAAAACACTTGAAGAGAGCACAAACTAAATACCATAAGACAAGTACTACCAAATAAGAAGTGATAGTTCAGTAGAACTGAATAGAGAGTCAAGTGTCAAAAGAGGATGTTGCACTTAAATTGATGGAAGGTCGTTACATGAGGATTTTTGTGAAAGATGCATTAGAATCTGTAAATTCCAATGAAGGGAGATAAAGGACTTGTATCATGCATGAACATTTCTTTTGCATAGAAAGATCAGCCTTTAACAAGAATAGTTATTTATATAAGAAGAGGTATCAAAAATGAACTTAGTTTCTAATGTTTGGAGTAGAAACACTGCACTCACGCTCACAATGTATGTAGCTAAGAATTTCACTGAAGTTTAAATATTTCTACTGGTACTTTGAAATTTTAACGCATTGCAAACAATATCCATTCTCCATTGTCCACTTTAAATATAAGTAAATCAATGTGTTATGACTGTGACATACATAAAGTTAATATCAATTTACTGAGTAGTATCACCAACATCTTATTCAAGTTTAAAGTCATTTCTATCTAACTTTCTTATTAATGCATGTTAAAAATCTCATGTGCATAATCTTTGACATCAGTCAGTACCCCACACAATCTGATAACCTGATTAGTAGTATTAGGAAAAAAAAAAGAACAATCAAACCAGCTTAAGCCATTAGTTAAGTGAAATCATAGGTATGAATCATACCTTACTTATGCTAGCCTTTACAGCCCATTATACTACACATAGTGAGTTGAATATTGTGATTCTTTTCATCTATATTAATGCACTTCCTATCTTAGAACCAAGGTCTCCATTATTACTCTTTTTAAGACTGTCCAAATTAGCAGATCAAAACACCAGCCATCATGGGAAGAGAGGACAGTAGAGTGTGAGAGAGGTAAATATTATTGGAAATACATTTTGAAATATGAAAATGTTAACCTCCACTTGCACTACAATTAGAATCCCATAACGACAAGGTGGAAAGTCTGGTGAGTGCAATACCTATACATTCATGTAGAAAATAATATGTGCAAAAGTGAGATATAGTAATAGCACACAAGTTGGGTCCATACGACTTTTGAAACAGGTGTGCTCTTCACCCAGACAAGGTAAAATCTAACACTTAGGCTGTAAAGGAGAAACAGCCACAGAAAGAAAACTCTAATACTCCAAGAAGAAAGTATGTACTGAGAGGGACAACTAAAACAAAACTAGCCATCTCATGCAATACCAGACACATTCAATCAGGGTAAGTCGGCTAGCTGATGTACAATCTCCCATAGTTACTTAAATATAGTACTTAAGATCCCATGTCTTATTGTTGGAATTATTAGTTTGTGGACTCAAAGACAGAGTTACAAGGGTACAAGGACTACAACGTAGATATATTTTCATTCCTTTGTTATTACTATTGAATTCCAACCCTAAAGTTACAGAATTTCACATGTTGAGCCACCAGAATTATGAGAAGACAATTAACACAAAAGTGGACAAACTCTTGACCCAACTTAAAGAAACAGATATTATTAGGTCTGGGATTATGATAAGGAATCATAACTCTCTATTCTGAGAAGCAAGTCAATACCCCCTGTTCTATGAAATAACAAAGAGGATGTGGAACAAACTAAATCCAACCAATGTCACAGGAATTTACATTTTATGTGCAAAATTACAAGGGGTGAAGGATCTTTCTCCATGATCAATGAAATTAACACAACCAAAAAGATGGACAATGCTCATCAGAACCACACAGCTAAGTGTTATTTCTAGTTGAAATTATTAAGAGGCTGTCACGTAGGTTGGTCCTGCTCCCACCATGTATCTGGGAAAACCATCCAGCCTCAATCTCCTCTTTTTGAGTGTAATAATGAATTAAAAGATCACTCAGGAGAAACCAACCTCTGTTCATGACTCTTGCAAGTGAAAACTGGGAGTGGAAAGGACTCCTAAAATCCACCAGAAGAAATGGAGGATGATGCACACTGGGAAGCCCTGAGAAACATTGTCCTGGAGACACTATAATATGTGAGCCATGTTCCCAATTTTGAAAAGCAAACTTATCCCAATTTAATCAATTTAGGGGCCAGCTGGTCGGTCAACATCTCCTTATGCTTTACTCAGGACAGTCCATAAGCTTGTATAACTGTTTATCATCCAGAAAGCCATAAGGCTGTCTTACAGAATATCCCATCCCAGCATAACTCATTTGGATTTTTATCAGCCAACCAGTAGCTAGTGCAGAGTTGAAAATAAACATATCTGACAAGGCAATGCCTGCCAATGAGTAAGATGGAAAACCCTGAAACATTTCAGAAGGAACAAAACTAGGAACTCAAAAACTTCACTAATCTCAGCAAAACAAAAATTAGTTGGCAAAGTTCTTATACAAAGAAATGGATCAAGTTGCAAAATCTTTGTCAAATAACCATGTCAGACATGGAACAATATGCAGCAAAATGGGATGAGGATCAAAAACATATCTGAGAGACTACAAACAACAAGTAAATAATTTCCATTAATAATATTCTGAAGAAAAATGCTATATGGAAAGCATTAAAAAAGATGCTACCAGGATCTAAAAGGTTAATATCTGATATCACAAAACAAACCACATAAAAGGGAAGTGTGAAGTCAAGAAATTGTGACTGCCAAATGAAAAATGTCTGACATAAGATAGATTGGTCCGTGAGGAAGCAGAAGTTGGCATTACTGAGAATAGAAAAGGATGGAAATCAAGGCTTAGACAGCCAATAAAGAACCATCAGAATAACTCAATAAAATGAAAAGTAAATCAATGCAAGAAATTTGGACAACAGATGAATTAGAAAAAATGTGTAACAATGAAGATGGATCCAATCCTGACTGAAAGCATCTATAACCAAAGTCAGAAAGTGAAGTACAAGAAACCAAAAGGATGGAAGCTGAGCATTCCAGTGTGTGGCAAAAACATCAATATGAGGTGTCCAATAAAAAACTTGTAGATGAATCATCCATCCTCTGAGAAGAATTCTGCTAAAATGCAATACATAATCAGCCACCAAATTCATCACACCTGGAACACAACAAGAAAAAAGAACAATCTCATAACTGTAGACCTAAAAGAGAAAATCAAATGTGTGAGAACAGGAACACCAGGAGTGAGTGCATTTGACCAGTAGCTCTCAGAGACAGCTTGTCAAAGCACATGGATGGTAGTTTGAAGGAATCTTGGGATCCTTCCCAGGCTTGGAGATAAGTAGGATAATAGCCTGACACTATGAATCAGGAAAAACATTCTCCTGTCAGTTCCAGTTAAAAACAATCAGAAGAATAGCAAGAGAAGCAGGAGATAGATGGCACAACATGTCAAAGTGTATATCATCAGGTCCAACTGATGTACTGCCAGACAGATGAAGGGCCAGTTTCAGTTCCACCAGTGTAAAGGGACGATTATAATCATAGGAACAATCAGCTTGAAAGGAAAGAGGTGAACGCTCTGCCCAAGTCTTGATGGCCATGTAAGTGGAGGAATAAGCAGAAGTGCTAGATACCTGGCAAAAGCTTTCACCTAGTGTATGGACGATACTCTGAACATCAGCTACTTCTTGGCCATCAGAGAGTAAGATCATGAGGGTGCAGAAATGTAGTGCCCACTGACATTTCAAACCCTGTCCCATATGACCTTTGAACTAGTGGTAGAAGATATGCTAGTTCTGAACTTAATCCAAGATTCCTTCTGGCTTTGACATCTCACCCATCTAGCTTGTGCATGGGCCTGCTGGAAAGCGATGCAGTCTGAAAGTGTGGAATATCTGTGGAAAGTATCCCAGGCCCATTTTTGAGCCTTCTGTGCCATATGGCAGGCAGGATTCCACCACAGATGAGGATACAGTGGAAAACGTGTTGAGGTTTTAGGAATACACTGAGCAGCTGCTTGTATAATACAGTCAATTACTGCTGCCACACAGTCGTCTATTGATGGTCGACAGACAATGGCAGGATCAAGTTCTGTGAAAGCAGTGAAAATGGACCAGTCTGCCTGATCCTGCTTCCACCGGAGCATGCAGGTAAGGTGGCACCAACCACGGCCAGTCTCTCTTAAAAGTATAGCAAAATGATCACTGCCTAGTGAAAAATAGGAGAATAATGAAGGGAAGTAAACAAAGAGATCAATAGTGGAAAAGGACTGACTAGGTACATGAAAATAAGTGGAAAAACCAGTATTGAAAAGTTGATTGATTGATTGATTTAGTGTTTTATGGCACAAAGCAACGAGGCTACCTGCGCCAAACAACCAGTAAAAATGTAGTAAAAGACATAAATGGAAATGAAGGTAAAACAAAAAAGTATAAAACCAATGTTGACACCTAGTCTACAAGGTTAAGATAGAAAACAGAGTGTAAAAAGTTGTAAGGTATTTACTCTAGCAAAAAGGTATAATCATAACCCACCAGGAAGACTAACAGGCAGGTTCAAGACCCACTGTCAGTCACCTGAAGTTGGTCTTTCCAGTCCTGGTTCTGGGTTATGTGTCATAGCAAACAGTATCAAAATGTAAAATAATAGAAGTATTATAAGACACACAGTAAAATCACAACAATGAGTAGCCAAATGTTCAGTAAAAACAGAAAAGTCATGTAAATGGAGTAAAATTTGTAAAAGTAAATGAAGGTAATAACAAAACAGCAATTAAAACAGAAAATGGTGTAAAAACCAATGGTGACATTCAGTCTTCAAAGTTATAAAGTATTTACTCTAGCATAGTAATAATGATCATAACCCGCCAGGAAGACTAACGAGTAAGTTCAAGAACCACCATCAGTCACCTGAAGTTGGCCTTTCCAGTCCTGGTTCCGAGTTGTGTCATAGTAGTTATTATCAAAATGTAATGGAATAAAAGTTTTAAAAGACACTCAGCAAAATCGTAATAAAGAGTAGCCAAATGTCCAGTAAAAAGATAAAAGTCAAGTAAATGGAGTAAAATGTGTAAAGGTAATTGAAGATAAAAGCAAAATGGCAATTCAAACAGGAAATGGTGCAAAAACCAATAACGACATCCAGTCAACAAAGTTGTAAAGGACAACCTGTAGCAGAATGGGAATGATCATAACCTGCCAGAAAGACTAACAGGTAGTATATAAACCACCGTCAGCCACCTGAAGTTGGTCTTTCCGTCCTGGTTCCGGGTTATGAGTCAATATGGCCAGTACAAAAAGGTAAAGTTGTAAAAGTGTGAAATGATATGCAGCGAAAGTATAATAGTAACTCGCCAGGAAAACTAACGAGTAGTTCAAACAGAAGCGTTAGTCACCTGAAGTTGGCCTTTCCAGTCCTGGTGTTGAGTTATTTAATGTTCTTGCCATTGTTTAATGTCACATTGAGTGAGAGAGAATAAAACTGTAAAAAAGGAGCCACATTAAAAAGGTGTAATAAATAAATATACCACACTTAAATGAGATTAAAAAAATTAATGGCCATTAAAAAATTAAAAACGTTATTAAGGTGGACAGTCACCATCACCAATAACTCTGTCCAATGTTACAGACTAACCCTGGGAAAAAATATGTTTAAAATATTGCCGTCGTTGAGAATTGTAACGATGGCAAGAAAGTAAAACGTGGCTGATAGTGATTTGAGTGTTACACAAACTACACATTGGTGCATCAGTTCCAGATAAAAGAAAATGATGAGTTAAAAAACTGTGACCGATGCGTAGCCTAGTGAGAACTTCTTCCCTCCAAACTTTACGGAAGCTAGATGGCCAAACTCCAATTTTGGGTTTGATTTGAAAAAGTTTATTGTCGCATTGTTCACTCCAAGTGGACTGCCAACTGGCATGGAGCCGAGCCTTGAAGACAACACCATAGTCCATGTACGGAATAGGCATAGGGGTCATGGTACTGAAGATGACATATTTAGCTGCCATGTCTGCAAGCTCGTTCCCACGAATACCAACAAAGCCTGGTGTCCAGAAAAACTGGATTGAAGTAGCTGCTAATGAGAAATGGGCCAGTCGGTTTCGAATATCAGCGAGAACAGGATGTGAGCTAACGTGTAGCAATTCCAAAGCAAGTATAGAACTAAGTGAATCAGTATAAATAGTGCAGTTGGAGTTCTGCTCAGCTGCAATATGATCCAGGGCAAGAGATATGGCATACAGTTCAGCAGTGAACACAGAAGCTGTAGAGGGGATTCTACGTGCAACTACTGACCCATAGCAAACCATAGCAGAGCCCACTGAATTACCTGATTTGGAACCATCTGTATAAATGGGAACTGAATGATTGTTTGAAAGATATTCATTGAATAAAAGACGGTACTTCCAGTCTGGAGTATCCGCCTTCTTTAGGTGATTGAAAGAAAGGTCACACTCGGGGCTGTAATAAGCCATGGTGGGATGCATCGACCTGTGGAATCTGCAATGTTATCCAAGGACAGACCCAATTAATCCAATTGCGCCCGGATACGAAGGCCAAACGGAGCAATGACCAATCGTCTGTTCTGAAAAAGTACTGCCCACTGAGGAAGGAAAACACATTCCCAGGTGGGATGCTTTGGTAAAAAACGAAGTTTCGAAGTATATTGTAAAGACAGTTGCAAACGGCGAAGGTTCATGAGATTCAATATATATGCTTTGAACTGGAGAGGTACGGAAAGCTCCAGTGCAGAGTCGAAGTCCTTGGATGATGAATGGGGTCCAGCATCTTTAAGGCCGAGGGTCTGGCAGAGCAATAGACCATTGATCCATAGTCAAGTTTCGATCTAATAAGTGCACGATATATCTATAACATTGAACGGCGATCTGCCCCCCAACTGGAAGAAGAGAGGACACGGAGGATGTTCAGTCCTCTTGTGCATTTGACCCGAAGCTGCTTTAAGTGTGGTATAAAGGTCAGTTTACGATCAAAGATAAGCCCCAAGAACTTGGTCTCTGGTACCACTGGCAACAAAACTTCACCGATATGAAGTTCAGGATCAGGGTGAATACCTCGTCGACTGCAAAAGTGCATGCATACAGTTTTGGAAAGAGAGAAATTAAAGCCATTTGCAAGAGTCCACTTCCGTACACGATTGAGGACAGTTTGTAGTTGCCGCTCAATATATCTCATGTTTGACGACTGACATGAGATGTGAAAGTCGTCAACATATAGCCCATTCGTAACGGTGAGAGGGAGTTGTTCAGTGATGGCATTTATCTTTATACTGAAGAGTGTGACACTCAATATACAGCCTTGAGGGACTCCAAGTTCCTGTACAAAAGAACGTGAAAGTGCCGAACCTACACGAACTTGGAATCTCCTGTCCATTAAAAATTTTTTGATAAACATGGGTAGATGGCCACGTAACCCATATGTATGGAGGTCTCACAAAACGCCATACCTCCATGTTGTGTCGTAAGCCTTCTCTATGTCAAAGAATATTGATACAAGGTATTGGCGGTTGAGAAAGGCCTCTCTGATAGATGTTTCAAGACAAATTAGGTAATCTGTGGTGGAGTGCTGTCGACGGAACCCACACTGGGTGGCAAGAGGGGGTTGTTTGATTCAAGGAACCAAACAAGACAAGCATTAACCATCCTTTCTAAGGTCTTACAGAGACAGTTCGTCAGAGCAATTGGATGATAGTTTGAAGGAATCTTCAGAACTTTCCCTGGTTTAGAGAAAGGTAAAATAATAGCCTGGCGCCAGGCATCAGGAAAAACATTCTCCTGCCAAATCTGGTTGAAGATAATCAGAAGGACATCAAGAGAAGCAGGAGATAGATGGTGCAGCATGAGAAACATTTCTTGTAGAGAAAGACAAACAGGCTGGTAGGAAGCAATCAGCGTTTTGATATCATCCAGATTAGAACGTAAACCTCGACAGTTCCATTGTATCAAGGTGGCCATTTTTAAGGACGAGCAGGTGAAGTGGCTGGAGAACCTTTCGGTTTACAACCATGTCTTTTTTTCTTTACTGTCTTTCTTCGGAGGAGGTCTATCAACCTCCATGGATCCTGCTCTGGGTCGAGTGTGCAGGTTTTTGTTATTGGAAGAGGAATTCAGTGACTGAGGACACAGACAAATAATTGTTTTGTTTATTGTGGTGGGAGAAAATGATGTATCAGAAGAAATGCCTGTATTTGAAACTGAAGGACATGGATCTTGAGGTTTGTTGGAAGATATGGGAGGAACAGAGATGGGTGTGAAAGTCGATTCATCTACTTTTTTAACCACGGAGGTCAAAAGGCTTTTCATTTGTTTTGAAAACGATTCTCTTGGAGGCACAGAGAAATCTGTCTGCACTTCCACTGTAGTTGTGGAATGGAGTGTAGCAGCATATGTCCGAGTTTGGATTGTGGACAGCAATTTCCGAGCCTCAGGATAACTAATGTTATGTGTCGTTTTCAAACGCTGCACCTCTTTTTCCTCCAACCATTTTGGGCAAGAATGAAAGTAAGAGGGGTGAGAACCATTGCATTTGATGCAATGTGGGTTTATGTCACAATCATAGGCATCGTGGTCCTTGCCTCCACAACGAGCACATGTCAGGAAACCACGACAAGATGTCTTTGAGTGGCCAAATCTCTGACATTGAAAACATCGAAGAGGGTTTAGAATGTATGGACGAATCCTGCAAATGAGATAACCTGCTTTGATGGTGGCGGGTGCACGTGGTGAAGTGAATGTTAAAACGAGAGTATTTGTTGGCAGTGTAACTCCATCTTTGCGAGTGGAGATGTGCCTCACTGCAGAAACTCCTTGAGTGGAGAGACCAGCGAGAATCTCTGATTCAGGAACATTCTTCAAATCCCTTTCAACAATAACTCCTCGTGAAGTATTCAAAGTAGCATGGGGTGTAACCTCAATAGGTATATCGCCAATTGCCTTTGATTTCAAGAGTTCACTGTATTGGGATGTGGATGTTTCAACCAACATGTCTCCAGATCGAAGCTTCTTTACTGACTTTGGAGAGCCAGCAAGTCCCTCTAGTCCCTTTTGAATAAAAAAAGGGGACATTTGCCCTAAAGGTTTTTCTGAAAGAGAATGCAATATCAGAAAACGAGGTACGTGTGTTACTGATGTTGGAGATTGCTGTTCTGAGTATTCAAGATGTGGTCGCCTACCCATTGACTGTTTTTTTACAATTTTATTTAAATTTTTTGTAGGATCCATAGGAAAGAGAAAAAGTTTCGATACTCACTGACCCCACCCACCATGGAGCCCTACAAAGTCATGCAAGGACAATGCAGCAATGCCAGGGTTTCGTGAGCACTATACCCAAACACCAGCATCAGGCACAATGTCCACAACACCCGTTGAGAACTTCCAACACTGGTACTTGGTTGGCTCTAGCCCAGGTGGACCAGCTGATTGACCCAAGGGGGGCCACCCAAGGGCCGCCTGTCTACAGGAATTCGAGGCCAAAGTGGTGTGTTAGGGTTGGACCCCTCAACCACCAGGATCCTCTCCTCCCCTTCACGGGTCGCCATGCACGGCAAACACGTGGGTGGATGTTTAGATCCCAGAGAAGGTAACCAGACAGAACAGAACCTTCCCTGGGAGGTCCCCTCACCACGTACAAGAATCCACTCCTAGTGGAGTATTGCAAAGAAAAAGGTTGTGATGAGAGAGCATATGCTCTACAGAGCAACCCCTTCTTTCAATAACAGTACTTCCCCAGAAGGGATGATGTCCATTAAAGTCCCCCAGGATAAGAAAGGGAGACGGCAACTGTTCAATGAGAGCATCGAGCTCGATTGATCATGCCTCTCCAGGTGACAGGTAGAGAGAACAAACAGTGATGGTATGACATAAGGAAACACGGATGGCTACAACCTCCAAGGGTGTGTGTGTTGAGTGGCAAAGAGAGGGTGGACACATGCTGATCAACCAACAATGCCACACTTCCATGCACTTGTCCATCACAGAGACTGTCATTTCTGTGCAAAGAAAACTGCCAAGAGGTAACTATATCAGCAGGTTTCAGAAATGGTTCTTGTAAAGAATGACAAAAAGGATGGAAGGAAGCAATCAGTGTTTTGATGTCATTCATATTAGAATGTAAACCTCGATAGTTCCATTGTATCAAGGTGGTCATTTTTAATGATGCATAGGTGAAGTGGCTGGATAACCCTACTGTTTATGACATCTTTTTTTCTTACTGTCCTTATTCAGAGGAGGTCTATTGACCTCCATGGATCCTGCCCTGGATCGATTGGGCAGGTCCATGTTGTTGGACGGAGATTCCATTGATTAAGGATGCAAATGAATGATTGTTTTGCAGCTTGGGATGGGAGAAAAAGATGTATCTGAAGAAATGCCTGTATTTGGAACCAAAGGATGTGGATCTTGGGGTTTGTTGGAATGTATGGGAAGATCAGAGATGGGTGTAGAAGTTGATTCATCAACTTTTCTAACTATGGAGGTCAAAAGGCTTTTCATCTGTTTTGAGAACAATTCTATTGGAGGCACAGAGAGATCTGTCTGCACTCCCACTGAAGTTGTGGAACAAATTGCAGCAGCATATGTCTGATATGTAGTGGTGGACAGCAATTTCTGAGCCTCAGGATAATTAATGTTATGAGTCATTTAAAAATGCTGCATCTCTTTTTCCTCCAACCATTTTGGACAAGAACAAAAGTAAGAAGGGTGAGAACCATTGCGGTTGACACATTGTGGGTCCATGTCAGACTCACAGGCATAGTGGTCCTTGCCACCACAAAGAGCACATGTCAAGGAACCACGATATGACGTCTTTGAGTGGCCGAAGCTCTGACATTGGAAACATTGTGGATAGTTTGGAATGTATGGCCGTACCCTGCAAATTAGATAATCTGACTTGATGGTGGCAGGTGCATTTGGTGATGTAAATGTTAAAACGAGAATATCTGTCAGCAGTGTAACTCCATCTTTGTGAGTGGAGATGCACCTCACTGAAGAAACTCCTTGAGTGGAGAAACCAGCGAGAATCTCTGACTCAAATCCCTCTCAACAATAACTCCTCGTGATGAATTCAAGGTAGCACATGAGGTGTAACTTCAATATGTACATCCTCAATTGCCTTTGAATTCAAGAGGAGTTTACTGTGTTGGGATGTGGATGTTTCAACCAACATGTCTCCAGATCGAAGCTTCTTTACTGACTTTGGAGAGCCAGCAAATCCCTCCAGTCTCTTTTGAATAAAAAAGGGGGACATTTGCCCTAAAGTTTTTTCTGAAAGAGAAAGTAGAATGAGAAAATATAGTACAACTGGTGATACAGATGTTGAAGATTTTTGATCAGAGTCTTCAAAACGTGGTCGTTTACCTATTGACTGTTTTTTATTATTTTAGTTAAATTTTTATTAGGAGGAACCATAGAAAAAAGAGAAAACTTTGATGCCCTCTAACCCCACTCACCATGGAGCCCTACGAGGGGATGCACCACAATGTCAAGCAAGGACACTGCAGCAATGCCAGGGTTTCGTGAGCACTATACCCAAACACCAGCATCAGACACAACACCTGCTAATAACTTGCAACACTAGTACTTGGTTGACTCTAGCCTAAGTGGACCAGCCGATACACCCACGGGGGTCACCCCAAGGATGCCCATCTACACGAATTCAAGGGCCAAAGTGATGTGTTAGGTTTGGACCCCTCAACCACCAGGATCCTCTCCTCCCCTTCACGGGTTGCCACACACGGCAAACATGTGGGTGGATGTTTAGATCCCAGAGGAGATAACCTGAAAGAACAGAACCTACCCTGAGAGGTCCCCTCATCACGTACATGAATCCACACCGAGGAGACTCCACAGGGCAGTTACGTATGCTGTAATCAGCACTCCCAGATGAGTGGATGATACTAGCTGATATGAATGGAATTTTTGTTGCGTTCCAGTAGAACATGTAGCCAATGCAAGTTTGTAAACCCAAATGGAAAATCCAAGAAACCTTTCATTAGAAGCCCAGGAGGTGATGGGCTTAGGTTGAAAGAGAAGAGTGGAAACATTCACAGCATATTCTCACAGCTCCCTTGCACCCTAATCACCAAAATGTAATGGCCAAACAGTAATCAAATCATTCCATCTGGATAAATGCATTTTGGTTTTTATGATTCCTTGTGGTTTGAAAAATCAAGAGTGACGTGTCTCAGACTGGCTTTTATATAGGCTAGGTGCTTATATATATTTATGTTCTGTGTCATATTTTCCTTTATATATTATTAAATGTCAAACTCATTTTTAATTACATGTAACCGTTATAATTTTTCCTACTTTACAAAAGTAAAATGAGACTCAAGTAGTAGGGTTAAAACTACTATATCTCGACCACAAGTTACTGGACTGACATAGTTTATACTAACATCCATTCTAAATTTAAAAAGCATTTTTAAAAATTATTGTTTAAATGTCAAAATATGGCAAAGTATAAGAAGCTTAAAATTTGGTTAATTATAATTAAAATATTACAAACAGAAAAAACACTGACAGCTCTCTTAATTTAAGTTTTATTATTACCTCCAATAACCACCTACTTTGACACAGTATTTCTACCTGTGTCATCCACGAAACTGCACTGTGAGGGGACTAGTCTAGCTAGCTTGTCCCCATGTTATCTGCCTTAGCAATTAATTGAATAAGTTAAAGCTATGTTTTTGTTATCCCACTTCCCTGATACTTAAGACTGGATATGCCATGCATCTCATATGGCACCAACAAACTTATGAACCTTGTTAACCCTATCTACAGTTGCCCTTGTACTCAAAATCATGCAATATAAATAGCTGGAATGCGTATATAATGTTTAGTGATACTAAAAAGTACGAATCTACAAACATTTCTTCTGATATTCATACTAGCAATTACTTTCTGTAAGTTACTGCTACAATAATGATTGAATAAGAAACTTGCTAGTATGAATTTCAAGCCCTGCTTTTGTAGTGGGAAAAATTCTGGAATGTAATGAACAAAATTTTGTAAAATTATTTTGTGAGACATAATATCGTCAAATAAAGCCAACACATGTTTGGTGAAGGTACATCTTGCCTTACCAATCTATTTTTTAAGGATGCTGCTTATCTGGAAAATGGAAAGAGTGTGAACAATACAAGAAAATCACATGAGAATGGGTTCAAAAAAGACAAGATAATTACATTATAGGATGACAGAACTTGAAAAGCTATTATTAATGAAGTCCATTTAACCTGACACTTGTTTCTAGTGGAATGTCTTAGGGGTTCAGTGCTAAGGCATCATCTTTTTCTAATCTTGATGAATAACATTGATAGAAACATAATTAGTAGTGTGTAAATATAAGTAAGATCTCAGCTATATGGAGAATGTTGAGGCACTGTAGAATGATGCAGTTCAATTATTAAGTTGGACAAATATTTCTTAAATGACCTCTGATCGTAGAAAATTAAGAGAAAACAGAAGAAAGCAGCATCTGCAGCTATTTTGTTTTTATTACAAGTGAAAAGGGTTTAATTATCATTCTATATATTATTAGTTAGGACTTACTTGAAATTACATGTAAAATTTTAGTCTCCCTGTTAAAAATGATAAAACATTGAAAAGTCTTAAAAGGATGATTTAATGGATAGAAACGTTATTTCAATTTATCTCCTCTCAGAATAAAATGAAAGGTAAGAAGTGATATTAAAGAATAAAGATCTCCAATTTCTTTGTATTATAAAAATAACAAAATAAGAGAACAGATGTTAAATGTTTAGCAAAGACAGGGCAAACATTAGGAAGTTTTACTTATTAAAAAGGGTTAGTGCTCAATAATGGACAGTAGCACTTAACATCTTAAGAAAGGAAATTATAATGTTCTGAAAAATAAAAATGAGTTTAAATATTAATTTTTTCAAAAAAATGAATGTACGAGGATAACTCTGAAGGACCAAATGTGCTATATTGTTCATATGTTATGAGGTCAACAAGCATCTTATCAAATGAATCAATGACCTCTTTTTTGACTTGTACTCAATATGTCTGTAACTAAAACCCATTTCTGTAACCTAACAAGTTCTTCGTCAATTTAACTAATTTATCTGTTGATATATTCTTATTATAAATTATAGCACTACTCATATCTACATTAATTGTTACATTTTCAAAGAAAGCAGACATGCAAGATATCTCATTCCTTTTCTACATCTATACCATCTATACTATTCTTGTAGAATTTATTTCATTTAATGTTTTAATAACTTCCTTACCACTTAAATCAGACTATTTAGTCCATAATTATTTGAAAGCTGTCTATCTACTTGAATAATTTCTCAACCTTCCATCATGTCACTAGCCTTACAGATAAAACTTTTGGTCTATACACTAAAGTGAATATAATGGTGACAATGACAAGTGGAGTGGCTTTATCTAGTTAGTAATTATTTATTAATAAAAAGAGTGACCTTGACATATCAGAGTTCTCAAAATTTATTTCACTTTATCTTTAAAAACTTATAAATTTATTTTTACCATTTCTTACTCATACTATGCTGAAATCCCACACTCACTTAATATCTTATTTCCTCTCTTTCAGTTATTCCAAGTTTTACTTAATTTACACATTTAACCTTCAAGGAACTTCAAGAAATGGCTTTATCACTACATCAAACTTATGTAATCTTTCAAATTTGTCTATTTTTTTAAACTGAGAATAAAATTTATTTTTGCAATGCCTTTCTTACTAATAATAATACTTTTTACATGTTTGATACTGTGTTTTACCATACATAAATAAGAAAACGAAAAATATCTTCCTCAAAGTAATACTAATAGTCAATGATGTAGCTTGTATATTACTAGCAATTGTATTACTGAATTAACAAACACTATTAATGTATTGTGTTATAACACATAATAATTTAAGAATAAGACTCTCCAATTCACTTCTATTCTAAAAGCCATAGATTTACGGCTAGTTTAAATTTAACTATTAGTATTACTGTTACACTTACTGCTTATTTTAACTCCTGAGAAAGTTGGCTGTTGCTGCTGGCATTTGTTACCTTCACTGGTTTCAGCAAACGATGACGATGTAGTTCTTAGCCTTCCACTCATTATCTTTCAAAATATATATATTTTCCAGTTTATGTCTAAAATGCCCACGGTTTAATTATCGCCACATCCTAATATGAAGCATACACACACGGATACTAAAAAAAATCTGCACTACTGGATCAATCTAATATCAAACCTATCTATACCTTAGGCCTTTAGCCTGCTATTACCACAATTTGTCGTCACTATCACGTAGCTTAGGTATCACTGTCACGCTGGCCCAAATCACATATAAAAATTTTCTTTGAGTTTTCCATAAATCTTCCACTGCATAACAAAACTATGTCTGAAACAGAACTAATTTTAACTTGTACAGTAATATATCCAAAAACGCGTAAATCATATCAAATTACAGGTTTTAACACTTACATCTCTAACTTTCTATACAATTTGTATCCAACTAAAATGACGGTCTCTGCATTTACAGACATTTACCACTGCGTCATCTTCGGAAAACAACGTAGAGATTCGTATTCTAAAATGGACCAATAACAGACCTTCATTCTGTCATCTTTCAACCGAGCACCATACCGATTTCAAATGAGATTTACACTTCAAACACAACATGGCTCTGTGTTCCAGCTAATTTCCTGAAATGAAAATACACCTAAAAATATTTTCTTATCTTTGTTAATTATATTTTTTAGAAGTCATTATAATTTTAGCAGTTATTAAGTAGTATTTTTTCAATTATAGGCATTAATGAAAGCGTTTGCTTAAGTAAACGTGTTTTTTACCCAATTTTTAAAGGCAAAATCATAAAACAATCTCAACAAGTAGAACTATATTTTTAATATTGTATAATAATATTAGTAACTGGTTCCATATAAAAGCCAATTCATCAATATTGTAATTGTAAACATTGTATTAAGGCAAAGAATTTTAAATGCATAAATTAGAAAGAACATCAAAATAAATGAAAACAAAAATACATACCTCTTTATTTAATCGCGTAAGTAAGGCCTAGTCTTTTAAGTAACCTCAAGCAAGAATTACATCTTTCGTAAACATCTAACACAGATCCGTTCATCCATTTATCAAGTTGGAAGTCAGAAAGAACAAAAATATACAAAATTATAGTTATTTATTCTAAAACCACATGATCACACCATGTATCATACCATAATAAATAACTTACAAAAAATATTACGGTTTTTTTAGTTTTTAGCATTTTTTTAGTAATAATTTCCATTATTATTTTAAAAATTTCTTTAAAGTAATTTTATTTAATAATTATCTTTAATGATATTAATAAGAAATAACTGAAGTACAAACGGTAAACCTTCCATTTAATGCAGCTTTACAGAACTGGATAAGTCAAGAAGGATATAACTGGCTTTCGGTCATGTGGATAGGGCGTGCACCTAAAGAGCGAGAGAACTTATAATATTTCTTTTGTTCAAGGTACATTTTTTGCTAGATCGATAGACTTGTAGAGATTCTCATATTTTGCCATACAGTGTTCCCTCGTTTATCGCGGTAGTTGCGTTCCAAAACCCCCCGCGAAAGGAGATTTTCCGCGAAGTGGGATCGCCGATTTTTACGTATGCATTTATGTGCATTTAGACTTTTAAAACCCTCCCTGTACAACTATTTAACCCTTCCATTACAATACTGTTCATTATTGCTGAAATAATAAGAACAATTATTAAGATATTAAGCCTTAAAATTAAAAATTACATATCTTCAGCAGGTGTTGTCTTTTCGGGGGACACCACTTCCTCTTCTGTGGAAGGTGAATCGGCAATTTCTTCGTCGGTCGTTACAACTTCAGGAACAGTACTTGCCACCGGTACCCTTTCTTTCTTGCTCGGCTGGAAAAACATTGTTATTGGCAGTTGTTTTCTCTGCCTCTTTAGCCTATCGAAAATCATTTGATAAGGAGTCATCAGTTCTTCTATTTTATTGCAAAATTGTACTGATCGAACCATATCGTTGTCCCATTCCTGTGAGCACTCCTTCACTTCGTTAATTAGTTTCATTAGTTTACCTAACCGCTCTAACGATCATCCACTTTGCTCGATTGTTTCCTCAGCTTCTTTTGGTGTTTCCTCTTCGTCGTCTTCCTCGGCAGCAGACTTCGTCAGTGCTTCTAAGTCTTGGTCGGCGAGTGGTTCGAATTCTTAGTCAATCAGTTCATCTACGTCTTCCTTCGTCATATCGGCAAATCCTTCACCTTTGATTAACGAAGCTAATTGCACAGCTTTTTGAACAGCCGAGTGTTGGATTTCTTCAGGTGTGAATCCCTTGTCGTCGTGCACAACCTCAGGCCAAAACTTCTTCCAGCTTGCATTAACGGTGCAGGGCTTCATCTCTTGCAATGCCTTATGAACATTTTGAAGACATGTAGCAATGGTGAAGACAATCAAAATGGGTAGCTGTCATTGGCCGTATTTCATTTCTGCACCAATCTTGCACATCGCTACGCCATGAAGCTGATCTCGCGTAGCCTTCGCAGACGCACAATGCGTACATCTATAGCCTTTCCAGTTGGTTCTGTTTCCATTTTTACGCTGTTATAAACTCAAATATATGTTTATATCTCAAAATATACGTTTTTCCTTTATACTATTAATTATATTTATTTTTAATATTTTAATGGTATTTAATGCTATATTTTAGATTTAATGTTTTTTATTTTATATATATGTGTGTGTGGGGGTCGGCCGCGCCCGCAAAGTGGCGAGGAAACACTTTACTTTTACAACAGAGTTTCTTAAACTTCGAGTTTACTAATGGAAATGTAGATTTGACTGTGAATTCTATCATGATAGATTGTTTTATCAGAGCGTTTAGCTACAAATATTTTAAGGCATTTTTGAGCTAGAATTATACTACGAAAAGTTATAGCTAACGCTCTCTCTCCATCTCACTATTTTCAGTCTAATGTGTAGCAAGTTCTTGTCTTTATGTGAGCTTTGAATGTGCTCTAAAGGTATAGGAATTGTTTATAAATCTGTATTCAGATATTTTAGTCTTATGTGAGTAAATACTTAGCCAAATGCAGAGAATTGTTGTTGTTTCGAATTAAGCACAAAGCTACACAAGAGGCTATCTGTGCTCTGCCCACCAAGGGTATCGAAACCCAGATTTTAGCCTGTAAGTCCGCAGACATACCGCTGAGCTACTGGGGGGCTAAAATCAACATACGCAGAAATAAATAGCTCAAATGAAAGTAAAGAACAGTTGTTTACAGAATATAAACAATTTCGAAGTATGTGTAGGCATTTTGTACAGCAAAGCCACAAAGGGCTATCTGCTCAACCCACCGAGGGGAATCGAACCCCTGATTTTTGTGTTGTAAATCCGGAGACATACCACTGTACTAGCCGGGGACAAATGCAAAGAAAATAAAGCACTACTATATAACATGGCTTCTGATGAATCTCTATGATTGGCAGGAACAAGATGACCTAAGAATATTTCAATACATATTGTAGAAACGTTTCAGAATGATAACTTGGACATTCTAGCTCATAATTATTTATTTTACCTTGAGCGCTTACTCATATTTCAGTAACTCAAAATATATTAAAATTTACACAAGATAAATCACAAAACTTTTCAATGTTTCTTTTAAAGTACGTGTGTGAACAACATATGACAAAAAAGAGACATTTTCACATATTTTTGTAAATAACTTATGTTTCAAATTCGAAAACTAGCTATATATTTTCAAACTTTTTTAACTAATCAAATGTCAAAAAGAAAAAAATGAAACTGTCGTAAACAAATGACGTGCCCCCAGTAGCACAGAGGCATGTCTGCAGACTAACATTGCTAGAAACCGGGTTTCGATACCTGTGGGAGGGTATAGCCTATTGTGTAGCTTTGCGCTTAATTCCAAACAGATAAATAAATGGTGTAAAACATGAAATATTGAGAAAAGAATAATCTTTATTGGATTATTTGCATTAAGATTCTTCATTGCTTTACGACCCAGGATAGCCATATGGTTAGGATACTTTATTTGTGATCTAAGGGTCGAGAGTTCGCCTTCCCGTTACATAGGATAATGATTACCGTTTCAGTCGGGTTGGTAAAAGAGTAGCCAAACAGTTAACGATGGGTAGTGATAAGTGTGTGTTCTGTAGATGTGAATCCCGCAATCGTGTCGTTTAGATATATGTACCTGTATAGTGGTGGATGTAATGATGTGTTAACTGCTTGTGTTTCAACTTGTGTCATAAAAATATTGGCTGGAACTGGTGATACCGGGTTGCCCTTGCTTAGGCCATTTGTTTGTATATAGTTGTGGTTGTTGAACATGAAGTTTGTCTTCATCGTGGTGAATTCTATGAGGGTTGCTAATTGGTTGTTGGGAATGTCCATAGATGGGTTAGGGTCTCGGCTATAGAGTTTTAAAGCTATCTTGCAGGCTTAAACAACCATGCGGGATTCACATCTACAGAACACAGACTTAATTTTTTCAATCACATTAACGCTATATATCCCAAGATTAACTTCACATGTGAACAAGAAGGAAGCAATCAAATATCATTTCTTAACCTCAAAATTACAAGAACCGATGCACAATATAAAACAGAAATCCACTCATACTAGACTATACATTCCTTGGGACTCAGCACATGAAACAAAACAAAAACTCAACATACTAAGAAACCAAATAAACACAGCAATAAAACTATGCTCACCAGATAAAATTAACGATGAATTAGACAAAATAAAACAATACTTCATCAACATCAATAAGTTTCCTCCACAAACCGTAAAAAGCATTATACGAACACACCTAGACAAAAAGCAAAACCAACCAGCAAAAGTAAATATATCCCCCGAATTAAATTATCACGAAACCATATACTGCTGTATACCATATATTCCTGACATCAGCAAACAAATAACCAACATTTGGCAAAAACTAGTAACAAAATATGACATTCCAGTTAATACTAAATTTATTCAAAAACCAGGCACAAAACTGAGGTCTCTACTATGTAAGAACTACACTGACAAACACCACACTTGTATTTATAAAATACAATGTGATAACTGCCACGACTTCAGTATTGGAGAAACAAGTAGAAAAATGAAAACCAGATTTAAAGAGCATAAAAAGTCACCTTTCACACGTTTTCGAACACTGCAAGTCAAATAAACACAACATAACCACAGAAAACACTCAAATACTAAATAATAAAAAAGGCAGAATTAAAGAAGCCTTACTTATACAACAACTTAAGCCCAAAATCAACCAATAGAAAGGAATGTCTTTATATCTACATTAAAAGATAATATAATAAATAATAATAATAATAAAATAATAATATAAAATTATACATCCAAACATCTAAGCCCGCCTTCTACACTGAGTTACACAACCCCTTTCAAACATGTGGTCAGCTTCCGGTCAGTTACCTTTCTCTTTCTTTGTGAACCTGACGATGACCGAAAAAGGTCGAAACGTTCTTCACTCCTCTACGTAAAAAATTTTCTCAACTCAAACGAGCCGTTTTTACATATATATTTCACTACAAGTGGGTTTTCTCGACATCACTGATTATTTTCTGTATAGTTCAGACCGACATTAGATTTCTGTGCACGTACAGGATACAATAATATCCAGCTGTTTGCTCCAGGATATTTAGTCCAAGTCAAACCAGCATCTGTTCTTTTAATATTTTCGAAATACATAGTTTATTTCCCCTTTCAATAAAATCTGTTAACACTTTGCGCTGTATATTTTTCTTCAACCAAACTTTAGTGTTCTTCACTGGTATCTCAAAGTTTTGAGTCGTATATAAAGACTATTTTTCAGCATATTTGACGCCTTTGGGAATTAGATAAGGTTTTATGTTTAAGATTTGTTGGGAAAGTTGTTTTGGAGTAAAAGGTAAGAAAGTTAACTGGTTTGAAAACTTGTTAGGTAAAGAAAGGAAAAGACTTGTAAATTAAATGAAGCCACAGTGGCAAGTGTATGAGCGTTTTGCAAACTTTTCCAGCCAGGGACCAGCTTATTTATTTTTATAATATTTTTATGAGGCTCGACTTTCTCAAATACCTAGTTAGATAACCTGCTAAGACGTGGCTGAGTCTTAATATCAAGCTGGAAGAAATAGCTCTATGAATACATCATTGATTATAAAATATACAGGTGTTTTATAGTACAACAGTGTAAAAAGAAATAAAAGAAATTATACTTCGTTGTTATTTAATCTTTAAATTAACTGCATATTTGTTAATGCTCTTTTAAGAAATAATTTACTGAACAAAAAGGAAGATGTTGTTTTTTCATCACACAGCAACTTCAAATCAGGAGGGAGTCAGTTTGATCCTCAAATCTGGCTTGACATTTAATCTGTTTCTGTACTTGTTTTTTAAATAAAACCAATGTTGAGAAGCCTAATTCGCATTTATAAGTTATGACAAAGGGTATACGAAATCTCACTGCTTTTTCTAATAAATTTGGATACTCAGCACTAAAGCTCAGTCAAAATTTAATTAACGAAACTTGACCAAATCAGTTTTTCAGCGTAGTGTCACAGGATATTTCAATAATAGAAACAGTTTCACTGACTTGTAAATCTTCGACAAAGGAAGATCGACTTGAACTTAGCAGGAGATGTGTCCAGCTAACATGTGGTTGTTTAAATTTACGGCATTTCACAAGGTTATCAACGCTGTAAAACTTAATCTTAGGTTTTCTAAATTGAAGTGAGAACACTTTAATTCATGAGGAACTGACGGTATAAGGGCAACTGTCAATTTGCAAATTTTATTGTTTCATAGTCATAAATTCAAACTTTCGTTTTTCTTTTTTGTTATATTACCTTAGCTGAAATACTAAGAAAACCAAGCTGGATGAAATGAAAATTTAAATTATAATCTATTTGAAAATATTAATTTTATTAAAATATATTTATATTAATTGGTTTAAATTACATTTTTCATTAATATACGACAAGGGCTTGGAGAAAGTTTAAAAATGGCTGTTGTTAGTGAAAGGGCTAAAACTAATTTAATTTGATTTTTTTTAGTTTTTACTCAGACTGGCATTTTTTTCATGATTGTGAACCACATTTTGGGAAATTTTAAAATGTATTGTACCTCTTGTTCCTAACCAAGTTTTTGTTATTTCCCATTTATATATTAACGACATTGATAATGAAATAACCAGTTAAGTTAGTTAATTCTGTAGAAAATAATTTATGCAAGATTCAAATTGTTCTAAAGGTGCTGTAGTTTTCAGAGAGATTTGGAACTGGGCAAATACCGATATTTTCTTTTTAGTTTTAATAAAAGTAAGTGTAACCATATTACTTATCGCAATATAAATATTTTAATGCAGTCTATAACTAAAGCTTAAAAGGATTTTTGTTTGTTTGTTTTTGAATTTCGCACAAAGCTACTCGAGGGCTATCTGTGCTAGCCGTACCTAATTTAGCAGTGTAAGACTAGAGGGAAGGCAGCTAGTCATCACCACCCACCGCCAACTCTTGGGCTACCCTTTCAGCCGTGGGGGCATTATAGTGTGACGGTCAATCATGTTTGGCGCGACGGGGATTCGAACCTTCAGCTCTCGGATTAGGAGTTGAGTGCCTTAACCACTCTTAAACCCCCTTAAGAGGAAAAATTAGTTGGGAAAATCTGTTACAAAGTTTTTATCCAGACAATATGCGTTAGCTATTAATAAACTAAACAAGGTCATATAAGTCTAAATATTGAGAAGTCGAAGGTGATCACCAGTTCTTTCTGAAAGATATTTAAAAAATTAACTCAGTTGGAATATTGTTGTTAGTTTTGCTCATCTTATTTAAGAAGTATGTTGGATTGCCGAATGGCTCCTTGCTATTTCTTTGAAATGAAGTAAAATTATAATTATTGTTGTCTGAGTTATAAACTTTTTTGATGTGTCGTTTTATAGATGAGCATGGAATACATGTTTGGAAAGTACGTTTATCTAATACTTTATCGGTTGTTTTCCGTAATTGGTTAGTGATATTAATGTGTCGAATGGTTTCTACAACTTCAGTCTATCTTAGTTTATTTTTAAGAGTTATAAATAACTCACAAACTCTTCAAAGAAATCGTACTTGAATTTTTATTAAATAAATTATAAAAGTACAAGTAATGCACACTCAGTTTTCAATTTAGGAAGTAAATCACTTAAGAAAACTCTTAAGATTAAGGCCTAATCTTAAGGAGATATGCACAATATCTTGTGCAATATTTCATTGATAATGTATATAACAGTGAACCTAATAATAACAAAAATTACAAAGGTTTAAAAGCGCTTTTAATAACGAATTGCACTTGTTATTGTAGCGGCCCGTCATTGTAGGCTATGGGTACCAAAGAGAAATCTTCAATTAAACATCAATTACAATAATTTTATTTGTTTGTTTTTAAATTACGCGCACAGCTACATGAGGGTTATCTGCGCTAGCCACCCTTAATTTAGCAGTGTAAGGCTAGAGGGAAGGCAGCTAGTCATTAACAATCACCGCCGACTGTTGGGCCAATCTTTCACCAATGAATAGTGGGATTAACAGATTAACCGAAACATTATAACGCTCCCACGGCTGAAAATGCGAACATGTTTGATGTGGCGGGGATTTGAAACCGCCACCCTCAGATTATGAGACAAACGCTTTAGCTATCTGGCCATGCTGGGTCGCCATTACAATAAATCTGAGCATGATTGCTGCTACGTGAAACGATTATCACGATAATAAACAAATTTCAAGCTCATGAAATACCATGAATAAAAGTGTTTGCAAAGTATATCTTGAAATTAATGAGAAAAACAAAGATATCTGAAAAACTGGAATCATGGTAATCCTATTTGACTACTTACCTATCAAGATCCCTACTGTAGTTCAAAGATGGTGTTTTACCTTTCGGTTTATTAAACGTGATCTTGAAAACCCACAAATATGCACAATAGGAAACTTGTGAAAATATATGGTTTCATTATTCTCAGCAGAAACTTGTTACAATAGAAATTGTGGTATCGGGAAATAGTGAATTATCATGGGCCAAAGAACAAGCATAATTGGTGATGAAAAACGAAATAATATTAACTTAGTTTTTATTTGTAATTAATTTCTTTATAAAAGTTTCAAGAATTTTCGGTGAGATTTTGAAAAGCTCAGCAGTGTTACGTATTCACTATAAACTTCGAAACATTTGAAACATAGACTACTTGAACTGCTTTTCCTATTAGAAAGCTTTCGAGTTCATTTATCACACGTGACTTCTGATTAGTTCACTTTTGATCATCAAGCTAAAGTTTTGGGTATATAGAGGTCACACTAGGGTCAGATTAGTAATTGAATAAGCTTCCTGTAGATAAAATAGAGTCTGTATTATTCTTAATTCACCTCTACAACCTGTCATATTGAAAATTTTCTAGTTTTAATCTTTCAAAATGGTATACATTGTATATGGATTTTTATAACAGTGACAAAAGTTTGGAAAAAGGTAAGAGTGGCCTTATATTTAGCACAATACAATAAAACGTTTTTGTTCACTGTTTGCTGAAGGTAACTTTTGTTGTTGTTTTTTTAAATTTCGCACAAAGCTACTCGAGGGCTATCTGTGCTAGCCGTCCCTCATTTTACAGTGTAAGACTAGAGGGAAGGCAGCTAGTCGTCACCACCCACCGCTTAACTCTTGGGCTACTCTTTTTACCAACGAATAATGGGATTGACCGTCACATTATAACGTCCCCACGGCTTAAAGGGCGAGCATGTTTTGGCGCGACGAGGATGCGAACCCGCGACCCTCAGATTACGAGTCGCACGCCTTAACGCGCTTGGCCAATCCGGGCCCCGGTAAATTTTGTAGCAAAGCTCTAACTCAGGCGTGGCCCATGATTAGTTTGCCTTAAATGTAAATCAAAGGAATAATGTTTCGCATCCAGTTTCTACAATAACGTACTCTGTTTTGTTGTTGTGAGTATACTATAATAGTAACAATTAAATTGCTTTATTTAATGAGGTAATAGTGCCAAAGAGATTGCTGAGCTATATAATTTTACCTTTTCCTCTTGTATACCAGTTCTCATTAAGAAGCCCCCCGCTAGTACAGCAATATGTCTCCGGATTTACAACGCTAAAATCAGGGGTTCAATTCCTTTCAGTGGGCTGAGCAGATAGCCCTTTGTGGCTTTGTTGTACGAAAAAAACACACACACACTCTGAGAAATTTCTATATGCAAGTAGCCTTTTGTTAACTTTGTATTTAAATTATAAGACAAACAAACAAATGTGCGGAAGTCCGATAATTCGAGAAGAAATAATTTTTCCTTTACTTCTGTTAATTTATAGGTTTTTGATCTTTGTTGAAAATAACTTCCTTTATCCTTTAAACCTGTTCACCACAACGGAAGAGGTAATTCCACAATGTGTGTGTGTGTGTTTTTTTTTATAGCAAAGCCTCATCGGCTATCTGCTGAGCCCCACGAGGGGAATCAACCCCCTGATTTGAGCGTTGTAACTCCGTCGACTTACCGCTGTACTAGCAAAGGACTATTTCACATGTTTGTTTTTGTTTTTTGGAATTTCGCACAAAGCTACTCGAGAGCTATCTGTGCTGGCCGTCCCTAATTTAGCAGTATAAGACTAGAGGGAAGGCAGCTAGTCATCACCACCCACCGCCAACTCTTGGGCTACTCTTTTACCAACGAATAGTGGGATTGATTGTTACATTATAACGCCCCACAACTGGGAGGGCGAGCATGTTTGGCGCGACTCGAGCGCGAACACGCGACCCTTAGACTACGAAATGCACGCCTTAACGCGCTAGGCCATGCCAGGCCAGGCTATTCCACAGTCAAAGGAAATTGACCATTACGAGTCTACATAAGTGGACGCATGTTGCGAGCTAGTTGAGTGCACAACTTTTACAATGTTTGTTGAAATGTCTTTTTACTTCTAGTGGATTGTGCTGGAAAAGGTTGAGACATATAACCATAAGTTACTGTCAAGTACTACACATTTTTAATCCCGAACAAAGTTCTTAACCTAAAGTTATTGAAAACAAAAACATCAAGTACGAATAAGAATTTGATTATAACAAGGACAAACTATTTCTGTGAAGTTCATTTGATAGTTAATCAATATAAACAATGATATGATGATTGGAAATATCATTACATTTTCTCTCAACTAAATAGTAAAGCGTATATCTTTATCCAGGTATTTTTTCATAAATATTTCTAAATTGTCATGTTCTAAATGTAATTAATGGAATATCCTCATAAGCCAGATATGGGAAAGTCATATATTTGAGCTAATGTTCTGCTTTAAGCAAAGGTTACATACTACGACAATTATTCTGTAATACTTATACGTGTTTGGTCACGTTTCTGTGTTGTGCTTCTTGGAGTAAGGATATGCTCATTTCAAAAGGTGATAAAATTACTTGTACATGTAAATGAAAGTTGGGTTTGATCTATATGAGAAATTAATATTATCGTTGACTTAGAAAATCTAAGGATTTTGGAGACGCTGCAGTGGAATATATATGTATCTGAACAGAAACTCCGGGGTTTTGCTCTTATATTTGTATTAGTTTAGCATCATTATTTTTGATCTCGATTACATTATGCACTGGCCTTACGGTTGAGGCGCTCAACTCACAGTTTGAGCGTCGCAGATTTCAATCTCTGTCATCAAATATGCCCTCTCTTACAGTCGTAATGGCGATATAATGTGAAAGTCAATTTCGCCATTCGCTGATAAAAGAGTAGCCAAACAGTTGTGGTGGGTGATGTTTACTAGCTAACTTCCCTGGCATATAGCTTTCATAAAGCTTTGCGGAATATTCAAAATATACCAAATTCTATCACAAACTCCACCTGTAAATAAAAGTTTCATTTGTTTGTCTTCTCGAGCATGTTTCAATTTCCTTTGTTTCGAAATTATTTTCTGCGTAGTGTTTCCAGAACCTGCAGTTCTTCTAAATGTAACTTTAGGTATGATATCAGTTCTCATAGAAGCCGAATAAAATATAAATTTCCAATTAAGTATTTTTTTTATATAAGCTCTAGTGACCGAAATATGAAATTTCGTTTGAGGTACTTCTATGAATCAAATTGATGAAATTGGACATAAGTCATGATTTTCCTGAAGTTAAGGCCAGTGATGTAATGGTAGATTTGGAGGTTAGAGGTCGCCACGATCTTCGTTAACCCCATCCAGTACATACACGCACACGTCAGATAAACTGGTCATTTAATATATCTATCTGCTGTGTTCGCTAACCGATAGCAATTAAGAAAATAATTGTTTTAGGTACAATGTTTTAAAATAGCACTACATACAAACTCAGACAGATAACGAGTGATGATGTGTTGTATATTAGATACATGATGATTACAACCTCGGAGATCCACATTTGAAAGTATAAGAAACCAGCACGGGAAATAAACTGCATTAGAAGTAAAGGAGCGTCGACGACCTGCATATGGGGTGAGGGGTCGGCGAACCCTCCAGTCCCTCCTGGACTACATCACTGGTCAAAATTTAAAGAAGTTTGTGTCTTATAAAACCAACAAAAAATTCAAATCCAGTTATAAACATTTAAACTTTTGGGGTAACTTTTACTTAAATGTTCACCAATCACAATCCTGTCTGTCTTATTTATATCATGTGCTAATATTAAATCTGTCATAGTTTTCTCTCTTATAGGTTCCATTATTGGTGTATAAAAGTATTCTCATAAATTTTTAAAACCCTATCCACTCACACTCAGATTCAAAATTTTCTCAGTTAATACCACTGAAACTAAAATCTCCCATAATAATAACATCTTTTTTAGCTGTCATTCTGATCTCATAACACAGTTTCTCATTAATTTCCATATTCTGACCTACTAGTCTGTAATAAATCCCAATTACATTTACTAACCCAAACCAAAACTGACTCACCCTTATTGCTATTATCTTTAATTTGACACAATTAATTCCTCACATATAAAGCTACTTTTCCCCCTGTTTTTTCAACACTATTCCTTGTAAATAATATGTAGTGATACTTAAAAATAAATTTCTCTCATCAAAATTGTTCAACTCCAAGTTTCAGTAATATCAAAATCTTCAGTTTCCACAACTGCTTTGAACTTATCAGTTTTATTTCTAATACTCTTAGCATTATAATAGTAACAATTAGTCATAGAATTTTAAATACATTTATTATGTTTTACTCCTTTTGTGCATGTTTTTCTGTCAGTTATATTTCCTATTTTACCAACATCATAGCTCTCACCTCTGTCTAGCCCTAGTTTAAATCTACTACTACAGCTGAGTTAATAGCCCTTGCTAACATGCTAGCATCTGTCTTGCTTAAATGTAAGACATCCATTTAAAAAAAATTAACTTTCCAACAACTTCAACCAACCTATTTGCTCATCCCCACTTAATGACACAAACCTTGCATTCAATTCTAGTGTCCTACTGAGTATCTTGTCTCCACAATTTATTCTTGGCAATATCCCTGACAGAATCAAGCTATGACCAATTTCCCTAGATGCCTTTAAACAATCAACTTGTAAAAGTGAAATTTACTCTCTTTTTGAGGCATGAGCATATTATAACAAGCTCCAAAAATGGAATCAACACCTCTGATACGTTTTCTGTTCTGTTCACAACAGCATATCTCTTTCATGGTAGCCATTATGTGTGAGTGAGCACATAGAATAATGTGCAGATATGTGAATGAGGCATATCGAGGCTGGTGTTCTGATCTTTACAGCACCATTTTCAAAACTTCTGCCATTCCCATCCACCTTTATTAAATATGGTTTTTTGCATACACACACCCTTCTTTTTTTAGATGAATGAAAGAGTGAGTAAAGTAACAAGTTTTATTACATTGATAGATATTAAAATGCTAAATTTTGTAGCAATTACTTATTATTTTCATTAATATAAACAAATTAAAATGATTCATTTGTGCCATCCTATACAGCATTAGGTACTCTGTCAGACGTTGTTGATAGCAATGTACTTGATTTTGTGTTAATGAATGATATTACTTATCCCAACAGTTTACTTATTACTCTTGTCTTAGTTAAACAGGGATTTTGCGAGAAGGTGTTGTCCTATATTTTCTTGAGACAGCCCTTAAAACACCTGTTTAACTAGCTTCAATGGTTGATGTGTCTTCTTTATCCACAAAACATGCTGGATCATATTGCTTAGTAAGGAAATATCAATATACAAATAACAATGAAATATTTCTCAGAATTTCCATTCAGACACTTATACAAGGTATGCAGCAGAGCTGTATTGACTGTTTGAATTGAATATTAAGTGGACATAAAAATTGTGGCTCCACCTGTGGATCAGCAGTAACTCTAAAGGCTTATAATCAGTGATGTCGAGAAACCCACTTGTTGAAAATCTTATATGCAAAAACGGCTCGTTTGGGTTGAGAAAATATTTTAAATAGAAGAGCGAACAACGAGCCATTTTTGCATATAAAGGCTTATAATTTTAAAAATTGAGTTTCAATATTCATATTATGCATAGCACAGACTGCTCGTTGTGTAGCTTTGTGCTAAATAAAAAACAAAGATTCTTCAAAACTAAATTTCTGACATGACTTTGCTATAGATAATTCCATAGTAGGGGCTATTGAAGAGCAGCTGTTAGTTCAAAAGTAAAAGTGTTATGAATTTTCTTTAAAAATATTTTAGTTTTTACTTTTCTTAATATTTTATGAGGTATAATATGGCTTTATACTAAATATGTAATAACACTTTTTGTTTCATAATTGGTTTTGCCAAGTATATATATATATATATATATATTAATTACAAATTTTTAGTTTGAGAACAGTATTCAAATGAAATTGAAACAGTAGTGTTATTGGGTGTTTTTTGCACCAGAAACATGTTTGACAAACTGCCTTCCTCATATACTATATGTAATCACAAAGTAAAAATAATCTTGTTTATAATATAATAATAATAATATGTAATAAATGTTTCCAAAATCATATTATCTGATTTAGTCCTTAAGTACCTGTTAATAGCTGGAGATTTGTATCCACTTGAGGGCTATTTTCTGAATAGTTGCCCCCCACAGCCATTCCTAGTTATGCTACTGTTTGGGAAATTGTCGTGTTGTTTTTTTAATATATTTTCACCAAATAGATAGAATTATATTTTCAGATGAAAAGCAATCTGTTTTGAATAATTTTGTTGGTTCAGCTATGAGACTAAAGAACTTGAAGTACTAATAAATGAGAGTTAGGGAAAAGGTATCAGAGACCACTACATTGAATTACAACGTGATTTATCAGAACAGTGCTGAGAAACAAGTGAAGCATTTGTTTTATTGCTTTGATAAAAAGTGTTGAGAAAAAATTTGATACCTTTCAAGGTGTAATAAGATATACCTAGTATTGGTTTATAGGTATATGTACAGATATTTGAAGATGATATGGTGTAATAAAAAAAATACATCGTAAAATTTATAGAAGTTAGAGAAATGTGCCCATTTATTCATAAATCAGTAAACATGTTTTTCTGACACATCATAGGTTGTGAAGGAACACAAGTTTGTTGCTGTCATTTTTACTTTCTGTACCAGCAGTACAGTTTGCAAAGATAAAGATTGTTTGAATTGAAACAGGTTTGACAGGCTCAACTTTGCTTCACTTACTTTTTCTGTATATGGTGCCATCTTGTTGTTGTTTTTTATTTTTTTTAAACACAGTATTTCTCCATATTCTCATTGTCAAGATTTTAAAATTTGTTTTAACTTCTTAAATAATTAGGAAAACTGCTAATACGATTATTAATACTGCTGCACACAGGGTGATACAAAATATGTGTACCATTATGGCTTTCCTTACAGCTCTCTCAACTGTTGATGTCATTATACAGTGTTACTTCTTTTGTTCAGGTTGTAGCTCATGCTTGTGATATTGTGGTCGTGTTGCCATTATGATTCTCTGCTTCTAATTTCACAGGCTATTTGGACATGTGACAAGTACTAGCTTTTGGAAGTATCCCAAAAAGAAAAATTCTAATGTTGCAAAATCAGCAATTGTGGATGCTACTAATTCTAACTGATGACACCATACCCATCTGTTGTAAAAGGTAACACCTAATTATTTATTGCCTAATGTCCATTATGGATTGTTTTTAGTCATAGTGATATAAATTATATGGCTTTAGAATTCAAAGTATGCTTATTTGTCTAATTTCCTCTTTCCACAGAACCCAACAAACTTGGCTCATTGGGCTTCCTAAGAGATGGCCTCTCATTGTTTCACTTATTACTGTAGTTTTTGTTTTGAATTAAGCATGAAGCTAAGCAGTGGATTATCTGTGCTCTCCCAATAACAGGTATTGAAACCTGTTTTTAGCATCTTAACTCTGCAGACATAATGCTGTGCCACTGGGGGTCTATTTGTTACTGGAAAGCCTTAAAGTGCATTTACAAATGGTACCAAAACCACTGATGAGTAGAGAACCAAAACTCATGTGAGACAACAGAATCTCCTCTCCAGATTGCCTTAAATTAAATACTGTTGGCTCAATCCACTATCAACAAAGAAGAGCATCACTTCCATGTGAACATGCAAAGTTAACACCATTCCAGCTACTTAGTGAAATAAAAAAGTTACTAAAATACAGGTATGGATTATAAAAAGCAAAATACAGTCTGATACCCTGTCTTATAACCAGTACCACAATGAAATTTAAACCCTAATTTAATGTATCTACATGCCTGAAACACAACTAATAAAAATTACAAAATGTTCTTAAGTTGATAAACTATTTCACTGCACAACAATTTTTTTGAAAAGTTTTTGCTGATTATGACAGGTATCTGGTGGGTATGCACAAATATAGTTTTGGTTTTGCTTCATCACGTAGGAACTCTGAGAAATAGACAGTTAACTGTTTACTGGCAATAAAGTATTTAATTGCGTTTATGTTTCTAATACGATATTAAGTTCAACATAATTAAAAGTGTTTTGTTCCTGATATTCATTTGTATTCAATGACTGGTGCATCACGTTGCAGTGTCCAACAGTAGTCAGCAAACACTGACGGATTCCAGTTGCCCTGATATCATTTTTCTGTTGTATCAAAACTAAAGATGTTGATGAAATGGTACATGATGGGCAAATATGGATGTAATTTTCATGATCAGAAACCAAAAATCTTCAAGGAACACCCAACAGTGTTCAAGAAGCAAAAACTTTGTTTTGCAGTGTTATTAAACTAATTTTTTGCTTCAAATAGAGATTTAAGAAAAAATCATTTGTAATGTTATAACTTTTGAACAGTGATACTTGACAGACATGATTATAATACTGTACTTTGTATAACACTAATTATTGTAAAAGGATTTTCCTTTTTAATGGTAATATATTATAATACTGTACTTTGTATATTACCAGTTATTATAGAAGGACTCCCCTTTTACAGATCTGATTACAATAGTATGTGGTATATAACAATGAAGTTGTTGATCAAAGATTTCCTCTATAATATTAAATGACATGAAATAACAAAGTTAAAATATTAATAGTTTCTAAAGCAATCTTGCTTTGACATTATATTCTCTGAAAAATAGTTTTAGTTTACAGTGCTTGAATGAATCAATTTAAACACATATGTTCATAGTGTTGTTACCATCAATTTTCAATATTTGCATGACATCTTATTTAAACATTAAACATCTAATATATAGTTAATGTTGTGGTACTAAAAAACTTAAATATTTATTGGTAGCAATAAATATGTTGACGTGTGTCATTACATGTATTTCCAAGGGGCATGACTGTTGTTGCATGCAAACTTATTATTGGCAGTGATAAATTTATTTGTACGTATCCTTGTATCTAGGTAAATGTTTATATTTGAATAAATCACACATTCGATTTTAGGTAAACTCTTTGTTTGTTTGTTTTGAAATTTCGCACAAAGCTACCCGAGGGCTATCTGTGCTGGCCGTCCCTAATTTAGCAGTGTAAGACTGGAGGGAAGGCAGCTAGTCGTCACCACCCACCACCAACTCTTGGGCTACTCTTTTACCATCGAAAAGCGGGATTGACCGTCAAATTATAACGCCCCCACGGCTGGGAGGGCGAGGATGTTTGGCGCGACCCTCAGATTACGAAATGCACTTCTTAATGCGCGAGGCCATGCCAAGCCCAGGTAAACTCAAATCACATAACATCCCAGGTTACGTTATTGATGGTGGATACAGCACTGATAGCTGACTGTGTAGTTTTCGTTAACTACAAACAAACATTACCATTTTATCATCTGTTTACACCTCATGAATGCGTTAATTGTATATTTCACTGAAAAGCACTCTTAAATCAGTGAATACAGAGGAATATAATTATAGAAAATATTCGTTTGTGGTATCTTAAATCTCGTGTCTGATGAATAATTCAGAAGAATAAGTTAATAATATCATTTGTGCTATTCTTCACATTATATATAAATATAAGAATACTAAAGTGAGTAAAATACAACGAAAATGTCACACAAGTAGTATAGAGTCCCTTTAGAGTAAGAACTTCATCTCTTCTATTGACAACAACACAAAAGTAATGTTTATTACTGCTGTAAGTCGCGAAAACGTACCCTGTAATTACCGTACAATTAATAATAACAGCAGAAAAAATGGACATTACGTTTTTTATACCATAATAATCTCATCCTACAAAACGATAATCACCCCACTTACGACAGAGAAGATTACCTTGCTGTTTGTTTTTGAATTTCACCCAAAGCTATACGAGGTGGCCCTCTGCGCTAGCCGCCCCTAGTTTAGCAGTGCAAGACTAGAGGGAAGGCAGCTAGTCAATACCACCCAGCACCAACTCTTGGGCTACTCTTTTTCCATCGAATACTTGGATTGACAGTAACAGTATAACAACCCCACGGCTGAAAGAGCGAATATGTTTAGTGCGACGGGGATTCGAATCTGTAACCCTCAGATTGCGAGTGGCGCAACCTAACTACCTGGTTATGCCGGGACCCCAAGAGGCGTTAAAAATTATACTATGAACTATAACATTGTGGCTGGGTGGTCAGGGAATTTTGTGATGTCTTTAGCTGAAGCTGAAACACTTCAAGGTAAGTATTCAGATACTTTTGTTTGTTTTGGAAATTCGCACAAAGCTACTCCAGGGTTATCTGTGCTAGCCGTCCCTAATTTTGCAGTGTAAGACTAGAGGGAAGGCAGCTAGTCATCACCACCCACCGCCAACTCTTGGGCTACTCTTTTACCAACGAATAGTGGGATTGACCGTCACATTATACACCCCCACGGCTGGGAGGGCGAGCATGTTTAGCGCGACGCGGGCGCGAACCCGCAACCCTCGGATTACGAGTGCACGCCTTAACGCGCTCGGCCATGCCAGGCCATATTCAGATGCAACCTCTAGCTGTCCCTAATTTGAAGCACTACATTAAAGGGAAGGCAGCTATTCAACAACACTCACCGTCAACTCCTGAGCTATTCTTTTATCAACGAATAGTGGGATTGACCGTCACATTATGGCGTTGCCATGTTTGAAAAAACAAAAATATTCAGAAACGTACCATTTAAAAGTAAAATTAATTTATCAGATTTTTTTTTTTTTTTTTTTTTTTTTTACTGTGTCTAATCCTACATAGCGTGATGCACCATATAATAATATGAAATAAATGACCAAAACTAGAAAATATCCAGTTTAAATTATTGCAAGTAAAGAAGAAACATTTCAAAAAGAGAATAAATGTAGGAATGGATAATATTCAAATCTTCAGAAACACAAGATAGTAAGGGTGACATTTTCATTATCCCTACATCATAGTACAGACACACATTGTAACGAAATGTGAACAGATACAAACAATTGTGATTAAGTAAGTTATACATATATAGGGTGTTCCAGAAGTCGCGCACCATATAAATTTTTATGTTAATACATATGAATAACAATTTTATTGATAATAATCATAACAGATGCTCAAACTGTTCACCCTCTGCTTTGATACATTCATCAATTCTCTTTATAAAACTGTCTTTTACTTTGTTGAGGGTTGCAGTGCTAATCCTTTGACATTCAGTTGTTATCGCGCCCATCAAATCATCAGGATGAGTAAGGTTGAATTCTTCAGCTACAGAGCGGTATGTAGTACCATTTTTTCCAAACATAAACACCAATGTAACTCTTTCTTGTATTGATAGTTTTTCACCCATATCTGGAACATAAAAAACAAATCATTATTATATGTACGTATGGTGCGCGACTTCTGGGACACCCTGTATATGTTAATTCTTTCCTGCGCTATAATGTATGGATACCATAAGTACTACCTTGTTTGCACGGTTTCAGGAGGATTAACATTAGTCATCTTTACATTTATTCTATTTTTGTAAACATATTTTTCTTGTTTGTTTGGTTTATTAAATGCAGTTTCAGTAGACTTAGAAAGGTTACGTTTACAACCAAGTTCTAAATGCAATCATGTTCCAACTGTATTATTTATTTTTTACTGGCTTACAAGCCGTGTTTCACTCTGTACTTACATTATTTAACACTACAATTATGACTTTTTTAATTACTACTGTTTCATGATACATATAAAAGCGGATACTCCCTTTGAAACTATGTCATTTTAGTGGAACTGGTTGACACAATTGTTTTGGTTTCTTTCTTATTGTGCAGTGCAAAGAAGCAGAAAAAAGAAAAACAAGAAATTCAAAGTATTTACTGTGATATTTACAGACATTCACAGAACTTGTGACTCAGTCATTTCATGGATATTGTTATAAAGGGAAACACTGTACAGTATTCTCAAGACGTCTGGTGTGGGTATTTGCACTTTAATTAAAATAAAATACAGAACAACGTTTTGACCTTTTTAGGTCATCTTCAGGTTAATAAAGAGAGAGTTTGTATGTTGTACTGTACTTTATTTTAATTAAAGTACTAATAATACTCATACCAGCCGTCTTGAGAATACATTTTTACTTCAAGGGGGTTTCTCGTCATCGCGGACTGAATGGTATTGTAAGGTTTTATTGACCAATTGAGGATATATTTAAAAAACCCAACATGAACAACATTTCAGTGAACAATACGAACCATCACTACTGCCTGTCTAAGTTCTTCACTCAGTGTGTAATGTCGAGTGTTATTACTTCTTACTATTGTCTCAAACAGACTAATCAAAATATATTCTAATTTCCAATAATACTGCCCCCCAGTGGCTCAGCGGTATGTCTGCGGACTTACACGCTAAAATGCGGGTTTCGATACCCGTGGTGGGCAGAGCACAGATAGCCCATTGTGTAGCTTTGTGCTTAATTCAAAACAACAAAAACAACAACCAATAATACTAAATTTGTTCATCAATGTGTGAAGTATTTTAAACTTTTAAAGAAGGATTTAAGATATTTAAAATATCATTTTGATGAGGAATCCAAGCCATCTCTGCACAGAGATTAAAAAATTCTCCGAAACTGAAATACAGGTCTGGAAACAAATTAGATTTTACGTCACAAAGTACGTCATGAACAGATCAACTTTATCTTTTTCACAAGAAAATTCAATAGAAAAATGTAAGTATTAACAAGATGTAGATGTCATATTCATCCTCATGAAATAAATGTTTGTAGATTGATAATAGTGCCTGGTATGGCCAAACGCGTAAGGCGTGTGACTCGTAGTCCGAGAGTCGCGGGTTCGTGCCCGCGTCGCGCCAAACATGCTCGCCCTCCCAGACGTGGGGGCGTTATAATGGTACGACCAATCCCACTATTCGTTGGTAAAAGAGTAGCCCAAGAGTTGGCGGTGGGGGGTGATGATGACTAGCTGCCTTCCGTCTAGTCTTACATTGCTAAATTAGGGACAGCTAACACAGATAGCCCTCGAATAGCTTTGTGCAAAATTCCAAAAACAAAACAATTGATAAAAGTGCGTTTTACAGCATGTTGTCTTGCAGGAGATAAGACAGAACACTGTGGGTTTTATGAATAATATGGTCTGTCTTTTCAAAGTAGTAAAAGTGTTTTACCATACTCGGAAATGATTGAGTGAACAAATGATTCTCCTTAACTCTACCGTAGTACGTTTATAAGTTACGACATGATTAAAGTAATGTGAACAATAACTGATGTTATTGTTTATAAGTTTCCGCATGTTTCTTTTCAAACTGAAGTGAACAATATGTGATATTTATGTTTCTAATTTACGGCATATTTATAGTTAAACTCAAGTGAACATTACCTGATGTTTATACTTTAGGGTATATTTCTTTTTAAACTCAAGTGAACAACAGCTGACGTTCTCTTTATAAAATATGTTCTACTTTAGTTACATAATTATGTGCCAACTTTAAGACTCCAACGAACAGAAGTAATTCCACACGAAAGGCTATAATCATGGAGCAGAGAACTGAACATGATTGTCTGTTTAACTTGAAAGACAGTGAATGGGAACTTGGAGACTTTAATTCTATTTGAAAGCAGAAATACATAAGATAACATGGTAAGTGGCCCAATCGCAAGCAGTGTTGTCCCATTAAGAAACATTTTACCCAACTGTGAAGAAGTATTTTATCCTTGTTTATCTATTAACTAAATAAATTAATATTGGTTGACAGTTTCATATTATTGATCTGTATATCTTAGTTAACGAATTACAAACAGTACTTCTCAATCATCTTGTAAATTTACTTTTCATTTCATAAGACTATAGCATGCTCTTCAGAAAATTTGGATGGTGAGCTCAGTATCCTAAACTCGTCTTCTTTGAAAGAGTAAGGAATAAATTCATCTGAAAAATTGAACAGATTCTACAGGAACAAGTACAAAATCGATCAGGGTGGAAAGCAAAAGAGCATCAAACTCTTTTTAGAAAGAAATAATTGGAAATATTCAGAGTTAAATTTAAATAAAAAGATGAATTGCCACATTTTAGAATTAAAGAGTCCAGAGGTGTATGTGTACATCTATGTACAAACTACTTCAAGGACTATTCTTTACATTTCTCTCATTTACGCTGCATCTAAGGAGAGAGCTAACATGGTGTCCAAAATTATTACTAGTTGGTTGGCAAGAGTCACATATCGAACAGTGATTAGCAGTCGAAACAGATTTTTAATTCATAATCAGTTAGATTTGTGATTTCATTCAACTCGTTTTTGATAATGTATGAGACATGAAGATATCATAACCGAGTGACACCAAAAGTACAACATATACTTATCAGGCTTTATTAACATTACTTAAACATCTATTAAGACAGAAGCTAGGCACAGAAAGTGAATACATTTAATACACCATTGCATAAGTAATACATGTCTCTGTAATGCCTATATGAACCGTATATAAAACAACACTACAAGTTACTCCACACTTACTGTTTGAAAATGATAAATTGAGGATATCTTTTGTACGAGTTACTATAATGTCACTATCTGAAAATAATCAATAGTGAATATTTGTGTATGTGTATCTCCACTGCCATTGCTTTTAAATTATCAGTAGTGGGTGTTTTTCTATGAGTATTTCCATTATTACTGTTTAAAAATGATCAATACTTCATATTTTTGTTTGAGTTGAGTATCTCAGCTATCACTGTGTGTAAACAATCAATAGTGGATATTTTTGTGTGAGAATCTCCACTGCTACTGTTTAAAAATTATCAATACCAGATACTATTGCATTTGTAACTCCACTATCACTGTTTGTAAATGCTCAGTATTGTTTATTTTTGTATTAGTATATCCATTATGACTGTTTGAAAATAATCAGTAGTTGATATTTATGTATGCAGATCTCCACTATCACTGAAAATAATCAGTACTGGATAAACTGTATATTTCTCCACTAATATAGTTGAAAAATAATAAGTAGTGGATATTTATTATGAGGATCTCTACTATTACTGTTTGTCAATGAACAATAGTGGACAGTTTTGTAGAGTATCTCAACTATCACTGTTTGAGTAAAATAAATAGTTTATATTTTTGAATAAGTATATCCCCTATCACTGTTAAAAATGATGAATATTGAATATGTTTGTTTATCTCCTCTATCACTGTTTGTAAATGACCAAAAGTTGTTATTTTTGTATGAGTATCTCCACTATCATTGTTTGAAAATGATGAATAGTGGATATTTTTGCCTGTGTTCCTGAACTATTACTGCTTGAAATGATCAGTAATGTATATTTTTATACCAGTATTTCCACTGTCATTGGTTGTTTGAAAATGATCAGCTGTAGATATTTTTGTATGAGTATCTCCTCTATTAGTATTAAAAAATTGTATGTAGTAAATATTTTTATATCGGTATTTCAACTATCACTGTTTGTAAATGATCAATAGTAGATATTTTTGAGAAGTATTTCAACTATCACTTTTGAAAATAATCAATGGTGGATATTTTTCCATGTAAATATTCACTACCGCTGTTTCTAAATTATCAGTAGTTTATATATGTTCAAATGAGTATCTCATCCATCACTGATGTAAAATGATGAATAGTTTATATTTTTGTATGAGTTTCTTCTCTCATAGCATAAAAATTATAAGTAGTAGATACTTTTATACTAGTATCTCAACTATCACTGTTTGTAAATGATCAGTATTGGATATTCTAGAATGAGTATCTCCACTATCACTCTTTGATAATAATTAATAGTGTATATTTTTGCATGTGAATTTCCTTTATTGATGTTTGTAGATGTTGAGTAGTTAATATTTTTTGTATGAGTATCTCCACTATTACTGTTTGAAGGTGATCACAATATGGATATTTTTTATGGGTATTTCCACTATTGCTGTTTGAGAATGATCAGTTGTGGATATTTTGGTATGAGTATCGTAAGAATCACTGTTGGAGAGTAATCAATAATTTATATTTTTATATGAGTGACTCCACTATTATAATTTTAAAATGATCAATAGTTGATAATTTTTATGAGTATCTACACTATTACTGTCTGCTGTGGAGATTTGTGTGTGATCATCTCCACTATTATTGTTTGAAATGATCAATAATGGATATTTTTGTATGAGTTACTCCAATATCACTGTTTGAAAATAATCAATGATAGATATTTGTGTATGTACATCTCCACAACCACTCTTTAAATTGCCAGTGATGGGTGTTTTTGTACAAGTATCTCTCCTATCACTGTTTGAAAATGTTCAATAGTAAATATTTTTATATGAGTAACACTACTGTCATTGTTTGGAAGTGAGCAATAGTGGATATTTTTCCCTGTGAATTATCACTATTGGTGTTTTTAAATGATCAGTAGTGCATATATTTGTATAATGAGTTTCTCCACTATTAGTACTAGAAAATCATAAGTAGTGGATATTTTTGTATCAGTATCTCAAGTGTCACTGTTTATAAATGATCAATAGTAGATATTATTGAATGAGTATCATCACTATCACTATTTGAAAATAGTATATATTTTTTCCCATGAATTTCCACTACTGCTGTTTCTAAAGGATCAATACTTGATATTTTTGTATCATTACTTCTACTATTACTGTTTGAAATGGGCTCAGTAATGCATATTTTTGTATAAGAATCTCAACCATTACTGTTTTAAAATGATCAATATGGATACTTCATGTGCATCTTCTCAACCACTGTTTTTAAATGATTAGTAGCAGATATTTTTATATTCTTATCTCCACCATCACTGTTCATAATTATGAATATTGGACATTTTATGTGTGTTATACTCTATCACTGTTTGAAAGTAATAATCAGTTATATTTTTGTATAAGTGTATCCACTATCACTGTTTGATAATGATCAGCAGTTGATATATTTGTATGAGTACCTCAACTGTAACTGTTTGAAAATGATCTATGGTTTATATTTTTGTATGAGTATCTTCTCAATACTCTTTTGAAAATGACCAATAGTGGATATTTCTGTATGTGTATCTCAACTATTGCTGTTCAATAATAATGTATGTAACACAAATTTTGTCCCTGGATAGTATGTATTATTTCTTAATTGTTTATGTTGCAAAAGTACAGAAAATGGCCATTAATCCTTTCATACTTTGCTTTTGTGACCTGAATAATGAAATTTAGAAATTAACCTATTTTCTATTGTAAAAACGGGCAAATTTTGCCCAGTTTCATTTGCAGAAGGTCTGAATGAAACAACATATGCATCAAGATTTATATGTATTTATACTAAAGTTATAGAAAAATGAACAAAAATTTTTAGAAGTGAGTACTTTTTCGAGATTTGTGACTGTAATGTAATTCACTTTCATGTATTAGTCCCCAAATATAGTCTCCCATGGTGTTTTCTTTATATGTCCCTTTTAAACGGCATTTAAAGTCCAGTATATCTTGATGGAAGCACTTGCTGTGCTCTTCTGAGTATGCTCCCATGTACTTCTTGAATTTATCAAGATGAGCATCAAGGATATAGACTTTCAAGGACATCCTACAGCCCATTTTTTTCGTAGTTCTCACCAGAGCCTCAAACAATTCCACATAATTTTCAGCCTTATGATTGACAAAGAAGCCCTGAACCACTGTGACAAAGCTACCCTAAGCTTTTTTTCCCTTCCTACTGAGATTCTTGGGGAATTCTGTGCACTCCAGGATCTTCTTTATTTGTGGTCCAATGAAGACACTAGCTTTGACCTTTGTCTCAGACAGCTTAGAGAAAAAGTCTCAAAGGTACTTGCAGGCTGCAGACTCCTTATCAAGAGCTGTGACAAATTATTTCATAAGACTCAATTTTATATGCAATGGCAGGAACAACGCCTTCTGAAGGTCCACTAGTGGCTCACACTTGACATTGTGCCTCCCCTAGAGAACTCAGTTCATTATAGCTAGTGCTTTCCATTGTAGTGAACTGTGGTGTCCTTGCTGTCCCAAAGACAAAGATAACAGGGAAACTTGGTGAAGCTTCCTTGGAGACCCATCAAGAATGCCACCAGTTGGAAGTCTCCAGTAACTTTCCAGCTATACTGATCATATTTCAAGGCTTCTAGCAAGGTCTTGACGCTGTTGTATTCCTCTTTGAGGTGTACCAAATTAGCCAGGGGAAGAGATGGATACTTATCCCTATTACAGAGCAGCACAGCTTTGATGCTTCCGTATGAGTTATAATTATCAATGAAGTGGTACCACTCGTTCAGATTACAGGCAATTCCAATTGCCTCACGCAGACTGGATACATTGTGTCAGAAGCAGAACCCATCTTGACGAATGAAGTTCTACAATATTCTTGTAAGTTCTACATCATTCGAGAAATTTCTTGAAAATTCTTGTAATTATATTCGAGAAAATTCTCTATCAGCTACTCAGCACTGAATCTACCTGGAATGTCCTAGAAACTGGATAAATTTGAAAATTTCATCACCCAGGTCACAAAGCAAAGTTTGAAGAGAAAAATAGGTCTTTTCCATTTACTTTAGGCATAAGCAATTGGGAAATAACACTTGCTGCTCAGGAACAAGAAAAAGTAGCAATTTTGTTATATAATGTAGTGGATATTATTGTATGAGTTACTCTACAAGCAATGTTTGAAAATAATAATTAGCCTATATTTTTTTCATGGGTATCTCTACTGTCACTGTTTTGAAATGAAGTGGACATTTTTCTATCTGAATTTCCACTACCACTGTCTCAAAATGATCAGTAATGGATATTTTTGTTTGAGTATCTTATATATCATTGTTGGAAAAGGATCAGTAGTTGATATATTTTAGGAATATCTCCAGTATCACTGTTTGAAGATAATCAACAGTGGATATTTTTGCATGTGAATTTTCACTACTGCTCTTTCTAAATGATCAGTAGTTGATATTTTTGTTTGAGTATGTCTATTATTACTGTTTGAAAGTGCTCAATAATGGGTATTGTTGTATGAGAAACTCTGCTGTTACTGGTTGAGAATAATCAATATAAGATATTTTTGCATGTGAATTTTCACTACCACTGTTTGTAAATGATCACTAGTGTGTGCAAGTACTTCCATTCTTACTGTTTGAAAATGATCAATAGTGTATATATTTGTATATCTTTAATATTATTGTTTGAAAATGATCATTAGTTGATAATTTTTATGAATGTTTCGACTAGTAAGGTTTGAAAATAATCAGTAGTGGATATTTTTGTTAGACTATCTCAACTATAACTGTTTGAAAATGATCAGTAGTGGATATTTTTGTATGTGAATGTTTACTACCACTGTATGAAAATGATCAGTAGTGGTTATTTTTGTATATACGTATTTCCACTATTATTGTTTGAAAATGATCAATAGCAGATATTGTTGTATTTAGTATCTCCACTGTCAATGTTTGAAAATTATCAGTAGTTGATATTTTTTGGATGAGTATATCCACTATTACTGTTTGAAAGTGATCACTATATGAATATTTTTGTATAGGTATGTCTACTACGACTGTTTGAGAATGATCAGTGGTGGATATTTTTGTACGAGTTTCTCAACTATTACTGTTTATATACAATAAATAGTGGATATTTTTTAATAGGTATCTCCTCTATTACTCTTTGATAGTGATCAGGAGTGAACATTTTAGAAGGTATTATCTCCACTGCCATTATTTGTAAATAATCAGTAGTGGGTATTTTTATATGTGTATCTTCACTATCTGTGTTTAAGAATTCTCATTAGTGGGTATTTCTCATGAGTATCTCCACCAAAACTGTTTGAAAATTATGAATAGTGGATATTTTAGATTTATATTTGCATTACCACCATTTGTAAAAGATCAATATTGGATATATTTGTATGAGTATTCCACTATTAATCTTTAAAAATAATTAGTCGTGGATATTTTCACATGTGAATATCCACTACTGCTGTTTGTGAATGATCAGTAATTGATATTTTTGAATATGTTTCTCCACTACCACTTTTTATAAATGATCAGCAGTGTGTATTTTTAAATATGTATTTCCACTGTATTTGTTTGAAATTGATCAATAGTTTATATTGTTGTAGAAGTTTATCCAATATCACTTTTTAAAAATGATGAATATTGAATATGTTCACATGAGTATCTCCAATATCACTGTTTAATAACAATAATTTGTGGATATTTTTGTATGTGTTTCTATACTATTGGTGTTAGAAAATTATAAGTAGTGAATATTTTTGCATCAGTATCTTAACTATCACTGTTTGAAAATAATCAATAGTGGATACTTTTTTATGAGTATCTCCATTACTATTGCTTGAACTGATCAATAATGGAAATTTTCACACTGTTTGAAACTAATCAATAATGAATATTTTTGCATGTGTATCTCTACTACCACTGTTTGTAAATGATCAATAGTGGTTATTTTTGTATACCTATCTTCACTATCATTGTTTGAAAATAGTCAATAGCAGATATTGTTGTATGTAGTGTCTCCACTGTCACTGTTAAAAATTATCAATAGTGGATATTTTTGCATGTGAATTTTCACTACTGATGTCTGTAAGTGACAAGCAGTTGATATTTTTTGTGTATCTTCACTATTACTGTTTGAAGGTGATCAGTAGTGAATATTTTTCTGTGAGTATTTCCCCTGTTACTCCTTGTAAATGATCAGTAGTGAATATTTTTCTATGCATATCTTCACTGTTACTCTTCGTAAATGATCAATACTGAATATTATTTTATATAGTAATTCTGCTATCACTTTTTGTAAGTGATGAGCAGTAGATGTTTTTCAATGAATATCTCCACTATCACTGTTTGTAAATGATCAATAGTGTGTATTTTTATGCATATATTTGCACTGTGTATTTTTATGCATATACTTTTACTGTGTTATTTTTTTAAATTGATCAATAATTTATATTTTGGTATGAGTATCTTCACTTCTACAGTTTTAAAGGATCATTAGTAGGTATTTTTGTTTGAGTATCTCCTGTGTCACTGTTTGAATATGATAAATAGTTTATATTTTTGTAGAAGTATATCCAAAATAACTTTCTAAAATGATGAATAGTGAATATGTTGATATGAGTATCTTCTTTATCACTGTTTGATAATAATCATTTGTGGATATTCTTGTATGTGTTTCTATACTATTGGTTTTAGAAAATCATAAGTAGTGAATATCTTTGCATTGGTATCTCAACCATCACATCATTTTTTATGAGTATGTCCACTACCACAGTTTATAAATGATAAGTAATGTGTAATTTTATACACGTATTTCCATTATCATTGTTTGAAAATGATCAATAGTGGATACCATTTTATGAGTATCTCCCCTACTATTGCTTGAACTGATTAATAATGGAGATTTTTTGCATAAGTTACTCCAATATCACTGTTTGCAACTAATCAGTAATGGATGTTTGTGCATGTGTATCTCTACTACCACTGTTTGTAAAATGATGAATAGTGGTTATTTTTGTATAAGTATCTCCACTATCACAAACTGAAAATGATTAATAGTGAATATTTTTGCCTGTGTACCTGAACTATTACCGTTTGAAATAATCAATGGTGGATATTTTTATAGAAGTATGTCCACTATCATTGTTTGTTTGAAAATGATCAGTTGTAAATATTTTTGTATGAGAATCTCCTTTATTAGTATTAAAAAATCATAAGTAGTAAATATTTTTGTATCAGTATCTCCACTATCACTATATGAAAATATTCAATAGTGGATGTTTTTTCATGTGAATTTTCACTACTGCTGTTTCTAAGTGATCAGTAGTGCATACATTTTTGAAATTTTTGAATGAGATTCTTCACTGTTAGTATTAGAAAATCATAAGCAGTGGATATTTTTGTATCAATATCTCAAGTAACACTGTTTATAAATGATCAGTAGTGGATATTTGTGAATGAGTATCTCCATTATCACTGTTTGAAAATAATCAATAGTGTATATTTTTGCATGTGAATTTCCACTACTGATACTTGAAATGATGAGTAGTTGATATTTTTCCTATGAATATCTTCATCATTACTGTTTGATGGTTATCACTATATGGATACTTTTGTGGGAATATCCACTATCACTGTTTTTATACAATAAATAGTAGATATATTTGTATAAGTATCTCCACTATTAATCTTTGAAAGTAATCAATAGTGGATATTTTTGCATGTAAATTTCCACTACTGCTGTTTGTGAATGATCAGTAGTGCTATTTTTTTATGAATTTTTCCACTACTACTGTTTATAAATGATCAGTAGTGTTTATTTTTATACATGTATCTCCACTGTATTTGTTTGAAATTGATAAATAATTCTATTTTAGTATTAGTATCTTCACTATTATAGCTTGAAAAGGATCATTGGTAGATATTTTTTTATGAGTATCTCCATTATCACTGTTTGAATATAACAAAAAGTTTATATTTTTGTAGAAGTATATCCAATATCACTTTTAAAAATGATAGATAGAGAACATATTTGTGTGAGTATCTCCATTATCACTGTTTGAAAATAATCATTTGTGGATATTTTTGTATGTGTAATTACACTATTAGTGTTAGAAAATCATTGTATAAGTAGTGTATATTTTTGTATCAGTATCTCAACTATCTCTTTTTGTAAAAGATCATTAGTGAATATTTTTATGAATTTGTCCTCTACCACTGTTTGAAAATAATCAACAGTGTGTATTTTTGCATGTGAATTTCCACTACTGATGTCTGTAAATGATGAGTAGTTGATATTTTTCAAATGAGTATCTGCAATACTAATGTTTGAAGGTGATCACTATATGAATATTTTTGTATGGGTATATCCACTATTACTGTTTGAGAATCATCAGTTGTGGATATTTGGTATGAGTATCTCAAGAATTACTGTTGGAAAGTAATCAATAATTTATATTTTTATATGAGTGTCTCCACTGTTATTACTTGAAAATGATCAACAGCGGATAATTTTTATGAGTATCTCTACAATCACTGTTTCAAAATGATCAATTGTTAAAATTTTAGTGTTTAGTCACTCCTTGTAAATGATGAGTAGTAGGTATTTTTCTGTTAGTATCTCCAGTACTGCTGTTTAAGAATTATCATGAGTAAAATTTTTTATGAGTATCTTCATCACCACTGTTTGAAAATTATGAATATTGGATATTTTGTATGTGTATCTCAACTACTATTATTTGTAAATGATCAGTAGTAGATACTTTTGTACAAGTATCTCAATTATCACTGTTTGCAAATGATCAATAATGGATATTTTTGTATTAATCTTTGAGTAGTGGGTATTTTTGCATGTGAATTTACACTAATGCTGTTTGTAAATCACCAGTAATGGATATTTTTCTGGGAGTACCACCAGTACCACTCTTTATAAATTATCAGTGTTTGAAAATGAACAATAGTGTATATATTTAAATATCTCTGGTATTATTGTTTGAAAATGATCAGTAGTTGATAATTTGTATGAATATCTCAATTAGTAGTGTTTGAAAATGATCAGTAGTGGATATTTTTGTAAGACCATATCAACTATAACTGTTTGAAAATGATCAATAGTGGATATTTTTACTACCACTGTGTGAAAATGATCAGCAATGGTCATTTTTGTATACCTATATCAACCATAATTGTTTGAAAATGATCAATAGCATATATTGTTGTATGTAGTATCTCCGCTGTCAATTTTTGAAAATGTTCAATAGTTGATATTTTTGTGTTATTATCTCCACTATCACAGTTTGAAAATGATCAATGGTGGATATTTTTGTCTGTTTACCTGAATTATTACTGTTTGAAATAATTAGTACTGGATATGTTTATAGAAGTATCACCACTCTTGTTATTTGTTTGAAAATTATGAGTTGGGGTTATTTTCTTATGAGTATCTCCTTTATTAGTATTAAAAATTATAAGTCCTAAATATTTTTGCATCAGTATCTCCTCTATTACTGTTTGAAATTAATCAGTAGAGGATATTTTTGCATGTAAATCTTTGGAACCTCTGTTTCTAAACGATCAATAGTGGGTATTTTTGTATAAGTATTTCCACTATCACTGTTTGTAAATGATCAATCAATAGTGGGTAATTTTTTATGAGTATTTTAACTATCACTGTTTATAAATGATGAATAGTGGATATTTTTGTATGAGGATCTTCACTATTACTATTTGATAATTATCAGTAGTGGGTATTTTAGTATGAGTATCTCCACCATCACTGTTAAAAATTATGAATTATGGATACTTTTTATGTATATCTCCAGTACCACTCTTTGGAAATGATCAATAGTGGATATTTTTATGAGTATCTGCTCTATCACTGTTTGAAAATGATCAGTAGTGTGTATTTTTGAATGTGTATCTCCACTATCAGTGTTAGTAAATGTGAAACCCAAACTATCATTCGATTTGCCACTTTTCACTGTGTTATTTTCGTTTTGGTGAATTAAATGCGGCATTAATTAACTTAGTCAGGAACAAATCAGCATAACAAGCCTAGGAGTTCTGGTGTTTGTTTGCTCTCAGATTAATATATATAGTAAAATTTGGGAGATATAATGTAATGAACCACTGGTTGTGGTCACTGAGAGCTCGCGCTATAAGTTTCCAGACGAGCGTTCGGTATTGCACTGAACAGTAGCGGTAAATTTTTTCTTTTTCAATGTAGTTTTGAATCAGATTTTACATTTTAGACTATCAGTCAAATTGTGAACAAGAGAACATTTAACACTACAAAACAAACTATTTTTATAAGTTATTTTTTTGTTGCTGGTGAAATGGTTCTAAAACCAAAATGTGATAGAGCTGAAATATGACAATTTGCCGATTTATTCTAAAAGTACATAATTATCAGGATGGAGGAGAACATTTTACATATTTAATTCTGCAGAAAACTAAAAATATACACATATTATATATGTAACTTATGCGTGTGTGTTTCGTTATAGCAAAGCCACATCGACCTCTCTGCTCTGTCCACCCAGGAGAATTGAACTTCTAATTTTAGTGTTGTGAGCCGAGGACTTACTCTACCCCACAGGGGGCTTCGTAAACAGAAGAAAAATACAGCAGCTTTCCTCTCTTCTTTTGATTTCTTTATTTGAACTCGTGTGACTGTCGGTTAGAAATTTGAATATTCTAATACTGTACAATCTGATTAACCTGAAGATGACCTAAGAAGGTCAAAACATCGTTCTGTACTTTATTATAATTAGAGTCTTAATACTCATACCAGCTGTCTTTAGAAACAATACGTCGTAATCTGAGGATCGCGGGTTCGCATCCCGGTCGCGCCAAACATGCTCGCAGTTTCAGCCGTGGGGGCGTTATAAGGTGACGATCAATCCTACTATTCGAGTACCCCAACAGTTGGCGGTGGGCGGTGATGACTAGCTGCCTTCCCTCTAGTCTTACACTGCTAAATTAGGGACGGCTAACACAGATAGCCCTCGAGTAGCTTTGTGCGAAATTCCAAACAAACAAAACAGAAACAATCTGGTACATATGTGCCACCAAATAAACTATATTTACGCCTGCTGAATTAACAGATAAACGTAAATCTGTGAACGTGCTTCAAATATTCATATTCACATGAAGAAAGAACAAACGAAAATTTAAGCTACATTTAGTCAAGGAACTACGATCTGGAATCAGGGTGATAACAAATCTAAAATGTTGTATAGAATTTTCATTTATTATAGAATATTCCAAATAAACTTAGAATTGGAAGTTTGTGTTTGATTGAAAACTATTAAAAACTTTCGAATAATTATGTGGAATTTTTGACAGTTCTACGGACGTACTTTTAAATAATAAATTAACTTGTTAGTAAGTTATATGTACTAGTTTCTAAATGTTAAATATAGGTGTTGTTGTATGTGTGTCTTTTTAAACGTTAAATGAAAACGTGTTAATTTTTAGCATTTTAAAATTTAATTGTATAAGCTATATGTAAATGTTTTTGAAATTATATGTACACATTTTAACTTGCATGTACACGTTTTTAAGAGTTGTATGAATGTTTCGAAAAAAGATATGTTCGTGTATTCGTTGGTAAAAGAGTAGCTGAAGGGTTGGCGGTGAGTTGTATTGACTGTTTTCCCTCTAGTCTTCTACTGCGAAGTTAAGGACGGCTAATGCAGTTAGTCGTCATATATCTTTGCGCGAAATTCAAACCAAAACTGTGATTTTTAGTTTTTTTTTACTTTCAGGCAAAGCTACACGAGGGCCAGCTACGCTAGCTGTTCCCAATTTAGCAGTGTAAGTCCAGAGGCTCAAAGGGCGAGCATGTTTGGTGCGGCAGGGATTCGAGCCCGTGACTCTCAGATTATGAGTCTAACGCCCTCACCACCTGATGGTAACGGGCCTAGAAATGGCTGATTTTAATGTTCCGGGTCCTCTTACATGGTTTAGTCAGTTCTGTGGTGAGTAGTACGGGCGTATTATGTACAGTGTTTCATTTCTAAATAAGAATCCAAGTTTATAAAGTTAACGGTCTTGATAGCTATCAGTATACGTGAGTTGGTTTTTATGTTCACCTTCGACCTGAAGTATTGTAACATTCTCCTTCTTATGAATTTCTTTTTCTATGTAATTTTTACGGCTATGAAATTAAATTACTTTAAATTAACCTGATTTTAAGGTTTAGTAACTGCTCGTGCTTTGATCGTCCTGATAAAGTGTCAATGTTTTTAGTCTTCTCAGAACAGCACGTGCACGTGTGGTAAATAACGTACCCAACGTGGGCTGAACAAGAGAAAAGCTCCAAGTTCAGTTTCGGTCATGTAACAGTTTTTTGTTTTTTTTTCACATATGCTTCAGAATTTTTTAGGTTATTAATTAATACATCTGTAAAACTTTCTCTATTTTTGAAAAAAATCTTACGTCATCCTTGGGTTTTTGTTAAAGATAGTATCTATTCGCAGAGTAAAGTTAAAGATCACGAGGGACATTTTTCCAGCTAGTACCTTACAAAATGGTTTGTTCGTGTACTGTTTAGTTATGAAATAGTCTAGTTTCACCTTCTGTAGCTGGCTTGTTCATGAACACTTGAGTTCTGAAAGAAACTGGTTTCACTTTGTTTAGCTAGTTTGTTCATGAACACTAGAGATCTGAAAGAAACTGGTTTCACCTTGTTTATTTAGTTTGTTCATGTACACTGAAGATCTGAAAGAAACTGGTTTCACCTTATTTAGCTAGTTTGTTCATGAACACTGGAGACTTGAAAGAAACTGGTTTCATCTTGTTTAGCTAGTTTGTTCATGAACACTGGAGACTTGAAAGAAACTGGTTTCACCTTGTTTAGCTAGTTTGTTCATGAACACTGGAGACCTGAAAGAAACTGGTTTCACCTTGTTTAGTTAGTTTGTTCATGTACACTGAAGATCTGAAAGAAACTGGTTTCACCTTATTTAGCTAGTTTGTTCATGAACACTGGAGACTTGAAAGAAACTGGTTTCACCTTGTTTAGCTAGTTTGTTCATGAACACTGGAGACTTGAAAGAAACTGGTTTCACCTTGTTTAGCTAGTTTGTTCATGAACATTGGAGACCTGAAAGAAACTGGTTTCTCCTTATCTAGTTTGCTCATGAACACTGGAGATTTGAAAGAAAGTGGTTTCACCTTGTTTAGCTAGTTTGTTCATGAACACTGGAGACTTGAAAGAAACTGGTTTCACCTTGTTTAGCTAGTTTGTTCATGAACACTGGAGACTTGAAAGAAACTGGTTTCACCTTGTTTAGCTAGTTTGTTCATGAACATTGGAGACCTGAAAGAAACTGGTTTCTCCTTATCTAGTTTGCTCATGAACACTGGAGATTTGAAAGAAACTGGTTTCACCTTGTTCAGCGTTTATTTCACCTGGCATAAATTTCCTTTAACTGACGAATTTGCAGTTCAATAATTAGAGTGATTTTGTATCCTTGTAATAAATATTCATGTTTATTGATACTTTGTAAACATGGATCCGGGTAGAAATTAGTACAATATTAACCTATGAACACTGGAACTTGTTCCATTATACTATTATCTTAAATTAAAAACCAGCAATGGAAGGAAAAAGAAAACAGCAACAAATGGTTAGAAAAGATTTATCCCACGACTAAGAGGCTATGAATAGTTAAGTTATTATTGTTAAAATCCCAGACACACTTAGTTATGTGTTGTTTCCAAATGACATTAGTGGAAGAAGATCAGAATATTACAACAAAAACAAAATCTGTCTTAGAGACTTCACATTGTTCTGAACTTTATGCAACAATATTGAGAACTAGAAGTGTTGTTTGATTTTCCAAATAGTTTAACTGAGTCGTTTCATTTTTCCTCATCCCTTCATGAGGACTGAACCGGGTGAAAAATATGGAATATTTTGATAATTAATATTCCAATATAAAATCTCATTGTTTTAAATCGAAAGGTTAAAATCTCTTTAAAACAGCATTGAAAAAACATGGGGCAAAAAATTCAAATTTGACAGTTTATTTATTTCGGAAAAAAAGAAAAAAAAACAGGTAGAAGCCTTCATGCAGGGGAAAGAAACAATGGATTTAATTGAAATAATGTTAAATTGCGACAATATGTATATAATTTCCTCTATCCTCAGATGAAGTAAGGGAATGAAACACGAGTCTAGTTTCGTGTTTCTTCAGTCCTAACATATGAAATATGAGTCTTTTTTTGAGTTTCCTCAGTCCTAGCAAATGAAACCTGAGTCTAGTTTCGTTTTTCCTTAGTCTAACGTGAAATATAAATTTAAAGGAGTTACTTTAGCATCAACACAAAGTTTTTATGCTCAAAATTACCCTGATAAATGATTGTGTAAGAATTACATACTATTAGGTTTAGCTCAAAGTGACTAGCTGATTGTATAGAAAGTAAATACTACAAAGTTTAACTCAGAATAACTCTGATTGTATAGGAAGTACATATTACTAGGTTTAACTCAGAACAACTGACTGATTGTATATGAAGCATATAGTACTAGGTTTAACTCGGAATAACTGACTGATTGTGTTGGAAGTACATACTACCAGGTTTAACTCAGAATAACTGACAGATTCTGTAGGTAGTACATACTTCTAGATTTAACTCAGAATAACTAACTGATTGTGTGGGAAGTACATACTACTAGGTTCAACTCAGAATAACTAACTGATTGTGTGGGAAGTACATACTACTAGGTTCAACTCAGAATAACTAACTGATTGTGTAGGAAGTTCAATCGGCTATTCTGTGACTGTATTACATGCTACACAAGTTTTGTAAATGTTTTTTTTTTAATGCTAAACGTTAAACGTGCGTTGTGACTGTCTTTAAACATTGAAAAAGTATTTTCTGTTGTGTCTGTTACTTTGGAGTTGCGAATTAATATTTTTAATGTAACTTGTGTGTTTTATTTGCTCAGTGTTGGCTCTTTGGAATCATTTTCTCCTTATAGAATCAGCTGGAGTGGCTTAGCAACAAACATGTTCGACTTGCTCTCCACTAACCTCTAAACTATGAGTCACTTGGAAATATTATTTACTGGGTATTAACTGTTTTGAACCATTATATCCTAATTGAACCAGCTGGCGTACCTCAGCAACAAGCCTCTCCGACTTAAATTCTCTGATCTTTAAACAATGAATGTGTGTGTGTCTCTACTCTTCTTTCTCGGGCCATCTTTTCCTTCTATTTGAGCACGTGTATTCCCAGAACTTCATAAAAACGATAGGAACTTATGGAAACAGGTGCAGCGGTTTGGAAATTTGATACTTCGAGAACGTGCAGTTCATCTGATGATTAATTCACAGATTTATTATAATGATTCTGCACACACATTTATATGCCAGAAAAAAAAAACCTCTTGAACTAAAGACAAAAAATTTGACATGAAAATATTCGATATTATTCTAAATAATTAATCTAGTTCTTAAAATCATATAAATATATGGTTGTGTGCATATATGTGGAAAATACATATGTGTGAACAAATTCAGTATTAAATATTTAATCATCACCAACATAATACACGTTTTTTTATGTTTCAAATTAATCCGTGTGGGACGTTGCAACGTGTCGAATAGGAATAAAAAACCTCTTCGGAGATTATGGTATGCCCCCGAATATTTCTGTTATGTATTACTCGTAAAGTTTCAGTGAACTTGTAAGCAAATCTTAAAATTACGAAACTCAAAAATTCTTAATCAAGTACAATACAACTCATGAAACACTTAGCTGACTTGAGTTATGTCGTTATGGTCGTATTAACATACACCCCACGTTCACAGTTAAACCTAGTAATGTCTATAATATTCTTATTGTGAAGTTACATCCTTAAGATTGTGTTAAAATATACTCGAACGTTCATAGCTAAACATAACAATGTTTAAAATACCGTTAAAGTCAAATTATGTGATTAAAATCACATTAGTATACACACACTCAACGTCTCTAGTCAAACACAATAAATGTTATGCTATGTTACTGTCAAGTTACGTCATCATGGCTATATTAACATTTCAAAACGTATAATACCCTACCCATCAATTTACGTTGTTATGGTTATATTAACATGCATTTCAATGTTTATAATACCCTTGCCATCTGGTTACATCGTCAGGGTTATATCAACATACGCTCAAACATTCATAGCCAAACATAATGTTTGTAATAGCCTACCGAAAATAAACAGGTAATAATATATACATATATATGTGGTATTCGAATATGAAACCCAGCACATCGGGCCTCGAGTTATTGAAAGTACCAAGTGTAGTGTTTTATGCCTTGTGGGATGAAAGATACAACAAATTGTGTGAAATTGAATGAAAATGAACGTTTTATTAAAATTGTGGTGGATGAAAGAAATGTTGGTTGATAACACAGGTCAACAAAGTTTTTGTTGCATTTATGTCAAACACTTGGTATTACATAATTTTTGGCCTGATTTCAGATCTGAAGTTAGTTTTTTCCTCAGTGCTCTACTTTTTTGCAATCAAGGTATTTGAAAATTCCAAAATTTCGTCATCATCACATTGACGTCGTAGTCTATCATGAAAAATATGTGATAAAATATGTTATAAAACTCTTTAATATAGCTGGGTAATAAAAAAGAAAATGCAAGATAGCGTAAACGTATTCAAGTTATTTATATAAATTCAATTTTATGTCAAGTTATAATTCAATTTATTTATATAAAACTGATTAGTAGATAAGAAATTTGCTACTATGAGGAGGCAAAGCTCAATTGCAGTCTACTCAGGCATGAATTTCCGCTTGTACCTCTTGCGTTTGTGGACTGTCTCAGGGCATTCTCATTTAATGCTCCAGCAGTAATCTGCCATCATATGTTTGTCCCATCTCCCTTTGTAACGCTCTTCCATGGTCTTGAGGTCCTAATGGAACCGCTCGCCTTGCTCGTCACTTACAGCTCCTGGGTTCTCAGGGAATCTATCAAGATGACTGTACAGGTAATGGAGTTTGACACTCATGTTACATCCAAGATCGCGAAAAGCTGACAACATATTCGCTACAAGGGTTTCATAGTTGTCAGCTTTCTTATTCCCGAGAAAGTTTGCCATCACCGCCACAAATGAAAGCCATGCAGTCCTTTCCTTGTCGTTCATCTTTCTGGCAAATTCTTGATCACGCACAAGTGCACGAATCTGTGGTCCATCAAAAACACCTACCGTGATCTTCTCGAAGGACAAACCAGGGAGCACAGAAAATATGTGTTGGAAGCATTCACCGTCAGTATTCAACGCCTTCATAAACTGTCTCATCAAGCCCAGCTTGATATCGAGAGGAGGAAATATGATCTTTTCTCGACTGACAATTGGATCGTTGACAATATTTGGCATACCTGCCTTCAGAGTCTCACGTATGGGCCACTCCTTCTGGTTCCAGTGCTTTTCTCGAGCTCGGCTGTCTCACATGCAAAGATAGCAGGGGTACTTTGTAAATCCTCTTCGGCACTGAACAGGTTAATTAATGCTGAAAATGGTGTTAGTAGAAGAAAGATTGACCAAAACATATTTAAAACTTTGGTCGTCTTGTTCATACTTTCACAGACTCTGCATCTTGGCTTCCTGACCTTCAACACAACACACGTATTCAATCATGGCGCAACTAGACCTCATCAAGTCTTTGGGGCAAAATTACAATTATGGAGTTTCCAAGAGGCTGAAGCAGAGAGCACAGGCAACCCGTGAGCTCGATATAACCAGATGAGTCTACTCATTCTACACGTACGCTCTGGTTAAACATTCAATTTGCACCAGTTTTTTATGGATAATTTAATACGTGGATAAGAAAAAAACGTATATTTTAAAACAAAGAACAGTCAGTTCAAGAAAACCTGTAAACATAAACCAATTCTGTTTGTAGAATTCAAAAGTTAATTCCTTAAGTCTAACATCATTAAAGTATCATTCAGGTATCAAAAGACATAGATAGGAAAGTAATACAAAGAAAAATGTTTTAAAATACATTCCAAGGAATTACGTTCTTCATGTGTGCAAGAGTGAAAGTATAATTACGGCAAAGAAAAAACACTGAAAAGATGTTCACCTACTTTTCAGTTCCTTTTCATAAACTATTTTATTATTTATGTTATTTGAATTGAAAACGATTAGCCTTTTATCACAAACGACTATTTGGGAGAAAGAAGAAAGAACATTCACATATTTACAGTACGTTATATTTCAGTTAAATAAGGAGTGCAAGAATACAGAAATTCTGAGATTTTTGTTAATAACCCTCGAGTACACTCGGGTGTTCTTCACAAACAGGGGAACTTTACTGTCTGGAGTAAGTTAAAACAGGCCATCTTTAGTGTCTGTAATAACTTAAAACAAGATATCTTTACTGCCTGGAGTAACTTAAAACAGGGCATCTTTAGTATCTGGAGTAAATTGATACAATGCAACACAATGGTTTAGAGTAACTTTAAACAAGATATCTTTAGTGTCTGGAGTAAACTGATACAGTGCAAAATAAGAGTCTGGAGTAACTTAAAACAGGGCAACCTTAGTGTTTGGAGAAACTTAAAACAGGTCAACCTTATTGTCTGGAGTAACTTAAAACAGGGCAACCTTAGTGTTTGGAGAAACTTAAAACAGGTCAACCTTATTGTCTGGAGTAACTTAAAACAGGGCAACCTTAGTGTTTGGAGAAACTAAAAACAGGGCAACCTTATTGTCTGGAGTAACTTAAAACAGGACAACCTTAGTGTCTTGAGTAACTTGAACAAGGAATTCCTCTAATCATCTAATATATTCTAAGTCTGTTTAGTGTGGACGCACGCCAGTACAATCGGTCAAATCCGTCATTCTTAAGATTAACATTGAAGGATTGGGCGTTGTTATTCATTGTACATAAGTTAAGGCTGAATGTACTAAAATATATGAGGTCAGAGATTATGTTCCGTATAATGTTTGATATTACCCTCTTAAAAGGAAAGGTCGTTTCATCTACCATTGCTTTTACTGTCTTCATTATAAATCAACAACCACCCGCACTCAGTTTTTAGTAGCGTAAGTTTAAGGACATACCATTTTTCTGCTGGGGTACTGGAGGTGGGGGTCAATATGAAAGAGATAAACAGAAAAAACATGTTTATGCTGGTTTATTTTTATGAATATTTTTAACACAACATCTTTATGGTGGTTTACATTATGTGCAGGGTTACAGATTCGTTCATTTTAAAAACTGTTTCAGTGTATATGGTTCAATCCCTAGCACTTATAATACAGATTACAGATATCAGTCATCTGTTTCAACAACTGGGCCATTGGTTTAGTAGAAGCTCTATATTATGCTAATAACACTTAAAATGCTTGTAGCCCAAATGTTTCGGCCTGCCATGACTGACCAACATTCTACATGAGTGAAATATATATATATATGTACTTCTATGACATCTAGCCATGATCTATAAACAATTTATGGCACTTTAACTTAAGTTCTGTGGGTCACTTCATAATTATTAATGAGACAACTTGGTGAGAACAGTATATGTACCATCGTATAATAATGAATACTTTGCATTTAAATTACTTGAATGAAAAAGGGACTTTTACTTTGCAAACTCTCTCTTTGTTAATCTGAGGATGATCTAAGAAGATCGAAACATTGTTCTCTGCTTTATTTTGTTTAAAATGTTAATACCCATGCATTTTTACTTCAAGTAGGTTTCTCGTCATTACGAAAGACGTCAACTTTACACCATTAAGAACAAGTTCTGATTACCCTATCATTGCTTTGTTATGTCTTAGTACTTTCATTTGATACACCATCTAGACTTAACTATTAAAATAGCAAAACACTATAGCGTTCAAAACTTGAAATCAGTTTTTACTAAAAGAACTGTACTCTAATAGTACACAATGAATCCAATTTAGCAATGGCTAAAACGAAAAGACAGGCATTAGATTACAGAACAAAGAATACTTTACATGCTCAAAAATAAATAAATAAAACTGTTATCAATAAGATGTTGCAACGTAACTGATTTCAGTTACATATGTTCTGTTTCATCCATAATGAACCTATTCAAATACGTAAAGTTTCAGCGTTATACAAATTAACAAGCTGTACATAACACATCACTCTTTCTCTGTATTTAAAATGAGTTTAATTTTTTTCCCACTTTTTTAACGAGTTCCTAGGAAGCGACCACGTGCTTTCTTAGTTTCTCCCACTTAATTAAAATAAGTCCAACATAAGTGCCCAATGATGATAAGTAACTGAAAAACTAATTTCCGAGGGTTCAGAGAAGGAAATTTAAGCTATTATTCACATTAAGATAAGCCAACAAATCTTTACATTGTCTTATCAGAACCTTTGTATAATTTATGGTTTTTTTTCTATTTTGTGGGGCGTTCTAAATCTTTATAATTATTCAGTAAGTAAAGAGTCATTGTTGATGTTATTGAGCCTTCTCTCGTTTTCTCCTTCGCCATTTTGACTGAAATTACGAATAGCAGCAATACAGTTAAACTTGACATATAAATTCCACAATTAGCTTTGAAAACCGATTGAACTTAGTACTTGCGTATTTTCTAAAATTTGAATTATACCAGGGATCACTCTGAGTCATCCATAAATTCAAATGTTTGAATAATACCAGAGAGAAATATATTTTATGGCAAAACGTTGCATTTAACACTTTTAAGCTCCCTTATTAATTTTGTTTAACGTTTCTAATGTTGAAGCCTGGAGAAGCAACTGGTCTGACATACATGATAAAAACATATTAGGGTTCTTCTCCATTAGCTCATTACAAGGGCGGATGAAGCAATTTGGATTGGTCAGGCAACTTAGAATAGTGTGTATTGCAATCCAATGCTAGGATGTCTGGGGGATGTCCTCCAGGAAACATTTGGAAACTAGGTGCTCACTGACACTTGTACAAGCATGTACACTTAAAGATAATGAGTTATAATTTATTATCTATTGTTATACTAATTCATGTACATGTTCATACATTTACCTACAAAAGATCTTTGGAGTGCAAGAAATTCAAAAATCGCTAGAATTACTGAGATAAAATTTGGTTCAGCTACTATCCGACCTGCCGGATCTGTTCCGGCAATTACGAATATCTAATCAGAGGTCTATAACATTAAATATGATTTATTTTTCGTCTGCCATGAGCCACTGATCAAGACACCTTTTCTTTAATATACAAACTTATCATTGTATCCCAGCTTAAGAACTGAGAAAGAATGGTATTGTCTCAGTGGTTTGCGTTCCTGGACTTCGAATCCTGTTGTTATTAAAACGCGCTCCGCATTTTGCGACTTATGGTAAAATTCCTCTACACAACCAGATAAGAGTAACAAAATCACGATAGAAATCAGTGTTTCTTGGAGGTACAGTGGTAATTATGTGGTGTTACTATGTTAAAATCAGGGGTTCGTTTCCCTCTGTGAACACAGTATAATAGCGTGATGTGGAGTTACTATAAAAACACATTAAACTCTTTGTGTAGCAAATAAATAAAAACTTTTAGAACAAATTGTGATGAACAAAATATTTATATGGAATCTTATTTTTACACACCTGCGACTTGAAATCCTTGAAGAATCAGTGCAGAGGAACGTGGAAAATAACTATTTACTGTCTAAATGATTTTTATCTCAAATATCATATCCTGCTTTATTCGTCTTCTAAACGTGAGAAATGTGTTTGATAGTTAGAAGAATCAATTGTTTTTAACAAAATAGATCATTAACCACGACAGGAAAGACACAAAGGGCTTGTTGAAACACTGTTATGAATACTCCAAGGTGTAATACCTAACAGTTGACAAAGTTATATAAACGTGTAACGCATGACAACCGCGTTTCTTTAACACAGCAGATTTTATTCGTAACTAGACTTTGAAGGACATAACTCTTCCCACAAGCCGTCGATAACGTCTACAAGTTAGAAAATAAAACGATGAACAGGAGATTAGCTTTTAGGGATAGAAATTTGCTTTGTAACACGTGCTCATAGAAGACAAAGTTCATAATGACAAATGTTCTTATGACACTCCCACGGTGTCCTTGGAGGAACGCTTTATCACATATGAATAGACTAAGGGTAGATTAACAAGCATGATCACACTTTATTACCGTTTATCTTTCACTAGAAAAATGACTTCAAATATTTATTTACGTGGGTATCTATTGAATTATTCAATATAACTGTTTTGTTTTTGGGCCTGGCATGGCCTAGCGCGTTGAGGCGTGCGCCTTGTAATCTGAGGGTCGCGGGTTCGCGCCAAACGTGCTCGCCCTCCCAGCCGTGAGGGCGTTATAATGTGACGGTCAATCCCACTATTCGTTGGTAAAAAAGTAGCCCAAGAGTTGGCGGTGGGTGTGATGACTAGCTGCCTTCCCTCTAGTCTTATACTGCTAAATTAGGGACGGCTAGCACAGATAGCCCTCGAGTTGCTTTGTGCGAAATTCCAAAACAAAGTTTTGTTTTTTATTCTTTCAGTAGATTTAAGCTGCTGTGATTTTGTTGTTGGCTACTTTATACCTCATCTACGTGGTGTCATATCAGTGCAGGTACTGTTTTGGTGTTAGGTTAGTGCACGTTTTATTGAGTATATTTGGTTGATGTCAGATTAGTATAGGTAATACTGAGTATCTTTTTTGGTATTAGATTAGAGCACCGATTGATGAGCTGTTACGTATGATGTTAGATTAGTGCACTATTGTTGAGTATATTTGTTTGGTATTAAATTAGTGCACATTCTATTGAATAGTTACGTGTGATGTTAGATTAGTGCACTATTGTTGAGTATATTTGTTTGGTATTAAATTAGTGCACGTTCTATTGAATAGTTACGTTTGGTGTTAGGTTAGTGCACGTTCTGTTAAGTATTTACGTTCGATGTAGAGTGGTTGGCCTAAGGAATGAGTTACCTTTGGATACTGTGCATGCAGTAAATAGATATACGAATGATAAGAGCTGATAGTTACTGTTTACTAATAGTGTAGCTGATGTGAAGTGATGTCCAATATATTTGTAAGTAGTGTATTTTTTTCTGTTTACTCATGGCGTAGCAGGTATGAAATATTGTTTAGTATATTTGTGAGTAGTGTACGTTTATTGTTTACTCATGGTGTAGTTGGTGTGAAGTATTGTTTAGTTTATTTTATGTAATGTACGTTTATTGTTTACTCATGGTGTAGTTGGTGTGAAGTATTGTTTAGTATATTTTTAAGTAATGTATGTTTACTGTTTATTCATGTTGTTCTTTGGTACCTACTATTTACTTCTTTCTTCAGTACTTCTTCATAAAAACAAGATCAAGTACAGAAAGAAGTACTGGATAAAAAAATATACTTACCATATCAATAATAATTTAGCTAAACTATTATTTTGCTCTGTTAAATCGTCCCTAGCCTTTGAGAAGTTAAGCCACATGAACACTGCATGACGTTTAAACTCTTTGCCTGTACAGTCAATAATACGAGCTTCTTAATTACAATAAAAAACCACAGTAATCTTTGTAGATCGTGTGTGTCTAATTTTTACAATAGAAAAGCACTCAGTAGTATCTTTATAGCCCATGTATGTTTACTTTTTACAATAGAAAAGCACTCAGTGGTATCTTTATAGCCCATGTATGTCTAATTTTTATGATAAAAAAGCCCTCAGTGGTATATTTGTAGCTCATATAAGTATAATTCTTGCAAAACAAAATTCCTCGGTAGTATATTTGTAGTTCATGTATGTCTTATTCTTATAACAAAAAAGCCTTCAGTGGTATCTTTGTAGCTCATGTATATGTCTAATTTTTACAGTAAAAAAGCATTCCATGGTGACTTTGTAGCTCATATGTGTTATTCTTACAATATAAAGGCCCTCAGTATTATGTTTATGTATTTGCTTACAATAAATATTTGGAAATACATGATAGTGAGAAGTATGATAAAGTACGAACTCATTTTGATTACGCAACATCAGGGAATAGATATAATTATTTTGCTGTTACTGTGATAAGTTAAAATTTGGTAAGCGGAACTACTGTTAATCTAATGTTTTTAAAACTCGCTTTAATAACCCGTGTTACTCACAAAACGGAACGACGAAATGCCAACCACGGCTTACTGAGTGGTTTCGATTTCGTGGAAAACAACATGACGCAATCAAAGTTACTGCGCATGCGTTACAGTTCCCTAAGCGGTTTTCCAAATTTAGCAAACGAAATTATAGTTCAGAAAATATCCTCAAGGCACCGCTAGCTTACAATAAGTGTAATAAGAGGATTAAGGTTTTATTATACATGAAAAAGTGATTGGAATTGTTCCGAATAATTTACATATAATTAGTTTTTTTTCATACGTATGAAATACATTTAATACCTTGTTCTCTACGCTCTTTACATTATATTTGCATCAAAATGATCGTAAACACATATAAATACCCTCGAAACACGCTTGTGGTTTTTATTCCATGTAGTTTCGTCACCAAGTTTTAATGGCTATCCATTTTTTCGAATTTCTTGTGTCAGAAAAATAAAAATAATCAGGACAAACATTCGTTTGAGAACACTAATAGACCGCAGGTAGTATGACTTCATGGAAACAAGGACGACAAAAAATTGTAAGTTGTGTATAGTGTAGCAACGGGTTCGCTATTAGTACCGCAACGTGCAAGGGCTGCACTGCGTGGCTAGGTTGTGTTCTGTGATTGGTTGTTTAAAGAAAGCAGACGATCCGATAGCGCCGTTGCACCTCGGGTAGCGCTAGAACAGCTGATCTCCTTCGGAAAATGACAAAGAGTTCTAACGACGAGACAAAGCATTTTCTTTTAGAAAAGAGCAGATCGTTCTCCGAAAAATCTGATAGTATAAAATGAATAGCTCTGTGTCCACACACCACTAAGTTTACTTTATGTTCAAGTGACAACATTGGAGAGTGAAAATTGCTCACTTGAGAAAGACACTCGATAGAACTTTTCACAGTTGAGGTTTATTTTAAAAGTGTATATTCTTACTTAGAAAGTGTAAAGCTTAGATGTTATCAAACGACATAACTATTCCATAATTGTGAAAAAGAACAGTTCACCATAGTCAAACCTGTTGAATAGGAAACTCGGAACCACGTGTCGTGAAGTAGGAAATGGCACCACAATGTTCGTAAGTACAAAAACTTATAATAAAGTCATGTAGTTAATTTACCATTTTGTTCACCGTTTTGCAATAGTTAATTCAGGATTAAACATCTATGTGTCACGTGAGAAGATAGTATTGTAAAAATCTGTTGTGTCAAATAAGGTTTCTCAACGACACACATTTGTTTAATTATGTTTTCGAAGGAAGAGAAACAAAGTAACTTCACTGAAATATGATACACGACAATTTTTTTGTGAATGTATTTGTACTTGCTGAACAGTGATTGTATATATAAACTGCAAAACATGTATAAATGTGGTTTCAGTTTAATTGTATGTCGTAAGTTGAACAAAAAACGAGCAACGGAAATGCGTACCAACGCTTGTTCCTGTCACACCAAGCGCGAGAGCACTTAAGAACCAATATAATTACGAGAAATGCTCTTTCTGTTCTGTTGCTATGCCGTTCTGCGCATGTGTGGGACACGGCCAGGTGTGTAAGTTATTTTACAAGGAATCGCTACGCGAACAACAAAACCAGCTACGTTTTGAAGAATTTAACTTTTTATGTTGCGGGATTGTACGTGAGAATATTTATATTTTCAGAATAGTATACCAAGTAATTTTCATATATTTACATGTATATATATGTTTTTACTGCACACCTGTACAAATTTAAATAATTATTTCTTGTTGTGTCTTTTTAAACCTATACATTTGAAATTCATGGCCACTGTGTGGCGCTGATGAAATGGACTACGAATACTAAATCTCGGTTGAGATAATTCGTGTTGGTTGGAATGAAAACAAAACAAAACACGTTGAAGTGGGTGTTAATTGTATTCTCTTAACTTACTAGATTAGTTGACTAGATAGTTGATTTGCCATGTTATAAAGATGTTTAATAAGTACACAGTATAAGATTTAAGCACGATAGTATATAGTGTTTCAACATTGACTGTGAATCACAGGGAAACATGATTTACAGGCGTTACTTTTTTTTTTCAAATTTACTGGCACATCCGGGTTGTTTTGAACATATGTTTAATTGCCTTCTGTCACGATATAGATATTATAATTTTTTTAAATACTTCGGAGTGTTTACGCGTACATAAATTCTTAAATAATTTAGGCCGTTCGTTTTTTTTACGAATGTTTACTGTAAACAGTACTTTAATACCAAAAATGCTTTTATTTGAAAATAACGGAGTTTTTATCATAACAGTTTGTTAACTGATGTGAAACGGTGACTGTTGAAGTTATCAGTTGTACAGGTACTTGTACCCAAACCACGGGATTTAACCAAGCCTATAAAAAATGATCAAATTATACGAGTTACTGAAGTTTTATATAGGTAAAAATCTGATAAAACTTAGAAGTTACATTAACATGTTATATAGAATTACACGTCTTCTTAAATAAGTTTAGAGATGAAATTTGAAATGTTATTTTTTGAGTTTACATGCAAGCTCGATTTTGTTGTATTTTATAAATAAAAAATGTTTATCAAGCTCATGAGTGGGGTGTGTGACTTTCGTTTTTATGTGTGGCTTTCTCGTATTGATAAGTTTTCCCTCTTCAGAATATTGTATTTTTTACATTATAAATAAAAACACAATTTACCAATTGTAAAGTTCAATATATGTACTAATAGGTCTGCAGTTTCCTGATCATATTTAGCTCAATAAATAGTTCACATTCCAAAACACATTCTTTAATAAAATATTATTTATACATTCCTTTTGTTTCTGTACTTATTATTTTGTCACCTGTTATGTTTTCAGCTTGTTCCAATATTTTTCAACCAGGTTTTTTGTATCGAGTGCCATAAAAAGTGCTGCAGAAAGTAAAAAAAAATCTAACATGCTTTATGACGAGAACTCATTTCAGCGCCACTTAAAAACTAGATAATATCTATGTTACTGAAACATTTCATGATTCATTCGACTTAAGTTTCATAAGTTTTAGGCTTAACAATGTGAAACGTGAAATTAATATTTACGGTAATATTATTTCAAGTTTAATATTATCTTACAACTCGTTAACTTATAATCCTTGTGGGAAACATCACAACTAAACTCAGATGTTTCATAATTTTATTCCTTTACTTATATTCTGTGGCTTCACTGTTTTCTTCAGAGTGTAATTGTAATTGTTTCCTTTACTTACATTCTGTAGCTTCACTGTTTTCGTCTGTCTAATGTATCAATTTTACCAGTAACGTGTTACATCTGTTGTTCCTCTTGCCTTCAAATTCAATATCTCAGTTTTATGTTTTGAACTAAAGTTTCTCAGAGTTACAGTTTTTCCGTGATTTTTTTTGTTTCCAGTACACGTGTAAGGCTACGAAAGAGTTATATTTTGAGCAAATAGACTGGATGGGAGTAGGTGGTTAGTGACAACTCTTAACACAAACTCTTCGATTATTGGGATTTCATAGTCTCTCTTATAAAGCAGCTAAGGCACGTAAGTTAGGAGTACGAATCTACACGAACGAGACGCGAACATTGGATCCTCACATATACAGTCCGGCATACTAACAATTAGGCTACACCTAGTCTCTTGTCATATGCTTCTTATATTATTCCTAGCTTTTGTCTTTTATATTTATTTAAACACTAATATTTCTCTTCAGCAAAGTTTCTCTTTGCCCCACTACTTTTAACATTTCTTTTAGTCTCCTAATTGTAATAACTTTCTCTTTGAATAATTATATTACATTCTTCTTCTCCAATTCTACGTTATTTTGTTTTTATCTCTAATTGTAACATTTTCTCTCACTTTCCAACTTTATATCTTTCGACCTTTTTAGGTTATCTCCGGGTTAACAAAGGTCGAAGCATTGTTCAATGCTTTATTTTAGTAAAAGTGTTAACACTCATAACACCCGTTCTGATATACATTTTTACTTCAAGTGTGTCTCTTGTCATCACGAACCCCACAACTTTGTCATGTTCTTTTTTAAATTTCAACGTTTGTTCTCCAAACTACGAAATATTCACTTTGTTCTCTAGGTCTAACATTTCCCTAGTGTCCGACTCTGAATTGTTCATAATTTTAACGTTTTCCTTCTAATCTCCAACTAGGAGAGGATCACTCTGTCCTCTGATTCTAATATCTTCCTAAGTATCTTGTAACATTTTCTCTACTTCCCAATTTTTTCACTAACTTAAAATTTTCTTGCTGGTTTCATGACTCTTGCATTGGCAGTTTAGTTTCTTAACTTTGACAGTTTCAACTTTGTTTCTCATGGTTCTTTGACACTTACATTGTAAATTTTCTCACTTCATTTTTTCAATTATATTTTACCTTGAAATTCCCGATATTCTCATGTATCTTTTAAATTATATATTTTTTCTGATATTTCTTAATTTTGATTTAAAATATTTCTATAGCTGTAATTTTTCTTGGTACTTTTAATTTTGCTTTAAATTCTGTCTGTGATTATTTTTTTTTCTTGTTGTTCTTTTAACCCTTAAATTTTACAACTCTCTTTCCAAATTGGATTTCTTTTCGTAGCCTATTCATTACGATATTGTCTGTTCTCTAATTGCAATTTGTCGTTTAGATATTTAATTTCGCTCTGATTTATTTACTTGCAGTTCTAATGATCCGGCATGACCAGGTGGGTTAAGGTGTGCGACTCGTAATCTGAGAATCATGGGTTCGAATCCCTGTCGCACCAAACATGCTCGCCTTTTCAGCCGTGGGGGCGTTATAATGTGACGGTCAATCCCACTATTCGTTGGTAAAAAAGTAGCCCAAGAGTTGGCGGTAGGTGGTGATGACTAGCTGCCTTCCCTCTGGTCTTACACTGCTAAATTAGGGACGGCTAGCACAGATAGCCCTCGAGTAGCTTTACGCAAAATTCAAAAACAAACAAACAAGCAATCAGTCCTAAATTGTCCTGTTTAAGATTTAGTCTTCCAAATTCATTATTCTTCTGATTTGGTTCACGGTTTTACACCCTTGTATTTAATGATATCGGGAAACACTACAGTTATGAAATCGACTGTGTTGATTACCTCCATCAGCCTTTCACTCACCACAAGGTGTAAACTGTTTGATATTTACTGTATCTAGGCTTCACTATCATGCTGAAAGATCAAGGACATTTGATTCAATAATAAAGAAACATATGGGAAAATGCTGTTTATTTTTCTTTATAAACTGCATCTTACTTGTTTTGTCATTGTCAGTGACCTTAACGAAATCTTTGAACTGAGGGGTCCTTCTTACACGCTAATAGTTTAAAACTGCTAGGTCTGTTTGCCCTAAATAGGACTACATTATACGAAATATTATTACAAAGAAATAATTTTAATTTTAACACTATGTTTGACCCAATAAGTTTAATAAAACGGTTTTTACGAAAACGTTTACAGTTCTAAAAATGCTGGGTGCTGCCGAATCCTTAGTATATGGGATTGTGAATACGAGGGTCCATATTTTTCATCTCGCTGTTCCAAAATTGCTTTCGGCATTTCAGGGCCGTAGGTACAGTACATAAGAAAAAATCGAACATTACTATATATTTAGAGTAGCCCAAAAATTTGTGTTGAGTAAATTTACTAGGTAATTTTCCTCCAGTCTATCAGTTTAAAGTTAGGCATGTTTAGTACAGATAACTTTTTTGTAGCTTTAGACGAAGGAGAAAAACAATCAAAATGCAGTAAAAACAAAATTATTCCAAATAAACCCGAGGTAACATAAGATGAATCTGTGAATGTAGAAGTACATGATCGAACAGGATAGCCTAAAGTAAATAGTCCTACCTATATAGATGCTGTGTTATCATGTTAAAATAAAAGATGAGTCAGCTAGTATACAAAGCCATAACGTTAGCTTAAAATAAGTATTTGTTAAATGTAACTAAACATCTTCACAATATAGCAGTTCTTACGGAAATGGAACTGGTATGATCAATAATATATCTTCGATATCCTTCCTGGTGCATGTGATATAAAAAATTATGTCAATATTTCTTCGTCACAGACCAGCTGTTTTCTCGTTTATTCGAAAATTACTAATAACAATTTGATAAGTACATGGGTTAACATCGAATTCAGACAGCGATTATACCTTTATGGTGCTTTATATAATAAAGAATGGGGCATGCCATAGAACTGGCGCGTTACAGTGAAATGCAGATAAAAATACTAGAGATTACCTAGATCGATTTAGTTTATCATCACGATCAAGTACCTGTTGTCTCACAAACTAGTTACATCATACAGTAAATATTCGAAATCCGTGTATATTTGTAAAAAAAAGTTTCATGCATACTATACAATATAAATCAATCGCCATTGACTAAGCCTATTTTCAATTATGAGGGAACAAAACTGTGAACGTTACAATACCTTGAATAAATACAACTGTTGAATTTGAATAAACTCCAATCACGCAACAATATAAAGTAATAACAGTGAACAACTTTTCCAATTTCCAAAAGTCTAAAATCACCATACCAAACATACTCGCTCTTTCAACCATAGGACGTTATAATGTGACAGTCAATCCTACTATTCGTTGATAAAGAGTAGCTTAAGAATTGGCAGTGGGTGGTGATGACTAGCTGCCTTCCTTCTAATCTTACAGTGCTAAATTAGGGATGGTTAGCGCAAATAGCCCTCGTATAGCTTTGAGCGAAATTCAAAACAAACAAACACGCTCAAAACCGAAATTTATCTGTTAAAGAGTACAAAAAAGTAACATTATGGTTATATCTATAAAGTCATTTCTTACTTTTAATATGTTGTTTTCATGTAACATTATATATTGAGATCATGTTTGGGACGCTTGCCGCTTTACGTGACGTATTCAGAGCAAAAAACACAGATTTTAATCTACCGAAGCTTGGTATGATAAAGATTAAACTAACCCGGAATCTTCGAATCATAGAGTTTTCATCAGGACCACCATAAATGGCTTTCAGTAAACACCTGTTAAAACAAAAGGTGAGTTATTTTTATTCTTTTCATTTGTGTTTGTAACGAGAAGCTGACAGGAAGCAAAAACAACAAAAACAAGTCAGTGTTTACAGAGATGTTGACAAGAGTTTGCGAGGACTTACCATTGCACTTTCTCGAAGACGAAATGTAAACTCATGACTACAAGCATGGAGGGTGAGCAAGGTCAGGGGGATATCGCACAATCTTCAACAGGATATTCAGTTTCTGATTGGTGTATAGTGTTCTATTAAAACCCCGTGGCGCAGGGTTACACAACACAACTTATCCTTTCTTCGCGGAGTTGGGATGTTCTGTTTACCCTCAGCTTCAGTGGATCGGGAAACTTGTAGTTCCTGAGATACTGTCAGATCTACGTTTTTGGTACATTATGCTTGTACTGTGTGATGAGAGAACTGGAAACGTGTATTTAGTACCCAACGCTTGTGTTTTCGGTTCCAGATCCACTCAGTTTACTACAATTGTCCGTTGCATCATTAGGGTAAGTGATGTTTAACAATGATTTGCTTTTACTTTACTTATTGTAATATTCATATCTATACTAAAACTTTTTATGTGAGTAATTTAGCATAAAATGTTATTTACACAGTTCAAAGATTGGGATGAATATGGCAATAAATAATGATGAAACTTGGAAGAAATAATGCCCTTTAATGTTCCTCTGTTAGATTTTCACACTTATTAATCAAGCTAAAAGACGAATGGTTTTATTTGTTTCATAATATGTGACGGACACTAGACTCTTAAAGATATTTCGTTTCATGATGACGAGGAACCCACATGAAGTAAAAATGTATTCAACATGTATGGGTATTAACACTTTAATTAAAATAAGGGTCGTAACATTGTTCTGTACTTTATCTTAATTAAAGTGTTAATACACATATCAGCCGTGTGTAGAAAACAAACCTTTGATTTACTGAGCACAATCGTCAGAGTGTACATATCGCGCTGTTCCACTTTTCTTAAACTGATGATCGTTTGAACGGAAATATAAGTAATTATGTTTTTAAAAATATTTTCATATCTTAAAATATCAATATTTCATAAAATATTAAACCCGCACTAAAGTGGTTTTATTACCTTTTATAAGAATTATCCATATTCCGTGAGAAAAGTCGTAACTACAAGTTCTAACAAAGCAAATAAAACATTTCGATGTAGAAACAAGTAGTAATTCAAAAGTTCTAATTTTTTATCTTCCACTGTTCACTTATTCGACTAGGAAGCATGCTTGTGGTGGGCCCAATATTACTTTAGTTATTATTATACCCAGACACTGGGTTTTCTTCAACATAAAATACTTTATTAACTCTGGCTTACCACTAGTACTAAAAATCTTAGTTATTGTACAACTTCCTTTATCAAAACACTTTCATTTGGCTCAGCAACTATGTTTAATAAAATACCTTTATTTGGCTCGATAACTTTGGTTACCAAAACATTTTCATTTGACTCAACAACTTTGTTTATTAAAACACTTTCATTTGACTAAATAACTATGCTTATCAAACACTATGGTTATTAAAGCACCTTCATTTCCCTGAATAACTTTGGTTACCAAAACACCTTCATGTAGCTCCGTTTTACCAAAATATTTTCAATTGGTTCATCAACTTTGGTTACCAAAACACTTTCATTTGACTCAATAACTTTGTTTATCAAAACACCTTCATTTCCTTGAATAACTTTGATTACCACAACATCTTCATTTGGCTACTTTTACCAAAACATTTTCACTTGGATCATCAACTTTGGTTACTAAATCACTTTCATTTGGCTTGACAACATTGTTTACCAAAACATTTTCACTTGGATCATCAACTTTGTTTACAAAACACATTCACTTGGCTCAATAACTATGTTTATCAAATACTTTCACTTGGCAAGATAACTTTGGTTATCAAAGCACCTTCAACACTGATAACATTGTTTACCAAAACATCTATATTTGGCTCAATAACTTTGTTTACTAAAAGACTTTCATTTGGCTCAATAACTTTGGTTACCAAGACACCTTCACTTGGATCAGTGGTGTGAAGGTCTTCCTTAGACATGGATGGCAATACTGAAGAGTGTTAAAACTTATTATATCCAAATTTTGTGTAAAACAAATCTCATTGAAACTGCATAAAACAGCAAATGATACTGAATACCCACATTAAAGTTTTTAACATTGATTTTTACTTCAGGCTACCTGCAATTTCTGTGAAACATTCTAATTCCAGACGAAATGAAAAGTTTCTTAATTTTATTTTAAATTATTAAGGCAACTGTGTAATATGATTAAGATTCTTTATTCAAGGTTGTTTAAAATTTGAAATGCACCCATAAGAATATCTTCAAGTAATGGCCACTTTAAAAATTTTACACACCAAAATTTCACCAAACTTTGTTAAGGAGTATAATATGAATAATGACCAGTGAAGGCAGGTGTGGTGTTTAATGGTGTTGAAATACAGCAGAGTGTGACTCATGAAAAGTAAGGTTGACATGTTTCTTATATTATCCAAATTTTATATAATTATAAAACACACACTGGTAATTATAATTAAGACCAGTAAAGGCAGACGTGCATGATAAATTATATTAGTATTTCAAATACACACAGAATATGAACAATGATCAGTGAGGGCAGGCATGTGCATTAGGTTATCTTTTGCTACTTAAATTAGTCAAATAATGTAAATAATTATAAATGAAAGTATATGCTGTTAATAGATTATTAATAATTATTTGAAACACACATGGAATATAAATAATGAGCAGTGAAAACAAACACAATGATAACATCAGAAACACAAAACATGAAGGTTAAGTTACTCATGGTTATTTAATGCAGATACACACAGAGAATAGACATCTTGGCTACATACTTGTGATTTAACGTTTGCTATTTACTTGTAATTTAATAAGTTTGCAGTTTACTTGTAATTTAACATCTTTGTTGTTTACTTATAATTAAACATCTTGGTTGTTTAGTTGTATTTTAACATATTGACAGTGCACTTGTATTTTAACATATTGATGGTATACTGGTAATTTAATGCCTTCACAGTGTACTGGCAATTTCAGAATTATTTGGCTGAGTAGAACAGAATCCAATACATTTAGGATGATTTAGTTCTGTGGAATGGAGCACAATACAACCAGAATTATTTAGCTGAATGGAACAGAACCTAATACACACATTTTTCTTTTTTTATCCCACCTTGCTAAAATAATGTCTAATGGTTTACTCACTGTAAATGTTAAGGTCGTAGCATTTTAAGCAATTGTGGTAGAAACCAAATACAAATTTTAACCTGTTAGTTAAAACTAATTATTAGTGCTTAATTAATGTACACCTAAAGACACGGAAACATTTTTAAGAAAGAAATTTTACTAATCTAAAATTTTTATTACTAAAATTATCATTTATAACTATTCTTTAAAAACACCTATTCTTGAAGTACGTAAGGTTTCCTTACTGTCTATAACTTATGTCGAAAAACTGATGCGATACCCGAACTTTTCACAACTGTCGCTCTAACTTTATTTTCTTGCAATTACCCTAACAATTCACCCCAAATATATGCTATTTGTGCTGTTAAGATTAACCTCATGCTTGTGAAAGATTACGAAACGATCATAATCTTTTTGGTGCATTTGTAGATATTCAACCTGGCTTCTATTTTGCCAGTATTAACATAGTTTGAACTAACAATACAATATTCACTACAGCTCTAGATATTAAATCAAACTACATCAGACGGCTGTGAAAATAGTTTTTACATTATCAAAATTCCCCAGCGAAAACAAATGACAACCCCAGTTGAATCATGGACCCTGACCCAATGGTCTTCATCCTGTCGCACCGATTGAATATTCTAAAGTAATATTTCAGGCAGTGAGGTTTAAGTTCGTGGTTCACAGTCGATCAAATCTAATTTTTATACGTAGTAAGAACATTAAAAGCATCCTGTATACCATAGATTTTAATATATTGCTATTTAGGTGTTATTTAATAGCTCTAGGCCCGGCATGGCCAAGTCGGTTAAGGCGTTCGACTCGTAATCTGAGGATCGCGGGTTTGAATCCCTGTCGCACTAGACATGCTCGCTCTTTCAGCCGTGCGGGCGTTATAATGTGACGTTTGTAAAAGAGTAATCCAAGAATTGGAGGTGCCTGATAATAACTAACTGCCTTTCCTCTAGTCGTACACTGCTAAATTAGGGATGGCTAACGCATATAGCCCTCGTATAACTTTGCGCGAAATTCAAAAAACAAACAATCAATAACTCTAAGTACATCATATATATGAAACATAGTTGAGAAGAATCCCTTACCTACAACAGCCAATACATTTTATATGAAGTTAGGCATAACAGTGTATATATGTTTTTTCCACCTTGGAAATCGAAGTTCAAAATTTAGCATTATGAGCCCTCAGACTTATCGATGAGAAGGGGATAGCTGAGAGAACAAAATGTATTCAAATATATTTAAAAGACAAAAATAGAAAGAAAATATTTCTCATAAAACTTTAACAACTTACTGAAATTATGTTATACGTTTCCATATTGTATGGCGGTCTTTAACAAGTAACAGAAAAACAGGACATACCAGTAATCGAGGAGAAGGAAACGTCCAATTAGCGTAACTTGTGTAACACCGAGTACTGGAGGGCTATCGCTACTTCTCAGTGAAAGTTTCAGGCATTAATAACCTATTTTATACAACTATTTCAAACAGTTTAAAAGCCCTTTAAATATACGGCTAACTACTAATAACGCCACAAAATTAAATCTGAAGAAAAGAAAAAAACAAATGTCTCTTTAATTTATTATAAGGTTTTTTTTACTTCGGGTTTACCCCGTGCTAGAGCTCTTGATCTCAGAATTAATGAGCCGAGTTCGAATGCACACGATATCTCAACAATTTCCCGCACTATAAAAATGTGAGTGTTTCATAAGAAAGACAATCAATTTATTTTTAGTGTAGATGGTTGGTTGAAGGTATGAGCGCTGACAGAAAGGGGTATTTGGTCCCCCCTCACATTTCACAAAACAATTCACGTAATATGATGTAAACTTAACATCGCAGTTAAACTATACATTTTAAATAATTTTTATCAAAACACAAATTAATTTAGTCTGTTGACTGACTGGCTGCCTTCCTTCTGGTAATTAGTTGAGTATTATGTACAACTATAGACAATCTCATAGTTTTCCCACAAATTACGTTAATATGAAGTGCTAGATTCTGCTTCTACTTACAAACCACCTCGAAGTCTTAAATTCAGATGAACATTCTACTTTAATCTGTTTGTAAATTTGTATATTTAAGTCATTAATAACCCTAATATTATTTTCCTACATGCACTGTAAAAACCACGAAAAAAACAAAAACGACCAACATGCGGCTTTATTACTCCAGGAATCTAAGTTTCAGTAAGCCAAGATTATTTTATATCGTATTATTTAGTTGTTAAAATCAATTGATTTTAATATTCTATTTCAAGTTAAGATCTTACGTAAGAAACTGAAGAGAATAATTTGGAGATTTACAAGCTATAATAAATAATCTTTAATTAAACATATACATCAACAAATAGCTGCAACTTCATGTATGTAAATATATCATACGTATAACTTTAAAGGCTTGTGTGTAAATATATATATTCTGTCATTCATACTCCAGTGGGAAAGAAGTAAGTTTATGGACTAACAGTGCTAAAATCCAAGGTTAGATTCACCGTGATGGATCAGATAGCTCAAAGAAAGAAAGAAACATTTACTTTAATTATTTTAACAAGTGCATGTAAAAAATGGTACCCTAAAACCGTATTAATGTTCTGTTTTTATCTGTTTATTTTCTATCATTAAATAATTATAAAATTAGTTTCCTTTCAAATTACAAACTGAACCCCAGTGACCTAGCAGTGAGCTTGAGAGATTTTAACAGTAAAATTCGGTGAGCACAGCACATATAATTTATTGTGTAGCTTTGCATTTAAGAACAAAGAAACTATTCAAACTTCTAGACCACCTTGAATATTTTACATTGTAGGTTTAGAGCAACAATCGCATTAATTAACAAAAGGTTTTCTCTAATTATTCAAGTTACGTATTGATTAGTAGCCTACTGTATTAGTGTGAATAATATTCTATGATTTGTAAAATATAAATGTAGTTTAATGTCACATGATTTTACCCGTCAGCGTGCTGTTTTCTGTTAAAATTTTAGCCGAGATCGAATTTGCTCTTAAGTTAGCAGCTTACCCTAAAACAGCTAGCTGTCTAGCACAGAACAAAGTTACAAATTGTCTTCCATCAACTTATAACCTAAGCTAGCCTGCTATGCTGGTATTTTCCATGAACCGGAAATTCTTATTAAGATGTATTTGACTGTTCATCCGAGTTCCTTAAATAACGGAGCACATGCACAACTTAAACAAATTTTAATTGTTAAACCATTTTCAAAGAAATACACACTGATAACAGTTACGACGTAAACAAAAAAATGAATTTTTAATGTAATATACCACAGTAATAAGAGCAGAATTTCGGTAACATTATTTCTTTATCACCCCTTCTTTCTGAATTCACAGTGACTAGGTTTACCCACTACATTTATTGCGCTTGGCCTTGATTTTATAGCTTTTACAACTGTGATGTCTGTGTGATAATATTTGTGTAGCTAAAATTTGCTACAGAAGTACACAGGTGGCTCTTTGCCAATACTGAGGTTCAGGGCTTAACATTTTTTCACCAGCTTCACGGAGTTAGTTGTTTACTACGTTAAATATGTTTTTTTACTGGTATCGAGGCCCAGAGCTTTCTTACTACGCTATTCCAGTATTAGTTGTTTACCAAGTCCCACTCGCTACTAAACGACCTTCAATAGCAGCAATAAGGTCACAAGGAGAGTTTAATTAATAAGATGAAAGACGTCTCGAACACTTGTGTAAATTTATATATCATGAAGACTGCTGGAAATGAAAGAAACCAAATATAACAGCTAGGCAATCAAATACTGATGCATTCATACAAAAGAACGAGTATTCTGTTTCTCGTACATAAAACAAATACTTTAACAATTTAATTATTTTGTTGTACTAACATGATAATTATATAAAAATTCAAAACCGATATAAAACTGGTATCATCTGATATAACTGGACGTTATTATTATTTCTTGGGATATAATGATAGCTCCCCACTTCATTTAGAGCGTAGGTTCCTTACTCTTCACATCCTATAAAGTCTTAAGGAAGGTCTACCTTCAATACCACCTTTATCTCTTGAATTTGGAAATTTTGCTTTCCGTCCTCTCACAACTTCTGTGAAGGAAAGGCAATCTCTAATTGTTGAAGAATAATAACAGGTTTCTTACAGAATCTGAAGAAGGCAAGTCTGTCACTGTTAATAGACAATACTAGGTTCCTTAGAGAAACTCAAGAAGGCAGGTCTGTCTCTGTTAATGAACAATACTAGGTTCCTTAGATAAACTGAAGAAGGCAAGTCTGTCTCTGTTAATGAACAATACTAGGTTCCTTAGAGAAACTGAAGAAGGTAAGTCTGTCTCTGTTAATGAACAATACTAGGTTCCTTAGAGAAACTGAAGAAGGTAGGACTGCCTTTGTTACAGAATAACAACATATCCTATACACACCTAGAAGAAGGCTGGGCTGCTTCCATTTGTTAATAAGTAATAACAGATATCCATCTATATCTCGAATAAAAATGACCTGCCCCTATTTTGTAAGGAAAAATAATAACAACTGATCCCTTCCACGCCCTAAAGAAGGCTGATTTACCTTCCACTAGGACAGTTATATCTTTACCCATTCATAAAATCAGCTACCATATAGTTTCATATAAGGGATTTAGGTTAGAAATTGTTTCCTGAAAAATTATTTTGAGTAATATAGAATCGCTTCTTCTTTCAAATTAACCAATATGTTCCATCTGTGAGTTTTTCAATTTGGAAGTGCAGCTTTTGAACTGGATAATGCAAGGCTTTTTTTCATGAGAATCACACCAATCACGTGCAAATAAAAAGAAACAAGTTCTATCTTACAAAAGGTTGCATAAAGACGTTTCTAAGTGTGCGTAAACGTAGCAACACAAATATCGTGTTTTGGTAAACATATAACATTAAGTGTCATCGCGTCCCTCGTTTTTTCTTCCAGCCAATCGAAATCAAACGTTATTGCTAAGTGCTTAAACAAGAGTAGCTTTTATATTAATGTTGTTTATGACATGTCAGAATGTCCATTTGAATATTTTGTGAAACCTATCTCTAGATAGTTCTTATACCGATTTCAAAAACCATACAATATTTAAACTGTGATACAGGATTGGCTTGAAATACTTTGTTTGGTAAGGTTGGAGATATAAGAAAAAATTGTAGAAACTTCTGAATGCTAAGTGCGAGTAGAAGCCAATAATGTCATATAATTATTTGAATATTATATTTTTTGTGTTTATTAAGCCTAATTAACATGTCCATGTCGAAAACAGCCCATAAATAAAGCTATTTGAAAATAACTGGTGGGAACAAACTGAGAGCATATACATTTTAATCAACTTCAGATGTTGCCAGTGTTTAAAGGACAAGGTGCTTGCATACGATGACATCTAAAACCTCACCAACAATCGATATTTTAACAAGAAGACTTCAGAGTTATCCAATACTTGTACTTACGATACACAAGCCCTACAAGACTACTAGTGAGCTTCACAATCTTTTGATTCCGCCTCTTGGGCCCGGCATGGCCAAGCGTGTTAAAGCATGCGACTCGTAATCTGAGGGTCACGAGTTCGCATCCCCTTCGTGCCAAACATGCTCGCCCTCCCAGCAGTGAGGGCGTTATAATGTTGTCAATCCCACTATTCGTTGGTAAAAGAGTAGCCCAAGAGTTGGCAGTGGGTGGTGATGACTAGCTGCCTTCCCTCTAGTCTTACACTGCTAAATTAGGGATGGCTAGCACAAATAGCCCTCGAGTAGCTTTGTGCGAAATTCAAAAACAAACAAAAGAGATTTGTTTAACAAAACCTGAAACACGAGTACCGTAATATTAGCACATCTGTAATACGACTCACACAACAAACTCAAATCAAAGGCTACGTTAGTTTCAAACAGTTGCGTATCACGTCTTAGTGGTGAATGTAAATAAACTGGTTGGTTATTTCCTTCTGTCCAATTTTTATGAAAATAAAAAGGTATCATTCAACTACACTTTATTGCAGCCATACTCGTATACTCCTAATCTCTCGATCTGTGTGAAATCCGATATACTACAAAACAGTAGCGACATCTGCAACAGGACTAATTTCAACTGTAATTTATATTTCATCTACACTATCAAAGTTGCTTTTAAAAATCGACGGTAATGTATTAGTCACTAGCTAGTAAGTTACTTCTGGTTCGTTATGAAACTTCGTGAATAACAACCGATAAATGATAATTCGAATGTATTACAACCGTTTTAAAGAAACTGAAGTTAAACACGCTTCAGTGTGTCCATTTCTGGGAGTTCAACATGTTTAACTCAACTAACAAATGTGATAAAATGTAAACAATACCTTTCAGAAACAGCAGTATGTAGTGAAGGAACAGTTAAAACAAAATGAAACTTCGTATCTCAGAACCTCTAACCTTTGTTCCGCAGATCTTAAAACACACAGCAAGTAGACTACTGTGTACTACAGAATGAGGTAAAAAATAACAGTAATAATATATGCAATTACTCATAGTTAACAATTAAGTTCAATAACTTAAAACACATATTTTCTACTTCTTTTTTAACATTTGTATTTTTAATTTCACAGCTGATGTAGTTTGACTACTAGAACAAAGTCATAAGTTCAGAAGAGGTTTCTGTCTGAATAAGTGAAAAATGGAAACCGATAATCGTTAAGTTTTAGGACTCTTACTTATTTAGCCTCATCTATACACTGTTATTTATTATGGTGACAAAATGTTACAGGAAAGTAGGGTTAGGTGAATAGCATTCTAGACTGAAGCACTTTTTTGTGAAGAATTTGAATTAAATCTTTCGGTAGTTGTACACATTAGATTTCAATTCACATCCATAAAATTTGATATTGGTTCCGAACCCATTCTCTATAACTACTTTTTGGTTAAGTTTCGTTACCTCAAACCAGACTGCACAACATGCCGCACGTAGCGACTTATAAAAAAACGTTTACTAAGCACTGAAGAATTAGTTTCTAGCTGTGTCGGTAACTTACTCCACCAATTCTAACTTCTCGATTATTGTCGTTTGTAGTACGCACACTGACTAATATAAAATAGGAAAGGCACTCATGTTAATTTATCTTATAATTTAATAATCAGAGATTCAGTTATTGATTTATCAAAGTATTCTTAATCCTTACAGTCAATGAAGTTTATTTCTTATTTGTTTGAATTATTCAATGAGTCATTCCCGCAAATAATGTATTTTATTTTATAAATTGCTTAGGGAAGTGTTCTTATCCACTAAATGGGCCTGGCATGGCCAAGCGTGTTAAGGCATGCGACTCGTAATCTGAGGGTCACAGGTTCGCATCCCCTTCGTGCCAAACATGCTTGCCCTTTCAGCCGTGGGGGCGTTATAATGATACAGTCAATCCCACTATTCGTTGGTAAAAGAGTAGACCACGAGTTGGCGGTGGGTGGTGATGACTAGCTGCCTTCTCTCTAGTCTTATACTGCTAAATTAGGGACGGCTAGTACAGATAGCCCTCAGGTAGCTTTGTGCGAAATTTAAAAAACAAACAAACATCCACTAAATAATTTCAGGTGGTTAGGGCGTTCGATTCACAATGTGAGGATTGCGGGTTCGAATCTCCGACACAACAAATATGCTTGCCCTTTCAGCCGTTGATGTGTTATACTGTTACAGTGAATTCCACTATTCGCACAAATGGTGATGACCAGCTGCATCCCCTCTAGTCTCACACTACTAAATTAGTGACGGATAGTGCAGATAGCCCTCACATGGCTTTGCGCAAAATTCAAAAATAAACTTTCAGATTTTTCGATGTGTTTATCTTCCTTACTTTACAACTGTATCCGATTTAGAATTTTCTTGTTTCAACACCCCTGAATAAATGACCTGACGCTAAGATAGGGTTTCATTTTTTATGGGTAAAAGAGCGCATAATCTAGTTTCGTCTAGATAATACTGGTATCGGTTAGTTTCAACTGGATAATGCCAGTGAAGTTACACCCACATCAAGATCTCGTCCACAACCCACAAAAGCATGCATGCAACATGAATTATCGTATACGAAATACATCATAGTCAGACGTACGTAGTATAAATAAAAGCTTGTTTGTTTGTTTGTTTGTTTTTTGAATTAAGCACAAAGCTACACAATGGGCTATCTGTGCTCTGCCCACCACGGGTATCGAAACCCGGATTTTAGCGTGTAAGTCCGCAAACATACCGCTGAGCCACTGGGGGGCAAATAAAAGCAGATATGACAATATCAACCATACAGTATAAAACTCCCATTTCTTGTATAAAGAACAATATGATAAGTATAATAAATCGAAGATTTGGGCCAAAAAAATAGTGACGTTTTAATGAATGTACGAAAGATTGTTTGTTTGTTTGAATTTCGCACAAAGCTGCTCGAGGGTTAACTGGACTAACCGTCCCTAATTTTGCAGTAGAATACTAGAGGGAAGGCAGCCAGCCATCATCACCCATCGCCAACTCTTCAGCTACTCAAACGAATAGTGGGATTGACCGTAACATTCTAACTCCCCCACGCTGAAAAGGCGAGCATGTTTGGTGCAACAGGGATGCGAACCCGCGACCCTCAGATTACGAGTCGCACGCCTTAACCCACCTGGCTATGCCGGGCCTATACACGAAATATTTATAAAAATGCGATTAACCAAATATACTGTAACCGAAACGTATTGGATATGAAATGTGCAAAACTGTAATCCCTCGTGGATATTTTAAATGACCTGATGTGGTACATGAACAAACATAAGCTATATATGGGTACGACAAAACGTTATTTAATTTTGTCTGTGGTTCTTAACGTCTCCAGTCAGTGTATCACCGAATAAACAAGCTATATTACTTACGCGTTACCAAGTGATAACAGTCTGCGACTGTGACACTCGTGTGGCGCAGTTGATAACCAACCGTGTGTACATTAATGAACTTTTATATACATATATATTGTCGCCTAGTTACACACACACAGGTATAAAACTCTATCTTTCATGATAATTAATTAATATACGGCAGAGTTTATCACAGTGTGATGTTCAAACTCTTTATGGCTGAAAAACTAATGATATATAAGTTCATAAATACGTTTTTATCATAATCTAGTCAAAAAAAACAAAACTCGTAGGCTAATCTAACCCTCTGAAGATGGTTAATAATTACGATTTATTTCTTCCTATTTCATTTAAGTTTACGCTTATGAATATGTGTAAAACAAAAACAAAAATAATACTAGTAACTATCTCTCCACAAATTTAACCATGTTATGATTTCAAGTGATTTGTAGTTTCCGCTTACCTCAGAATAGCGAATTTTTTTGTATGATAATTTATGTATCAGAAAAGGTAGAAATAGGCTTATTATAAAGTGTATTTCCAAAAGTAAATTTTAGCATTTTATGCTAACCCTAACGAAAGATAGTTGATCCTTATTTATGTTTACAGTAAGCACATGCAAGCTTCAATTGCAGATTAATAAACTTACAACAAATTAATATTTTATAGCTATTGTAATTACATAAACATATCCTTAAGAATGATATTAGTAAACATAAGTAATATACATTTCTAGAAGGGAAATTATAGATATACATATGTTTCAGCAAATTAACGAGGTTACTAAAAATTAGGGCGGGCAGTTGTGGAAAACGTAAATCCCAGTGGGACAGAATAAGTAAATATGTAGTTAATTTAATATCCATATAATTAGATGTTTATTTCGTAAACTCAGAGTACATGCTGCTAGTTTTTATGTAGGTTAACGCACAATTTTTTAATTGAGCTGAACACTTGTAGATTAATCATATTCGGATTAAGTAAAGATACCTTACAACTAGTAAGATTAAGCCTCAGGCTTATTCAAAGTAATTATTCTCCCGCTGTTTTCTATTAACCTTAATAACTTTAACTGTGACTTAAGGTCTTGAGTTTCATGATACTATTAAAAAACTATAAATTAATTCTTAGATCATAAGTTTTAATGAAGAGTACATTACTTTGATAATATCAATGAATGTAAATGTACAATATTTCAAGAATTTTAGAGATATATCATAAAAAAACAAGGTGCATGTACATAACTACTATTTTATGATTGTTTAGGAGACATGATGAAAGAGCAAACAGAGACAAAATCTTCCTGTTTACTCGAATCCAAAAAACGAGAAGGGAATGAAGAGGATTCCGATGGATTAGAATGGGATCCTGAGGATATTGCTCACATATCGGAACCTCCTAATGGTGGGTGGGGGTGGATGATAGTACTAGCATCTTTCCTCTGCAATATGGTTGTTGATGGGGTTTCGTATTCCTTTGGAATATTCCTCATGGATTTTGTGAGTTACTACGGTTCTCCAAAAGGCAAGACAGCATGGATCGGTTCACTTCTCTCAGGAGGATATCTTAGTTCAGGTTTGTGTGTGTGTGAAAATTGTTGTGTGTATATCTCAATATTTTTTACTATGAGGAAAGTATCCAAAGATAAATAAAGTTTTTACTGCCGAAGATACACCTAAGACCAGAAAAAGTTTCTCGTAATGACGAAAAATCTACTTAAAGTAAAAATGCATCTCAGAACGCCTGTTAGTCTGAAGATGACTTAAGTAGGTCGAAATATTGTTCTCTGCTTTATTTAGGAAAAGTTTCTGTTGTTAAAGGTCAAGACAGATTAAAAGCTTTACTTTCAGAAAGGTGCCTAAAGTCTGGTAGGGTTTTTAACTGTCAGGGTGTTCCTTAGGCCTTGTAAAGTTTTGATTGTTGGGGTGTTCATTAGGTCTGATAAAATTTTAACTGTCAGGGTGTTCCTTAGGTCTGGTAAAGCTTTTACTGGCAGGGAGTTCCTAAGATCTGTTAAAGTTTTCACTGTCAGGGATTATTTGCTCTCGAATGTTAGAGGGGGTAATTTGATTCACGTAAAGCAGATATTATTGTTAAAATTGTGAATCTAGCTTTTGAAGTGAGATTTTAATTAGATGGCGAGAGGCTTAAAATAATGCTTTGAGTAAAAGTCTATGACTAGATTCCTATCAAATCAGTTTCATAGGTTATAGAATGAAAGAACAGTTTCTGCACTCAACAAAGAACATGTTAAAACTTAAAAAGTAATATTTTTGGTTGTTATGATAATAAATGAGATTATTACTTAAACTTCAGAAACACACAATGTTAAAATCTCTTCATTAGCAATACATGTTAACTATAAAGCTTATGTTCGTATTAAACTCCATAAAAATTCTTACTAAACGCGAAGTGAAGCAACGAAACGTAATATTAACTATTTTTCTTATATTTTTTCACTCACCTAGGTGTTATCGTAAGTGGATTAACAAACCGATTTGGCTGTCGGCCTGTCACCATTGCTGGAAGTCTCATAGCTTGCTTAGCTTTTCTATTGAGTACAGTGGCCCCTAGTGTTGACGTACTGATGTTCACGTATGGCTTCATGGGAGGTAAGTAGATCCTTGGACTAGTTGCTTCGGAAGTGACTAAATCTAAGAACAAAAGAGTTGAGTAATTTGTGTCACGTCAGAAAGTTTTTGCCGATGTAGCATTTAACTTTTCTTGAAGATGGATATGAGATAAAAATACAAAAGTAATAAAGTTTTACAAATATAAAATTACTAAATGCTTTATCTCATAAAATAATCGGAGGTAACTCAATCATGTTCCATTTATACTGTTACTCTGGTTTTGATGCTACCTGAATGTAACATATTTGCTACTGAAATGTATCATTGCTTAGTACTATATACGGTGTTGATATTGTATAAATGTGTATATCTTGATGGTACGTGAATGCATCATATTTATTCTTAATATACAGTTGTATATGAAATATGAAATTTAATGTTGACATGAACAATGTAGTACAATGTTTATTGTTGTATAAAACTGTGAGTTTGTTAGTAGGATAAATAGGTTGAAAAATATGTTAATATTTTTATTATCACAGAACGGTGTACAATGTAACAAGATAATATTGTAAAAGTGTGTTCCAGACACAGTTTTCTATATTTAGTAACATCCCTTTAATTTCAGGTATCGGGTTTGGTCTTATCTACCTTCCTGCCATAGTCAGTGTTAGTATATACTTCTCCACTAAGAGAGGTGTGGCTACGGGAATTGCTGTATGTGGCTCAGGGATGGGTGCCTTTGTATTTCCTCCTGTATGTCAGAAATTGCTCGAAACTTACGACTGGAAGGGAGCGGTCCTCATTCTAGCAGGCCTATCTTTAAACTGTGTTGTTTTTGGTGCACTAATGAGACCTCTAGATCCTCCCCCTCCTCGTGATATTAAACCGCTGTTGCAGAGGATTGCTGAAGATAAAGAACGTCAAAGGTCAACCTCCATGTACAACAGTCAATACATTTTAGTGCAGCGTCAAGACGGAACTTTTGAAAAGTTTCCATTACACCACCGAGAAGAGCTTCCCAGGCTGAACCTGAACAATGAGCCTGGTGTGCAGTCCACCCTTTATCTGGACGATGTGTCCACTTACTACCCGGAGGCTCCACTGTCCACTCTATCGCCGATTGAAGAGGCCAGAAAATCTCCTTCGAGCTCTAAGGAAGATGACAGTGAAACCAAGACAACCACTACTGGAAAAACATCTTCAGATACCACAGAACAGCGCTCGCGCAGCCTGAATGACCTGTCCACACAACTTCTTTCCGATGAGAACCTCATAACTGTCGCAGGTTCTAAGGTTTTAAACAATGGTACTATCAATAAAAATGAAATGTCTGAAACAGACTGTCAGAAGAATAAGGAAGTAATAAAGACGGGTATTATACATTCAGCTTTAGTCAAACAAATTGTCAAAGAAAAAGGATTAAGTATTGATGATGACTCGGCAGATCTGTGTCTTAGCAATCTTGCTGTAAACAAAGAACAGTTGGATAGACGACGTTCTTCTGTAAGGTTTGCAAGTGGCTCCCTCTATCCAGTTAAAACTCACAGTGAAGTGTTGGACAGTATGATGAAACGATTAAGAGGGGGACATATAACCACCTGTGGCAGTAGAAGGTCATCATTAAAGCCCCAGTCTTACGTGGTCACATCTGGAGGTAGTCGCAGATCGTCTCTAAGAAGCCGAAGGTCATCAGTTAGGTATGACCGACGGGAACTAGCTCGCCCTTTATACAGAAAAGACATTTTCTACAGCGGAAGCATTGCCCATCTGCCTCAGTACGTTCATTCTCAAAGGGATGTCCGCTCTTTCGTGGCCAGTGTGACATCCATCCCTCATAAAAGCAGCATTGTAGACACTGTGCCTAGTTTCACAGAAGGGAAGACTGAAGGATGTTGCTCTTGGTTCCATCTTCCCAGCAGCTTTTCTAGCGTCATTAGGGAAATGTTAGATTTTTCACTAATAAAAAACCCCGTTTTCTTCGTGTTATGCTTATCTAACGTCTTTGGCATGATGGGGTTTTATATCCCGTTTGTCTATATCACAGACAGCTCTGTAGTTAAGGGCATTTCCCGGGAAAAGGCAGCTTTCCTACTCTCAATTATTGGAATCATGAATACTCTAGGAAGGCTCATATTTGGATGGATAGCTGACCGTCCAAGAGTAAGTGCACTTTTCGTAAACAACATATGCCTGACGCTAGGGGGCATCAGTGTTTTCATCGTTCCATTCTGTTCATCTTATATAACAGTGGTAGCTTCCGCAGTGTGCTTTGGACTTTTTATCTGTGAGTACCTGTTGTTGTCTATTTTTTGCTGTAATGGTACTGTGTGTAAAAAAAGAAATATTTACGAAATACATAGGCATCTGGTGATTAGGACTTCCTGGAAATAAATATTAAAATAATTCATAAGTTTGTTTGTTTGTTTTTTAATCTTAGAAAATCAATATTCTTAGAAACAAGGAACAAAGTTAAATAAGTGCAGTCATACTTGCTTTGGGTTTCTTGGTGATTCGACAAACAAATACAATTGGTTTATTCGTTATTAAAATATGTTTGGAAGACTGTCTCTTATAATAGGGAATATTTCTGTAAAAAGGTTATAAAACATTTATTGAGACCAACACATCTGATGAAATACCAAAAATTTAACTAGTGTCACCATTATATATTCTGAGGTGGCAACGTAGTTGAGTTCTGTCGCTAAATATTTATAGAACAAAGTAAGCAAACTATTCATTGAAAGCATATTTCTTTTCTTGTATGTTTCTTTAGTTCCAATATCAAATGTAAAAACCCACACTACTTTTAATCTTTTAGAATGGTATTAGTTCAACTACCTTGGCGTTTCCTAACTAAACCAGTAACGGCCTGATATACAACCAACTTTTGTGTATGTAAGAAATGTAACAAATCAGTCGGTTACGCCCGCAGTTTTCAACCACCCATTAACAGCCTGATATGCAACCAACTTTTGTGAAATGTTAAATAGTGTTAGAATAATTATCTTCATTTAAAGTGTCTAACATCTTACAGGAGGACTTTCTGTTCGTTGAATTTCGCGCTAGCTGTCCGTAATTTAGAGGCGACAGATTAAAGGGAAGCAGCTAGTTAACACCACTCATCGTCACTCGTCAACTCTAAGGAACAGTGGGATTCGAAAGCTTAGCATCCCTCGGATTTTATAAACTATTTTCATTACTTGTTTTGTAACATTTTTTAAACAAAAACTACTACAGATTTATAAGTTGAAACTCTAATAAAAGTTAGATTCAAATGTCGAATAAATGTTTAAAGTTCCTGACATCATGAAATGAGACGTCTTTTAATAATGTTTTCGGTTTGAAAATATCATGTGACATAAGAGTGCCTGATGACATAAATTTTGAATGCTTGTATGAACTAAAATAATAAGTTTCATAACCTAACTGTTGTAGTCTTTCTTATCTTAGCCTTAATCGTAATGTTACGGGTGAGGCATTCTAATACTCACATCTACATAATCACGGACGTGGTTGCGTTAAATAAAGCCTATCTGAGGAAACTAGCTTTAAAAGCATCTTAAAAACGTTTGGAACGTCGTCGTGCTGATAGGTGACATGTTTAAGACTTGTCACTTGCTATCAGAAGTCGCGACACTTTTCGTCACAAAACGATAGTTATGAAAAGAGTAAGATTTGGAAGACTTTCGTTATAAGACATTCAGAAAAAATAATTTATAAGATAAGTTGTGAAAAACAGTAATATTTGTATTCGATTAATGAAAATTGTAATATAATTGTTGTAGTACTTCAAAAGATGCAAGACATTTTTACTTGAGTGGTTTTAATGAACTGACCAAATATTGGGACTCCCTGTATTCACGTTCTTCTTGTTGTTTGTTTTTGAATTTCGCGCAAATCTACTCTACGCTAGCCGTCCCTAATTTAGCAGTGTAAGACTAGAGGGAAGGCAGCTAGTCATCACTACTCACTGCCAACTCTTGGGCTACTCTTTTACCAACGAATAGTGGGATTGACCGTACTTTATAACGCTTCCACGGCTGAAATGGTGAGCATGTTTGGTGCGACGGAGAATTGAACCCGCGACCCTCAGATTAAGAGTCGAACGCCTTAACCCACCTAGCCATGCCGGGGCTCTTGTTTTGTCAACATAACATGTAGTAGCAGTTTTCAAACTAGGCCAAAAGGCCTAGCGTTTATTTATTGCGAATATAATTTCAAGCCACATGAACAGAGATAACTGTTTGTTGAAATGCAAAATAATAGGATTATCAAAATGTCGAAGAAGGTCTGAAGCGAGGACTAAACACCTTTTATATTATCCACATAATTATAATGGTAGTTAGAAGTAGAAATCTACTTTCTTAGAATTGTTTAATCGTTACGAAGTACTTTGTTCAAAGGATTTTCATTCTCTCCCCGTAGCCGCATACATATCATTAACTTCCATAATTATTGTCGACCTATTGGGTCTAGACAAGCTCAGCAGTGCATTTGGACTTCTTAGTTTGTTCCGTGGTTTTTCTTCAATATTAGGTCCTCCTTTAGCAGGTAAGTAGTGTTTTTATTTGAACTAATAAACTTTACTTTGCTACGTATGTATGTATATATGAACGTATTTCCAACAGTGCGAAAGTTTACATTGTCGCTTAGAATGGTATATTTTTCTGTCTTTTGTCACCTGGTGTTCTTAAAACATAGATCACGTTCAATCATGAAGCATTCTAATAGAATTTTGAAAAATACTCAAAAAAAACGTTTGAAACGCAAAAATGGAAATTATTGTATAGACATAATGCTTAGTCACAGAGTATGTAATAGAAGATACCAGAATTATTCAGCACATATTATCCCATTCGTAGAAACAAAAATTAAAGAAAAATTGAATTTTTAAATATTACATCTATGAAACGGCAAAAATCCTTGTTTTAAAATAACGTTACTCACTCATTGTAACTCAAATCAAGTATTTCGAATGTTATGAAATGCAAGGGATTATTTGATGAACCAGTATTACATTCAATTCATTTACCAGTTTGAAGTTCGCAATAGCAAGTGGGTTTTGTGGTAATACAGGGCTTCCCAAACTTTTCAGACCTGCGAAGATTTACATCAGAAAGAAAAAACATTCCGGAGCCTTTGTTTTAAAAGAATAAACTAAAAATAAAAACAACCGATCACTAACACCAGATAAAGTTTACTTCATGCTTTTATAATATAAATTTATTAAAAATATCAATAATCAAAGAAACATTTTTACTTCTACTTCAAAAATTTCTGCTTACAAAATTTACGTCAGTAAAACTACAGTGTACTTATTTATCAGTGACTCGAATGGGCTTGCTTTTATTCGCAAAGTAGTTCAATATTTGGAGTTATGGTTGTTACCTGTGAGCGCAAATCATCTTCAAAACTTAACTTGTTTATGAATTTGTTCTTTGCAGCTGTATACAGTGAAAATGTTTGCACACAAAGATATGTTGTTGGAAAATGCATCAAAATTTTCAAATCTCTGTTACTTATTCCACGGCCATTTGAATTCAAAATTGTGTAATTTCTTCCTGCTGTAATTTTTTTTCAGGGTGTAATCAGTTGAAATTTCTATAAGCTGATCTTTCTCTTTGAAAGGCAAATTGTTGGTGTTTGCAGAGTCAATAAAGGGATTTTGTATATAAAGTAATTTTTCTGAATGAGAAGGGAAGTACTCCCTAATGGTTATACAGAAATCAGATATGCGCTGCAAGACTGAAGCTTTACATCTTCACTTAAGGAAATTTCATTCATAAGTAAGTCACCGAGATTTTCGAAGCAGTCAAGTTCTTCAATGAGTATACATTCACCCCAAAAATTTAGCTTACGTTGAAACGCTTCCATTTTACTCGGAGCTTTGAAATACGGTTACCCTGGTACTCTGCTTTGTAACATTCACTTCATTTAGACAGGCAAATACGTCCGAATGATGAGCCACTTTCTGCATCCAGCATTTGTCCCTCAATTTTTATGCAAGTTCAAAATGGCATTTAAATAAAAAGAAACCTATCTCCTCATGCATTTCGTAAAATTGAGTGAGCACTTTTCCACGAGAAAGCCACAGGCGTCATTATAAAGCAACAAATTTTTATGCAAACTTCCAATATTCTCACAGAGTAAACTGAAGATCCTCGTATTGAGTAGTTTGACTTTATAAATTAACTATTTTTGTGACATTATCCAATACCTTTTTAAGTCATCTGGTATTCGTTTCATTGCAAGTACATGACGATGACGACAGCAGTGGATACTCTAGATGTCTGAGTTTTTCTTTTTTATGCGTACCAATTTTTCCAATCATAGCTACAGCCCCATCAGTGGGGCTGTACTTGACCAAAGTTGCCATTGGATCTCATGTTCTTCCATAAATAAATCGATGAATTTAAATGTTCCTTGTCCTGTTGTTTGAGTTGGAAAATGTTTGCATATCAGCATGTCTTCTTTAAAACTGTCCCCCAGTGACTCAGGGGTATGTCTACGGACTAAAAACGCTAAAATCCGGGTTTCGATACTCATGGTGGGCAAAGCACAGATAGCCCATTATGTAGCTTTGTGTTTAATTAAAAAAAACAATCTTCTAAACTAGCTTCGTGAATATAGCAAATAAACACAAGCAACATCACATAACCTGCGACATTTGTTGATTTATTCATCTGAAGTGAAAACATTTGACTCGTTTTGACTCGCCTTTGACTCCGTTAAGCAATTTACTGACATATACTTGATTCTGCGGGAAACTAAATTGTCAGAAAATGTTTATAAGAAATTTCTCGTCAATCGTGCATTCAACCAAATATTTTGCGCATGATTTTATCAAATCTTCTGCAATTGTATGAGCGTCACATACTTTTGCAATACGATAACAAACATGATATGCAGCAACAAGAGCATCTTTGTTCTCCTGATAGACAAACAATCAAAATGTGGCTTTCCACGCTTTTAATTTCAAACACTTTCTTCTGAAATACTCGGAAGTTGGATTTTTAATTGGGAGTTTGGTTTCTAGATGCCGTTTTAACTTTGCCAGATACAAACTACTGTTACTCAACACTGTTCCACATTCAACACACAACCTACGAGATCCATCTTCATTTCCTGTCCATGTAAAACCACATTAAATAAAACTTTCATCATACTTACTTGTTTCACTACTTCTTTCATCATCCTTCATTGAAGAAGTACTTGCACACGACGATAACGCCAATGAATTCGTATTAGGCCTAGAGAGATTTTTACTCGTATCAGATTTATTACTGATATTCAACCAACTATCCATTATAAGGGTGGCAACTAATCATTAAGAAACTTATTCCTGTATCTTTGGCACACCAAAGTACTTTCACGGACACAAAATAGCTTCTTGACGAAAACTCGTTCAGACACTTGAGTTATATATGAAAATTACTAGGCTATCTCCCATCTCAATTGACGCATGCGATCTTGAGATCGTGTTATAGATACTAGAAACTTGTTTGTTTGTTTGTTTTTTGGAATTTCGCACAAAGCTACTCGAGGGCTATCTGTGCTAGCCGTCCCTAATTTTGCAGTGTAAGACTAGAGGGAAGGCAGCTAGTCATCACCACCCACCGCCAACTCTTGGGCTACTCTTTTACTAACGAATAGTGGGATTGACCGTCACATTATACACCCCCACGGCTGGGAGGGCAAGCATGTTTAGCGCGACGCGGGCGCGAACCCGCGACCCTCGGATTACGAGTGTACGCCTTAACGCGCTCGGCGATGCCAGGCCTACTAGAAACTAGTGGTGCCATTGTCGAAGTTAATTGAGATTGTATTAACGCTTTCGCCGCAATAACTTCCCGTAAGTTAAATGAAATTGTCTGGCGTTAGACAATAATATATTAAATGGCCCAATACGCGATAAATGTGTTATATTAAAGATATATTTTAATTTTTACTTTTTTGTACAGCGTATCCTGATCCAGTTTTATAGTTTTGAGAAAAAATATTAAGATTCCAAAATTTCCTGTCGGAGCCCAATTGTCTTCACGTAATATAGTTTTTAAAAACCACATGGCAGTATACTGGCTATTAAACACACGTACAAGAACGTGACACACAGGGTAAATGTAGGAGTATGGATAGGAATAAATACTGACGAACATGTACTCCCTCGGAATGGTATCATTAAAGACGTACATTTTAAAAATTGCCCCTCACTTTTATCCAATGGTGACTTTCGTTGAAGAAAAGAAAAGGGATATGGCTGAATGCAGTTCTCTCCACTCTTAGTGCACCTTAATATGAAAGAATGTGTACATTCTCTTATAATTGCGCTGCAACCAATCAAGTGACTTCAGACACAAAAGTTGCCTTGGAAACAGATCTTTAATAAAATTGATCGATTTTTTTAAGCGTTCAGCACCAGATTTAAGTTGCACTTATTAATCATGATGACCGTACTCCATATTGAGTTGGCTTCTCATTGCTGACACATTAAATATCTCACCTATCCTTTAATCATTCTTAATTAAGAGTGTGTCGCTGTATATACAAATATTTCTATTTTATATGTCAGTTTTGTAGTTTTTAGTTAGCCGAAGAAACAATTATTGTGTTCCGTTATAGGTGTATGTTAAATTATTACCTATTTCACTATTTTAAGACACTTGTAGGTGTGTTAAATGATTTTTTTTTATTTCTGTTTCCTTAGGATCACTGTACGACTTCACTGGCAGCTACGATATACCATTTTTTGTTGCTGGATCTTTACTCACATTTTCTGCCATCTTAACGTTTTCAATACCAATTGTATCTCGCTGGATGATGCGTTCCCACATCGAAGACACTCAATCCGAACATCCCACTCCATTACCTGCATCGCCCCCAGTTCTCCAAGAGAAAGATGTGGTGGTCATTGTATAGGCATATAATTATATATATGTGTGTGTGTGAATATAATTTTATAAATGTCAAGTAATTTTTCTCAACTGAACTACCAATCCAAGTGTTTTTCAACTCTATGTTAAGAAAATATTATAATTACAGGCTATGAAAATTTAAAACATTGTCTGAAATGCAACTCGTGAAATTATGTAGGAAGTTGCAAGTTGTTATTTCCTTCTTTTAAAGAAATGTATGTGAAAAAAGTAACATAGAATACTTCTCTGCACAAAGACTGTTTAGAAGATGCTTTTCAACATAAAATACTTTAGAAGGTGAGTTTAATTGTCCTACTGACATGGCAGTAGCACTAACTATCAAAAATTACTCAAGCATCAGAAGATGCTACTACTTAAACACATAATTAATTACTGTATCAGAATTTTATATAAAGTCCACTTATAAAAATAAGTCAAAATACAACAAATGTAATCTTGAATAATTAAACAAAATGTAAGTTTCTGTGATACTAAAACTTGTATTTGTCTGTCTTATAATTAATTACTAAATTTAATGATCAAGACTATTTTATAATTACTTCCCTTTTATTTATTATAAAGACTGAGATTACCCTATAACTACTTCCCTTTCATTTACTGTAGTGACAAAGGCTGTTTTATAATAGTCCCCTTTTATATACTCTAATGACAGAGACTTCCCTATAATTACTTCCATTTTATTCAGTATAATGTCTAAGACTGTTCTATAATAACTTCCCTTCTAATTACTAAAATGTCCAAGCCTGTTTTATAAGTTCCCTTTTGTTTACTGTAATGACCAAGACTGTTCTACAATCTCTTCCATTTATTTACTACAATGACTAAAGCTGTTCTATAGTTACTGTCCTTTCATTTGATATCATGACAGAGACTGTCATACAGTTCCTCTCTTTGTATTTATTATAATGACTGAGACTGATCAGTAATTACTTCCCATCTATTTACTATAATCACAGACTGTCCTAAAATTACTTCTTTTTTATTTACTACTATGACAGACTGTTCTATAATTACTCCTCTTTCATTTCCTATAATTACTGAAACTGTTCCATAATTACTTCCCGTATATTTAATATAATAACAGAGATATTTCTGTAATTAGTCTCTTTTTACTTACTATAATGAACGAGACTGTTCTATAATCACTTCTTATTTATTTACTACAATGACAATGTTCTATAATTACTCCCCTTTCATTTCCTATAATGTTTGAGACTATTTTAAAATTACTCCCCTTTTATTTGTTATAATGAAAGAGACTGTCCTATAATTACTCCCCTTTTTATTTACTATAATGACAGAGATTGTCCTGTAAATACCCCATTTCTGTTTACTAAATGGCCGTGACTGTTCTATAATTACTTCCCTTTAATTTACTATAATGGCCATAACTGTTCCATAATTACTCCTGTTTTTATTTACTGTAATGACTGAGACTATTCAATAATCACTTCCCATTTATTCACTACAATGACAGACTGTTCTATAATTACTCCCTTTTTATTTCTCATAATGACAGAGACTGTCCTCTAATTACTTCCCTCTTTATTTACTGTAAGACAGAAACTATCATATGATTATTTCCTTTTATTTACTATCATTACAGAGGAGTTTGTCCTGTAGTAACCTCTTTTCTGTGTACTATAATAACAGAGACTGTTCTATAATTATTTACCATATATTTATTATAATAACAGAGACTGTTCTATAATTACCTTCAGTTTATTTACTTTTATGACTAAGTATATTCCATAATTATTTCTGATTACTATAATGACAGAATGATCAATAATTACTTCTGATTTATTTACTAAAATGACCAGGAATGTTGTATAATTACCCCATTTGTATTTATTATATTGACAGAGACTGTTCCATAATTACTTCCCTTTTGTTTACTATAGTGACAGAGGTTTTTCTATTACTATTACTCTTTTGTTTATTATAATCAGAGACTGCCCTATTTTACTCCAATTTTTTACTATAATTTCTAAAACAGTTCTATAATGACTTCCATTTTCTTTACTATAATGACTGGGACTGTTGCATCATTACTTCCTTTTATTCAGAGGAAGCTACCCTATAATTACATACATATTAATTACTATAATGTGAGATACTGTTTCATAATTACTTCTTACTCATTTACAATAATGGCTGAGACTGTTCTATAATTACTTCTCACTCATTTACGATAATGGCTAAGACTGTTCTATAATTATTTTCCTTTTTATTTATTATAATGACAGAGACTCTGACATTATTACTTCCTTTTTATTTACTATAATGACAGGATGTCCTATAATTACTTTACTTTCATTTACTATAATGACATATAATATTTTATAATAACTCCCCTTTCATTAATTTTAATGACTGGAGTATTCTATAATTGTTCTGCATTTACTTACTTTAATGACAGATACTGTCCTACAATCTCTTCACTTTTATTTATTATAATGATTGAAACTGTCAAATAAGGCTTTACCAATTTTGAAAATGGTTTAATAAACATTCTTTCATCCAGATTAAAGTTATTTTGAATGAATAAGAAGAAGAGCTTTAACCTTTGACAGCACATCACTGCTAATGAGAATCTGAGTCAGAAACACACTTCTTTTAAGTCTTTGTGAATTTTTGTATAAATAATCTGTGTTAAATACCTTGTTTATTGTCTTAAGAGTAAATCATATTGTATTTTACTCCAACACTTGCTATAATAATTAGTTGTTGAAGCGTGTTGTGTCTGAGGGCACATATGTTATTTGATAATATTTTATTTGTATCATTTTTGTGTAGAATATTTTATGTAGAATCAATAAAGACATATGGATATGTAATATTTATAAGTATATGTACTCAGTGACACAGATCTCACAGATATTTTTAATAGTGAAATGTTTTAAAATATCAGATGCAAGTTCAACAATGATCATTTGCTATGTGTCATATAACACTGTAGACATACAATTAAGCTGTATAAATATGTATATAAGAATCTTTGATCCCACCCTGTTCAATGGTCTGAACATAGCGTCCCTTAAAGAGGTAGTATGAGCCTCGTCCACCATCTTCTTATGGGTATGGTAAAATCGTTTCGTTAAAGGAAACAGTTCTCAGTGTGATTTATATCCTCACTAGAAAGAAGTTGCATTTGAGGAGTAGTAATAATTAAACTTAAACCTTCTCACAGCACTGAGAGTTATAATGTTTACAGTCGCTTATAAGAAGTTCTACCACTGGTGACAGAAATGCTATTAAACATTCCAATATAACAGCTGTGATCGAATAGCATTAAAACTACAACTTTACAATTTTTTTTCTTTCGAATGATACAGAGAAAATTTTAGAATGTTAATATTTTTCCCTAAAACTATAAAATTGAGTTAGAATACATTGTACAAAAAAGTAAACATTTAAGTATGTCTTCAATATAACATGTTTATCGTGTATTGGAATTTTTAATATTCTATGCTGCCTAACGCCAAACGATTTTATTTTGCTTAAGGAAAGTTCTCGCGGTGAAAGTGTTAATGCAATTTCAATTGATTTCGACAGTGTTACCACTGGTTGCTGGTAGATAATGTCATGCTTCGTTTCGTTCGAAATTTAGACGCACGTCTGATCTGGCTCGATATTTTGTTATTTGCCTAAAATTTACTGTTAAAAAAAATTGAAAAATAACGTGTTACTCTTTTCCCTTAGAAAAACAGATTATTATCCCAATCTAGCCTTTTTTTTTCACAAATCTTTATTTCTGATTTCATTATGGCAACACTGATCTTAGGTCAGCGTATCATTCATTGTATGAAGATAAAACTCAAGTGTTCGAACAAGTTTTGATTAAAACCCTAATTTGTGTCCATGAAAATAACATGGAAGTGCCAAAGATATAAGAATACGTTTTTAGACAAATTAATATTTGGTTGTCACCCTCATAAAAGATAAGTGGCTGAATATCAGTAATAAATCTGAGTAAAAATATTCCTAGGCCTAATACGAATTCATTGGCGTTATCGTCATGTGCAAGTACTTCAGTGCAGGATGATGCAAGAAGTACAGAAACAAGAAAAAATGAAAGTATGGTGAAAGTTTTATTGAATATGGTTTTACATGGATAGGTAATGAAGATGAACCTGGTGGGTTGTGTGGTAAATGTCGAACAATGTTGAGTAACAGTAGTTTGTATCTGGCAAAGTTAAAACGGCATCTTAAAACCAAACATTTTCAATTAAAAAATCCAACTTCCGAGTATTTCAGAAGAAACTGTTTCCAATTAAATTCATAGATAGCTATATTGCGATTGTTCGCTCATCAGGACAACAAAGGTGCTCTTATTGCTTCATATCATGTTAGGTACCGTAATGCAAAAGCAGGTGAAGTTCATACAATTGCGGAAGATTTGATATAACTACGCGCAAAAGATTTGGTAGAGTGCACAATTAATGAGTAATTTTTTACAAACATTAACTCTGTGTCTTTTTCTGACAACTTGGTTTCTCGAAGAATCAAGGTTGTGTCAGCAAATTGCTTAACGGAGTTAATCACGCGAGTAAAAGCGAGTCCAACTTTTTCGCTTGAAATGGATGAATCAACAATATCGTATGTTATGCGATGTTGTTTTGTTTGTTCACTATATTCACGAAACTAGTTTTGAAGAAGACATGCTAATTTGCAAACCTTTACCTACTCAAACAGCAGGCGAAGAAATATTTAAACTGATCGATTTATTTATGGAAGAACATGAGGTTCAATGTCAGGTCTGCTCAAATATTTGCACTGATGGGGCTGTTGCTAAGATTGAAAATTTTTCAGACGCAGTGGCACGCATAAAAAAGAAAAACTCGGACGTCGAGGGTCTCTACTGCCGTCGTCATCGTCATGTACTTACAATGAAACGAATGTCAGACGACTTAAAAGAGGTCTTGGGTGATGTCATAAAAATAGTTAATTTTATAAAATTAAGACTACTAAATGCGAAGATCTTCAGTTTACTTTGTGAAGATGTTGGAAATTTGCATAAACATTTGCTGCTTCATACGGAAGTCCAATGGCTCACGGGGAAAAGTGCTTGCTCAGTTTTACGAAATGCATGTGAAGATAGGTTTTTTTTAAACTGAATGCTATTTTGAACTTGTATACAAATTGAGGGACAAATGCTGTATACAGAAAATGGCTCACCACTTGGACATATTTACTTATCTAACTGAAGTGAATGTTGCAAAGCAAAGTACCAGGGTAACGTATTTCAAAGCTCCGAGTAAAATGGAAGCGTTTCAACGTAAGCTAAATCTTTGGGGTGAATGTATACTTATGGAAGAACTTGACTGCTTTGAAAATCTCGGTGACTTTTCACTTATGAATGAAATTTCCTTAAGTGAAGATGCAAAAATTTCAGTCTTGCAGCGCATGCATGATTTGTGTACAACTATTAGGGAGTACTTTCCATCTCATTTAGAAAAATTACTGAACTACTTTGTGAACAAAAGCAAGTCCATTCGAGCCACTAATAAATGAATAAGTAAACTATACTCTTCTGATATAAATTTTGCAAGCAGAAAATTTTGAACAAGTAAGTAGAAGTAAATATTTTTCTTTAAATATTTGATAATTTTAATAATTTTATATTCTAAAAGTTTGCAGTAAACTTCATCTGGTGCAAGTGACTGATTGTTAATATTTTTAGTGTTTTTTTTTTTAATTAAGGCTCCAGAATGTTTTTTTTTCTGATGTGAGGCTCCGTAGGTCCAGAAATTTTACAACCCCTGATCCAGAGTATTAATTACATATTTATAAAAACTCGTTTGTACTGTCAGTTGTGACCTTGAATGTTGCGTTTTTTAGTTGAAATCTAAATATCTATAGTTTTCTCTGAATACAGACAGTATAATATCTTTAACAAATTCTGGCTTTTAGCCCTTACAAAACGATAATGTGTCGAACTGTGAATTGCATAAATCAATAATTTCACGTGACAAGATTTATCAGTGTAATGGCGTGTAATAGTTATATTTGGCTGCTCTGGTTCAAAGTACAGATTGTCAAGTCTTATCGCGAGCTGATGAACAACCTCAAATGGTATGCACCTCATTTTTTAAATCCAAGTCAATATTGAGAAAGATAGCAGTTGCTCCGACACACTGAATTATACGTAGCCACAGCTACATATTAAATCTCTTTTGTCGCTATCTATTTTGATAATCAGATACCAAGCTTACCATTACTATCTTTGATATGGGTTTTATACTTTTATCTTTGTGCTTTAAGATTGTGCTTATGTCACTGTACGTTGTCTTATCTACGATAATTTGCGTTCAGTTTGATATTAACGTTACAAGAGCTAAGGAACTCAATCAATGCGCTTACCAACCACCTTATTTTACTGTTTTTGTTTTCTGCTAATTTCTCTGTAGGCCTAGTAACAACTCTTGAAGGGAAGGGGGGGTAGTAGTGCTTACAACTTTTTTCTACGCCTAGTAACAGCTGCGTCCCTAAGATTCAATCTACACGAAACACAATCAAGCAGTTGTATCTCGTGAGTTGTTGTCAATAAGTAGTAGCAAAGTTTGTCCAACAAGCTATATCATAGGGTTTAACGAATAATTTTATACGTATTTGAATAAGTGGTATAGATATAAAATATTTCTGTGCCGAATATATGTTATAATTTGTTTGCAAAATTCAAGCACGTCAATTATGAAGTGACCGAGTGTATTTGATAGCTATAAACTTCAATATATGGTTTCGACCGTGAAGTATGTAACTTGTGGAAGGAAACATAACTATTAAGTCGACGTAATTATAAACCGTACAATGTATGTAGTTTTGGTTATAGAGTAATTTTCCTATATTTAGTTTTAATTTTCAGTTTGGACGTAGCTTCAATGTTAAAAGTTAACTTAAATCATCCTTCAATTATTATTAAATTATACTTACCTTTGTATTAGTAATTTTTGTCAGTAGAGAACCGTCTGTTTGTTATGGTTGAGTTCTATTCTTACTTACTTCGAATAAAAAAGACTGAAATTAAAATAAATTGAGATGCGTATAGAAAACCTCTACCCAAGATACAAGGGAACAATTTTTACCAGATGAAACTGCGATAGTAATGAAACTAAGACATAATGTAACAATTTTACTTTGTACAAATGTAATAGTAATTGCTACACATGAACATATAGAAATCACTATAGTCTAAAGTTTATTTCCTGGGCACATTAAACCTTGCAAATGGATAAAGTACGGCTGTGTGTTTTCCTGTTTGGGCATAAGGATCATAAACCTTGACATCTACTCCGACTTAAGAATGCTTAATCTTTCCCTTGACACCTGACACTTATGAGTTAACGATGATAAACGTCACAGTTCAACGTGCAAGACAAAAATTAGTGTACGGAATGAAAGGTATATGTTTCCAGAGCTACGTTAGTGGAACTCGTTAGTCCTTTCATAAGCAAGTTGTAAACATTAAACGCCAACTGATTTTATTGTTCTTTCAACACATGAAGGCGAAAACGAAATTTTCAGAAAAGAAAACAACAGAACTGAAACTTTCACATTAACTGAACAAAAATATTATAAAGTAAAATATCAAGCACATTCATTCAGTAATGTAGCTGCTGATCCAAACCGAACTGTTTTCCTGCACATTAAATCAAAACCGAATTGTCTCCCTACACCAACACATGTAAATCTTATGTGAACAACATTGTTCGTTCTGTCTCTGAGCTGTTCCTGGTATGGAACAAATGTATCGTTATTCCCATCAAGATTTTAAATGGTTTGGTTTGTTTTTAATTTCGTGTAAATCTACTCAAGGGCTATCTGCGCTAGCCGCCCCTAACTTACCAATGTAAGACTAGAGGGAAGGCAGCTAGTCATCACCACCCTCCACCAACTCTTGGGCTACTCTTTTACCAACGAATAGTGGGATTGACCGTTTCATTATAACGCGAGCATGTTTAATGCAACGGGGAATCGAACCTGTGACCCTCATATTACGAGTTGAACGTCTTAACCCACCTGGACATGCCGGGCCACGATTTTAAGTAGAGAGATTTCAATAAATATACACCAACTGATAGTGAACATTAGAGATGATATTTAAATTGTTAGCTTTCAGCAATTCTAATTGGTGAGAAACGTATAATACGATTTCAAGAATTTATTATAAGATACTGTTTTTGTTTGTTTCATAATTTTCGATCAAACCTAGCTAAATCTATAAAAGAGATATCTGCGAATAACCTACACTTTTGGCTGATAGACCAGAAATTTGGTATGTAGTCAAACAATACACACCACCGACTCTTGGGCTAGCTATTGTGGTCTGAGAGAACAGTGAAATTTGACCACCACTAAGTAATTAGATGAGTAAAAATCAGACTTTAAAAGAGAGTTGAAGAATCTGAATAGCTCAACAAGTTTCAACTTTAGCATAAAGCCTAGATGGCTCTCTAATGCAGGTAATCAAAGCTTAGCTTAATTCTTTTCCAAATCTAAATGTAGCTTCAATAGAATTATTCATCATCGACTTTAATGGGCTTACGGTACATGACGTAGATGAAAACCACCATTCTAAAATGTGTAATTAGGAATCCGAAATTATCATATGCTTCATTCTATTCTGTTACAAGATGAACAAATCCCAACTGGTAGCTCAAGTTATAGTAAGTAGTTCCAACGAGAGAACTTACTGTAGTCTTTGTAAACACACAGAAATCCTTGTTTCATGTTTTATTTTCTTTCCAGCCTGAAACAGAGATTTTATCAACATACTTGTATTTTATCACATATGTGCCATATTATTCTGCAACCGTAACATTAGTATAAAGAAACCCAAACAGTGTTTATATCTTTTTCATATACAGATTATATTAATCAACAAAGATAATTTTATTTTTCACAGTATTTACAGGTTATCTTATTTACGTAAAACCAATCTTTCTTTAGATCTTTAGACATTAATTTTCTAGTATTTGCGTTTTGTTTGTTACAAGAACTTTTTAGTTTTAAAAATGAAAATATTTGAATGTATTTACGTTTTTGAGGTTAAACAAAAAGGTACACAATGGGCTACCTGTATCGAAATCCAGTTTCTCGCATTATAAATCTGCAGACATACTGTTATGTCATTTGTGAAAAAGGAAAATACTGTGAGTTAAAAGCTGGTGATTTTTATCGTGTGATGTTTTATATTTTTAATAGAGAAACCTTTTTTCGTAGATAAACTACTTAAGAGAAACATTATAAAATTACCAGTCAGCAATATTACATAAAATGTAGTGCTTTCGAAGTGAAAACATGTGCCAATAGCTATGATTGAAAATAAAAACATGTACCGGTAGCTATAATTGAAAATAAAATCATATGCCAGTAGTTATGATTAAAATAAAATCATGTATCAGTAGCTATGATTGAAAATAAATTATGTGCCAGTAGCTATGATCGAAACAAAATCATGTACTAGTAGCTATGATTGAAAATAAAAACATGTAACAATAGTTATTATTTTACAAACTCTCGATTTCAGCCTTGTTTGTTTGTATAATTGACCATGTTTGACTTATTGCGACTTTTATGTAAAGGAAATCTAACAAGATGTTTTCGTTTATTTTTCAGCAATCGTTCATAAAGTTAAATGGCAGTTAACAAGGAAAGTTTTGTTACAATAAACTTTTCATATCGTTCACATAGCGCATACTTAGTTCGTTCTATATGACTAGTGCAATAAGTTAAACATGACTTAATTGACTGTCATATGTAGAATCAGAACTGGTTTTAGTTTTACTTTTTAAATGTTTCCTGCTATTTGTATTCTCAAAGTACCATTCACATTATTAGTAGTAACTACGGACTGCTGTCTATATTGGTGCTTCTCTGTTGTATGTTAGTGTTTCTCTTTTTTCGATATGCTACATGATTTATCAACTTACGTTTCACCCGTCATTCTTCTATCATAAGTGCCTAACTTTCACTTGGAGTAACAAATGTTTCTATGGTTATTTTATCAGTACCTGCTCTTGTTGTTTCTATTTCACTTCAACGGTAATCTTGAAGTTAAACAAAAAGTTACAAACTTCTATAATGTTATTATACTATTGGTCACTATTTTATAGACACTATTATTCTGTTTTCTCTTCCACTTACTTTTCAACTAACATCTCACGTCAATATTTTCTTAGTCTCTTCTTACAGCTATCTTAAAGCTGTTTTTTAAGTAGTTTGTTTGTTGTTGGGCAAAAACTAAAAAAAAATGGACTATCAGCGCTGTTTCGACCACGTAGGAACGAACTCCAAATTTTAACGTTATAAACCTCCTGAGTTTACCGCTGAGCCGCGAGGAGACTTCTCATGTAGAATGAAGGACAAACATAGCATAAATAGTTCATTTTGGGCATGTTTCGATTATGAACAAACAACATATTGTTAACACTCAGTCTTTCACTAATTTATAAACAAACAAGTCGTTGTTAACATTCAGTCTTCCATTAATTTATAAACAAAGAAGGTATTGTGAATGCTTAGCCTTCTACTAATTTACAAACAAACAAGTCATTGTTAACACTCAGTCTTCTATTACTTTATAAACAAACAAGATACTGTTAATACTCGGTCTTTCACTGTTTTGCTTAAATATAAACATGATATTGTTAACATCCAGTCTTCAACTAATTTATAAACAAACTATATATTGTTAACACTCAGCTTTCTACTAATTTACATACAAGATGTCGTTAACTCTCAGCCTTCCTCTAATTTATAAACAAGATACAGTCCCACTAATTTATAAATAAACGAGATATTGTTAACACTCAGTCTTCCACTAATTAATCGTTACTGACGTATAATGTTTAAGCGAATATTTACATGATTATTTCCCTTTCTTTACTCACAGACTAACTCGTATTGATGCTAATGAAACAGAGAAAAAATCCGAAAAAACAAATCAACAAAAGCAGGAAGACGGCGAACGTACCAAACTTCCTATTACTGAAGACGCTGTCGACACTAATGAAGTTCCAAATTTAGTAGCGCCACCTGATGGAGGATGGGGTTGGGTGATTGTTTTTGCATCATTCATGTGCAACGTAATAGTAGACGGAATAATTTTTTCATTTGGAGTTTTCCTCAACGAACTTGCAACTGTATTTAGTGAAACCAAGTCTAAAACTGCGTGGATTGGATCCATTAATGCAGGGACCTACCTCATAGTGGGTAAGCTATATTTTGGAAGATTTGAATTTTGTTATTCTACAGAATAAACGACTGTATGTTGTATAATATACTTAGAACGTTTATGCTTATTAAACATTATATTTTTAGCACTTTTTAAAGTTTTTATACTTAAGTTTATTTTTATATATTTGTGAGGCGCAATGAAATTGAAATCATTTATCGCATTCTAAACATATTTTATCTGTTGGAAATACAAACTTGTTTTAATGTCTTTGTAAACTATGATATACATTAAATATAGCTTAGTTCATTTCTGGTTTTCTTTCTATCATAAAAAGTACATTCTGATGTCTAACAGTGACCCTGTGCTATTGTTATATACATGAAAATATTATGGGACAACAAGCGATACATATACTGGAACTAGAAACAACGAGTAACAAATAGATAGTGAAGAACAAAACACTATAACAGAAAATAAAAAAGAACAAATTTTAAATATACTTTGTACAGGCCAAGGTATCATTTCACCACATTTTATTAGGCTTAGAATCATTCTGTGGCTGTAATATGAGCTCTGCTCAACGAGTTGAGTTTCTTAGGAAATAACATCAAAAGTTTTCTTCTTGAATATGTCAGTAGTTGGGATACCATTAGTTTTGTGTAAATAACGAACATCATTACATAACATGTAGCCCCAAAATTGCTCTAATCACGCACCATGCTTCACGCCAGATGCTATGCACTAAAAGTGATACTATCGAAAATAAATAATCGTGGTCAGTTGTAATGAAGATTCGTATTTCTTTCAGTTATAATGACCTACCATAAGAAATCCATTATCAGATAGATTCTTGAGTGTTTTCCCACATTAAACAGAAGAACATGCTATGAGTCGCTTCTTTATAAAGCTTAAATTTTGGCTTAAATATGCAGATGACATTTTTTTGTGATTTTACTTATCAAGATGAACAAAGAAAGAATAGGAATAGTTTCTTTAACAATGTTCAGTAGACCACAGTATTTAAACAGTATGAAAAGTTTCTTTAACAATGTATGTTATAGCACAATATTTAAACAATATGAACAGTTTCAAAGAACGTTTATTATACCTCAGTATCTAAACAATATGAATAATTTCCATAACATTGTATATTATAGAACATAATTTAAACGGAACAACATTATTATAACAGTTTCTATTACACAGAATCGTTTGGAAAGCAGTTAAGTTTCGAATACTTTTAATTTGCGTTGGGTCGCAAAGAGTTTCACAAACTCTTTGTGAAACAAGAAGAGAAGAAACAGAGCAACTTACGGTTTCTTAGCGAAAAAACTAGAAGTTACATAACAAGAACGTGCGCCAGTAGAACAGTAGTAAAATCTGGGGCTCGATTCTCGCAACACTTTTAGAAGATAGCTAAATGTGTGTGTGTGTTTTTTCTTTCTAAAACCAACCAAACAAACATAACAGAAACAATAAATTATTTCATAAGCAGGACTCAATAGGTTTGTTATTTTAACAGGGCCCCTGGTGAGTGCCTTGGCAAACACCTACGGCTGCAGGCCAGTTATTATTGTTGGTAGCATAATTTCAGCGTTAGGATTTCTTTTATCTGCGTTTGCCACAAATATTTTCTTCTTGTGCATTACTTTTGGAGTCCTTGGAGGTAAGTACATTTATTTTCGATATGCATGTTTCAAAGTGTTAAAGAGGTTGTTATTGGTATTATACCATAGTTATCATTAGTTATTATTACTGATTATTAGAAAGTTTCAGTTATATTTATGAATACGTTAAATAATTCATATTTATCTCCAGTTTTCTTTTTCTATGTAAGAAAAAAAACATTCATTGAATATGAAGGAAATTAAATCTAGGTAGTACAAACAATCCCAGTCATACGGGATCATCTTTGTCTCCAACGTGCAGCAATGGAAGTTCATACCCCCCATACAACGAAATTGTAAGCGTCGATATCGTAATAACAGACGACACATTACATTTATCGCAGACAAATCCTATGGAAAATTGGCAGTTTCTGATTAGACCTAGCAAGTAATTGCTATAAACATTTTCCAAATTGTTATGGTCAGGTGGATTTAGGCGTTCGACTCGTAATATGAGGGTAGTGGGTTCGAATCCCCGTCGCACCAAACATACTCGTCCTTTCAGCCGTGGGGGCGTTACAATGTCACGGTCAATCCCACTATTCGTTAGTAAAAGGTGTAGCCCAAGAGTTGGCGGTGGGTGGTGATGACTAGCTGCCTTCCCACTAGTCTTACATTGCTAAGTTAAGGACGGCTAGCGCAAATAGCCCTCGAGTAGCTTTGTGCGAAATTCAAAACAAACCAAAACCTAATTGTTAAATCTTCAGAAACATTAACTCTCACAATAATTCAAGTATAATTTATCACATTAAATTACTTTTGTTAACATTTATAGCATATATTTATTACTGTTATTTCTTCACACTGAGTTTCCTGTACCCTTAACCACTGCGGGAACTTGAATCCAAAATTTTTAGCTTTAAAAGTACATTAAAATACAACTGAACCGTTATGGAGGAAGGGGAAGGTATAGAAATTAAAATATTTAAATCGTTGAACATACTGGAAAAATATTAATATCAACAGTAACACATAAAACTAGAATCTTATATTTCTTATAAGAATACGATAAAGAATGTGCCCACGTTTAAATAAGATTTATTTTTAGTAATCACGACTTTAAAAAGTTACATATTCAGGATATGATCCTAAAACAGGTTTTCCGTTTGAGTGAAAATTTTCATTAAACATAAACATTGGATTAAAGTAAGATAAACTTACGAATATTTCTAAAGCACCAGCGAATTATTCATTTAAATATTTTTCTTTACAGGAGCCGGCTTTGGGTTTATTTTCCTTCCTGGTATTGTTACTGTAGGTTTTTATTTTGAACGCAAGAGGTCTTTGGCAACTGGAATTGCAGTATGCGGTTCCGGAATTGGCACTTTCTTGGTAGCGCCTTATACTCAATTTCTAATCGACTACTTTAGCTGGAGAGGTGCCATGTTGATTTTAGCTGGAACCATTCTCCACTGTGCCGTGTTTGGTTGTCTTTTCCGCCCTCTAGGTTCTCCTAAGCCAACCCCACCTTCTAAAGCCCCACAAAAACCGTTGCTACTGCGAATCAAAGAAGCCAGGGAAGCTTTGAGACGGTGGGATTCAGAAGAATCAATTGCTGTAGAGGACAGTTTGTTAGACAAAAGAACTGAACCATGTTTGTCCAGTGGGAAACGATCACAAGGGTCGTTGGGGATGGGTAATCTACCTCCCTCTCCGTGCACCACAAGAAGCACCCCACAGGGTGCAGGTTTAAGCAATCCCAGTCATACGGGATCATCTTTGTCTCCCACGTGCAGCAATGGAAGTCCACCCCCACCATACAACGAAGTGGTTAGCGACGATATCGTATCTTACCTGAACAACAGTAAGGAACAGTCACGTGATGATATTTCTGTTTTAAAAAACGCACAAAACAGCAACAACGTGTATCCAAGGGTTAGAAAAGAGGAGGCTCTAAGACCCTTCTACAGACAAGACATTCTTTTCAGTGCTAGTCTCATTCGTCTGCCAGAATTCCGGTCGCAGCCAGACATCGAACATTACCATTTTAGTATTATTCGTATCCCAGAACATAGAGAAGAGACAAAGAGCTCCGTATGGTGGCGTTGTGGATGTTCGCCGACAATGGTAGATACGTTTAGTCAAATGCTGGACTTCTCTCTGCTCTCTCGACCTACTTTTCTCCTGCTAGCCTTATCAGGTTCTTTGACTATGATAGGATTTTTTGTACCCTTTATGTACTTGATTGACCGAGCAGTAGTGAGCGGAGTGGCTCCGGAAAAAGGTGCTTTTATTCTGTCCGTTATTGGAGTCACTAATACACTCGGACGGCTTTTCAGTGGCTGGGTGTGCGATCAGCCCAAGGTGAAAGCCCTCGTTATTAATAACGTAGCTCTCATAGTTGGTGGACTAGTGACCGCTTTCAACCCACTACTCAACACCTATTCTCTTCTTCTAGCCTATGGAGCTGTTTTCGGGTTTGCTATTGGTATGTACTTCAACTTACTATTCAAATTAGAAGTTATTTTGTGTTAGGCGGGTATGAATAAATCTTTCAAATATTGTTTGAAGCTGTAAAATAGTATTGCACGTTAATCCTAATGTAATGATTTATAAACATAAACCAAATAACATCCATGACCGAGCACAAGTAACTTCTGTTATAGACGTTTTTTAAAATTTAATCATATAAAAGACCTAAAAAACCCATTGATATTGCTGCAAAAGTAAAAAAAAAATAAACTAACTACAGCGTGGTGCCACTCAGTATGTCTGCGGACTTAAAAACGCCAAGAAACCGGGTTTTGATACCAGTGGTGGACAGAACACAAATAGCCCGTTGTGTAGCTTTGTGCTTAGCTTCAAACAAACTGTGTACTTACATTTTAGTTGAAGTTTTTTTATCAAATATAAAAAATATATGTTATGACATATATCGCTGTAAAGACCTAGCTGAGAAAATAGGTAATTCCAAAAGTACACCAAACTGTTTCTTACATCCAATAAAAACATAAAACGTTCGGTGATAACATTTTTCAGCTGATTATAGTTAATATAATTTGTAGCTAGTTGTTATTTTGTAGTCATTAGGTAATAAAAGCAAATATGATTCATATTACGATCTATTATTTTCCATAACTTGCCCGTTATGGAAAAAATAAACCTATATAGTTGAGAAAGGATATAAAAAGCACATTGCTATTATGGTTCGTTTCAGTGTTTTTACTAAAAGTAATTTTGTAAAGATCTATATTGACTTATATGAATCTGATATATAGAAGTACTATAATATAGACATGTTCATTTAATTGCCACCAGTATAGTCTAAACATAATATTGTACTTTTCAGCATGTTTTGCTGCTCTTCGGTCAGTTATCACTGCTGAACTTCTTGGTGTGGAAAAGCTGACCAATGCTTTTGGACTATTGTTATTATTTCAAGGGGTAGCTTCAATCTTGGGAGCACCTTTAGCTGGTAAGTGTTACTTTAAAATTCACCTATTCAGATGTTGTAATTCCCTGTTATTTTATGTAATACAGAAACACCTGTGACAAGAACCCCATCAGTAGTTGTATAACCCTAAGTTTTACAGTTATTCGTCACTTAGAAACTTAGAACTGATCGTTTATAGGATAAAGTGTTGTAAAAACTGTACAGTGTGGCGTGGTTCGACGACTTAAGAGTTCACATGTTTTTTAATCAATTTACAATTTAAGGAAGAATACGAAATGTTGCTCAAAGGGTGAAAGAGGAAAGGGAAACCATTGAGACCTTGTATAAACTTCTTTAAGATTGTTTTTATATTGATTAATCCCACCAAATAAAAAAGAAATAAAAATACTCGATTCCTAAAAACCACAATAAAAACTTATTTAAGGGTTACAAAAATAACTTTGTCCACATGTTCTATCTTTGACACAAAAATAAACTTCATTTTCAAATCATGATATCATTCATGAGTTGACTAACAATTACAGCCCGTAGCTCGTCAATCTCTTTGATGACCCATCAGTTCCGTTAACTGAAAGGAAATAACGAAATCATAATAATTATATTTTGTCTCTTACCGTTTGACCCAATTAATGAGTTCTTGGATTCAAAGAAAAGCTCATTTAGCAGCGACTTGTGGGTGACGAAAGATAGGCCTGAAATTTTTTTTTATTACACACCTCTGATTTCGAGCCCTAAAGAGCAAATGAAAGTGAACTGAAAGAAATTATCTCAAATGTATTTGATTTTTATGACGATTTTAGGCTCATTAGTTTCCAACATTTCGTGGCTTTTAGCGTTTAAAGCATTACCGTCTAAACGTCGGAAAAATAAACATATATCGACAAAAAGTTTACTTAATAATTGTTTTGAGTGTGTATAAGTTTATTAGATATCATATTATGTTTTTATTCTTCTTTTTCAGGCATTTTTTACGACCTAACTGGGAGCTACAACGCACCATTTTATATCGCTGGTAGCGTCATCACCATGTCAGGAATTATTTGCATGCCTCTACCTCTCATTGGTCAATGGGAAAAGCAACGGGAAGAAAGACGACAGGGCTTGGAATCCAACAATTGTTTATCCAATTCAGGTACAATAAACAAAAAACCCGTCAATGATAACGTTACGTGTGTGTGAGGAGTCAAATTTGTCAGTCCGTTAAGTAAATTGGTGGCAGTGTCGTTAGTTAAAACTCAGAATATTCAAGAATAATCAAAACATATAAACGACACTTCTTGTTTCATCGACTCTACATCATACATCAAAGATTCAAGAATAAATTGTGATAATTTGTATTACGTTAGTTATTTTCACTTTCGGACTTATTATATCTGTGGTGTGACGTAATTTCACTTTTATATAAGAAACTATGAACTGTTGATTATACGAACTAAAATAAATGTGATATTGAAGTTTAATTTTAAAACTGGAACACCAAAGAAAGATTGTTATTGGACAAGAAGAGATAAAGGTCGTAGTTTTGTTTATTGCGCTAATTATTTATGCAAGTTTGATTGTGGAACAAACGTTCGCTTATGATTTATTCCATAAATTAAAAGTTTATTTCTTATTGCAAATCAGAACAGTGACGATTGGTTTTCATTATAAAGAACTGATTTATTTATAGTCTCATATCGAGTTCCCAATCCAGTTTCAGACAACTGCGATCACATAGCGCCATCTTTTGAACACAAAGATGGTTCTTTATAAAATACTTTACATTACCTTTTGTTAGTTGTGGTTTTATTTCAATTACCTAAATAATGCTACATAAGATATATAACCAGGAAATTATAATACTTATTTCGATTACCACATTTGTGTTTGTATATCATATTTGATATGTTTTTATATAAACGTGTATTGTTATTATTATTATTATAGGTACATAATAATGAATGTTTTAGAACGACTTTTATGGATTTGTTTTTCAAAGTGTAAATTTTTGTAATATGTGTTAGAAAACGTCCAAAATAAAAAATATGTATTACCAATTATGAAGTATGTCGAAATAATTTGTTGGAAGATAAATAAAGGCAAATTATATAGAATCCAATTTTGAAAATAAGTCAGTTAATTTGAAAATATTGTTGTTGTATAGAAATATTGTTGCATTGTATTTGGTTATATGCTGAGTTTTATATATCTGATATCACTTTATGCTTAAAAAACAATAAAAAGGAACTTTTATAAAGCTTATAATACATTTTAAAGCAAATATTATTGGCATAATATTTTATCACGAACTACCTTTATTGTTATTCGATAAATCTTAAATTGGGGAAAACATACATGTGTATGTGTATGCAACTCATACGTCAATCAGAATCAGCTGTGTCTTTTATTTTTAGATAATAATTTATTATTAATTGTGTAACCATTAACTAACATGAATATTTTTTGCATTGTTTTGTTACAAAACGTTTTTATCCTACACTGAGATTTAAACTCTGTTTTTCACTTCACAAATTATACTTAGTCGCATGCTACGCTTAGGTATATAAAATAAACTTAAATATTACACAAATTTCAAAACACTTTCCAAAATGTTTATCAAAACCATGTATAAATTGAAGTTATTGCCACTCTTAGACCTATTCGAAAGTGCTACTCCCGCGTTCCGTGAACCGGACATTATCTCAACCAAGGGCGATAAATATTTTGGAGAAACGGAGCACAATTGCCAATATTGTAAACGTTTTTTTTTTGTTTTTGTTTTTAAATCTAGAGACTAAAATAAAAGCTCTGACGGCAAATTTAGCGAACCCATTGAAAAACCTAGGTAACTGAAACAACTGGCTTTAAGTTGTAAATTTAGTTCTCGTTATAAAGTTTTCTTTTAATTTAAAGTGATGATTATAAAATGATGTATGATATATGGTAATGAAGATTATTTACCACACATCTTCCATGAAAAAATCCGCACAGAAATAGTTTTTTATTACGTTAGTGTATTCAACCTCTTTAAACGATGGAAACAAAACGTAAAATAAACTTATTACAATCTTAATTTCTTATGAAATTCCTATTTAAAATTATTATTATAACAGCTATGCAAAGTAGAGTTTAAGTTATTGCATAAAAGTTTATCTATATAAGTTATATGCATACATAAAATTTATAAATAAGATATAGAATACATCTGACACAGATCTATTTGATTCACGTTATGTTGTAGTGAAGTTTATAAGTCCTGACTCGTATTTCATCATATCAACTGTCTCAACTATTTAATCAGTGTTGTCACAGAAGGGTATATATATGTGTACTATTTAGTACATTGTAAGTACGTCGTTGTCTACTTTTGTGATACATTTTGAAACATTAAAGTTTATGTTTTAATATGCTACGGAAAGAAAGTATTGCTAAGAAAGAAAAATCGAACAGAAATTTATTAGCAAGGTCCAGCTGACGTCTTTCAGTTTCAATGAAAATGTTTATATTTCTAACTCAGATTCACATTTCATTCGTTTTCTGTGAACTAGAATCAATCTCAATACAAAATTAAGTATAATAGTAAGCCAGTGACGTTGAGTAAGCAACATAATGTTGGAAGCAAGAGGCGAGGAAGGAAGACGCGAAATTATTTCCTTTCATTGCAACATGAATTTAGTGATATACTAATAATATTAAATACATTTATTTATTTTTATATAAATTATAAAGTAAACAAAGTCAAGTAAAATTGAGTGAGTTTAAAAGAAAGCTCCATGACTATGAGCGCCCACAGAAAGAGGCTTGAGTGGGTAGTTGTTCCCAACGTAATAATAATTGCACGTGTTATGATGTAGACTGAGGATTGTAGTTATCTAAATATTTTTGTAATCTTTACTAAAAGTGCTAATTTGTGTTTAAGCACACATACATATGGTAATTTTTCTGTTGACGTACACTGTAAAATATTATTCCCGAACTGAAATCTCGCGACAAACAGTTAATTTTTCAATTAGCGACAGTGCAATAGGGTCAGCACCAGTTATTTAGTAGCAATAACAAACAGGTAAGTGGAGGCAGAAAGACAAAGGGAGGGTTCAGATTTTTAAAAATTGTCTACCATTATCGTGATCGCTACACGTTTCTTTGTTTTATTTTTTTAACGATGCCGCCCTAGGCCTATCCCTAGATAACCTAGAGAAGTATTTCACAAACATTTGCACGAACACTAACTCAAGAACAATTACGTCGAAGAAAGTTAATAAAGTAATATTGAAATAAAAGTACCAGTTAACGTTTAGTGGCTTACTTCTGAAGTTTATTAAATAAAATAACAATATAATAAATAAATTATAAATTTCCCTTTATCATACGACCTACTAACGAACGTAGAAGTTGGTATAACGTTATGATTTATTTTTGTTTGTATAAACGTCATTCTAGCTCAGCAAAATAAACGATTTGAAAATTTATGATCAATGAGGAAAATATTTCGACGATGTAACTGAAAATTATTATATTTTCCCCAGAAGACAGAGCCAAAATACATGTTCATATCTAGTTAAAGCATATAATTAAAAAATACATGAAATTTCCAAATAAAGTTTTAAAAGTTTTACTTATCTGATAGTAAATTTTCAGACATTTGCAGCTTTTACCATCGAACTACAATTAATTTGGTTAATAAATCTTTCTTATTTTCGATTAATTATTCGCACTAAACAATATATTTTGAATATTTTATCCAAGTGTTAAAATAGTATGGATAATATTAGTTTTGTCTGTCAAGCATGTAACAGTTGTGACTGCTATCTGTATGGGCAAATAATATTTAGATTATAAAATGGACGCCGCCTTTGAACAGGTAATAACATTATGTTCTCTGTTAAAAGTAAAGTTGTCATGTTACGAAACGAATCTGGGTTTTGTATAGAGAACAAACTGGTCAATAAAGATATTATTAAACAGAAAAAAAACAAAAAACGTATTTATGTTACGAAATATGTTTCTGAAGTGTTATCCACAACTCCTAAGGACACATAGAACAGAACGAATGTATGTTTCTTACAAACAGTATACGATTTTAGAACAAGAACACTTACACTTCTATCCCCAAAACAAAATTACTAACAATTCATTTCGGTACATTTTCATATAATTTTTATACACATGTTCAGTACATATTAATAAATGGTCTTATAAACAATTTCAGTATATACTGAGACAATTTTGGATGTCCATTAGGCTGCTGCAGTTCATTTCATCAGGTCCAGCCATGCTCCACTTGACGATCGTGCATCGTGATAATAGCCCTGTAATGTATTTTCCACTGAAAGAAAGCCTTCGTTGTAAGGTTACCATGTCTGCCTCTCCTCCATATTGGCTTACATCAAACTGGCCCGGCATGGTCAAGTGTTAAGGAATTCGACTCGTAATCCGAGGGGCGCGGGTTCGAGTCCCGGTCACACCAAACATACTCGCTCTTTCAGCCATGGGGGCGTTATAATGTGATGGTCAATGCCACTATTCGTTGGTAAAAGTTGGCGGTGGGTGGTGATGACTAGCTGCCTTCCCTCTAATCTTGCATTGCAAAATTAGAGACGGCTAGTGCAGAGAGCCCTCGTATAGCTTTGCGCGAAATTTAAAACAAACAAACAATACATCAAGCCATCTAGTGTACGAAGACGACAACTTCACAGTGGTTCAAAAATCCAGTCCCACAGAAATTCATTTGCACTAAATACGGTAACACAACTGGCTGGTGTCTTCAATAGGAAAATTCTGGATATCTGTTTCAATCTTTCATCTGCTTCAACGGATATAACATGCAATCAACTGGGATGCTCGTGATTTGGTTATGTTGCCTGGAGCAAGAAGACGATACAGGAAAACATATTGTTTTTTGAAACAACTGGTGAAAGTACACATGATGGTGTAATAAGATTTATATTGTATACTAGTATATTATGCACATTCTGACATTTTTCTTTAGATCATTATGGAATAAAGAATAGAAATGATGAAGAGGGAGGAGTCAAAGAGATCGTCTTTAACGATTTTATTGAATTTTGCTTCCATAAGCATCTTAAAAGTTAGAATATGTTTTAGCTTAAGTCCATATTCTTCTCCAATAGGCTAACATTGGTTCATTTTAATGCTTTGTACGCCAGTTTTCTACTCATGTTTTTAAGTTGGAGTTCATGACTTAATTTTTGTACATGACTGTTACTTCCAATTACTGTTGAAACTAAATTTGGATTTCTGCTCTGTGACTTCCTCTTACTGATACTATTAGGACTAAGTCTTGGGTTTCTGAAATGTGACTGGTACTGTCTGTTGGTTGGTAGGCCTTTATTGGCGCAAAGCAACTGGGCTATATGTGCCAAACAGGCGGCAAAAATATAAAAGTAAAATTACTGTAAAAATAGAGTTAAATCGAAATAATGTCCAACTTTCGGATAAAATAGCTAAATAGATGTTATAAAAGATGCTAGTTGTGAACTTAATCCAAAATACCTTTAGACTTTGACGTCTAATTTACCTTACACTAGCACAGACTCATTAGAAAGCAATGGGGTTTGAAAGAATGAGATACCTGCAAAAGGAATTTCAGTCCTATATTTGAGCTTTCCATGCCTCTTGGCAGAGAGGAGAAGGATATTATGGAAAACGTGTCGAGATTTTAGGAATAGATTGGAACAATGCAGTCAGTCACTGGGCAATACAGCTATTCACTGCTGCCACGTTGTAATCTATCGATGGCTTACAGACGATGGCATGATCAAGTTCCAAGACAGCAGTGAAATAGGACCGGTTGGCTCCATCCAACTTACACTGATGCTTGCGTATCGACCATGGAAAACCTACCTCAGAACGATAGAAAAATTATCACTGTCCGTGAGTCACTGTCGACTTTCCAAGAAAAGTGAAGAGGAGTAGATAGGGATTAATGACAATGAAATAATGAATAGGAGCATGAAAATAATTATAAGAACCAGTATTGAAGAGAAAAAGGTTGTGATCTGAGATCATACACTGTATAGAACGACCCTTTCCATCAATATCAGCACCATCCAAGAGTGGATTATGTCCATTAAAGCTGCCCAGAATAAAAAGGGAGATGACAATTGTTATCAGAGTATCAGGGTCTCATTAATCATAGGCCTCTCCAGGAAACAGGTAGAAAAACAAACAGTGATGGTACGACCTAAGGAAACACGGCTATGGTCTCTAAAGGTGTATCGAGTAGTAAAAACAGGGTGGGTACGAGCTGGTCGACTATCAGTGCCATCTACCAATGCAGTCGCCCAACACATAACCTGCTATCTCGGTGTAAAGAAAACTGCCGAAAGGTAATTGTATCAGCAGGTTTCAGAAATGATTCATATAAGGGAAGACATACAGGATTATTAGATTCACTTAAGGCTTTTATGTAATCCAGAATATAATGGAAATCTTGACAGTTCTATTATATCAAAGTGGCCATTTTATTTTGGTGGAGGAGTGCTGGGTGGAAAAAAACATTTCGTTTACGACAATGTCAAATTGTCTTTATGTGAAGAAGGTTAGTCGACCTCCATGAATTCTGTACTAAATGGGGAAGGCAAGTTTCTGAAGCAACTGAGAACGTAAACAAAGAATCATTTTACATCTCGGGGCAAAAAAAGATAGACCCGAACAGATGCCAAAAGCTAGAGCTGAAGGAAGTAATTCCAGGAAATCACTAAAAGAATTAATGGAAACAGAGACAGGAAGAGACATTGACTTGTCAATTCCCTTATCCACAAAGAGCAAAATACTCCTTACGTGGAATTAACGACAGAACATCTGTCTGAAATGGAGTAGAGGACAATAACTTCCCAACTTCGTGGTAAGAAATACTGTTTACCTTTAAACAGTGTAGGTAGCAGCACAAATTAATGTTTAAGGGTTAATAGATTTGAAACGCTGTACCTCTTTCACCTTCACCCACCAATGACAACAACGAATGTAAGATGGGGTGAGAACTACTGCAATTAACGGAGTGGTGGTCTAGTTTGCAGTCATAGGCATTATTGTGTTTGCCACTGCAAACGTCAAAGAGCCATGGTATGATGCTTTTGAGTAACCAAACTGCCGACACTAAAACATTTAAGAGGTTTGGTAATATATGGCCATATCTTAAAATTCTGATAACCTGCCTTGATTGTGGCAGGTGGACGTGGTGATGTAAATGTCAGGATGAGGACATTGGTATGCAACATAATTCCGTTCTTGCGAGTGAAAATACGCCTCACTACAGAAACTCCTTGTGTGGAGAAACTAGTGAGAACGTCTGATTCGGAGATGTTCTTCATATCTTAATAAAAAACTCAAAATAGCATGGGGAGTAATCTCAATGGGTATATCTCCAGTAGCCGATGTATATTGGAGTAAATGTTTCCACCATGATGACCCCATAATATTGCTTCTTGACTGATTTAGGAGAACCAGCAAACTTTTCTAGTCCCTTCTGAATAAAAAAGGAATATATCTGTCCTAAAGATTTGTCTGACAAAGAATGTGGTATTAGAAAATAAAGTACCAGTATAAAAGGACTAGGAAACTACTGTTAAAAGTCTTAAGATGTTGTTTCTTACCTATGATATGTACTTTTATTATTTTATTTTTATTTGGATTTGGGATCATAATGAAAGAAGTAACATTCAATGTCCATTGACCTTACCCACTATGGAGTCCTACAAGGTGACGCAACGCGTACATTGTAGCAACGCCAGGGTTTTGTCAGCATTCTACCTGAACATCAGCAGCAGACACAATGTCCACAATATCCGTTGAAAACGTCCAATATTGGTATTCAGTGGACCCTATTCTAACAGAACCAGCCAATTGATCCTTCGTGGTGGTGGGAGGTACACAAGTACACTTGTCTACAGACAAGACAAAGTATTGTTGGGGGTTGGATCCCTCAACCACTAGGATCCTCTCCTGTCCTTCACGAGTAGCCACGTAGGGCAAACTTATGGGTGGATGTTTAGATCTCACAGGAGGTAAACTGAAAATACAGAACCTTCTCTGGGAGGTTCTCTCATCAAGTACAGGAGTCCTCAGCGAGGGGGTAGTTTTTGTTATCAATACCATTAAAACTAATTTTTGGGTTTCTGACTGGCAACCAATACGGTTAGAACTATGTCCTGGGTTTCTGATATGTGACTGGCATTTCCTGCTACAGATTATGTTGGAACTGAGTCTTGGGTTTTTAAAGGCGTTATTACTGTTATAACTAGGTTCTAGGTTTCTGTCCGTTATCATTACTGTTACAACTAAGCACTGGGTTTCTACCTGTTACTGTTACTCTTATAACTAAACTCTGGGTTTCTGAAGGCGTCAATTGTCGAGCTGTTTTTAAAGAATCCTAGTAATATGACACTCATCGTTGATAAACCAAGATCTACTTCAGATCGTATAATGACTAAACAGTTTACAATGAATCACAACCCATTTCAGGTCGTATAATGACTGAACAGTTTACAATGAATCACAACCCATTTCAGGTCGTATAATGACTAAACAGTTTACAATGAATCACAACCTATTTCAGGTTGTATAATGACTAAACAGTTTACAATGAATCACAACCTACTTCAGGTTGTATAATGACTAAACAGTTTACAATGAATCACAACCTATTTCGGGTTGTATAATGACTGAACAGTTTACAATGAATCACAACCCATTTCAGGTCGTATAATGACTAAACAGTTTACAATGAATCACAACCTATTTCAGGTTGTATAATGACTAAACAGTTTACAATGAATCACAACCTACTTCAGGTTGTATAATGACTAAACAGTTTACAATGAATCACAACCTATTTCAGGTTGTATAATGACTAAACAGTTTACAATGAATCACAACCTATTTCAGGTTGTATAATGACTAAACAGTTTAAAATGAGCCACAATCTACTTCAGGTTGTATAATGACTGAACAGTTTAAAACGAACCAGGTTCTACTTTAGGTTGCATAATGATTAAAGAGTTAAAATGAACCCGGTTGTATAATGACTAAACAGAGAACCCGGAAAAACTTCAGGTTGTGTAAAAATTCGGGCACTTCTCTATTCTCCTCTCGTATCTCTAGATTAACTATACGTAAAACGTACAGCAGGTTTCAGTAGGTATAAACATTTCTGACGTGTTTGTGTGAGTGGGGTATTCTGTCTTTAATACCTAACATCCAATAATCTGTAACAATATATGATGTCTCTTGTCTGTTTCACACAACTGTCGTGAGAAGTGAATAGACTGGGGTTCGATGATTATATTAGTGAAATGTCGGTTTGAGTTGTCTGTGTGTTTTGGAAGAAAGCCACACGTGTCTTTTTGCTGCGTGCATCGGTTTTTGGTGTGCTCAGTCCTCAGGCTTAGCGCTGTCCTACGGGCGCCCGTTTTTGCAATATAATTTCTAATTCTTTTTTCTAAGAAATTCCAAGTTACTCTGTTTCTTCTGTTCTTGTTTTAGAAAAGGTTTTTTATAAAAATTCACAGAGTCAATCCACATTAGAAGTATTCTACTTCCAAACTTCAGTCCTGTGACCACTTAACGTTGTACAAAATGTTTGTGGAATTCTTTATTGACAGGGCGCACTTCGAATAACAGGATTTTGTAACGATTATAGTGATTTATTAATGCCTATTGAATACTGTTTTTAAAAAGTCATTTAAAAATAAACTGTGAATCTCATAATAATATTAACACGAAGGGTGGGCAACATACAAACACTAATATGGTAGGTTAAGCATATTGGAAACTGTAAGACTTCTACTTCTGATACTTTTGAAAACTTACAACATTAACAGAGAATCTATTACCGATTAATTTTCAAAATTTTAATTATCATATGTTAGGGGAGACAAAGTGGACATAGCCTTTCCTCCAACAAAAACCATTTAATATTCGTTAATAGTTTATTCATTTTTATTTCTAAGTGAGCTTTTGCGTATTTAATAAACATTATTTTATAAACTACCTTGAAGAATTGGATTAAATAAATAACTGTGTTGTGCTTTAGCCTCCACGTGCATTTTGCTAATTTTTCCAGTTCCAAAGAAATGACAAATAATTTCCACTGTCACAGCTTTTACAACTTTTGCATGACTTAAAATACATATTGTTCTGAAAATAAGAAATAAAAATGCATATTGTTCTGAAAATAAGAAATAAAAATACATATTGTTCTGAAAATAAGAAATAAAGAACAAAGGAAATAAAAATATAGAGCAATAAGTTACAAAAGTGTAATATGAAGTCAAATATAGTAAATATTGTTTATCAATATGAAATCAAACTAAATAAATATATGAGAAATTTATAATTTAATTTTAAATGTAAACTTTCGTTTTTTGCGTGACAGACTCTACGATTGCGTTTATCTTTTCTGTAATAAAATTTCACCCTCTCTTCTCTTATGTCTTTTAACTGTCCAGTTTTGTCATTCCTTCTACTTCAAGTGACTTGCATGGCATACATTGAAATCACCATTTGAACAGCATGTATTTAGGTTTAATAGTCGCTAGGCTAACCATAAACTGTTTTATTTACACATCTAATTATACAATAACATGAAATAAACGAAAATTATTCACTTTATTGTTCACAGACAAGTCCGTCGACAGCAGTGGCTAGGAGGCAGTCAGTGGTGTGGGGCACAAAATGACTAACAAATATTGATATGTTTTTGTATAAAAAAATCAGTTTTGTTGCAGTAAATACGTTCGTTTTGAAATAAAACTTGGAAACATATCCATCAACTTCTTCAGAAATTGTACTGAATTTATGGAAAATTACGAATAGACTTACAAATGTTTACTATAATATTAATCAATATCTTTGAGTAAACTCAATCAGAAATGCACTACTTTGAAAAACGAAAAGATATGATCAAAATAATATCACGTTTAACGACTTTCAGATGTTTTATGAGCCAGTTGTACAAAATACTTATCAAGAAATATCAAAGACCGCCGTTTTACTTAGGATAAATAATAAAACCAGCACGTACGAACAGATAAAACATTCCTGACAAAGATTGTTCATGGTCTTGTTCAATAACACTCGCTAATCTTTTACCGATGACGTAGCATCACAGGGTGATAAATCAATCGATATGTACTTTAATAAAAGTGCTAATACCCATACTAGCCGTCTTGAGAATACATTTTTTAATTTCAGGTGGGTTTTTTGTCATCACGAACTCAACAAATAACGAATTACCACGAACAACAGGTGACAGGTAACACACTGCGACTAGAAGCCTTCAGACTTATTGCTGACCCAGTAGCAAGCTCAAGGAAGCAGTTGTGAAGCTGATAGCCAATATGCATGTTGTGAAACATTTTAACGATGTGCTATTCATGTTAACGAAATATTTAATCATGTAAGTGCAACAAATTCTCAGTAACAGAAACACATCAAACATAGTTGGTGTTTCAAAATAAAGAACACATCAGCCTGTTTATGGTAAGAGTGTAGGCTTATGACGTTAAAAATCAGGTTTCAATACCCGTGACGAGTAGAATAAAATTTATTTTAGTATTTTTTTTAACATAACAAGGGAAAAGTAACTGACGTAATAAAAAGAGCACGTGTACTAGTATCTGAAGTCAATTTAAAAAAAGTAACTGACGTAATAACAAGAACACGTGTACAAGTATGTGAAGTCAATTTAAAAAAGTAATTGACGTATTAACAAGAACACGTGTACTAGTATCTGAAGTCAATTTAAAAAAGTAACTGACGTATTAACAAGAACACGTGTACTAGTATCAGAAGTCAATTTAAAAGGTCCATCGTTTGGAATCACGTATTAACTGTTGTAATCACTTCAATAATAGAACACTAAGTAAAGAAAGTTGTTACTCAAATCGTACAGATATTGTCTTTTCTTTACAATAACCTATTTATGTATTTATGAAATTCAGAAGGAAAATATTTTCTAATTTTTAATAGACGTCTGTAAGCTGTCATATTTTCATATTTTTCTACAATTATCTTAAAACAGAATGGATTTAAAGTAGAAGCTTCGAACCCTGCAGATTTTCCAGACGAGCAGTGCCAATAGGATGTTATATGGCTTGATATGTATTTCGTGTCACACGTGAGTCTTCACGTGATTTTCTGCTGGGTGTCAGTATGTTCATCCGGACCTTCAATTAATTCTTATTTACCTGTTATTTCACGATATCAGATACATTGATAGTAAAGCAATAAACAAATTGAAAGATAGCTGACTCATCTATCATATACTATCTATATGTACATCAGGGTCTAAAATTAACAGAATCTTTAACCATTCCTACAGGGATTCAAAATTGATCCTTTTCAGATTTAACTGATCTAAGAACATGTATGTACATCATCAACTGCAGATGTGTATATTTTAAACGAGCGACACTAATGTATGTGAATGTATGCGTAACATTGAAAAAATTACTTACAAAAATTAAAAACAGCAGGCCTGGCATGGCCAGGTGGGTTAAGGCGTTCGACTCGTAATCTGAAGGTCGTGGGTTCGCATCCCGGTCGCGCTAACTTCAGCCGTGTGGGCGTTATAATGTTACAGTCAATCCCACTATTCTTTGGTAAAAGAGTAGTCCAAGAGTTGGCGGTGGGTGATGATGACTAGTTGCCCTCTCTAGTCTTACCCTGCTAAATTAGGGAAGGCTAACGCAGATGGCCCTCGTGTAGGTTTGCACGAAATCTAAAACGAACAAACCAAAACAACAGTTTTTATTATATTACTTTTGGAATGAGCACACTGTTAATATTAATTCAAAGGCACACACAAGTAATTCGTTTTGAGACTGCTGTTTTAACACTCACCAAAAATACAGATATTTTTCTATTGACACACTAATATTCGTCACACTTCCTTTAGATCTATCCTGCCATTCACGTGTTCCAGGAACCTCATTATCATTCCGAACATCATACAAATCTCCCATATTGTTTTAAACATCGACCAGTGATTTCAGAAAGCTGGAGGTTCCGTTTAGGATATTGATGTATAGAGGACACTTTCCAAAATAAAAACAGACATATCGTTTCAAGAAACAGTGGACAAGTGTAGATTTGACAACAAGATAAAATTACGATTAGCAACCAAAGTTTACTCTTTATTTATTTTGTTGTTTAATCCGTCACTTCTTAGAATACAGGTTCGATCAGACTGCTTTCTCTTCAAGTACTTAATACCCAACAATAAGTAAATAAACAAAGATTACGATTCAAAAATAAAATACAATCCATCTTTCCCACGTCAACTTTTCAAACGAAAATCCAGACTTACTTAGTTCTTCTAATACAATTCTGTGCTATATTTTATGCTGTAAGTGTACATGGATTGTTTAATGTGCAAAATGAGATAATAAAACAACTAGAAATATTTTCTCAGCTTGGCAGTAAGTACCTGCCAGTTTAATGCTACAAAAAGCATTGTTAGTTTTTGTTTTCATCAAAACAGTCGTTCAAACACCTGCTGATAGCCTAATCTCGTCGCCAGCTTGTTTCATCAGTCAAGGTGGATTTAATACCTGCAGACTTTAATCGTGCTTAACTTTTGTCATTTTCCGTGAAGTAACAAACTTATCACAGAAGACTGAACAACAGCACACTGTTTAAAACTGTCAAGTACTTTACCCACTTTTTCTTGTTCGCTTTTATTTCACTCTCTCTATAGTTGACAAAAATCTCCCTATAATACTCAGTTGTTACTTACATTTTAGATTTATCTATAGTTAAAGTTTGAGTATATGCGACGTTTCGTCAGGGTTGACTTGTTAAGTACATTCATACTAAGTATATAAACTATAATGTGATGAAATAAAATGGAACGTTTTTACGTGCGAGACATCATATTCTCAGGTTTACTGACAGTTAAGACAGCATCATGATGTCAGGTTTACTGACAGTCAAGACAGCACCATGATTTCAGGTTTACTGACAGTCAAATTGTTATTGAAGAGTAAAGCAGAAATAACTTCTTCGTCTCCCATCACCGTCAACCAGTCTACATATTCGTAGAAAAGAATTAATGACATAAAGTTTCCCTGACAAACTAAGTGTAGTATCCATGATACTATATCGCTGTTAGGTATCCTTGATAAAACAGTCATATCGGTATTAGGACAGCAAGTATGATATTCATGACGTTATAGCGTTCACCATGATACGTTTCCAACTTTTTTAACAGAAGTAGTTTGTGATGCCCCATAGTTTACCAGGATTATACACTAAAACCTGTCTAAGACGAAATCGCAAGGTACAATGTAAAATTTCCGGCTTAGACAGTGAACATGCATTTCCTAAATTATATATATATTTTTTAGCGGAACGTTATACTTGTTTGAGTTAAGGGAAGTGATACGTTTGTGAATAAAGTTATTATACTGTTTATGTTACATTTATTAGAATAAGAACGAAAATAAACATTCAAAATATACATAAGTACACAAAATTTTAACAAAATTTATTTGAAGAGAGTGTCCAATTTCAACTCTTTCGTTTTTCTAATGGGCTTTCTCATGTGGTTAAAAGAGAACACCAATTTTATGGCCTTTTCATGAAGCTCATTTTCCTTCTTCATTTTTGCAAATATAACTTAACACTTGTGGTGAAGTAGGAACTTCTATTTCTTCACCATCTTTTCCAGTTTATTCATCTTCGGAATCTCTCACACTGTTACCATCTTGTGATTTTGTTATAGATTTTAAATCAGTTTCATCAGTTTCTGTTAAAACGTTCTTGTCAGTATTCACAAAACTTTTTGCGTTCACAGAATCATCTGCATCAATCTTCTCAGTCAGAGTTTGGATTTCACTTGAATCGTCATAACAAAGAACTTCTCCACACACTCCATTATCAATAATAAATCCACAGTTTCAAAAGCACTTTACTGCGCATTCATCTTTTACGCATTTGATTGAATGACATAAAAATGAAATTGCATCTTACACGCTAATGGTCATTTCAGAAGGTCTCTTACAGTCGTCCACGTTTGCATCAATTTTTCTGTATTTCAATTTTATACACTGTATAATTCCATTACCTAGTGGCTGTAGACCTGATGTTGTACGTGGAGGTAGAAAGACTAAACGAACATTTGAAAGTTGAACTTTTGGGTGACAAGTTGCATTATCTAGGAAAAGTAGAATATTCCTCCTTTGTTGTTTCATTCTTTCGTTTAACTGCAAAAATAACGACGGCAGAAAAAGAACATAATATATTTAACAAATACTTACTTAACAAAATGTCTGAGAATTTATTAATATTTAAGCAAATTATTAATTAAACAAGAATTTATTAACATTTAAATAAATTATTAATTAAACAAGAAATTAGTATTTAATGAATAACATTTTATCCGCCATACTTCGGTTCTAATCCTACTTGTTGATAGATGGGGTTGGTAAAAGATAATTTTCCGTCCGTGTTACGCAGGTCCTGCCATGTATAGGGCCTTTTATAAGAGAAATCTTAAGATAATGCTGCCAAATATTTCTGGCTTGTACAGGTTTCCGTCCAATGCAATTTCCGGCTAAGACAGGTTTTACTTATAAACAATTATTACGCGCATGCCCAGTGCGAGAGAGCATAAAAATTCAATACTGTTTTTGCCAAGTGGAGTAGGATATTTGTTACGGTTAAAACATCGCTGTTTCTTCCTTCGGACACATGGTGACATTGCTAACTGTACAGTACATTATAACATGGACCTGAAGAATGCCCTCTACGTCTGTACCTCATCAATCTCTAGTTGTCTCGTTCTTGTAGCTGATCTTCACTCCAAACAGGACAGTGTACTGAATGATGACCTCTTTCGGAGGTACGCAACGTAAATCCTACAATAAATTTCACTGCGTAAGTAGCATATAACGGAACAGACACAAATAATGGTCACCAATGGAACATAAAGGCAAAATATCGATATTAAAATCTGTTAGCTTTGTTATAACTGAAACATATAATAATATGTTAATAATGTACTAAGTTAACATATAATAATCTGTTAATAAAGTACTAAGTAAACATATAATAATCTATTAATAACATATTAAGTAAACATATATATTTTATGTGTATTTTACATAATAGTATCAACCACAGTCAGATAAATTATGATTCCAATATAAAGTTTAATATAAGTAACAAAATTAAAAGTGTGAAGTAGTTTGCCTTATACTGTGACTAACTGCAGTTGAACTATTTAATAAAATAACTACTTGCTTGACCAAATAGTAATTTTTTTTTCTGATATATTTCTGATCAATCACTTAGTTTATATTTCTCTCCACGGTATTATATAAATAAACTTTATTTCAATATTCATGATTTTGATACCATCGTGTATCTTTGCACGAAATTCAAAAACAATCATAATGCAATACTCCAAGTTTCAACTTTTTCTTAAAATTATTTATCTTTGAATCAAATCTGTTCAGATTTCTAACTTTCCATATTAGTTCCATTTCCCCTCATTTGGAGAGGGGGGAAAGGTGATGCGGATTTAAAGGATTTTGTTTTTTGTTTGTTTTGTTTTGAATTTCGCAAAAAACTACTTGAGGGCTATCTTTGCTAGCCGTCTCTAATTTAGCAGAGTATGACTAAAGGAAAGGTAGCTAGTCATTACCATTCACCGCCAACTCTTGGGTTACTCTTTTATAAACGAATAGTGGAATTGACTATCACATTATAACGCCTCCACGGCTGAAAGGGCGAGCATGTGTGGTACGACCGGGATTCGAACCCGCGACCCTCGGATTACAAGTCGAATGCCTTTACACACTTGGCCATGCCGGGCCGGATTTAAAGAAAAGATAATTTTACAAACACGCTTGTCTTTACCATATCGACTCTGCTTAGTGATTTTAAAAATATATATTACTTATTTTTAGGATTGACAGTATAGGGACAACGCACTTGAATGACCCAAAAGTATATTTCGTGATACACAGGATAATAGATAAATTTCTTAGTTATGAAATATTGGGTTGTTCATAAATAAATGTCGTTTTTGAACTGCGAGGTTTGGAAAAGTATAAACCAGTGTTGTAAAACATATTTTAATTAATGTAAGCACAATTTACTTCAACACACTTTTACTAACGAGTAACGATACTGTTTATAGGGCCTGACATGGCCTAGCGCGTTAAGGCGTGCACTTCGTAATCTGAGGGTCGCGGGTTCGCATTCCAGTCGCGCCAAACATGTTTGACCTTTCAGCCGTGGGGGCGTTATAATGTTATGGTCAATCCCACTATTCGTTGGTAAAAGAGAAGCCCAAGAGTTGGCGGTGGGTAGTGATGACTAGCTGCCTGCCCTCCAGTCTTACACTGCTAAATTAGGGACGGCTAGCACAGATAGCCCTCGAGTAGCTTTGTGCGAAATTCCAAAACAAACAAACAATGCTGTTTGTACACCTGCTGTGGAAATCAGAGGTCAATGAACTCCCTGGCAGCTTCTTCTGCAGCTGCCTGGGTTAGAAAGTGTTCAAGAAGGTGTCAGAGTGCTTGAAAAAAATGAAAATCTGTAGGGGAAAGGTTTGGGGAATAAGATGGATGAGGCAGAACGTCGATTTCCAATTCGTTCAATTTTTGAAACGTCATTCTTGACATGTCTCATAACGCCGATTTTGTTGATCTTAAGCCAGCTCACACGGACCACACATATCCAACTTTTTCATCTTTCTAATCGCTCTCAGGTGGCTGGCAATGCTTTATTTGCTTGTGCCTTGCTTTTCTGCAAACTCATGTACTGTTGTGTGTGGGTCTGTGTCTTAACTGCTTTCCTTAATGTATTTTAATTTAAGGATGGCTTCCTTTTACGATCTTCGTGGTCTGCAAGACTTTCATCTCCATGTCGATACCTTTAGAACCAACTCTGAACTGTACATTCATGGCAGATCCATGACCGAATGCTTGGTTGATACTTCGTGTAGTTTGAAATCGTAGAGTAAAATCAGACGAAAGTCCTTCTTGTCCATGCTGCTTTAAGGGTTGCGAAACTTACTCTGAGTAAAGTTGAAATAGCAGACAATTAAGTGACAATACCATCGATCAGTTACTCAATATTCAGCTTCTAAATGTCATCGTGAGAATTCCGACATTTATTTCTAGACAGTCTAATGTATGTTTTGTGTGCTCTAAATTAATTAATCACTTGTCCACTTACTTTAAATTTACAATAATAATTACGTGTAACATACACCAATTAGTGGTAATTGAAATTCTTGAAGAAATTAAATAAGATGTAGCCTGTTCTGACACACATAAACACCAAGAACCCTGGTTTTGTAGCCTTCGAATTGATGGAGAAGGATTACGTTTCTGAAGTGTTTTGAGATAGAGAAATCTTAGAAGAGGATAGAATCTACACGATAGTTAAGCGAAAACATACTTCTTATAAAATCCTAGAATTGTATTTTAGAAAACCTGATGACCAAAGGAAAGGCAATAACAGAGAACTGAGAAGACGACAATAGCTAGGAATTAAAGAAATGGTGAGAGCTGAGAACTAAATAGAAGGTGAAAACCGTATCTCTATAGTTTTATATCTCAAGAAGACAAATGTTAAAAATAATGACTCTTAAAGGTTTAATAGTTAGAACATGTTAAACAATTCAAGTTTAGCTTTCATAAAGTATGGATGCTAGAGTTGATAAACCCCAGATGTGAATAGAACGTATTAACTAAAATGTGATACCCCTTTGATTGGGGTATAACCGTTCCTAGTTTTGGGGAAGTAAACCAGGGGCAGAACTTGCTGTCTTAAACGGTTACTCTGAACTAAATAGCAGAACAGAGTGTTACTCTTATAACATTCTCTCAGTTGAATGTGTCAACCGCGTTTATTAGCAGAACGTTTTGTATCAGAGAAATTCAGACTAGTGTACTATACAATAAGTAGAGTGAACAGATATCACAGTTTGACTGGTTTTCAGAATGTTGTCACAATGTCTTGGTAGGTCCTCTCGGGACACTTAAATTTCCCGATTTTAATTTTTGCTGTCAATCTATAACTTCTTTTACTGTATTTCATGAAAACCATAAATAAACAGATACAAGTACGAACTTGTTTTTAACTGAGTGAGTTTATCACAGCCTTTAACGCTTCCTTTGAAGTTGAATTCGGCATACGACATGACACCACTATTTCATAGTCACTGATCACATGATAATGTATCAGTCAAAACAACGAAACAATTGAAAGAAATTGCAAGTACTGTTCACAGCCGATGTTCAGTTTTCAAGCCATGATTTATTGCAAGGGAAAGTTGTGCATGCATGAAAATTGCCGAGAATTTTACAAGCAGAAAAAGTTACTCAAAATAATTCACTCGTCATGGTTACCTGTATTCACAAATATCCTCTTACTTAATAATATTAATTAGTTGTATAATCGATTGTTTATAACTCTCCCTAAAAGAAGAGTCTCCCATATAAGGTTAGCTGCTTCTGTGACTTTAAAATCCGGTCACATTTACACTAAGCCTTACTAAAGTCAAACTAGCAGCTTATTAGAAATTATCTTCGAAAGAAACCTCAGAACTCTAATGTTGGAATACACTTGAAGTCTTGGAACATGGATAGCTCTGCTTTAAAGCAACAATAATATATTCGGTTAACTGCTTGAGAGATCCATACGTGATTTTTATTAATGAACAATCATCAAAATATCATACTTTTATTAATAAGCAATAATGAAAATATCATACATACTTCATAGATCGATACGTAGTTTTATTAATGAACAATAATGAAAATATCATACATACTTCAGAGATCCATACGTAGTTTTATTAATGAACAATAATGAAAATAATATGCATGGTTCAGAAATGATTTTTTATTAATAAACAATGATTAAAACATTCGAATAAACATTAGTTTATTTCTGATCTGTGTTACATTAGTTTATTTCAGTGCAATAGGTGTAGACTCGTGTGTAGTTTCTTAATCGTCTAATTTTATATTCCAACAAGACAAAAATGTTGGATAATTAAATCACTGCTATAAAATATATGTTCAAACGCTTACAATAACTGGTTCAGTTGCTTAGGATATCGATATAGCGGTTAAGTAAGCAGAATTAATCTAAAATTAATATGTGAGTCTTGCAACTCAAACGAATCTAATTCAAAAACAAAACCAAAACCACTCCTGGTGTTACATGCCGTTTGACGACTGTTGAGTCTGACATAGTTTTCCCGCATTTGTGTTACGAGCACACGGTAGGTGAATTTGAAATAATAATGTTGTTAGTTTAAAGAAGTTTATTATTAACGTCCATAGGGTGTGTTTCTGAAATATAAACAAGTTATTATACAAACTGCAGTCACTACTTTTACCAATTAACCATGGTTTCTTTAGTTTTCCATAGTTTAGCATGGTAAGTAATGATTGTGTTTTATATAATTTATTACATTTTTAAGAATCTACTTAGGACTGGGCATTCCAGTTATTCAGCGATAAGGCTACATACTTAAAATGCTGAAGTCCAGGTTTCTATATCCGTGGTGGGCTGTACAAAGAAAACCCAGTGTGTTACTCTGCCCTTCACGATAAATCAAGTTCTGCATGATTATAGTGAGGCACCTAGTGTAAAATTTTAACTGTAAAAACAATGTCATTATCCTTTAATGGAATACGTAATAGTAGAAATATACACTTTAATACAAATACACTAATATTTTGATATATGTACATGGGTAACATATATATTTATATATATATCTTTATTTAAAATACATTATGTCGAGCTCAACCATTTTATGAAACCGTAAGAAGTTTACAGACACAACGAGAACTGTGTCGCTGAAAACAAAACCAAAACTAACCGTTTTATCCTTCCTTGAGTACTGCATTACCCACTGATTCTCATCTAAGTTTTAACTGATTTTTAGTATCCGTCACACGTTTCACTAAGTTCTAACACAGTTTTTCGTAACAGAAAGTTTGTTTCACTCGTAATGTGAGAGTGACAATACAAAACAAGACAAAGAGATCTGGTTATTCCTATAGTGTTTCTTGTCACATGATTACGATGTTTTTATCACGCTACAATACCCTGACTTGTCTGTTGTGTAGTTGTATTACTAGGTTTTACAAGAAAACATTTGATATCCTATTACCGTGTTATATCGTTGGATTTTCTATCGCGTACTTGTGCTACAAGGTCGTATATCACGGTGTTTTATGTTCTTCACTGTGTTGCCGTGTTACCAGTCTGTATATTCACACTCGTTTTCTCTTCGAGTTGTATATCGCGGCGTAATACATTATAACCTGTTTAAACTGGAAATATCAAAATTTTGCAGTAATACCTTAAGATTTCTCTTATAAAGGCCCTTGCCCCCCAGTGGCTCAGCGGTATGTCTGCGGACTTACACGCTAAAATCCGGGTTTCGATACCCGTGGTGGGCAGAGCACAGATAGCCCATTGTGTAGCTTTGTGCTTAACTCAAAACAAAAAAATTATAAAGGCTCTCTATATGGCAGAACCCGCGTAACGCGGATGGAAAACTATCTGTCACCTTCCCCATCTATCAACAAGTAGGATTAGAACCTGAGTAAGGCGAAAAAAGTGCTCGAGTAGCTTTGTGCGAAATTCCAAAATAAAATAAGCGAAAAAGTGTTATTGAATAAATATTAATTTCTTATTTAATTAGTAATTTCTTTACATATTAATAAATTCTTGTTTAATTAATAATTTGTTTAAATATTAATAAATTCTCAGACATTTTGTTAAGTAAGTATTTGTTAAATATATTATGTTCTTTTTTCTGCCGTCGTTATTCCGGAGGTCGCTATTTGAAAGAACGATTGACTGTATTTTTGGTCACATTTGCTGATGGAAAACTAAAGAAACCATGGTTAATTGGTAAAAGTGAACATCCGTGCTGTTTCAAAAATTTAAGGAAGAATCAACTTCCTGTGGAATGAAAAGCAAATAATAAAGCGTGGATGACAAGTGCTGTATTCGAGGAATTTTTGAACAAATTAAACAAAAGAATGGAACAAGAAAGTAGAAATATCCTACTTTTTCCTAGATAATGCAACTTGTCACCCAGAAGTTCAACTTTCAAATGTTCGTTTAGTCTTTCTACCTCCTTGTACAATATTAGGTCTACAGCTTCAAGATAATGGAATTATACAGTGTATAAAATTGAAATACATAAAATTGATACTTCAGCGTATTATTGCAAACATGGACGACTGTAAGAGAGCATCTGAAATGACCATGAACTGCTTATTTCCAGGAAAGGAAACTGATCAAACCATATCATGTTTTTTTAGTTCACATACGTACTTGGAAGTTTCGGCAATAGTTGGAAAACTTTCGTCGGTACTGCAGAGTATGCGTGTTCACCACGGATATCAGACCCTGTATTTTAACGTTACAAGCCTTTAGACCTGTAGCTGCACCACGGGGAGAAATAATGTGTTATATGAAGTATTTGTAGCTTCTACAATAACTGAATAATTCTGTCAAATCTGTCATCAAAAGAGAGTTTGTCCGACAGTTGTAACAGAGTAATTAAAAACTACACATTGTTACACGCCAAAACCAATGTTTGAAAGACAACTTTACCTTTTCCAACAGTGCTAAAACCACTGTCACTTGTAACAGAACGAGTAAAAACTTCATATTATTCTACATGTCAAAACTAACAAGCTTATCTTTTTGTTGTTGAATTTTTCGCAAAGCTACTCGAATGATACCTATACTAGCTTCCCCAGTTTTTGAATTAATATACAAAGGGGGAAAAATAGTGAACAACTCCTGCGACTGACATGGTCAGCATATTTGGCTGTGGGTTTCATAATTGATGAGTCGAGAGCCCTAACCATCAGATTATACTAGACCTATAGTTTAGATGACGCATGTTTATGTTAAACTGAAAACTCTTGGCTACCCAATAGTTTTATTATTTATGTATTCGACATATTTGTAATCTCTAAGAATGGAAACCAAATTGGTTTGTTTCTTTTGGATATTGCAACAAGTTTCATCAAATATATAAATTCAGTTGAAATTGAAAATTTTTTTTCTTTCTTTTAAAAAAAAGAACGTATGTTAAATATTTTATATCATTGTCCGCTTCTGAGGTCTATCAACTTAGTTAAAGTTCTAACATTCAGACCCCCAGTAGCAAGTTTTCCCTTGACGAACAAAAACTCTCCACTGGAATTAGCAAAAAATCAATATTAAAAGTAATTATTTCCTTCACTGTATGAATTACCACATTAAAAACCACATTAAACCAGTAAGTATGTTTCTTCCAACTGTAATCAAACTGATCATATTCGTCACTTTAACCTAAAATATCAGGTTCAACAAGATTATGAACTGCACATCCACCAAAGTGAATTTAATGTGAGATCGAAGACATCTCATATCGGTAGATTATGACTATCTTCATTAGATGAAGTAATAGATGTGCATGTCCAAGTCCGTTACATCACTGGTGTGATAACATTCACTCATATACGTAGGTGAAAACTTAAAATCTCTTAGTCGTTGAACGTGATTCTACAACCGAAACTGGTGCTTTGTACTACTAAGATATACTATGGTATTATGTTTGTTGTTGTGTGTAATGATATTATGATATATGTGATTAACAGTGTATTCCTGGTATTGTGATTACGTCACATACCCTACTTTCGTTTTTGTGAGTCAGTGTTTATAGTATTTATTACAAGCACTATTTTGTACGTGGTTCTCTGTTTATTCTGTCCTTTCTTACAGTTTGGTATCTTGTAATGTTAAATTTATACTTCGTGTAGAGCATGTGTTATCCAACAAAATCTAAGTCTGCTGATGTACTTTTGGTAGTGCCCTCGATTTCATCTCGCTTGATAACGAGGCTATTATCATAGAGAACTTCAAAATTATTCATTATGATCTATATTTTATGCCTTTGTTTATTATATACGATAAGAGATGTTGTATGTAAATTGGACCAGCGAAGTTATTGTTTCAAGTGTTTCTGGCTTGCTTGTTTCTCATAAAAAGTCCGTTATCATAGTTCTTTTGGCTGTCGCTAGTTGTGTGGATTCTTCTTTGTTGTCGTTACTTTTTTCTTTCATATAATTGATTCTTTATTTCTTCATTACTAGTATTATTTCTCGCAGCTTCTAAATATGTACATGTTTGTTGTACATTTTTGGTTGCTGATTGTGTAGGTGTGTCTTAATTTGAGAGTTAGGACTGGTAAGTTTTATTTGTTCTGTAACTCGCTTATTATTACGTATTTTTTATGTTTTATGTTCTTCGTAGACTAAACGCAACAGAAAAACACAGATAACAGCTTGTATAATTTATTACACTAAACTATTAACAAATATAACAGATATAACATAAATTATATAATAACAGTGACAGATATTAAGTTACAACATTCGAAATTAATTACAAAACAAAATAATTCTAGTTTCAAACTTCAAAATTAATCACAATACAAAATGGTACTGGCCTGTATCTAATATAATGATCTAAAATGAAAGTCTCAAATTCCAGTCTAGGGTGTGAATTTGGTCCCACGAAGAAATTCCGAAGCTTAAATGAAGAAGTTCAGAAACAGTTCACAGTTCAATAAATTCGCCAACTCTCAGCACAAGCAGTAATTCAGATGAATCGTAGAGATTGACGAAATAAAATCACAGCTTCCGTAGATCTAACTTTAGTCACAAATCCAAGTTGAATAATCACAGCAAACACTTAATCTTTCTCAAATAACTGACTCTCTTCTTTTAAAATAAAACTAATGTCTGACTCTTCTTTTCTCTCTCGCATCTTCGTCTGTTTATATATTGTAGGCCTAGACCCCTCGAATAACCGCGAAATTTCTACAGATCTCCAGAGCAATCCGCGCATGTCTGTTCTTGCACGAGACTAAAAGTCTAGACACGAAGTCGCCAGCACTTCATTTACAAACATATGATTGGTCTACTTAATTCAAGAAAATTCTAAATGTTACCCTAAATGAATAATAACATATTTTATTAGTTTAAACTTCGAAACAATAATATAAATATGGAAACATAGATAATAGAAATGAAAATCCAAACACAACACGACATGTTGTCGTTTACAAAATATTTACACATTTACATAACACTTATATTGTTTTTATGTTATATGTTTCTGTTATAATTTATGTGTATTTTGAATATCCTTTACAGGTGAAGGTTCATCACAGTTGCAACATGTACGTCTTTCTTGCTTTTTTGAACACTCCACATATCATCATTCTCGGGAAACATGGCCAAATCTGTTATTGTTGTTGCCACAATGATGTATTTTGTAAGTGTTGTGAATACCTTGTTCACTTTCATTACTGCTGAAGTTATTCAATTTATTTTGTTCTATTTTACCGTTATGTGGTCCAATTCCTCCTTAGTGTGGTCAATGTTTATAGCAGGGTGAATACATCTGGTCACTTGTGGGCAGCTTCCTGGTATGTGTATTCTGATACTTTCAGGTTTGAAAACATCCTGGGATCATTATTAAAATAGGTTGATGATCCTTAACTTGAGAGTATTCTGAAATAAGTTTTACTTTAGGTTTACAACGTTTTATTTACTCGTTTGTTGTGTCCCTCCCACCGTTGTTATCCGCTTCTGCCACTTGAAACCGGGCTTGGAAAGCATCAGCCCGACATAACATTTAATTTATAAATAGTGGCAAGTATTTAATTAACTTTATTGAACATTTAGCTATTAACGAAACCAGTTAGAGAATTAATAACATTTTAGTAGACAAACACAAACAAATTGTCACTGATTCCTTGCTTCTCGAAAAGCATGACTTGTATACGTTAAATGTTATATAAACCGCTATAAAATACGTCTAATGACTTGTGAATGTCTTTATCGTGATGTTAAACATGCCTCCTTTTAAAGCCCCACTTGCTGTCTCGCGATTTAACTTCCTGGTGGAACTTTTTATTTTATTTATTTTTTGGTTGTGTATAAATAAAACCGATGAACTTTCATCATTTGGGTACCTAAGATTTATGAATTTTACTTGAAGTACTTGTTACGTTAAGTCAGTGATTGGGTGCACAGCTTAACTTATAAGAAACTTTTGAGTTGTATTAGCATAATGAAAAAAAAGATATAATTTGAAGTATGAATTATTATGAGTGTAATTTTCATATTCAAGAATCAAACTTTATATTTTGTATTCGAAACTAACGTGAATAAACGATTGGAACAAAAAATTCAATAAAAGCATCATATAGATTATTTTGATGACTTGGATACCGTGTAATAGAATAAATATTTTTAGTTACACAAAATTGTTGTTATATGACTTGTGGGACACTGTGTAATAGAACAAACATTTCTTTTTACACAAAACTGTTGTGTTTTGACTTGTGGGACACTGTAGTGGAACAAACATTTCTAGTTACATAAAACACCGAGTTGATTTATGACTTCAGGGAGGTTATGTAATAGAACAAACATTTCTAGTTACTCAAACATTGTTCCTGTTCATTGTTACTGGTCTCAGTATACAGAAGTCCCCCCCCCCTTCAGTAGCACAGCGATATGCCTACGGACTTAAACGCTAAGAACTGGGCTTGTTCTCTGCCCATACGGAGCTTTGTGCTTAACTTCCAACAAACAAACACAATATATGGAAAGTGTCTCAGTAATTTTTAAGCTATCCTACATGTTCCAAACTGTCTTTATTTCATTCTTACTTTTGTGTTTCACCGTAACCTGTTGTATAGTTCAAAAGAATAAAGACAAACGTTAACATTTAGGTCCATCTCGGTTCTCTAAACTAAATTAAAACTGTTAAGAAGTAGCACACAATGCCCATATCAGTTTTAAAAGCTTTTCACGTGGTGTAACACATAATGTTCATACCAGTTTTAACAGATTTTTACAGTGTCCGTACCAGTTTAACAGCTTTTCATGTGTTGTTACACACAGTGTCCATATAGTTTTAACAGCTTTTCATGTGTTGTTACACACAATGTCCATACCAGTTTTAACAGCTTTTCATGTGTTGTAACACACAATGCCCATATAGTTTGACAGCTTTTCACATATTGTAACACACAATGTCCATAAGATTTCTGACAGATTTTTACATGTTGTAACACACAATGTTAAGTGCAAGAGATTCTGATAATTTCCACATCAAATCTGTTTACGAAAACAGTTCAAGGTTACGAATTATCAATTACTGTTTTATCAGATGCTGAGCAACAGTAAAGATGGACGACACCAACAGTTCTTACTTTTAGTAACAACACAATTTTTTTTTAATTTCTTGTTTTGTAATGTTCAATGCTACAAAACTGACGTTGATTTTATATAAAAAAAAGTGTTTTTTTTAAAATAGAAAGTGTTTGTGTGAAAAAACAAACAGAGATAACTACGTGCGTGGCATGTATAAATGAAAATACGTATCCGCTATTAAATCTGTATGACAGCTGCTAACATCTGTATTCAAGCAGTATCTCCGAGTGGGCCTCTATATTATGTATGAATAATTTGGGCTGATTTACAAGACCAAAAACTTTGTAAATGCGTATTCAAATCTGTAAGGATATACGTGAACCCTAAACTATAATCTGATTCACCAACTGGCTATGTTTTCATAGCGCATAGAAACACAGTAGACTATTTCAGCTATGTCCACAACAGGGAAACAAACCCCGGATTTCAGCGTTACAAGTCAGCTAACCTGTTGCTGACCACAACTTGTTATTGAGCTGTACCAGTTGTGGGAAATTCCAGTCCTCGTCAGAAACACTTAAGTTGTACTTAACTGAAACACGTAGCTAATGAATACCAGTTGAACCGAGCAGCGAGTTGGCGCATGCTTGGGGTGCGAACTTTTCCGCAGCTATTTTAGTGACGTAAGCATAATTAACGTAAGAACTCAAGTACCTCGTGGAAAGAGGTATTATACATGATGTTAGATTAGACGTTTAGTGTATAATTCAAGTAATTACCTGTTTATGTAATAACAGGATTGTTACTAATTTATAACCTATATATGTTCGATACTTGTACACATAATATTTTACTTAAATCTCTTTCAATTTGACTTGATTATGAAAATTAATGTAATGTACGTTCATGTGTCGTCTTCTGCTGCACGTCGTCATTTGGTGATTTTTTTCCCTATTTATCTTTATAGGTTTTCTGTTCTGTTATTATCAGTGATATTCAGATAAATTATGATTGTCTCACAAATTGCATTCTGTGCACCAATAAGCTGTACGTTTTATCAGAGGACTTGTTGAGTGAGAACAAAATAGTTTCAGACTAACCTTTGTTATACGTTCGTTTGAAGTGATAACTTTATATGACAACAAATATCATATTACCACATTTTGAATTTACCCGTGTTCCGAACAAACTATGAATGCCTCTGAATGGGGAATTAGCCTTAGGCAAACATTAGATGAACTACAGTTCCGTTATGACCCAAAACTCCAAGAAGAAATCGAGGCCAGCCAACCTCTCTACCTCCCGTTTGTTCCGAGGGGTCTTCCCCGTTTTTATAAACGTAAATACGCTACTGGAAATGTGTTGTGCACAAGCCGTCAACAGGAAAGGGCCAAAAGTATAAAATCCTTAGAGGAAACAGTGTCAGGGTCACAGCAGTCTTTGGACTGGGTAAAATCTAACGGTAGCCTCATTCAGAGAAAAAGGTCAAAATACATTTCACAGCCGAAGTCAGTTTTGAAAGTAAGCGAACACTCGTCATTGAATAGTACATGTTGGAAAACACGGTTACGGCATATCTTGTTTAGTTTGAAAAAACAGGTTTGTGATTCTCAACAGTTCAGATATATGGACACTACTTACGGATCGTCTTTAAACAGATACTTGACACTCGGTACCCCATGTAATCATGGCCAGTACTTTCCCAGCTTGAAAACAATGAAGAATTCCTCAAGCCAAGACTTTGGATTCGCCAGTCTACTTGTTAAAGGGCATGTTACAAGTTGTTTTAAGGTTGGAGAACATATTCACAAAGACACCATGGTAAAGGACAAATCTTCTTGTGAGCTCCAGAAGCCAATGGATAAAAACAAGTTTAGTCAGGCAGTGGAAACTCTTCACTCGAATTCGTGTTCTGACCGGACATTAAAATTATCTAGAGAACAGTATGTCGTCTTAATGAAGAACAGATATTCTGTCGAAGAACCAAAGAACTTTGATATTCTGTATTGTGTGACAGCAGATGAGGATGGAGACAGGTAAGGATGGAAAAGGTTGTCCTTGTGATAAACGGATTAGCCGTACAGTAAATTTAATTATTAATTTTAAATATGCAGTTAAATAAAATAAAGCAATAATTAGTAATGGCGCTGTAGAAATCGTAAACTTAATGTAGTATTATGTGGTAATGCCATTCGAAAGAAGACAAAAATACTACCAAATTCTTTGATAATTGTGTATATATAATAATATATGTGTATGTATGTTAAGGTTTTATTTTGTTTATCACCACAGGTGAAACTGAAAAGAGTATCTGTGATTTAAAAGTCTAATGTATTATTTCATTCGCCGACCCCTCTGCTGCGGACTACAGTTTCGCCTGTTTAAAAAGTCCACTAGCATGTCCACCTCTTATAATATTGTAACATCATTCACATATCTTAATTAATTTAGGTTATTATATATGAAGTGAAACAAACTTAAAACAACATAGATAAAAAATTTTCTGTTGGAATTTTACATTTTAAATATTTACAGTACAGGATAAAATCAAAAAATAGATTTCTGACTACTTTTAAAGAACAATGGGAGGTAAATCAGAGATGAAACATTAAAATGTTATTATAATCTTCACATTTATTACAACAGTAACTTTGTGAGAAATGTATGAGTTCACCAAACAGTTAATAGTATGCGTCCCCCTTTTATTTTAATAACTGCAGACAGCCTTTCAGGCATCGTTTTAATATACTTAATCAAAGTGTTCTTTGAAATTTTACTCCAGATGTCTCTAATACACTTCCATAGAGTTGCTTTAGAAATAACTTTAAATTTGCTAAATTTTTGATCTGTTGAATTCTTGATCTGCTCAACTGGGTTGAGATCGGGACTCTATGGGGGTAATTGGATCATTTCAATGACCAAATTGCTTCTTTCTTTGCTAAGTAATTTCTGCTCAGGTTGAATGAGAGCTTTTGCTAGTAAAACTCTTTACCGATAAAACGTAAACCACCGGGTATAGCATGACGGATAAATAGCTGAGGGTATTCAATCTATTTTACAAATATCTCTTACCAGTCGTCAGAAAAAAACACCCCCAAACCGTCACACTGCCGCCCTCATGGTTCATAGTAGGTGCTATACATTGAGGTAAGTATCTTTCATCTTTCTTCGCCAAACGTATAACCTACACTCTAAACCAGATATTTCAAACTTGGACTAATCCGTCCATAACTTCCTTTTCAAATCATCAACAATCCTCCAACTTTTATACTTTTTAACAAATTTCAGTCTCTTGACAGTATTTGGAAATAAAGTTTTTAACTGCTACACAACCAAATAATTAATTCTGATTGATTATTTTTTATATTGGACATCTGGACACTTTTCTGTCATTTGGTACATGGTCGTTTATTTCATGGTTGACATCAGCGTTAGTCTTCCTTTTGTCCTAAAGGCTGTATAAACAAAGAATACTTAACATCAATATTGTTGAATTTAAGTGTTCTGCCCTTCCTTTCCTATTTTCAAATTTACCTGTTTCGGTCTCACGATCTAGAATGTACTCGACAGTGTTTGGGAAGTATTTCAAGCCCGTAGCAATTTGTTGATTTGCTTTGTTTGGTTTTTGAATTTTGCGCAAAGCTACACGGGGGCTATCTGTGCTAGTCCTAATTTAGCAGTGTAAGACAAGAGGAAAGGTAGCTAGTTATCACCACCCAACGCCAACTCTTCTACCAATGAATAGTGGGATTGATCGTACCATTATAACGCCCCCACGGATGAAAGAGTGAGCATGTTTGGTGTGATGGAGATTCGAAGTGACGAGTCGAGTGCCTTTAACACATGATCATGCCCGGGCTGCAATTTGTTGGAGAGTCCAACCAGCGTTACGTAAAGTTTTTATGTGAACTCTTTGTTCTGCTAACAATTATCTATGTTTTTTTGCCCGTGACGTGACAACAAAACTTAATTTATACAGTGTTTAATATTGCTTTGATCGAGGTATATTTGAAGAGTACTATTTTTTTCTGCAATATACCGGTACCATATGCATTACCATAGTGTTAAAATTTACGTTATGTTATGTGTTAGAAAAATTAGACCATTAAATAGAAAGAATGACAAAATATTCTTCTGTTGTAATATTTTTGTACAATCATGAAGACTAGAGGAACGTGGTGTATGTTATATGTGTGAGAGTCAAATACCACTTTTCGATTAAGTGGATTAAGAGATAATGATGATTGTTGTAGATAAGTTAGCAGGTGAAAACTGGAGATAACTAGAACACATACATACACTTTATGTAGCTTTACGCAAATATTTCAAACGAACAAACGACAACGTTATATAGTATAGCTTATAGTAGACTTGAGCATGCGTCACAGCGGAATGATATAGCGCTTGAAAGAGGACAAACATTATTACATGGATTATAATCTAAAAACGTTTATATTAGACGATATAGAGATACATTGTATAAAGTTCGAGTGAAAGTTGGTATCACGTATTCAGCTAAAGTAGGAAGTGTAGTTACTTTGATCTGAAACCGAAGAAAAAACAGTGATCGTGTACGTGTTTCCTAGGCAACCATATGTCGCAAGTTGCGAGACCTAGTTATGTAACCTGGTCTATTTATTTCATTCTTCGAAGTTAATTGTATCAATATGCATGACATATATTATGTATGTGTTCAAAGTTTCATCTTGAAAGCAGTTTCGATAATAAAATGGTTTTTCCCCAAATTTTCTTCAGGCTCTTTCTGATAAATCTTAAATATATTACTGCGTGTACTGTTTCCAGTGAGTTTTGAAGTGAAAACCCCAAAATTCCCCATGATTTCGTAACTGTAACAAACAGAAATTTAAATACAGTTACAAGTATATATTAACACATAATTCAGCGAGCTGTTTAGTGTGAAATGATTAAGTAACTGTGTGTTGTAACAACGGAATTAAATATTCATAGTTCAACAACTGAAAAAAAAAAAAGAGGCTTAGTCTAATTATTAAATTGTAACCATATTTTTCATAAGTAATTATGGGTCTTTAAAGGCAATATCGTAACGAGTGAAGTTATACTCAGATATCAAATCTGTTTCTTTTCTTTTGTAACCAGTGTCAGAGATATTACTAACTCTACAAATCTAAGCCTCATAACTGTCGGTAATATTAGTAGCATAACACGTATTGTTTGTAACCAGTGTCTGTAATATTACTTTACAGATTTTGTTTGTAACCAGTGTCAGTAATATTACTATATAGAGCTTGCTTGCAACCAGTATCAGTAATATTACACAACAGATTTTGCTTGTAACCAGTTTCTGTAATATTACCCTATAGATCTTGTTTGTAACCAATGTCAGTAATATTATTCTACAGATCTTGTTTGTAACCAGTGTCAGTAACATTAGTCTGTAGACATTGTTTGTAACTATTGCCAGTAATATTATTGTTTTGAATTAAGCACAAAGCTACACAATGGGCTATCTGTGCTCTGCCCACCACGGGTATCGAAACCCGGATTTTAGCGTGTAAGTCCGCAGACACACCGCTGAGCCACTGGGGGGCAGCAATATTATTAGTACTACAGATATTGGTGTAACCAGTGCCAGTAATATTACTAACTCTACAGATCTTGCTTGTAAGTATTAATATTACTCTAGAGACTTGTTAACCAGAAATGTGACTGATAAACTAAGAGGTACAATTTTGTTAGGGAGAAATACACTCAGTATAAGATATATAGTCTTGATACTTGTAGAAATACATTTAGTACGAGACACAGAGCCTCGATAATTGTAGAATCTGAAAACAATTTATGTACAAACAGCATAATCTAGCCTTGTATAATTGTTTTCTAGCATGCTATCCTAGCAGAGATAGATTGGTATAACAAAGAATCCTATTTCTTGTGAAATACAGAATACCTTGCACTACAACTCCCTACTGATGTGTAGAACCATGTATTTTACATACAGATTTTGTTGTGTCATAACTTATCACCATTATGTAAAATCTTGTTTTTACATATAGACTGTCTCACATCACACTTCACTACTAGTAAACAAGGCCCTGTTTTTAATCATGAATTGCAGATCCCCTTCAGTTTGATTGGTTGGTTAGAATTAGAATAACTTGTCAGAAAATGTACCTTTAATGACTGAAAACTAACAGGTAATTTGCCAAGAAATAATTTTTGTTTTCAAATGTATTACAGTAATAATGTTTAGTTTTTACAATAAATGCTCTTATATAAAAACAGAAACATGAAGACAGTTAATGTATATATAATTTTAGGTTATGTTGAAATTTTATTACAATTTATTTATTGGTTCTAGACCTCTACACATTGCAACTATTCATGAAGATGTTCCATTGGTCAAGTATTTATGTTCATTAATGAAGAGAATCGGAGCTTCTGTGCATATGTACAACTACCTGCAGCAGGTCTGTAAAACTGGTTCGTCAATTAACATTAGTGAATAGATCTAATATATAATCTTTGTTGTAATAATCCTCTGTACTTGTTAGGTCCACCAGTTTGTATGGATAGACCTAATACACAATCTCTATTGTAATGATCCTCTGCACTTGTTTGGTCTATTAGTTTGTACGGATAGACCTGATGATGAAGTTATTACTTTTTGGGGGATTATACGTTTGAAACGTGAATTCTTCACAAGAAATGTGTTCTCCAGAAAGCAAATTTCTTTTTTGACTCTCTATAATACTTTAAACTATTCATTACATAGGTGCACAGGACCTATTATTTATCTCAGTAAAAATGGTCAAGAATAGGTTTGGAAGAAAATTAAAAACAGACACATAATAATAAAACACTGTAAACTTAACGGTGTTTCTCTGAGGACATAATACTGATTTCCTATTTACTGTATAGACAGGTTTTGGATTCCCCATAGATAAAGCCATCGTCACTAGCAGTTGAATGTCAGTTTTATCACACTTCCATATGTTAATGTGGTTTACTAGCTGTTTGCATAAATATTGTATGCACACTGGCTTATCATTTTTTGTGTTTAAGATAGTGATTCACGTCTTATAGTTTTAATTAACTTCTAACTTAACCTAGCCAAACTGATTATCAGTTTTGATTATCTCAAAGGATTTGAAACCATCACAAAAACTGAAACTGATTTTTTTAATAGTTTCCAAACTACTTGTCAAAGCTTACCTATTTTTATAATGACACATTGCTATTTTAATTTTAAGTGTAGCCAAACATTTTTATGTTACAGTGCACACACACACACACATATATATATAGTAATATGTAACACAAGATGACATCTCAAAATTCACTTGGTTAGATGTGCAACAGACGAGCTACATTAACACTTGGATTGTCACTTTCAAGGAAGCAGAAGGTCTTGTTTTTCAAGAACCAACAGAAGTTTTTTTATTGATACTTTAAATAAATGTTTCATTGTGGGCACAATCACACACACTACACTTGAAATACTTTTCTTCTTTGCATTTGCAAGAAATAAGACTTGATGTTTGCATATGGTGTTTAAAAAACAGGTAGTATATATAAAAAACAAACTGGTTTTCATAGAGAAAAAACTTTGATAAGATTAAGGAACGTTAACTCGTATACCAGTTTAAAAAGAAAAATAGAGGGAGAGAGAGAGAGATACGGACAATTTATCTTTACAAAATGGAAGTCCTAATCTACAGCTTTGTTAAAGCCCCTGTGACACAAATTACCAAGCTGAGCCTGGTTAAGTCACATATAGTTTTTAAATGCTAATAAGTTGAATTAAAGTAGTGTAAAATTTAATAACTTGTCATTAGTTTTTAATGTAACTTAACAAAACAGTTGCTAAAACAGGCATGATATCACTGAATGTGTAGTTTGTAAAATAATACTTTATTTTTCAGACCCCATTGCACTTAGCTGTTGTTGTTGGTAACCAACATATTGTTGAAATCTTACTGGAAGAAGGTGCTTGTCCACACTTACAAGATCGTTATGGTAATACATCACTACACTTGGCAGTCAAGTATAACAGACTGGAGTGTTTACATATTCTTTTGAAATACAAGCAATTACAGGAAGTTCGAAATTTAAGGAATTATGATGGTAAATACACTTCAAATGACCATTCAGTTTAAAATATGAAACAACAGTACAACTGTACATGTGGTTTATTAAGTGACTTAAAGTATTTTTCCAAGCAGTCTAATAATTTATAAATGCAAACTAACAGTTTACAAAGAAAAAAAGCTTCTTTACAATTTTAGTTATCAATATCAGGACTCAAATAATAAAGTCTAAAGACATCTTGTAAGAACTACTTTCACAAAAACTTTCAGTCTGTGTAACTTGTCACTGTTAAACAGTATTGGCCTAAAACAACTTGAAATAATGCATAAAGCTTTACAATGCTTTTAAAAAGATTATACCAGTTTCACTAATTATATGTAGAAATGTGGTTAATTTGTTGAAGATATAAGACTAACTGCTAGATGTGTAATGTGAATTTGTTGAGGATATAAAGATGATTGTTGGATACATGATGTAAATTTCTTGAGGTCAAAGCTATTTAATGATGATTACTTTTTTAAAATATTCAGTTTTTGTTCTTTGTTTTCAGGGTATTCTGCATTACATCTGGCTGTGACAAACAATTCTTCCACTTCAATCAAATACTTGGTCAAAGCCTGTTGTGATATTGATGTGAAGGTGTGTGTGTAATATTTATGTGAAGTCCCAGTAAAATGAATCTTCTCAAACGTTACTCTACTAGTTCTTAAATCTTGAATTTTCCTTTAATTATTTTTATAGGAACAGTAGAAATTTATAATTGTCTTTATAACTAAAACCAGATTCTGTCAGTTAATACTAGTTTAATGGTGAAAGTAGCAAGATCACAATAAAAATATTGTCTGTTATTTGTTTAAGTCTGTAATAACAATGTAGGTTTTTTCAGTTGTTGGTTCTCAGTTTTAAACTGGTCTGTTTAAAGGATGGCAAGAGTGGAAGAACACCATTATTCCATGCTGTGATGAACAACAACAAACCTCTCATTAAACTTTTACTAAAACTTGGGGGATCCCCAGATACTCCTGATTTTTCTGGTGTCTCCCCACTTCAGGCATCTTTACTGAAAAACAAAGACATAGCACTTCTAATGGGAAGTAGAAAACTTAGGACTTATTCAAGGAAAATTTCAGCATGTGGAAAGGAAAATGTAATAAGAAAACAAAGAAAAGTTAAGTAGTAAATGAATGAAAGAATCAAAAGATAATCAGTTTAAAAACCAAACAAATGACAGATGAGAAAGAATGTGATGCAAGTGAAGAAAAAAAAGATTTCACCACGATCTCAAAGTTATGAAATGGTAAAAATCGTATTTAATAGTGTCGTCAAGTGAAATATATTTAAATAAGGTATTTTACTATAAGAAAATAACACAAATTCAGTGGTGCATAATACGTAGTCATACTCTTTAAGTGTTACTTATCAATGCATATTTAACTGAAGTTTTTAGCAAGACAAAATTACTTATACTCTTTAAGTGTTACTTATCAATGCATATTTAACTGAAATTTTTTCAAGATAAATGCTAGTTCACTGCATCTCCATATTAAGACATCAATTCTTAAATCAGGGCATACATTATACCATTATTTATATACTGATGCTAATAAACTGATATGCATTTTATGAAGTGTCCTAATTACTGTAATATGTTACGTTTAACTACATGACATGCATTTTACAAATTCTTTAACCTTCATTGAATAATAAAACTTTTTAATTGGAATACTTGTACTTCACTAAAACTGACATCTCTAAAACGTCTGTACAGTTTTAAAATTGACCTCTATGAAGTCACCATAACAAATAGAGTTGTAATGAACTTTCAAATATAGTTCGGAATTGGTAGGATAGACCCATGATTTTTAGGAAAAATTACCCTTTTTAATGGTTATCCTTCAATGATATGCGTCAAATTAGAAATCATGAAGTAAACTCTTGTATTAATTTCAACAAACAGACTATCAACTTTGTAACTACACTAAAACTTCTAAAAACTATATTTTGAGACATAAAACTACAGGTTTTAAAACAAAGAATTTAAGTAAATATATAATAAAGTAATTATATCCAAGATAAAGTTATCAACTTTTACTTAAAATGTCATGTAACATGAACCATATAGTAGTTTGCATATTAGCCACATGTACTTCGAGGTCAGTAGGGGAAGTGAAATATTTGTAGATATTTACTTAACAGATGACAGTAAAGTGGACAATTTGTAAATATTAAATATAAGTATGACAATCCTAGTAACCAAAGTTCCTTTATTTCAATTTGGTTAAAACATCATTTTGTTACACGAGGTCTTCAGTTAAAATTTAGAATAAATACTTCCATATCTTAAAATGTGAAATACAGTTTCATTACATCAGACAGTAGCAAGTTAAATAACTTTTCTGCAGCTGTCATCATATTCTGCTCCAAGTAAAAAGTTACATTCACAGTCTTCTGGAGTTGTATGAAGTTACTATAACTGAAACGCATGTCCATACAATAACATTCTGTCACATACAACAGAACCAGTAAATGTACTTGTATACAATATTTTAAGGGGTTTCCCTTAAGTTTTTTTGTAACAACAAATCTGATCTGCGAAAATAAGAAAAATTTTGATAAAAACTGAATGGAAGAAATGTTCAACACTCATGCCAGTAAGCAGATCTGAAACTGTATTCTCTTTACACTGTATGTCTATAATTCTGTGCTCTTAAATAAGACACAAGTGTGTGTCCAACCAGAGGAGTCTTTAAACTGACTTAATATTTCTAGCACCAGTCCTCTGGTTTGTAGAGCATGTACAATTTATCGTCATCCCCCACCAAACTGCTCTCTTCTTGAAGGCCGATAGCCAGACCCACCCCCTGTTCCTGTGAGGGGATTATAATCTTCCCTCAACCTGCTCCCACTGCTGTTACTACTGCCTTGTGTTCTTCCTCTGTTAGTAGGTTGAGTAAATTGTATCTCTTGCCCAAATCGTCTATCCCAATTTTCAATTTTCTCTCTCCGTTTTTCATCTTCTCTCTGTGCAAGAACACAAATGTTACAAAAAATCCAACAGCTATAGAAACAATTCTGATTCATAGAAAACTTTCCACACTCCACATGGATTAACTAGTAAGTTATGAAGTATCTTAAGAAATAGACATTTTTTTTTAAAAATAAGGAAACAAGTCTGAAAATGTTAAACATCAAATTTTGAATTAATTTTTACAGAAATAATAATGTAAGACTTGGAAGATGTTAAAGAAGTTATTTTTGATATAAGGTATATTATGTACAAGTTATTTCCTGTTTATTATTCCTGCACATAGAAAACAGCAATAAGGGTGCCATTCTCATCACAGTTAGCTGAAAGTAGAGTATTTAGTTGGCTTACATACTGCTGCCACAAAGCATGTGTATTTACTGAGGTATTGTAGACTGTGATTAAATGTATGTCAGATAATTAATTTCTAGAGATGTGTTCTACTGGTGATAATATTTAATTTCATCCAATCGCACATCACTATTCAAAAAACAAAGGTCACACTTCAAGCAAATTACTTGAAGAATTTATACAATATTTCTTCTCTGCAAGCAAACATTTTTCTCATAAACATATCATTATAACCACTTCCTTTGTCATTTTGGTAGTTATTTTTATGACAAAACACTAAAATTAAGATATGTGCTGCACTGAAAACACCAGTAGCAATAACAAGTAATTATACTACAGTAAACAACATAAGGAAATAACTGCCACTTCTACACATTATGAATGTAATTATACCCAAATACTTCTACATGTGGTAACAACTACTACATAAAGCCAAACAATCACTTTTATACACTATACCTACTGTTATAACCAATCACTGCTACTTTGTGTTTCTCTAATAGAAACAACTTGAATCACATTATACACATTACCTACCACTACAAGTTTTACAATTGAAACTGATTTGTTTCTTTTACAACTCTGAGTAAAGTTGAAAGAAACTATCACTACATAGCCAACTATCCATAATTTGGAAGTGACAGACTTCAGGAAGGAAACTTGTCAACAGTGACCTCTATCATTCTTGTTTGACCAAATATCCTAAGGCCCGAAATTGTGAAGGGATGGTCATTTGTTTCAGCAACAAGACACAGACATAGAATCTTTGGATTCACAGTCCAAAACAGAAGTTCAGACATGACCAATATTAGTAATTAATACACTAACAGTAATAAAAGCTTATTGAAAACATAACATGAAAACTTTTGATTTTTATATTATTACTAGTTACCCATGCCCAACATTGCTTGGGTATTACTGGAATACAGGGCTAATGTTTAGCTATTTTCAAAGAGAAAATACCAAGTGATGTGTGGTTACTGTCTATGTGAAATTGTCATTGTTGTTCAGTCTTGACCTGACCATGAGCAGCTTGGCATTTTCATTGATGTCGAGGGGTATCTCTTTCTTTTGGGGTCTCACTGTGTCGATTTTGTTGGATACATACATTATTCTTCTTGTGATTGGTAATCAGAATTTTTTTTTTCTGAACATTTTACTCTAAGGTACATAATCAGAAGTGTTTATCATACTTAACTCCCTTGTCAAAATAAAGTGAATAAAACCAATTTATTTGTGCAGAACTTCTTTGGTTCAACTTGTCTATTCTTTAAATAAAAAGTTATCCTGACATCATAATGGCACCCAATACATGTCTATAAAATGCACATTAACTTTTCTGACATTATTTCCACTTAGGTGAGACCACAAACCTGGTCTTTCTACTGTGGGAAAAAAATATTACAGTTTTCATCAACATTAAAAATGGGATGTCACAGACATTTAACGTGGGTATGTCAATTCTACATCTTTATAGGTCTACTATTATAGGAACTGAAAGATGCAAACAGAGACAAACTTAGCTTTATATATTAGATAACAGATATAAACTAGTTTGATGTAATGCTGTAAGAGATAGTAACTTCTCTCATCTTCTCAGCATGTCTAGCAGCAAGGACATCTTGCTGTTCTTGAAGTTGACGGCGAGCTCTCTCTAAAGCTTCCTGTCTTGCCAGGATATGGTCAGGATCTATAATGTCCCACAACAGAAGAGCAGTTTTTAATTCATCAAATTGTATAATTTTTATGGTTGTCTTAAAGTACATATAAGGTTTACTGTGCATTGGCTCAAATGGTTTAGCATTCTTTCTTCAGACATGGTAGTTTTGGTTAGCCCTTTGTATTTATGTCTTAAAATAAGTCTGTTCAAAATAATTGACCTCATTACCTAGAACAAAAGATGTTGATTTCAACACAGTTTCATGAAAGAACTCTACATAGAAGATAACACTAAACCCCATTTAGATAAGGTATTCCTTCTCTAAAATATTTGACACTTCAATTCCTTTTATCATATTGGTAGTATTTGTTATGTAAATGCACTAATGATACAGCTGAAGGTAAATCTTGTGGAAACTTAAATAACACAGAAGTATAAAGAATTTAACATAATTTATCTACTATAACATCTTACTTCAACCTGGGTGAATTGCACTCAACCCATAACCAACAAAGTAACAATGACAGTATTCATACTATAACTTTCAATAAAGTGTATGCACTTTCATGAGTTTTGTAATTAGGAATAATTGCTACAAGGCTTTCATACACAAGATGAGGTTTTCATTTAAGAACTAAGCCTTTTTAATTAGACATTTTAATTAATTTTTTTATTTTAGAATGTTGACTATTCAACATAAAGTAATTATAAATCTTGGAAGAAAATACATTTGTCTGAAAATTGTCAAATTTTATCTATGTAACCTTGTAAATGGTACGTTCTCTACTTTTAACTCCAAATAGGATTGGTCACTTTCACTGACCTCGTAATATACTGAGAAACAAATCAAAATTACCCTTTTCTTCAAGAATGACTGAAAATTGTACTAGGTAATCACAAATGTTTATTCTAAATACCTTAAATCTCATAAAAGCATTACTGGTAAAACTGTTTATTAAATTTATTGATCTCTGAAATGTTTCTGACCAATAATAAACGTATGTGCTGCAGTGCTTGTGAAAACCACAAATAACAAACCTAACCTTTATAATTTTAGTACTTTCTAAAATAGTCACTTTGTGGTTATCATACATTACATACACACACTACTATTAACAATTCTTAAATACCATTTATGTTTCTTAAAATATAGAACAGTAAATAAAAAACAAAAGAAAAACTATTTCTCCTACTTGTAGTGTCAGTTTTTTGTACTTTCTTGTCATGCTTGTTAAGCCTTGTCAAATTTACCATGTGAAAGACGTAAAACAAATATAATTTGTAAGCTTTATATATGCATTTTAAATTAACAAACGTTACCAAACAGATACTATAAAATTAAGTTTTAATTTATCGTACTTTCTAACTAAACTGTATCTGGGTCTAAATAAAATCTCATTTCCCAATCATCTCATCACCTTGATACAATTCTTCAAACTTGCAATGAAGAAAATGGCTTTACTCACAAATACTTTTTAAAGACAAGCACAATCATGCAGTTCAAAATGAATGTTTTTGATTGATTATAAAAATGTAATTGAGAGAAGCAAACAAGTATTCATGGAAGCTACTACAGTAGATTGGCTAAATATATCATCTCAGCTAACAGAAAAGGTAGGGTGTTCATATTTTATATTCTAGCTTGTCAATATCAGTAACTTCCATTTATAATTTGTAAGAAATTATAGGCATTGCATTTGGTCACCATAAAATATACTGAGAGGCATTAAAACATAACATACAGTTAAACAATTTTAATACCCTTGGTTAAACAAGTTTTGTATGAAACAACTCATTTTATTATGTTGCATTTTAATGCTACTCAGTATGTATTCTGAAAGTAAAAGACATCATGCAGTTCACAAAAATCAGTATATGAAAATTTTATTTTTAAATTAAATGATGTATAATACTAAAATCAGAATGTCACTGGAAATAAATTTTCAACAAGTAGTTACTACCTCTCACAAACAGCTTTTCTTGTTCAGTGCTGCCCTCTATGTGCAAAAACGTTTTGCATTTGTCATAAAATTTGAATCTTTAACATCTATAATGGAAGGATTCTAGTGTTTTGCCAGCAAATTATCATGTAACAACCTTTTACTACTAAGAGTGTAACTTATTATATGATGAACATGACTTCCTCCAGTGAAGTCTCTAAACTATCCCTTTAAGTTTTAGCAGAAAATAAAAGCAATGGTTTTCACTGGAGAGAAAGGGGTGCAAAGTGTGAGAGAAGCAAGTACCTATGTCAAAATTGTAACTTCTGATATGGTACACTACCTCCACTCACATAAATAGGAAGAATCCTACAGTAAACAGGTGGAGGGGGTAGCATGAGGATCATACCATTGATAAGTCAACTACAATCAAAAGCCTGACCACTGACATCTATGTAGGGGTAGGAAATAGAATAATACCAGTGGAATGTTAACTACAATTCAAAACCCAGGTTACCAGGTGCCAAAATTCCAGTAGGAGTAGGAAAAGGAATCATATGGTTAGCAAGTCAACTACAATCCATAACTCAGCCAACAGGTACCAACAGCCAAGTGGAGTTAGGAAAGATCATACTGTCTTCATCTCAAGTTCATAAAACCAGTGGGATTACTGTAACCTCTCAGCAACACCTATGACTACTCTTTTACTAATGTATAGTTGGATTGACTAACTCATGATAATGCCCCACAGCTGAAAGGGCATGCAAATTCATGTGAAGATTTGATTTCTTAACATATAGATACAAGTCAAGTAACCTAACCACTAGGCTTTAAGGTCAATGGTCTTTGTATTACATTCTAAAGACACAAGTCTCAAACTTCAGAAAAAAATGGGCTAAGCTCCAGTTACAAAATTTTTTCTTCCTAAAGGGTTATTGACATGAAGGCCACTAGGTACTGAGAGTTTAAAAGTATCAAAGAATTTCTGAAAAGTAAAGAGTGGTTTAAAATTTTTTTACTTTTCTCCAAGAATGGTCAATAAATTGTGCTTTTTTTGTATGTATGTTATGAACAACAGACTGAAAGTTGGGAAGTCAATCATCAACCAAATTTCAACCTTTTGCAGCATCTGCGATCCATTGCCCAATCTGGGTGGAACTTGTTTTTACTTGGAACAATCTACTTATCTACTATGTTTACTGCAAATGTAGTGAGGTAATTGGAACAGAATGACTTCACACTAACTTATACTTGTTGACTGAATGACTATCCTTAAACTATTTTTTTTTGTATTCATACTTCATAAAATGTGCACTTCCACATAGAAATATTTCAAACCCCTGTTATTTATTAAAGAAAATGGATCAGTAAATTTTTCATAATAACAGCACAAAAATTAACATTATGACAAAACACAATATAAAAGCACACATGTATCAAATGAAACTGAATACCCGAACCTTTGTGGTGGTTGTGATGTTCATGTTGACTCTTATCTAACCATTGTTTCAAACGTGATCCAAAATTGGTCCATGCAATAGAAAGAATAATGACTCCAAAAACCAAATACCAACCACAGAATTGTAGCACCTGCCAAGCTATAAAAGAAAATAAAAATCAAACATTTATGTATTAGTACCAAGGCTTCAACAGTCAATCATAACTCACTTTTAAAACACAATTAATACAAATTAAGAATTAGTACCAGTTAATACTGCCTATCAGAGGATTGAATAGGTATGGTAAATTATTGAAGCCCCACCCATAAGGACTTGCTAAAGTACCTATGACCAATATTATTTTGGTTCTCTCAATAATAAAACATTTTGTTTAACCTAACTACCATTTCTGAACCTCATATAATAGGTTAAAACTGATATTAATAGAAAGACTTTAAATGTTAAAAGAAATTATCAGCAGGGTAATGGGGAAAATTATAAAGGTAGTAAAATTATATATTTTCTGTGCCATAGGATAAAAAAAAAAAAGGGCTTCTGAACTATTTCCATATTACACTATTTATTTTGGTATCTACCAAACATTAGAAAAAACTATATTTTTAAAATACTTTTTTGTTTTGTTACCTCTACATAGTAACACTTTACATTATTTTATTCACAACATTTTATCAGGTTTACCTGACAAAAGATATACTACATACAAGCAATGAAAACAAGCAAATTTTGGCATCATCACTCCTGATTTCCCCCTGTAAACAATATTTTTATATAAATAAATAAATTTTTAACACTGTAAAACAGTTGAAGGTGTACATCATACATGGAAGTCCGTGACATAGAGCCAGTTTGCAACAGTAAGAGGGAGTTGTTCAGTGATGGCATTAACCTTTATACTGAAAGGTGAGACACTCAAAACACAGCCCCCAGGGACTCCAAGTTCCTGTAGAAAAAAACGGGAAAATTTTGAACCCACACAAATTTGGAAACTTTGCTGATTGACCAACAGTGCCATCCCTCCATGTACTTGCTCATCACACAACCTGTCATTTCTGTACACAGAGAACTGCCTAAAGGTGATTGCATTGGCAGATTTCAGAAATATTTCCTGTTAGGAAAGCCATAATACAGGATGGTAGGAAGCAATCAGTGCTTTGTCGTCATCCAGATTAGAACGTAAACCTCGACAGTTCATTGTATCAAAGTGGCCATTTTTATTTATGTGTAGGTGAAATGGGTGAAGAGCTCTTCTGTTTCTGACATCTTTTTTCTTTATTTGAGGGCAGTCTGTCAACCTTCATGGATCCTGCCGTGGGTCGATTGAGCAGGCATCTGTTGTTTAAAGATACCAGTGACTAAGGACATGAATGAATAATCGTTTTGGATTTTGGAGTGGGAAAAGATGTACCCGAGGAAATGTCTGTATCCAGAACCAAAGGAAGTGGATCTTATAGTTTGCTGGAATGGGTGTTGACATTGACTCATCAACTTTCTTAACCATAGAGGTCAAAATACTTTTTTGTATGGTTTGATAGCAATTCTTTTGAAGGCATGGAGAGATCTGTCTGCACTCCTACTGTAGTAGTGGAATGAAATGTAGTAGCATACATCAAAAGTGAAGAGGTGGATAGTAACTTTTGAGCCTCAGAGTAAGTAATGTTTTGAAACATTTTCAAACACTGTACCTCTTCTTCTTCCAACCACTTGAGGCAAGAATGAAAGTAGGATGGGCAAGAGCTATTACAATTAACACAAGGGTTTATTTCACACTCACAGGCATCATGGTCCTTGCCACCGCAATGAGTACACATCAAGGAACCACAACATAATGTCTTTGAGTGACTTAACTGCTAACATTGGAAACATCTGAGAGGATTTGGAATATATGGCCATATCTTGTAATTATGGTAGCCTGCCTTGATGGCAGCAGGCAGTCATGGTGAATCAAATGTCAAAATGAGGACAATAATCAGCATCATAATTCCATCTTTAAGTGTAGAGATACGCCTCACTGCAGAAACTCCTAGGATGAAGAAATCAGCAAGGATCTCTGATTCAGGGATGTTCTTCAAATCCCTCTCAATAATAATTCCTTATGATTAATTCAAAGTACTATGGGGAGTAACTCCAATGGGTATATCCTCAATCATCTTCGAATGCAAGAGGAGTTTAGTGCATTTAGGAGTGGATGTTTCCACCAATATGTCACCAAAGAAAAGCTTTTTGATTGACTTAGGAGAGCCAGCAAGTCCCTCTAGTGTCTTATGAACAAAAAAAAGGAGACATTTGCCCTAAAAATTTGTCTAAAAGAGAATGCAATATTAGAAAATAAGGTACAGGTATTAAAGACGTTGAAGACTGCTGCTCAAAATCTTCAAGACATTGTTGTTTACCTGTGGACTGTTTTTCACTATTTTATTTAAGTTTTTATCTGGGGAATCCATCATAAAAACAGGAATATTTTGGTGCCCACTGATCCCACCCACCATGGCCACCATCTAAAGGATTTTGTGAGCACTACCCCCAAACACCAGCATCAGATACAATGGCTGCAACACCTGTTGAGAATATCCAACACTAGTCCTTGGTTGACTGTATCTCAAGTGGACCAGCCAAGTGGCCCTAGGAGGCCTCTCCAAGGCTGCCCATCTACAAGAATTCAAGGCCAAAGTGACGTGTAAGGGTTGGACCCCTTCACAGATTGCCATACACAGCAAATACATGGGTGGATGTTTAAATCCCAGAGGAAATAAACTGAAAGTACAGAACCTTCTCTGGTAGGTCCCCTTACCATATACGGGAATCCACACTGAAAAGAAGTGCTGTGGAAAGTCCAGATGGACTCCAACACCCAAAATTGTGTAGCACGTGTATACTGCTTATATGACTTAAGAATCAGATGAACCATTAGAACAAAATCGTTTTCTTTCACAACACTGGTAAGGTTATTGCCATTTAAAGTATACTTATAATTCAAACTATGATAACCCACATGCAATATCATAGATTTATCATAATTAAAACCCATCTGCCATTTATTTGCCCAACTTACTAAATGACCTAGATCCTTTGATAAATGAGCAACTCCCAAGATCTTAATATCAGTAAATTTAATTACTTTATCGACCATTCCTTCATCTATATCACTGATGTAAATAAAAAAGAACAATGGTCTTGAGACTGAGTTCTGAGGTAAACCACTTGCAACATTAATCCAGTCTGACTAAACTCCACTTATAACAATTTTCTAATTTCTTCCATCAAGCCACTCCTCTCTATCCAATTAGATAACTTATTCTCAATACTTACAGAGATAAGTCTATACAAGCCTTTCTGAAAATTCAGAGACACTAAATCTACACCTTTAACCTCATCAGTATTTTCAGAGCATGTAAAAAGATCAGCAAGACAAGATTTTTCCTAAGTGAAACCATTTCTATATTATAAGTTAACAATAAGTCTAAAATAGCATTATTTCTACTAAGTTCCTCTTCCAATTCATGAAAAAATTCATCTTCTACACTTTCCACAAACCTTTCTTCCTCATGGTTTGACTAGCATTTTCCAATTATGTCTAAAGTTAAACATTTGTGATCCAGAACTTGAAGGCAGTCTTAAAAGTAACAAAGAAAGATGGACCCAAAGCCCAGGGTTGACTAGGTAAACCAATGCCATCACTCAACAGGGTAGCAAAAACAGTGTAAACCTGAACATAAATTGATGGGGAAAAACAATGGAAAGGTAGAAACAATAATGAAGGTAAAAATAACTATAGCACGAAAGAAAATATCACATACTTGAGATATAATCTCGGAGAAAACTGAAGAGAGCCAAACAGTATTTTCAGGATGGTGTGGGAAGGCATGGCAAACTTAGAAGGAGGGATCAATATTTTGCTAGCCTATTCATGTAAAAGGCCAAAAAAAATAAAGTTAGAAGAAGGAAATGATGCTCCATCTCCGTGCAAATAAAAACTGAAAAATATCCCGATATATCACCTGTGCCTGTGGCTGAAAATGCAGTAACAGAAGACTCATATATTCAAAGTGGTAACAGTGACTTCAGAATTCAAGTTAGGTATTTAACCAGTGAAAAACAGATGGCAAACAAGGGTAATTCAAATGCTTTCAAGGAAAAGTGAAGACTTGTGACAAACATTTTTAAAAAGTTTGCAAAATTATATCTACATCTTCTGAGCATTTTATGTCTTATTACATCATTATCAGTTCTTATTTTCACACATCATTATTTTGACAATAACAAGTACTGAATTATTATGAAGTATTATTACTAATTACCTTACAACGTACCTGAGCTAAATGCTGATGTCAAAACTTCTGGATCTGAATTGAAATCTTTATTTTGTTCCATTTCACCTTCAGAAGTTCTTAAATAATAACAGGGATTATTAATTAAATGAAGAATACCATAAATGTTAATTTACAATAATTTCAATCACCATAATAATTATCGATTTCAATTGATTAAGTGACTACGACTATTAATGGTAACAAAGAAATACTACAGCCTCTCAAGATAGTAAATAATACTACTACAAGTACAAGCAATAGCACTCTCTATACGAACTAGTACTACTAATCGTAACACTAGGCTTAATCAGTAACACCACAATATTTTGATTTATTATTAGAAAAAGAATCAATTAACTTTCTTGTGAATGTCAATAAATAAATCGTATTCGGTTATTATGAACGATATGCATCAAACTCACATAAAACTAGTCGAGCTGCAGAAATCTAATCTAAATTCTGCCCTAACTTAAAAGTTGCCTAATCTCAAAAATATAATATTAATAATAAACATATTCCACCCATCATCACAAATCTCCACTTTTCGACTATGAATCGCAAGAATGACGAGTGAAATGGTAGCGCCATCTGCGATATTAGTTTTAATTTGTATAGCTCAGTAACACAACCAATTCTCTAATTTCACGAGTGTTTGTGTATGTTTTCTTTTAGCAAAGCCACATCGGGCTATCTGCTGAGCCCACCGAGGGAAAGCAAACCCCTAATTTTAGCATTGTAAATCCGCAGACATATTGGTGTACTAGCGAGGGGCTAATTTCATGAGGAAAACGTAATTATTATTCAATTCAACGGTACGTTTACGCATTCTCAATAAATTACACTGGTCAACAAATTTTTTCGAAATCTTAGTTGCATGAGATTTTTTTACTCATTCTTACCCTTTGTGACCTGCTAAATCGGGAGCAGGCTTTTGTGCCATTTTTTACAGAGGAAAATATGTTTGTTTATTGTCATAATATCTCAGGTCTTCTCCAGGAATTAGGGATGCCAGTATACCATCCAAATGACTGGCGATTATTTCTAGATTGTTCTAAGCAAAGTTTGAAGTACGTTCTACTTCATAATGGCAATGTCTATGCAGTTGTTCCAATTGGACACTGTGTATTTACGAGAGGAATATAATGACATTAAGACTGTGATTTACCTACTAAAATACCACGAGCACAACTGGACAATTTGTGTGGACCTCAAAATGGTAAATTTCCTCCGAGGTCAACAAAGAGGATTTACAAAGTACCCCTGCTGTCTTTGCATGTGAGACAGCCGAGCTCGAGAAAAGCACTGGAACCAGAAGAAGTGGCCCATACGTGAGACCCTGAAGGCAGGTATGACAAATATTGTCATACAATCCAATTGTCAGTCGAGAAAAGATCATATTTCCTCCTCTCCACATCAAGGTGGGCTTGATGAAACAGTTTATGAGGGCATTGAATACTGACGGTGAATGCTTCCAACACATATTTTCTGTGCTCCCTGGTTTGTCCTTCGAGAAGATCAAGGCAGGTGTTTTTGATGGACCACAGATTCGTGGTACAGAAAGATGAACGACAAGGAAAGGACTGCACGACTTTCATTTGTGGTGGTGATGGCAAACTTTCTCGGTAATAAAAAAGCTGACAACTATGAAACCCTTGTGGCGAATATGTTGTCAGCTTTTCGCGATCTTGGATGTAACATGAGTGTCAAACTCCATTACCTGTACAGTCATCTTGATAGATTCCCTGAGAACCCAGGAGCTGTAAGTGACGAGCAAGGCGAGCGGTTCCATCAGGACCTCAAAACCATGGAAGAGCGTTACCAAGTCTTATCAACTAATCAGTTTTATATAAATAAATTGAATTATAACTTGATATAAAATTGAATTTATATAAATAACTTGAATACATTTACGCTATCTTGCATTTTCTTTTTTATTACCCAGCTATATTAAAGAGTTTTATAATATATTTTATCACATATTTTTCATGATAGACTATGACGTCAATGTGATGATGACGAAATTTTGAGATTTTCAAATACCTTGATTGCACAAAAGGAAAGCACTGAGGAAAACACTAACTTCAGATCTGAAATCAGGGCAAGAAATTATGAAAAAGCAAGTGTTTGATATAAATGCAACAAAAACTTTGTTGACCAGTGTTATGCTATTAAGGTTTGTATACGTTGCCAGGATTTCCATCAGCTCGAGATATATTTTACTTGCAAAGTATATATAATAATTTTAAATTCTAAAATTTACTATTCTTGTCTTATATTTAAATAATTATTTATATTTACTTTTATCTAACTTTTTAATCGTAAATTGACGAACAGCAATTTATAAGCACAATAATGTGTAGGTAATGTGACTGTTTGTAGTCATTATTTTCTTGATGGTAGAATTCTTTACCAATAAAACGCAAACCACCGGGTATAGCATGACCGATAAATTGCTGAGGGTACATGTGTTGGTCAATTATTTAATCTATTTTGCAAATACACTGCTGGCCAAAATCTTAAGGCCAATGAACATAAAGAAAAAATATGCATTTTGCCTTGTCAGACTCAACCACTTATTTGAGTAGAGCTTCGAAAGATGAAAGTAAGAAAAAGGGAAAAAAAATTGTAGTATTTAATAGGGAAAATGTGAACACTGTGAAATTAGCTTAAATACTGGCTGATCAAAAGTTTAAGACCATACCAAAAAGAAGTCCTAAACAGGATAGAAAATGTCTAACAAGAGGTCTCAGTAGTGAGTTGCACGGCCGTCATTGCGAATTACTGTAAAAAACATTCGCTTTGGCATGGTCTATGCACGAAGATCATGCACTGTTTGGAATTGACGTCCATTTCTATAGACTTCCCTTGCTATCAACATCCAAACATTTTGAATGGGATTCAGTTTGGGCGAACACGTTGAATGGTCCAAAAGAATTACGTTATTCGCTATAAAAAAAGTTCTTTGTCCTGCGGACATTGTGGTTTGCAGCGTTGTCCTGCTAAAAGATCCAGTCATTTCCACACAAGCAAGAGCCTTCAGTCAATAACGATGCTCTCTCTAACATGCTAATGTAGCCAGCTGCTGTTTGACGTCCATTTATAACCTGAAGTTTTATTGTTCCGTGGAAGGAGAAAGCACCCCAGATAATGATGGAATCTCCTCTACTGTGTCGTGTAGAAAATGTTTCCGTTGGGATATCCTTATCGTGCTAGTAACGTTGGAAGCCATCTGGACCATCCAGGTTAAATTGTTTCTCATCAGTAAACAAAACCTTCTTCCACTTTTCTACATCCCATGTTTGGGACTTAGCACATGAAACAAAACAAAAACTCAACATACTAAGAAACCAAATAAACACAGCCATAAAACTATGCTCACCAGATAAAATTAACGATGAATTAGACAAAATAAAACAATACTTCATTAACATCAATAAGTTTCCTCCACAAATCGTAGAATACATTATAAGCACCACAGAAAGCAAAATCAACCAACAAAAGTAAATATATCTCACGAATCCAAAATACACGAAACCATATATTGCTGCATACAATATATTCCCAACATCAGCAGAAAAATAACCGACATTTGGCTAAAACAAAAATAAAGAAACAAACACAAACAAACGCAAAATTAAAGAAGCCTTACTTATACAACAACTCAAGTCCAAAATAAACCAATACAAAGGAACACCTTTATACCTATATTAAAAATAATATAATAAAATAAATAATATAAAATTATATATTCAAATATCTAAGTACACCATTTACATTTCGACACTCAGTTACACAACCCCTATCAAACATGTGGTCAGCTTCCGGTCAGTTACCTCTTTCTTTCTTTGTGAACCTGACAATGACCGAATAAGGTTGAAATGTTGTTCGCTCATCTACGTAAATATTTTCTTAACCCAAACGAGCCGTTTTTAAGTATATATTTTTCTTTACAAGTGTTTTTTTTCGACATCACTGATGTCGTCTTATTGTTCTTGAGCTGTATTCTGCGTCCGTAAAGGCTTTAATCTGGCTCGACGATTGGCTGGTGTCTTGCCGGACAACGCGTCGAATTCACTTGCTCAACGCCGGCGAAATTTTCTTGGGCCAACCACTTGAATTTCTCCTTCCGTATTCCTCATGGTCTTTTAAGAAATTTGCAACAGCAGTTTTACTACGCCCAATCTCACCAGCGATGGCACGTTGAGAGAGATCTTGCTTTAGCAGCTTGACGATTCTGCTACGTTCAAACTCTGTTAACTTTTTAGCCTTTGCCATGTTTTTACCCAAGGTAACACTGGAGATGTCGGTGGGAGATGTTGATAACGCTAATGCTTGAACATAAATGACTAAATTTCGTTACGTGTTTTCCGATTAACGTTTCGTTTTACTGCGGTCTTAAACTTTTGACCAGCTACTACTTAAGCTAATTTCATAGTTTTCACATTTTCCCTATTAAATGCTATAATTTTTTTATTATTTTTTTTTATTTTCCCTTTTCTTATTATCATTTTTCGAAGCTCTACTCAAATAAGTGGTTGAGTCTAACAACTCAAAATGCATATTTTTTCTTTATGTTCATTGGCCTTATGATTTTGGCCAGCAGTGTATCGCCCATCAATCAATAACAAAACCCCCAAGCCATCATACTGCCTCCCCCATCCTTCATTGTGGGCTCTATGCACTGAGGTAAGTATATTTCACATTTTTTTTGCCAAACGTACAACATACACTTTGAACCAGATATATCAAACTTGGACTCAACAGACCACAACACATTTTTCCAATCATCAGCAATCCAGCTTTTGTACTTTTTAGCCCATTTCAGTCTTTCGACAGTATCTGTAGATAGAAGTAAAGGTTTTTAACTGCTGCGCGAACAAATATTTTATCTTCGTTGAGTTTTTCTGAAACTGTATATCTAGACACTTTTCTGTCATTTGATACATAATCATTTGTTTCATAGTTAATATCAGTAGCAGTCATCCTTCTGGCTCAAAGGGTGCATAACCGAAGGTTTTTAAAATCAGAATCATTGAGTTTAAGTGTTCTGCCTCTTCCTTCCCTGTTTTCAAAGTTACCTATCTCGGTCTCGCGACTTAGGATGTACTTGATTTTGTTTGAGGAGCATTTCAAGTTTGTAGCAATTTATCGAAAAATACAAAAAACATAACGTAAAGCTTTTACATAAACTCTTTGCTTTACTGACAATTGTCTATACTTTTTGGGTTTATGGTATGAGAAGAAAACATAATATATAGTGTTAAACCTTGTTTAATACACTGCATGAAGTACTGTGACAGTTATTTCAGCCCCTAATTTTGATTTATTTAAGCAGATACTCTTATGACATGTCCTTGGTAAAAGTATAAGGGATTTTAAAGAATGATAAGTATTCTCATCCTGTATCGTGCAGTGTAAACAGAGATCAGTGAAGTATTACCATAATGTTAACATTACATTCTGTAACATTATGGAAGAATTAGTTTCATAAACTGGAAAGAATAACAAAATATTGTCTTAACACTTTTGCACGTTGTTGTATGCATAATAATAAATGTCAAATAAGTTCATAATAATAATAAGATTCAGAAAAAGACAAAAAAACAGCTGTAACTGTGATTATTAGAGTAATTAATAAAATATATTATTCTACTCTCCAGCATGAATTTTTTACTGTAATTGGCCGAGAACGCATCACGTGGTGTGAAAAATTCACTATTTTCTTGTAAAGAAGGTTAATGTTCCATTAATGTTGCCTCGTTATCAAGGACTTTGTTGTAAATATGTAAAATACCAGCAAGACTTTACAGATGATACTGTTTTTGCAACATGGTCAAAATATGCTGTTGAAGCCTGTAAGATGAATGTGTACATATCTTATAGTGTAAGATTTCAGTTACTATAATAATAAGAACTACAGACACACCTCTGAGAAGAAAACATAAGAATGTTAAAAACACAATCAAAGGAGCTGTAACAGTATTCTGTAATTGTGCGTGAGATAATGGAAAACTAGTCATAATCGTAACAAATTTTATATCGAAATTCGACAGATGCGTTTTTATAATTTATTATAATTTGTAAACACGTGAAAGTACAATCTTTTTTCGATCTTATATTCAGAGATAGATTTATTTATTTTGTGGGGATTGGATCAATCTTCAATTAATTCTGCTATTTCTAACTTAACTATCCCCCACTGGCACAACAGTATGTAAACTTTGAATACTAGAAGTTGAGTATTGACACTCGTGGTGGGTAGAGTACAAATAGCCCATTGTTTAGGTTTTGTATTTAACTTCAAATAAACATGCAAACAAAAATGTAACATAGATGCTATATTCATGCATCTACAAAATGGGCCTATGCCTTAGATAACGTTTTTATTGGTAGCGACACATATAAACAAATAGACCTGCAAGCTAAAATTGCACACAATAACGCACCAACAATTTCAATTTCACATTACAATCAATAGATGCCGCTATGCGGCAGAGATTTAATCTGTGCTTTGCCTCTCGTTTGATTCTCAAATTAAAGCAGATGTAATTTCCGACTTTGTCATTACATTCATTGTTGGCCCTTATAGTTTCCTTAAAATGTCATTTTCTTTTCCAAGAATAAACTGATCCAATTTACTAATGTCTTTAATCCATGTCCTCACTTTAATATCTGACCACCCCTGGGTTATTAAACATAAATACTTACCACGATTGGATTGAATTGCTTGGCAAGAAGACTTACCAGAAATTTTGTTATACGACTTTCTTTCATTGTATGTATCAATGTTCACTAGATGTTGTGTAATATAACAGATTTAATCAAAACCTAAGTTTATAACACAAGTACTTGTGACCATACAAAAATGTAAAAAAGTAAAAATAAAAAAATAAAATTTTACAAAGAATCGTTTTTAAATTAAAAACAAACTTCAGCCTCAAGTCAATGCTCAAATTCGGTATTTTTACAAAAAAAATCCAAACTACAAATCCTAGCAATAAAACAGAATAATAAATAGTAGTGAAGAACATTATGTAAGTAAGCCCAGGTTACACGATATTTAGCACTATAAGAACCATTCGTTTGTCGAAGAAGACCTATAGAACATGGGCTCATTGGTGCCCAAATTCAAGTCTATTTTACGTACGTAGATAATAGGAATACACAAGCATTCTTCCGCACATTGAGAAAGTTGCCTCCATTCCACTGTACCTGTGCATAGATACAGTTTGTTTGGAATTTCGCACAAAGCTACTCGAGGGCTATCTGTGCTAGCTGTCCCTAATTTAGCAGTGTAAGACTAGAGGGAAGGCAGCTAGTCATTACCACCAACCGCCAACTCTTGGGCTACTCTTTTACCAACGAATAGTGGGATTGACCGTAACATTATAACTTCCCCACGGCTGGTAGGGCGAGCATGTTTGGCGCGAACCCGCGACCCTCAGATTACGCGCTTGGCCATGCCAGGCCTTATCCAAGTCACAAAAGCAAAGTTTGAAGGGAATAATGGCCATTTTCTGTATTTTTACAACATAAGCAATTAAGAAATAACATATACTATCCAGGAACAAAATTTGTGTTACATAGGGTGTATAATCTTACTTTTATCCGTTTTTCCAAAAACGTCTATTACATAAAACTTGGACAGCTTCTTGAGTAAACTTGTTTTACTAAAAATATTTGTTACGTAAAACTTGGACAGCTTGATGTGCAAACTTGTTTTGCCCTCAAGTAGCTTTGTGCGAAATTCAAAAACAATCAATCAACAAGTGACCTGGATAATGAAATTTAGAAATTAACAAATTTTCTCTGTAATAACGGGCAAATTTGCACATTTTCATTTACATAAGGTCTGAATAAAACAACATATGAATCAAAATTTACATGTATTTGTGCTAAAGTTATACAAAAATGTTTAGAAGTGAGTAGTTTTTCGAGATTTGTAACTGTAATGTAAATCACCTTCACGTATCAGCTCACAAATAGTCTCCCATCATATTTTCCTTATACGCTGCCAGGTCACAAAAGAAAAGTTTGAAGATAAGCAAATGGGAAATAACACTTTCTCCCCAGGAACAAGTAAAAATTTTGTTACACAGCGTTATTTAAATGATGTTTTTGAAACCGTAGATCTCATAAAACAATCAGGTTGAATGAGGAGACGAATTTATTTTACACCAATGTTCTTCCCTTTTTATAAATTTGTTTGCACGTTTGTTAAAAAAACGCATTGATAAAACAATGCTTATTGGGGTAAACGTAGTAATTATTTTGATCTAAGCTTTTCTCTCTCTGATGTGTAAAAAATTCTTGTGTAGCTGAATTATGGAAAATATTAATATCAAAACAACTTACGAAGTTTAAAATTGCAGGAATAAAAAATTTGGAATGTAATACTAAGTAGTATAGAATGACGTTTTACTAATGTGTAAGTTCCAAAATTTGTCTATTACATTTAACTTATTTCCTGTTAAATAAAAACATGCGACAAGATTAGGAAAAAAAAATTATTTAAAAAGTGGGACTATGCATTTTGATTTTGCACCTTTTTGCCGAACGAAATTTACACTTTCAAGTCTTTAACTTAGGACTCAAAGAAAAAAAACTAAGCTGGGAATGTCTACATTCGTTTCTCAAGTTACAAATTCCTATATTGACTTCATGTGTACAACTGGTATCAATTTATTTTTAGTGGAGTCAAAATAGGGATCTGTGGCTTGAGAAAAAGAGTAAAAATTCAGTTCAAACAACACAAATTATTGAAAATTGACTTATTAGACTACTTTTGTTCTGTTAAAAAAATAATAGGTGCTTAAACAAATCTTCATGACAATCTTTAGCTGTACCTTAACAGTTCACACCTTAAACCAATGTGATCAAATAGTCAATAGCTACAGTAAATCATAATGAACCGCATCTCCTAGCTATTAGCTTGGTTAATTATCATTACTGTGTAAAGTCATACTGTATCAAATAATACTTTGCCCATTTTTGAGCATAAAAAAGTTAGTAAAAAAGATAACTTGTACAAAAACTTTGATAGAAAATCTCCAGCTGATTGTGTTGTAAACTTGTGAAACAATATTGAAAATAAAAATTATAGGTAAATTCTAATTTTGTATATAATCGTGAACTCATATTTTTACGTATTTATTAATGTTCAAGTGATCTTGGCTATTGAAAAGCGAAGTTTCCGGTGTTGTTTCGTGAAAAACTCTGCTTTTTAAGACGTTTTTTGCACGAATGTTCAATTACAGTTTCAAGCAAATTCGTGTGCGATCCCTATTAGGAGCCACAAACATATTGTATCGATCATGTGAATAAACTGAGAAACACTTAGAAATAATCATAAAGATATCAATGTAGATGACGCTTATCAGTCATATCCAGCTTTCATTCTCTTTAATAGTTACCACAAATAAAAGTGAATAATATATAAAAGCACTTTACAAACCAGACGCATGAAACTTGCAAATAACTCACATTATTTAATTGTTTTTTGTAAATTATGTCTTACAGATAAACAAAATTTTAGTGTACATTTCAGTATAAACCTTTATAACTGAAGAAAAAGAAGTTGAGACACCACAACAAACCTAAAGTAATCTAGAAATCCCATACAAACTAAAATAAATTATATAATAAAGCAGAACTGAAAATGACACTCGAAACTTGTGTAATTTAATTTAAAAAGTTGCATGCAATATCCAAAATACAACGTCATAAATAGAAAACTTACTATTTCACAAGCTGCTCTTAGGAACAAACGACATAATAAGATACATGTTTTATCTTTAAGAAACACACATAAAAAACTGGCAAAAATAATTATAAAAAGCGGTGGAAAACAACACTGAATTTTGTGTAGAACTGTTAACAGTAAGAAATGTTACCTGAAAATGCACGTTAGAAATTCAAATAACGGTTTGAAATTTAATAAATCTTGAACAATAATTATGTTTTTGTGTAGGTATGTAGTTTGTATAAAATATGGAAGACGACAATTTGGGGGGAAATACAACATTTCTGTTAGTAGGGGTGAAAGTTGGATGAGAGTTAATCACTATTTTTTAGGGGAAGGAGTTATATTTATTTCAAACATCACAAGTTCTCTCGCTGTAACCGGGTGTTCAGTTTTATACAAAACAACTAAACCTTTTCACAGAAAACAACTATGGAACCCTCTTCGTTTTTAAACAACGTGTTTCACAAAAAATGAGTTTTATAGTTCACCTTAAAGACGTAGTTAATCGTATTGTGTATTGGAGTTACGATTCAACAGTTTTAATGGTTTTATGACGACTTAATGAAACAGCAACTAGTAAATAATATCACAATCACTTCAGACTATGCACACAAGAGAAACAGGATGCTATATCCTATGAACATAAGCATTGTTGGTAATTATGGTTCGAGCGAGGAGATTTAACCTTAACCTGTGTATGTAGATATCTGTATTACTAATGACACGACAACGCTCTTTCATATCACAGAGACTAAATACTGTTTTTAACTTTACTTATAATGCCACAGGAACAATAACAATTGCATTATTAGAGTAGGAAATAACGTCGGTAAGACAACAGTTGCATAATTCGTGTCTTCATTACTACGAGGTTTTGATTCCGAGAACGTCAGTTCGTGTCTTTCCGAGGTAGAGTCTGAATGAGAAAGTCCCCCCTCCTGGGATTCTGCAGGATCATCTTTAAGAAATAAGGGTGGGTTGGGTGTTGTTGAGCGTAGTACGGGGAGAACAGAGGTAGTTGTAGAGAGGTGTGTGAATGTGGTGTACTCGTCACAGTCTAGGCTTTCTTCAGTCAGGTTGGCGATACGCACAAACTCCTTCGTTCCAAGAGCTGCATGCTTGTCAACAATCTTACACTTGATATTTAGCAATTCTTGTTTAAACAAATTGTTCTTCGCAACTTCGGCGTACTTACTCACCCATGTCATGCGACAGTCACACTGAAGATTATTACCTAGACAGAAATAAACAATTAACATGTTAATATTGTGGAGCTAAAATAGTATATAAAAACATCGGTACATATCCAATAACAGTTCCGGAAAAAAACAAAAAAATACAGACAAAGCCTCCAATAGACAGATACACAAATTATGAATAAAAACCATACAAGTAAAATATTGACTATTAGTTACACTGGACTAGTTTCTGTAATCTAGTTCCAAAGATGGTAACTGTGTTACAGAAACTAGGAATGACACCAACAGCAAAATAGCACAGGCACATAATGTTAACAGAAAAAAAAATCTTTATTAACCTGAAGATGTTACATTCTCTGTGTGCTATTATGTAGAGATGATGCAAATGTCGTCCCGGCTATCTTGTTTGTATTGTTTATGAAAGATCAAGACATACTAGTGTGTCGTACGTCAAAAACAACCTGCAGGACAACCCACAAGGTGTTAGTTTTTGCTGTTGTTTTTTCTTAAGCGATCAATGACATAGATGGTTTCTTCACGTTTTTAATGCGTGATTGAACTACTGTGTTATAATAACGCGACAAAAGGCCTAACATCAGACAACGCTCGTGAGAAGGAATACTTGAAGCTTTGAAAAATTTGCACCTCTTAGTTTCTTACAGTTAGAAAACAGGTTTAAAACTAATTAAACATCACTGATGTTTCAGTGGTTGAAGGGCTTTATACAAGTACAAATTCCATTCTACGTATCATTATCAGTTGCCACTGATGTTATCCCTTATGTCGCATTCTTTAGCCGTGGTCCGCACCATAGAAACCAAACCGATATGCTCGAACACTTCAAAAAGCTATATATAAACACAGAGCAAAATAATAATACCCCCCAAGAATAGCAACCGAAAAAACACGTACAACGTATTTCTTCAACTGGTATACTGCACAAGAATAGCAACCACATAGATGGTAATATAAAACTTCAACTGGTAATGCATAAGGATACGATTTAATCATCACTTATAACATGCTATTTACTACCGCGCAGAGACAAGAATTTGTCATATATAACCTACATTTTTCCTGGACAAGGACAAACTTGTTACGTATAACACGTTCTTTGAACTCGTACTGCACCTCGAGAGTAACTAAATATCTCATGAATGACGAACTTCCACTGTTACTGTTAAAATACTCCGACTTATGGGACGATCACGTTTTTCCCTCCCTCGTATTATAAATATTCTTTCTCATCTAACGTCTGTATATGAATTATTTTTATGGAATTTCGAGCATGCATGGGCTTTGTTATAGCAAAGCCAAATTGCTGAGCCCAAAGAGAGGATTCGAATCCCTGATTTTAGCGTTGTAAATCCGTAAAGCCATATTAGGGCTTTCTGCGGTAGCAGTCCCTAATTTAGCAGTATAAAAGTAGTGGGAAGGCAACTAGTCATCACCACCCACCGCCAAAACTAGAGTGGCCCAAGTTGGCGAGTAGTGGAGACCGAGTGTCATATAACACTCTCAAGGCTGAAAGGACGAGCATGTTTGGTGTGACGAGAATTTGAACCCGCTACCCTCAGATTGCGAGTCGGGTGCTCTAACTATCTGGCCACGACTGGCTATATAATATGACATTTAGAAATTAATCTATTTTCTATGTAAAATTTCGCAAATTTGCACATTTTCATTTACATAAGGGCTGAATAAAACATTAATCAAGATTTACATGTATTTATACTAAAGCTATATAAAAATCTGAAAGTGAGTAGTTTTTCTAGATTTGCGAGTGTAAATGTAAATCCTTTCACGTATCACTCTCAAAATATAGTCTCCCATCATGTTTTAGTTATACGCTCCCAGGTCACAAAGGCAAAGTTTGAAGAGAACTATGGATATTTTCCATTTACTTCAGGCATAAGCAATTGGGAAATAATACTTTATGTCCAGGAATAAGAAAAAGTGAAAATTTTGTTACATAGTGATATCAAATCATCTTGAGATCTTCATGACCGGCTCGTTATAGACTAAACAAGATTATTGCGGTTATTTATACTGTTAAAACAACTATAACTTGTGATAAATGTAATTAACTACATGTGTTTTTTTTTCATAATTTAATTATTTTAGATTTAAGTGAGACGTGTGTAAACTTTCAGATCTATTTTTTTTATACCACACAGATCATTACTTTCAGATCTATTTTTTACACCAAACACATCATTACTTTCAGATCTATTTTTTATACCACACACATCATTGCCACATAGTGATTTTCCTTCAGTACAAGAATTCTTCAGTTGAGTTTGACGACGAGAGACAAAACGATTCTATAAAACGCTATCTATATATGTAGTACAATTCTTTACATAAGTTAGAGCCAAACACGCCTAACTTTCTGATAAACATCACGAAATAGCACATTTTATATTTCATTTAAAAGGAATGTTTATAGTTCAAGCTATTTAGTCTTAACTTTTACTATTGTTTTTAATTTTTTCATTATTATTATTATTATTATTATAGTAAATATACTTTTTGTATACCTATATCCCATTGGAAGAGGTATAGAGGAATAAATGTGTTTTATATTATATTAGAGAACATTAACTATTTCCGAATATATTGTAGATATTTTACCTACAGTACTACAGATCTCTCACGAACTTGTGTGTAAATACAGTTACGTTTGATTCTCGGTTTCTTCACATGTTGCAACTGAACAACGATTAAGGAGGGGAAAAAGGAGAGAATAGGACAGATAGACATCTTCTAACCCTAACACTAATACAGTGATCGTGAACAAGATGAGATTATACAACGCCCACAACTCGCCCTCCACCCCCCGGGACAGGAAGGTGCTCAAGCGGATATGTTTAAAGCAGTTAATAAACTATAACGCCATTTGCGCCCACGGACAGTCAGTATTAATTAAAAAAAAAAGCGTGGTTTCCAGTAGGTGTGTTACCAGTTCGCGATTGCAGGGGCAAAAACTTTGATCTTGAGTTAGCTTGCATGCAGATTAGCAGTATATGAAAATGAAACTGTACAACTAACTATTCCTTAGAAGTGACGATAAATACAAGTTAAAGCTGATACATAAAGAATATACAATGTGATGAAGTCAGTTAAGACTGTTCTTCTAATCATAAGAGAAAAATAGGAATATATGACTGAATCACACGTTTCCAGCTAAAACTGGATATTCTCACTGTACTACATAAAATATCATAATACTTGAGTTACGATAAGAAAGGACAAATTTTTATGAGGCTGTACTCTTATTTCAGCCAAATCAGATATTGATGGTTCGTCATGTGAATGTTTATTCGGTCTACTCTCGCAAGTAAACTTTCCATATATGTAGTTTTTCACCTTAAAATTTCAAATGGAGCGATAAACAACACGGGTACTGTTATTTTATAAATCAATACTGAACACAGTTAAAACACACAACAGTATAAAGCAACAAACAACACGGGCACTGATGTCGTACACTGAAAATCAGTGTTTACGAGGTACGCTCGAGAATTGCCGATTTCAGGGCCACTTCAGCATTTGGATGAAATATACCACTTCCCTCAAGTTATTAACTAGCTTCCGTTCCTTCAATGGTTTCACACATGACTTTCAAACATACTGATATCTTTCCGGAGGTTCATGAAACATCTGAAGCCATTTCAATTCTGTGATTTACTTAAATGTAACTGAGAAAAACAAATCGAATCACCAATCACGTTTACTCCATATTACGTAACTGATCAGATGCCCAATTTTCTTAATATTGCACTAAAGAAAAAAAAAAATAACGTAAATTTATTACACCGGTATTGTTTTGTTTTTTTGCTTCATATCTGTAGTATTGTATATGGGCCCGGCATGGCCTAGCGCGTTAAGGCGTGCGCTTCGTAATCTGAGGGTCGCGGGTTCGCGCCCGAGTCGCGCCAAACATGCTCGCCCTCTCAGCCGTGGGTACATTATAATGTGATGGTCAATCTCACTATTCGTTGGTAAAAGAGTAGTCCAAGAGTTGGCGGTGGGTGGTGATGACTAGCTGCCTTCCTTCTAGTCTTACACTGCTAAATTAAGGACGGCTAGCACAGATAGCCCTCGAGTAGCTTTGTGCAAAATTCCAAAACAAACAAACAAACAAGTATTGTATATCGCGGTTACATTTTGATTTTTTGCTCTAGCGTTGATCGATTTACACAAAGAAATCGATAACAGAAATTCACCCAACAGAATATCAAGTAATGACGTCATCACTATGGTTATTAACAGATACAATTAATCCAAATGGATTTTCCAGATTTACTTATTGTGGTGTGAGAAATTGAGTCGCCTAACGGGTAAAAGTGTTTGAAACGTCTGTAAGCCGTTAGAGTTATAAATATGCAGTACTCTTTCGGTTTATAATAGTAACCGAAATATCATGGCTAGTGAAAAACTAATTACAATGTCAATGTTTATTTGTAACAAGAACTTGGTTTTCTATTTTACATGATCCTTTAACACCTTCGATGGCACGTAGTTTCGTGACGGATATTACTTTAATGGTCACTTCCGGAATGAAGCATATTTGATCAGTACAAGCAGGTTATAACTCGGGCAAACCACTTATGTGATATAAATATGTTTTGTTCTTTCTGTCGTGAATATGATTATTCTAAAGATATTTATTAGATAAATTAGTAAACAAAAATTAATCATCTACAAGTATGAAACATTTTATATATTTGAAACGGGTTTATTTTACGGAGCTAACGCAGTTGTATTTATATTAGTATAACACGCGAGTAATTGTAGTGTAAGAGGTTAATCTGAAAGGAAACATGATTTTGTGTCTAATGATTCTTTCATTTCTTTAGGAGGTTAAGCTAGAATGGAACATGGTTTTTTGTTTAATGATTAGTTTAGTTCTTTTGGTACCAATGTTGATGTGTCTGAATAAAAAAACAACGAGTATGTTACAATAAAAATGACACGTGACTAAAACTGTGTTACACAAACAGGAAGTAACCCACTTCCACATCTGGTGAAAAGTCAGCGAAGTTTTCTTTCCTTCAAATAAATAATGTTTCGCATTCATATATACACACGAAATACGGAAACAGATGTTAAAACTTTCCTTCGTACGCTATGAATATTTTTATTGCCGATTTGTGTAAAGAAAATTTAGAGTGGTAATATGCTTCACCGACATCTGTTCAGTGTGCTTTCTGTTAGTGCGGTTTTAAAATAGGAAGGTTTAGTTTGAATTTCAGGGAAAGCTAAACGAGGGCTATCAGCGCTAGCCATCCCTAATTTAGCTGTGTAAGACTAGAGGGAAGACAGCTAGTTATCACCACCCACTACCAACTCTACTTTTTTTTACCAACGAATTATAGGATTGACTATCACTTATAACGCCCCCACGGCTGAAACGATGATCACATTAGGCGTGACGGGGATTCGAGCCCTACGACCCTCGGATTACGAATCGAGTGCCTTAACCACCTACCTGGCCTTGTCGGGCCAAAATAGAAAGAACTCCATTACGATTGAGAACGCCTCAGTTAAGTTTATCTTGCGGGAGCATCGTTCTGCGAGGAGGTATGCTTTTATTTTCAAAGTTTATTTAATGATCTGTGTATTTTCTTAATGTTTGAATATATAATTAATACTCTAAAACACGTTTCAAAGTGTTTTAATGTCCAGAAAATATGCGGTTAGGAACACGTACACTCTCTTATTGGAGTGTAATGATCCATATATATATATATATTACAACTTTCATTTCTACTCTCACATTATTTGATTTGGTAAAGTAATATCCCACTCAGGCATTAACGTCACAGTACATTAAACACCACGTATCCATGGTTACAGTCTAACTATATATACATGCGTATATGTATTAAGGCATAGGCTACTTTATTTATCATGTTTACATCACATGGTTAACGTATTTAGATATCTATACATGTCTGCACCTGTAGGAAGGAGCGAGGAGGCATTTGCCCTCCCCACCAAACATTTCATAAAAAATTGCTCATATTATGGTGTAAATTTAACATCATAGTGTAACTAAATATTTTTAGTAATTTGTATTAAAACTGCAAGTTTGTGTTTTAAACACACATAACAACTGTTTTAGTTTTGACTTGCACTGTAAAACATTATTCCCTACACAAGTTGTTCTCCCCCTTTTGAAAATATTTCTGTGGGCGTTCATCTCTTTAAATTTCTGTTAGCATTACTTCTGTTATATATGTATTATGTCATTCTCACCGCGTGGCAAACATATACATGTACGTGTGAAAAGAGGAACTGGTCCCAATAAACTCAACTTTTTCCAGCCAATGTTTGGCGATGATGTTCGGGTATTTAACAATCGACTACATTGAAACTAATACTGTGTTGTAAGTGGTTAAAACACGTTAAGTATTCGAAGTTATACGTGCCCTTCAGAACATTTAGTGGGTTGCTGAGCCTAGTTGTTCTTGTTGACAGTGTCCTGTCATTGCAAATTTTTGGCAGATGTTCTGTCGTGATAGTTCGATCTGCTAATTCATAATTATTATTTTTTAATTAGGAGATATCACATAAGATTAATATTAACATTTTTCCGCCATTATATTACACGGGAATTAATACAATAAAGCATGCTATACAAGTATTATTTATCGATTTATGGCAAATAAATAATTATATGGCAACCTTATTAAAATCAAATCCGTAACCGTTCATTACCTGGTGGTTCGAAAGAAACGCTTAAACTATTTGGACTCAATATATATATAAACGGCTGGTATGGGCTGAGAAAATTTTTTATGTAGCGGTATCACGGATTACTTTTCAAACCGAGTTTAGACGTATGTTGCGAGGTAAAGAAACTGACTAGCTTTCAAAATGCAAGTATGTTAACCAATAAACACGATATAGTCTGGATTATCTTACCTTTGAAATACAAAATGAAATGCTCAGTCAAAGCGTTCGTCATATCTTCGACGATCGAAGCTTGAAGATATTTTAGGTGATTATCAGAAATTTCTAGAAATCGAAGGTTCGAAGCTCCCAGAAAGGCATGATCGGGTATTTCCTTCAAACGGTTGTGGTTCAGCTGAAGTGTGGTCAAGTATTTAAGGCCGTTAAAAGCTCGGGGTTTGATCTCTGAAATGCGGTTATGTTTCAGGTCGAGTTCCTGAAGCCTGGGTGTTCCACTAAAAATGTCATTTTCTAAAACAGCTAAGTTGTTTTTGTACAAGTCCAGGCGGCGAAGACTTGAGAGTCCAGATAGACTATTCTGGCTCAGATGGCTGATCCGGTTGTTCCACAGTTCCAGTTCGGACAGGTTACGTAAGTGAACAAAAGTATTGTCTTCAATCCATGCAATGTTGTTTCTGTCCAGAAAGAGAAAAGTCAAACGAGGTAAGTTGTAAAACGATCCTTTCTTTAATTCCTGAATATGATTTTCGCTAAGTGAAAGTTTAGTTAGAACTGGGAGGTTCGATATACTATGTTTTACTAATCCACGTATTTCATTTCTTTCCAGTATAATCGTTCTCAAATGTTCTTTGTGAGAAAAGCTGTTTTTCTTCAAAGTTCCTAACGACGATTCCTTTATGTAAAGTTCTTCCACCAATGGAGTCCTCGCTAGAGATTCCAGGGGGACGAATTCCAGAGGGCTAGAGGGACGAGATGTAAACGAAAGTTGTTTAACTCTGCTCTGTCGGCTGAATCCTTTCCAGATTTCGTTGCTGGGATCCACAGGACCGAATATGTAGCAGGAAATGTCCGTTGCTTCGTCCATTCCTTCTTGATCACAAGTGCAATATACTGAAGCATTAGCAGAGGCGGAGTTACATAACACTACGTGCTCTCCGTTTACTTTACCCTCCGACAGCGGTAACATCAATATCAACAGATGAACGATCTTGGAAAGCCTTTTCGTTGTCATTTCTATGATGCCTTTATACGAAAAATAAAAACACCCAGTCTAAAACTTTACATTCATATTAATTTTTATATTGTCTTGATGGCAAGATATATAAAGATTATAAAAAATTAAATAGTTGTAAAAGTCCTAGTGAGTAACAGAGCTTACACTTCACAAGAACGTATTATTTTCTTAACTAAGACAAAATACGTAAATAATAACAAAATACATGAAACAAACTCTTAGAAAGCCACCACGAGACCTCCAATATTTGGGAGAAATTATTCTATCAGACAGATTAAAATAATTAAAAAATAACAGCTCGTATGATTTCCGTTAATACAATACTCCCTGTTTTTGTATTTTTATGTGTGTTTGTTTGTTATTTTTACTGCATTGTACAATTACTCAACCACCAGCAACCGCCTCTCCAAATCCATCAAATCTCCTTCAGGCGAAAGGATGACGAACCTGCAAGCTTAGCCTTGAAAGTATAGACTTTCTTGTTTGGCAAGTTTGCTGGAGTTTAGTAAAGACACAACTAGTCATAAATCAATATTTTAAATTAACTCGTTCTACACAGAACAACTAACAATTCCAGTTTTTTTCCTGGGTGGTCTTTTTAGGTATGATACAAATTTCGAAGTGCTCTCGTGAATATTCAATCACTTTTCACTCGAATATGAAACATTTACATTTGTCTCCTACGTTATTTGTGCTTTATATTTGTTGTGTTGTGGGTTGAGTTCTATTGGGCGTTTTTTCTCGTTGCGGCACGAGTCAAATGGGTTATTATCACGAGTCTATATTGCTGGGATGACGTTAGTTCCATACAAGACTCCAGTTAAAACGCCCATTCAGACTTTCGAAATTAAGGTTACGATTATATCATCATTAAAAATAACTGCTTAGTATGTTTTGTGGTTATTAAATGAGCCAAGCAAAAAAAAAAAAAAAAAAAACTACTGCTAAAATTCGGTCAGTCCATATGTATCAATTACATGTTGATACAACATTTGTAGACTAACGTCTGTAAATTCTATTTACAATTCATAAGATGAAACTTTATGATGATGGTAATCCTGTCCACCAACCCTTACGTTATAACTAGAATGGTATTTCTGTTCACCGACCCTTGGATTATAATTTATCAAAGTAAGTGATATACTTTTAGCAATCATGGAGTTCAGGTCAACCAACGTTGTTAATAATAACCTGATAATGACTGATATAGTAGTAATATAACACAACCATGTTATCTTAAGTCGAGCTAAAAGGTTATTCTATTAACAAATGTTTGAAGAACTGTACCTTATAGAAAGGTAACAAAATAATGAAGAACTCGCGCGTTCAAAAGTAATATAATACTGATTCAGTATCTATAAGCTGACCTTTGAATTACGGATAACTTAGGAAGATGGGTTATGTCTTAAGAGGACATCTTGGTTCGTGAAGACAGTAACGTGCACTGTCCTAATGTGTTGACAAGAGCATTAGTTACGATGGGGTCCGGCATGGCCAAGCGTGTTAAGGCGTGCGACTCGTGATCTGAGGGTCGCGCCAAACATGCTCGCCATCCCAGCCGTGGGGGCGTTATATTGTGAGGGTCAATCCCACTATTCGTTGGTAAAAGAGTAGCCCAAGAGTTGGAGGTGGGTGGTGATGACTAGCTGCCTTCCCTCTAGTCTTACACTGCTAAATTAGGGACGGCTAGCATAAATAGCCCTCGAGTAGCTTTGTGCGAAATTCAAAAACAAACAGTTACGATGCAATATAGTTCCAAGAGAGCGTAGAATATCAGCACCTCTCTAAATCTGTTCTCTTTTATTGAAATTGCACAAACTAATGTTCATTTGTTTATTCCAAGATTTTGACGTGTGCATTTTGAAAAACTTCTTCATGTAATAAAAAAAGTAGACATAGCAATTAGCGACCTTGAAGTTTGGGTTTCTATCACTGACGTAAAACGGCAAAATTATTTTTGTTCTTTCATATTCTCAGTTTTATCCTAAATAGTACGAAGAAAGCGTAACCAATAGGAAACTTAACATGTTTATAGTTAGAAAATTTAAAGACAAAAAAGTATTTTTGTAAGAGCCTGAAAAATCCAGCAAAAACAAAGAAAGAAAATAAACTGAGTCAAGTAAAACTGATATAAATACATTTAACACTAACTTTACAGACTTCCGCTTTAATTTTTTTTAAGGAATGAGCACATCAATCATTTGTTTTGAATGTAGTATAATCTTTAGACGTGATTATCAACCCACGTAAAGGCACCAGAGATACATAATAAATGAATCATCATTGAAGTCGTCACTAGAAATAACACTGCATAGGAGTAGGCTTTGGAAACTTCAGACCCATCGTTTCTTTCAGGTTAACATTTTATGACCAAAACATCACTGTACCGACTTCGTTACACGTAAAACAAGAAGCACGAACAAAGTAAACTTATTTTACAAATTAAAACTTATAAACAAGTTCTAAACTTTGACAAAGTTTCAGGTGATCTAAATTCTATACATTTGTTCTAGACAACAAATACCATATATTTACTGACATTGAATCTTGAGAAACATTCCAGTTTTTTTGTTATAATGTGTAATAATGTAAAATGTACGTATAACAAGACAACTTTATTTAACCTAGGATATAAGACAAAGATGATGTTTCTAACGCTGTAAAGTTGATTAAACTTATAAAATATAATCTCCCGAATAAGGTTATTATTTTCAAAAACATATTTGGACGACAGAACTAAAATTTGTCGACTTTGTGAATCACTGTTCGATCAAACCCTATTCTTCTCCATATAATGTGTTAACAGAGTGGAGGCGAGCAGTGCCATCCATTAGATTTAAATCAGGAACTAACACAGCCATTTCACATTATAAATGTTTTATGATCCGTTTCCTGTAATGGACTTCGTAACAGTACCATTCTGTAGGGCACGCAATAATTCAATCGCTATCATACTCGCTCTCTCTTATAAAATTAGGTCTGGACTGATTTCAACTTATTTCTAAACGTTTATTTCCTAGTTGAAAGGTGAATGAGGCCTTATCTGTTGAATTTGTTCGTTTCGAATTTCGCGCAAAGCTAAACTAGAGTTACCAGAACTGTCTCTAATTCAGCTGTATAAAAGTCTCTCGGGCTACTATTTTACCAGTGAATAGTGGGTTTAGCTGTCACTTTTATAACGCCCCATGATTGAAAGGGTTTGGTGTGGGTGGGGGGCTTGGCGTTTTATGGCATAAAGCAACTAGACTATCTACGCCTGTTTGGTGTGACAGGAATTTGAACTCGGGACTCTCAAATTACCAATTAAATGTCTTGAGCACCTGGCCATGCTGAGCCTTGTGTGTTAAAAAACACGAATAAAAACATTAATATACATATTTTTAGCCCTCTGGATGTGTTCTTCGCATATCCTAAGTTTGTTTCGTGACTTCATACCCCTTACCAAACGACTGACATGCAAACACTAAAACTACACCCATTTGCGGCTTCGAGCATAGCATTTCATTCATTGTCAAAAACATGTATTTTATGAATTCTATGCCTAAGAAACTTCAATATTGGCTTGGAAGTAACTTCGCATTCTTTTAAGAACACTGAGTGGCTTGTAACCAGTTTACAACAGCCTGCTTTGAGCATTGATTTTCTGGCGCCATCCATCCATTTGTTTTAAAGATAATTTTTTCTAGTTCTTGTAATAATTTATGAACGACTTGAAAATCTGTGCTTCTCCTCAAAATAACCAATGGAAGACAACTGAGTCAACGTTTTATCATTCATAGTTTATTGAAACCAACAAGAAGAAAGTACCAAGTATCACACATGAAACACCTAGAAGAGGCGATATCCTCAAACTGCCCATATAGAAGTTGTGGTCTTTTATTAAATAACATATTACTTTTCGGCTTAATATTCAGGCGCTTAAAGATATCAACTGAACATTGTTGTTGGAATTTAAAGCGAAAAACAATGAATTATGTCTATTTGAAAATCCGGAGATAATTGAAATTTGCTCATCACACAGACACAAGTTCACTGTCCCTTGACGACGCGCCACCTATCGTTGTTAAACATATTACTTTCACCATAAACAAGTTGCTGTCACATGATGACGATTACCACGTTCGTAAACCTGAGCACGAAGTCCTTTTGTTCCACCTCTTCGGACTTTGTTGTTCCCATAGTTTCTGTTAGTCATGGTCCAAAGACTGTTGTACTGTTTTTACCCGTGAAAACTTAAACACAGCTTGAACCATTCCTTCGAAATTTATTACATTTTTAGATCTGTATAATTTATTTTCAACTGTTTCGTCTGTGTTTATTTTATTACCACTGGGAATACGGATCTTAAACGTTTTATTGAGCTTTTCCCGTTTTGTAGCAGTGATGACCCTTAACAACATGAATCGGAGGAATTATTCCAACCATAGACTTTCCTAGCGATCTGGACTTCTTGATTTACTATCCTTGCACTTTGTTTCTGATAAAAGCAAATTCTCTTTAGTCTCGCACTTTTATTTTTAATTCTATTACATCGTAATGGTCAATATTTTTTGTTTCAACTCGTTCATAGATTTTCGTGTAAAAATAGTTTTTTCACAATTTTATTAAATTTAACGAATTTATCAAATCAACACAGAAATTGAATTCACTATCGTCAAAATATTAAAATGCTAAACAATGATTTAAAACGAAGAAGCCGTAACCAGAACCATCATATTAAAATTCTGGTGAAGGTTATGCAGTATTGGAGTTTTCCTCGTTCTATTATTATAAAATTAGATTTGTAATATTCACTGTATTCAACATGTATAAAACTTTGTCGGTTTATGTAAATAATTCTGGTTGATTACGGCAATTTCACATGAGACGTAAAGTGGGAACTAAAACTAAACCTGGAAAGCAAGGTCTCCCAATCAACTAAAACTAAATAATAAAACACTTCCATCAACTAAAACTAGAAAGTCTATTGAGTATGCGCTGACGGAGAAATTCTGAGACTAAAATGTATACAAAACGTTTTAAATTCAACCTAATACCAAAACCAATAAATATTAACTCCATAACTCATAATATCGATTAAAATCAAAATGACATACAGCTATAACATTTCAGTTAAAACGGTATATAAAACACTGACCCGTCTTCAGAAGAACTTAATGTGATAATTCATTACTCTAAATATTAATCAAATGGCTTTTATTACTTCCTGTTTTTTAGTTTTATAATTATAAACGAGATTTGTTTTCTTACCTGCTTTAACAGAGATGACAAGCTTCAGAACTCGACAACACTCTCGCTGCTCGACGACGAGAAAAGAACGAACTCAACGTGCCCTACTTCGAGTTCTCTTCGTGCTTCACGTGCAAAGTGAAGCTATCAAGAAAAGCCCACACATAATCTCTGTAGCGTCTGGAGTTGAGAGTACGCTGTAAGAGTTTTCTTTTGTTAAAAAAATTGCGAGGGGGGGAGTGGATCAATCCAAATAAACTGGTTTGTTGACTAAGAGGTAATATTTCCCCTGGAATCTTCGAGTGACGAAAAGTTTTAATAAATGTATAATTCTGTGAGTTGTGACTAGGATGAATAATTTTAAATGTAACGTACTTAAAAGTCACGAATTAAAACGTAACTAATTTCGATAATAATTGTTCTTGAAATTATACCGCTTCAGGCGAAAACCCTTGTCTTGCCAGTTGACATATTTCTGAAACAACCCTGAGGTAAAACGCAGACAATTAAAAAAATGTGTAAGAGATTTTAAAGAGCATGCGTGTGTACTGAAGTGACACTTGCGCCAAAGAACAAGGTCAGCTACAAGTGGTGGCGGCTATAAACGTAGTTTTCTGTTTCTTCTTTAAAACACATGCATATAGATATACATCTTAACTCCATAACCATACTCTACAATTAATGACTCTTCACTTGACGTCCAATTGCTGTAGATCAGCTTAAGATAATTGCTAAATATTCTAGCACTGGACAGTTGTGTTCATTCATGGAATTCAAACAACAAATATTTCTTTTGTATTTCATAATTAACTCGTTAGAACTATCTGCCTTACGGTTTGTTCGTGTTTAAGAAAAACTACAATGGAAAATTGTTTATATTTATTTTTTTTATTATTTTGTAAAGGCATAAGTTGTTGGTGCCACAGTTATGAAAACAAAATATCTGTTGTCACCACAGGCGTGACAACCCAAAGTGTAGTGAAAATAAGAGCTATTTTTTACATATATTTACAAATATTTACCATATTTGTGAAAACCCGAACAAACGACTTATACGATGTGGTGGTAACTGTGGTAGTTCTAATATACATTCGTTTCCACTCATGAAACAAGTTAAGATGGAAATTTCACTCGCGATAAATAAAACACATTAAGCGTTGACCATCATGTTGCTTATACGTTTATTTTACACATTAGACATCATGTTGCACATACATTTATTTTACATATCAGACATCATGTTGCACAAACATTTATTTTACATATCAGACATCATGTAGTACACATTAGACATCATGTCCACCGAAGGGATCGAACCCATGATTCTTGTGTTGCAAAAATATTTATTTTTCACATTAGATATGCTATATGTAGATTTATGTTATAAATTAGACATCGTGTTGCATATCAATTTACGTTACATATTAGACTTGATATTATAGAGATATATGACGCTTAAGACAGTCAACTAATACAGTCAAATGTACAATTTGCTAGTAGATAGCCAATTATGTAATGAACATAAATGTGTCTGTTACTCTCTTTTCGTGTCTGCTTTTAAACTGTTTTGACAGTCATCATAGAACTGAAATATCTGAAATCTAGGTTATGGGTGAGTTTTAAAGTTTTTGCTTTACTTTTAAAACATTTGGTAGAAATTGACAGGAAGAAACGTTCCATAAGCACGAGATCTGTCCTCTATGAATTTCCTGCTGCAGTGCCACCTTAAAGCTAGAAATATATGTTATTTAGTTTTGCTAAGTCATTCTTTTACAGAAACTATGAGGCCAAACATTGCACTAGGAATTGACTCATTGAAATCAATGCTCATTTCAAGCAAGTGTCATCTGGTGGAGAAATGAAATATTAACGTACAACAGTGAGATAACGACTTTAGTTAATAGTGTCTCTAAGGAGAAATGCCCTAATTATGACATTCTTGAGGTGGAAAGTTTTTTCAAAGAACGTCCATACATAAATCCAAAACTTTTTATTTTGTTGAACACTTCAAGCAATTCTAATTTTAGCTATTTATAAAGACCTGTAGTCAAAAATCAGTCTGCATGTGGAGTAAATACTTCATAAGAAAGGTTCTGTAATACAAATATCTGTAGATAGGTAGTAAATATTTCACTAGAAAGAGCCTGTAATTCAAATTTGTCTGTGTGGGTAGTAAATAATTAACGAGAAAGGTCATGTAATCCAAATCTTTCTGTACAGGCACCAAATATTTCATAAGGAAGGTTTTGTAATCCAAATCTCTGTAGATAGGTAGTAAATATTTCATAAGGAAGGTTCTGTAATCCAAATCTGTTTAAATAGATAGAAAATACTGGAAATGTACATCATATGAAATTGCGGATTGTAGGCTATAGGTCATATGTTCTCATTGATTACCAAAAATTCAAAACTCGATTTTGTTCGTTTCACAGGTATTATTAGTACGTGAGAAGTTCTGAATCCATGCATCAGGCTTTTCGTGTCTCTTATGTAAATGATTAAATAGATAAAAAAGTAGAAATAGTCATATGGCTTTTGTCAAATTGAAAACGAACAATAGATAGCTACCTGTAACTTTTAGAAACGTCGAGTTTAGTGTTTTCTGCTTGAGACAATAATCAGAAGTCCTCTTATTCTTTAAGATGCTGTTATGTTTGTTCTTCGTCTACTAATTATTTCGAAAGTGTGCAGTTTTTAACCTTCTTATAAATTTTTTACCTTCATGTATTGAATGATATAAACTTGAGCGACATATTTTTATCTTCACCTTTTGAATGATTTAAAATTCTGCAAAGTTTATTCTTTTCGTCATCTGCTGAACATTTTAATATTTTCTAAAGTTTCTTCCTTTACATTTTTACAGACAAAAACTAGAACTTTGATAATCAAGATTTTAGCTTGAAGTTTTCATTGTTTGATACAACATGTGACAAGCAGACGCTAATGATCAATGACAACCATGTTTGTCTTCTAACAAACTGAAGAATTTACTATGTGATTCTAATGACATGACTTAACTGTCTCTATATGTAATATGATGGATGATATACAATAGCCTTATATGCAAATGACATTTAATATAAACAGTATTTTTATGTGCAGTATTACGACTAACATGTTGTCTTTATATTCAATAGAGCGTCTAATAAACAATATATGTAGAATGACGCCTGAATTTACAACATGGCGGTTAATATATAAATAATTTTATATGCAAAATTGTTGCTAATAAACAGTATATGCGTTTATTGGATGTAACAATTAGGATATATTGTTGTACATCTTTATGTGTAACATGCTAGCCCATATTCATTACATAAGTAATATGATTAGCATGTACTGTATATCTTTATGTGCAACATTACGGTTAATAGACTTTCTGTGTCAGTGAGGTAAACGAACACGTTGTTGTTTATTTGTAACCAAGTTCACTTTGTAAATGAATACTTTACACACACTTAGAATTAGGCACAAATCCATACAATAGGCTATCTGTGCTATCATAGAGTCAGTGGACTTTGTATGTAGGGATGGTTAAGATACTTCATAGGCATAATACAAATATGTTCGTTATAATATCATCAGAGACACATGGTTCTACTTTAATAAATGTTTGCTACTTACTTTCATTTGTTTCTATATTCAACAGGCCCCTCCATAAAGCAAGAAACCATCGGTAAGATAACAAACTAGAAAGTAACCACCCACCAAATTGTTCGTCTTTCTTCTTTTTATTGTTTCAGTAGAGATAACTATACACCTACTTTATCCCTTACACCAAATTAAACATAAATCCACTCTATGTGTTTATGGGTGGTGCCAGATGTTATTGTTTAGTCGTGATATGTAGTACTAATTTTTAAAAAAATTAAAATTCTTGTGTAAATGATGTTATCATTACCCTGTGAAGGTTGCCTTTTTACAGAAATCTATTCTCCTTTCAGAAAGCTTGGATACAGGGTGAAATAAAATTTTCTAGCCAATAATAGATGAATATTAGATGAGTGTAATTTGTAAAATGGTCAACGCTTTGTACACTACACAATTGGTACCTTTAGGTTGTTAACCCCTGTATTATGTATGAAGTGAAGGAGTAAGAAAAATCATAAAACATAACGTTATATTTTTAAACACATTCATTCAATACACTAATTTTCACTCAGATGAAAACCGTCACAAAACAAGAAATAAAAAACATTTTGTAAATGTAAAACAAGATACGGATGGCAGTGCCAAAAATAATGTAAAGAAGAATAAAGACACAGTTTTTCATAGAGAATCCCTACGTGACTTTCAATATTAAAATTTGATGCTATACTGTAAAATGCACATATTACTTTAATATTAGTACAATTGGAAATTATACATTTCTCACCGCAATTTTATTATCACGCTATCATGGTCATATCACGAGAAACATCAATGCAATGTAAGTTACGAGGTCGGTCAAAATGACCAATCTCTTAAGCATTTTAATAATTTTTAATAAGGAAAGTAATACAGAGATGATCAAAATAAAGCTGTATCATCCCAATATTGTTGTTTTCATTCCTTTGGGCACTACCGGCCTTAAATTATTTTACATTTACAAAACATGTTTCTTATTTGTTAGTATTTACTATCATGTTCTCGTCTTTGACAGATTAAGATTAACCTCATTCATATCTGTAAGCTTTGATTTTTGTTTATCTTTATCGTAAATTATTCAAAATGCAAAACATCCTTAGAAACCTTATTTCAATTTTACTTCATTCCATCAGGATACTGTGGCTACCTGAACGAATTATTTTCGAAAAACAAAACATTCTAAATACTTACCTACATAATATGTCTATATATTATTATGAAAAACGCTTCCAGGTGTCGATACTTGTGGTGGGCAGAGCACAAATAGCCTGTTCTGTAGCTTTGTGCTTAACTTCTAACAAGCAAAAGCTCTGAAAAGCAAAAGTTTTCGTTCGATTTCACCTGACTGAAAACATTTGTATACGGGATTTTTCAAATTAAAGACGTTTTGATGTTGCTAGGCAACCACAACATTGAGCAGGAAAAGTTAAAACTATTCATTCAATTTGGTCGCCCCCCAGTAGCTCAGCGGTATGTCTGCGGACTTACACGCTAAAATCCGGGTTTCGATACCCGTGGTGGGATTGTGTAGCTTTGTGCTTAATTCAAAAACAACAACATTCAATTTGGAAAAAAATTTGAGCCAAAACAAACAAGTGTTGCCTATTTGTTTCCGAAGTTCTTAAAAAAATTATTCATAATACCTTATAGCTGATGTTACATTCTTAACCATAGTAGGGCTGGCAGCTCCATTAATGTAATTTTTTAAAAAAATATTTAGTTGCTAATTATAATTAACTTCTCTGAACAATATCACTGTCGTTAAAGGTAGGCAGCTAGATTATTTGGTTACATGGATGACGATGTATGAAAACGATGGTGAGGAGAAGCTTTTCTAGTTGTAAATAATTTTTCTTTTGATGTTATTTCACGATGCTACTATATCACTGTGGGTCAATTTTGGTTTTCGAATTTCGCGCAAAGTTACACGAGGGCAATCTGCGCTAGCCCTCCCTAATGAAGCAGTGTAAGACTAGAGGGAAGCCAGCTAGTCATCACCACCCACTGTCAACTCTTTTACCAACGAAGAGTGTGACTGACGGTTTCATTATAACGCCGCCATGGCTGAAAGGACCAACATGCTTGGTGCGACGGGGATTCGAATTCGCGACTGTTACGTATTTTTTTACGTTTTAAGTACTTCGTAGACTAAACGCAACAGAAAAACGCAGATAACAGCTTGTATAATTTATTACACTAAACTATTAACAAATATAACAGATATAACATGAATTATATAATAATAGTGACAGATATTAAGTTACAACATTCGAAATTAATTACAAAACAAAATAATATTAGTATCAAACTTCAAAATTAATCACAATACAAAACGGTACTGGCCTGTATCTAATATATGATCTAAAATTAAAGTCTCAAATTCCAGTCTAGGGTGTGAATTTGGTCCCACGAAGAGATTCCGAAACAGTTCACAGTTCAATGAAATCGCCGTCTCTCAGCACAAGCAGTAATTCAGATGTATCGTAGAGATTGACGAAATAAAATCACAACTTCCGAAGATCTAACTTCAATCACAAATCCAAGTTGAATATTCACAGCAAACACTTAATCTTTCTCAAATAACTAAAACTGATGCCTGAATCTCACTCTTATTCTTCGAATAAAAACTGATGACTGAATCTGTCTCTTTTCACCGTCTTTTATACCGATAGGCCTATTTCTCGAACAATCTTGCAATTTCCATACAACTCCAGAGCTGTCCACGCATATCCGTTCTTGCACGAGACTACACTTCTAGACAGGAAGTCACCAGCACTCATTTACAAACATGTGATTGGTCTACTTAATTCGAGAAAGTTCTAAAATGTTACCCTAAATAAATAACATATTTTAGTTTAAACTTCGAAACAATAATATCAATATGGAAAAAAATGAATAATACAAATGAAAATTCAAACACAATACGACATGTTGTCGTTTACAAAATATTTACACATATACATAACACTCTCCCCCTTAAAAGTAAAAAAAAAAGTTTGAACTTGTGAAAACTTTTTTTGTTGTTGTTTTGCTTATTTGTCTTTTTAAACCAACTTAAAAGGGTTAAATCCAGTAGATTCTGAAATAACCTCGCGAACTTCAAGCAGTAACAAGGGAACACCCTCAACCCAGTTCTTTGAGTGTTTGTGGCAGTAATTTGGTGGAAAAGATAAAAAATACCTTGTGACTCAGAACAGTATGCACTGGATGAAACTTGATGGAGGTTTAGATCATGCATGGCTTGTTCAAATATCTTGGACATAAAATTTGTGTCTTGATCTGATTGCACAACTTTTGAAATTCCGAACATGGTAAAGGATTTGACAAGAGCCTTGACGATGTTGGGAGAAGTGATTTTTCTCAAAGGGATTGCCTCAGGAAAACGTGTAGAAGCACACATGATCGTCGAGAGGTATTCATTTCCTGCTTTGCTTTTTGGCATTGGGCCAACACAGTCGATAATGACCCTTGAGAATGGTTCTTCAAAGGCAGGAATAGGCTGCAGTGGTGCTTTGGGAATCCCTTGATTTGGTTTTCCAGTGATTTGGCAAGAATGACATGCCTTACAAAAGCTAACAACATGTTGGCGCATCTTTGGCCAATAGAAATGTCGTCGGATACGATCTAAGGTCTTTCTTACACCTAAGTATCCCGACAATACATGGTCATCAGCAAGACTAAGAATATCATTCTGGTAGTACTTTGGAATGACGATTTGGTGAATAACATTCCACTCTTCATCAGCAGCAACGTCAGGAGGTCTGTATTTTCTCATTAAAACACCTGACTTCTTGTAGTAACAAATAGGGACACTTCCTATTTTATTTTCATCAACAGCCAGTTGTTGAAGAGAACGAGTTTCAGGATCATTGTCCTGTTCCTCAATAAGTTTGTTCCGATGAAGAGAGTCGAAAAATGTCTTAGTGTCATCAGTAGAACTTAAAGTTGAGTCAGAAATCTCATCGATGTGAGACATGAATGTATCAGATAAAGAGAAATCATCTTTGGACTCCTGAGAACGTGTCTGAGAACGAGTAACAGCACAGGCGGGAAAAACATCAGGAAACTCTTCAACGAGTTGCTCTGTACTGGGGCTAATAACAGGTGCTTCAACAACACGAACCTCTGGTACCACCTTACTACCAGCCAAATCATTCCCCAAAAGCATAGACACACCTTCAACAGGCAATGAGGCTTTAATACCCACAGTCACTGGGCCTGAAACTAAGTCCGAATGTAAATCTAATCTGTGAAGAGGAATAGAAACGACGCCACCTTCTACACCAGAAATGAGCACACTGGCCCCAACGGATGACTTTTCAGAAAACGGAAGTACACTTTCCAAAATCAAACTCTGAAAAGCTCCAGTATCCCGCAGGATTTTAATTGGTTGTAGATGTGAATCGCCAACAAAAGAAACAAAACCTTCAGTGATGAAAGGCTTAAATTTGTCCTCAACAAGATTTTCAGGTACATCAATAATATTGGGCTTAGAATCCACAGTGGACTGGACAGGGTCAAAATCATTGGGATCCAATGATGTATCAAACAAGGGCGAAATGAAACTATTGGGTGATGGCTTGTTTTTGAGCTTATAGCACTCAGAAATCAGATGGCCATGTTTCTTACAATAAGCACATGTTTTGGATGAGAATGACACGTTTTTAGTAGATGATGAGCTTATAGAATAAGATGGAGTCTTCGTTTGAGAATTAGAAGTTTGCTCTTTTTTGTCTCTGTCGACATTTGCATAATATTTGAATGAGTCATTGGGTTTCTTTGCTGTGTGATTTGTTTTGCTTTTATATGAGAAATCTTTGTAAGTCAAAGCATACTCGTCTGCCAAGACAGCAGCATCATGTATTTTGGAAGCTTTTTGTTCATCAATATAAGTTTTTTAGCTCTACGGGAATACATCTTTTAAACTCTTCGACTAACATGAGTTCTCTGAGTTTCGCATAATCATCTTTAATTTTTCTGGAATCACACCACCTGTCAAATAGAGTTTCTTTTTCACGAGCAAATTCGACATAAGTTTGGCTGTCAAACTTTTTGTAACCACGAAATTTTTGTCTGTATGCCTCTGGCACCAATTCATATGCATTCAAAATGCATTTTTTGACGTGCTCGTAATCATAACTTTGCTCGGCTGTGAGCTTGGAAAATACTTCCTGGGCTTTACTCTTGAGAACACTCTGAAGTAATACTGTCCAATATTCGGTAGGCCATTTTAGCCTAAGGGCCAATTTTTCAAATTGCTGAAAATATGTATCTACAGCTTTTTCATTGAATGGAGGTACTAAACGAATCTGTTTGGAAGCATCAAAATTATCCAACTGCATTTGGACAACATTTTCTTCTGTCTGTGCCTTTCTCATATTGATTTCTTTATCAGCTTTAATGCGTTCCATTTGTATTTCGGCATCAAGGCGTTTGTTTTCTTGTTCTGCCTCAAGAACAAGGCGTCTGTTTTCCTGTTCTGCCTCAAGTCGTTTGGTTTCTTTTTCTGCCTCAATTCGTTTATTTTCTTGTTCTGCCTCAATTCGTTTAGTTTCTTGTTCTGCCTCAATACGTTTATTTTCAATTTCTAAACGAAATTTCATTTCCATTTTTTTTAATTCGAAATCTGGGTCAAAATGAACGACAGGCAATTGTTGTACAACTGTTTGAGGTAATACCTTTTGGCTGACCAAATGTTCAACAATAATTTGTTTAATATCTGCTTTCTTCATTGATTGCTTCACTTCTAAATTAAAATGTTTACCAACATCAAGTAATTCAGATTTTTTTAATTCACTGATTAATTCGAAAGAGGGATTCCGATTAAATTCGTTTATAAAATCTTCAAGTTCGAATGCCATTTTAAATATATTTGTTTGTTTGTTTGTTTTGGAATTTCGCACAAAGCTACTCGAGGGCTATCTGTGCTAGCCGTCCCTAATTTTGCAGTGTAAGACTAGAGGGAAGGCAGCTAGTCATCACCACCCACCAACGAATAGTGGGATTGACCGTCACATTATACACCCCCACGGCTGGGAGGGTGAGCATGTTTAGCGCGAGGCGGGCGCGAACCCGCGACCCTCGGATTACGAGTGCACGCCTTAACGCGCTCGGCCATGCCAGGCCTTTAAATATATAAGCTGTCTATCTGTATAGAATATAAATCTTATTTTATAATAAAATTAAATTGTTTGTTCGATATCCCGGCTGAGCCCCCAATTTTCTGTTACGTATTTTTTTACGTTTTAAGTACTTCGTAGACTAAACGCAACAGAAAAACGCAGATAACAGCTTGTATAATTTATTACACTAAAGTATTAACAAATATAACAGATATAACATGAATTATATAATAATAGTGACAGATATTAGGTTACAACATTCGAAATTAATTACAAAACAAAATAATATTAGTTTCAAACTTCAAAATTAATCACAATACAAAACGGTACTGGCCTGTATCTAATATATGATCTAAAATTAAAGTATCAAATTCCAGTCTAGGGTGTGAATTTGGTCCCACGAAGAGATTCCGAAACAGTTCACAGTTCAATGAAATCGCCGTCTCTCAGCTCAAGCAGTAATTCAGATGTATCGTAGAGATTGACGAAATAAAATCACAACTTCCGAAGATCTAACTTCAATCACAAATCCAAGTTGAATATTCACAGCAAACACTTAATCTTTCTCAAATAACTAAAACTGATGCCTGAATCTCACTCTTATTCTTCGAATAAAAACTGATGACTGAATCTGTCTCTTTTCACCGTCTTTTATACCGATAGGCCTATTTCTCGAACAATCTTGCAATTTCCATACAACTCCAGAGCTGTCCACGCATATCCGTTCTTGCACGAGACTACACTTCTAGACAGGAAGTCACCAGCACTCATTTACAAACATGTGATTGGTCTACTTAATTCGAGAAAGTTCTAAAATGTTACCCTAAATAAATAACATATTTTAGTTTAAACTTCGAAACGTTTGTTTTGTTTTTTTGGAATTTCGCACAAAGCTACTCGAGGGCTATCTGTGCTAGCCGTCCCTAATTTAGCAGTGTAAGACTAGAGGGAAGGCAGCTAGTCATCACCACCCACCGCCAACTCTTGAGCTACTCTTTTACCAACGAATAGTGGGATTGACCGTCACATTATACACCCCCACGGCTGGAAGGGCGAGCATGTTTAGCGCGACTCGGGCGCGAACCCGCGACCCTCGGATTACGAGTGCACGCCTTAACGCGCTCGGCCATGCCAGGCCAAACTTCGAAACAATAATATCAATATGGAAAAAAATGAATAATACAAATGAAAATTCAAACACAATACGACATGTTGTCGTTTACAAAATATTTACACATATACATAACACGACCCTCAGATTACGAGGTAAAAGCCTTAACTCATCTGATTATACTGGGCTGGGTCAATTTTGAAATCGCTAACAAAAATGACGTTCTAAAACTACATGGAGAACCGTTGTTAAATGTTACCTGTAGGTTGTATTTTACTCTCACATTATTCACTTTTTCCAATCTATACAACCCTCTTAACAATTAGACTTTAGTTTTCGTCATGTAACAATATAATGTTCTGTGTAGAAGTTAGTTCAAATATAATATCACATCTTTTCCGGCGAAATAAAAATATATATCATAAATATTGGAGCATAATTTTGTAAACAGAATCAGAAATGAACGTTTCCCATTAAACGTGTAATTCGGTGCTATTTTCTGATAAACAGAAAATATGTAAACACAAGCCATCAAATTCGCAATCTTGAGGAAGGACCGGAATTACAGAATTTGTTATTGAACTTAAAATATGGTTGCTTACTCTGGCCCCCCAGTGGCTCAGCGGTATGTCTGCGGACTTACACGCTAAAATCCGGGTTTCGATATCCGTGGTGGGCAGAACACAGATAGCCCATTGTGTAGCTTTGTGCTTAATTCAAAAAAACAACAACTGCTTACTCAATACACGTGGGAAGAAAATGTAACGACAACTTCCTGTCATATTTTGAAAATATTTTTATCATTGTTTTAAATATGAGATGTGTTTATTCATAAACATTTTCTACCTAACTTGGTACATTCATGTTGAACTGATCGTTTTTAACATTAAATAATTGTTATGTAAAATTGTCGAATGATAACAATATTGATCAGTTCGATTTTTCTTGTGGTTAAAGGTTGCAGAATTTAATTAGAACTTAGGAGTACTTAGATTTTAAAATGGGAATAGGATAAATTTTAGTTGCATGTTAATAGTCTATGTGTCTTAAGCCTTGTCTGACCAGTAGTCTATAGTTTACTAAAATGAGTATGTGGCCTATAGTCTTTACGATCTGAGGATGGTCGTATGATTAGTAAACTTTATGTGGGACAGCGTAGGTTGTTTGGGTGAAAGTTAATCATATATTGATTGGGATTCAGAAGTTTATTACTGAGAAAGGGTTATCTATACTGATATTTACTGTTAATTGTTGTTAAAGTTGCTTGAGCAGGATAATAGAGAACTCTTACTTGGATTTTTATTGTGACTGTCAGTTAAATTATTTCAGTACGGGTCTTATGGTTAAGAATAAGATTTCGTTGTTGTTTTTTATTTATAGCAAGGCTTGGCGCTAGACATATATCCATTTAGATCCTCGAAATGCTTTATTTGCAGCTGCGCACAAGCATACTTGTCTAAATTATCGCCGTTCACGAGATTCTGAAGACGGTCGATATTTTACTTTGTTGCATGGTCTAGTTGTTTGGGTTCGAATCTGTTTGTTTGTTTATGAATTTCACGCAGAGCTACACGAGGGCTATCTGTGCTAACCGTTCATAATTTAGCAGTGTAAAATTAGAGGGAAGGTAGCTAGTCATCACAAACCACTGCCGATCCTTTTACCAACAAATAGTGGGTTTGATCGCAACATTATAACACTCTCACGGCTGAAAGGGCAAGAATGTTTGGTGCGACGAGGATTCGAACCCTCCTTCCTCAGATTACGATTCGAGTACTCCAATCACCTAGCCATGTCAGGCCATTGTAGGTTCGAATCTCGGTCACCGAACACGTTGTTGCATTACTTAAAATATGGTAAAAATGTAACCTGATAAGTAACATGGCCTGGCATGGCCGAGCGCGTTAAGGCGTGCACTCGTAATCCGAGGGTCGCGGGTTCGCGCCCGCGTCGCGCTAAACATGCTCGCCCTCCCAGCCGTGGGGGTGTATAATGTGACGGTCAATCCCACTATTCGTTGGTAAAAGAGTAGTCCAAGAGTTGGCGGTGGGTGGTGATGACTAGCTGCCTTCCCTATAGTCTTACACTGCTAAATTAGGGACGGCTAGCACAGATAGCCCTCGAGTAGCTTTGTGCGAAATTCCAAAAAAACAAACAAACAAACAAAGATAAGTAACGTAGATTGGACGTCTTTCTCTCATTAATGACTATTATTTTCTTTACGGAGTAGTCAATCCAATGATGTGCCTTTCGATATCAAAATAATAATTTTCTACCGTACATGAATAAATTCAATAAGTGACAAAATAAGTGCCAGTCCAGACGGGACCTTTCTAAAGTTATGTCATGATTATTTATGTATTACTTAATTTATTCTATACTGAATAGGTTATAGTTACTCCACGAAAGTCATATTTATTTCAATTGTGTATCTATATATTTTCAAAGTCTAGTTGTCATTCTAGAGAGAATACACCACTTTATCCAATCACAGAGCAAGAATGAATTCCGTTTTAGCTTCTACACCAAGTGTGATTTGACAAGTAAGGTTACTTGAGTAACTGAAAAACGCTGTTTAGTTTACTTCACGCAAAGCAGAGAATTTCTATTACCATTCTCTGGGTATTTTTAGCTTTACAGATAATTACATACAATGTTCTAATGGGTAACATTAAACAAACTTATGTGTTAATTAATACTGAAACTGGTGTTTTGTATAATATTTGGTATCTCTAAGTCTCTAGCTGAGTTTGTTTCTATAATATTGTCTTGTTTTGTTTTTTGAGACTCTAGCTTTGTTTTTTGCTGAGAAGTTTGTATTTCAAGCCACTTTTAATACCAATAGACCAACTATCAGTGTAAGGAAAACTTTTTTTATGGACAAAGTGACTAAAAGCTAGCTTTCAAGGATAAGGTGAATTTTTATGGCATGTCTTATAGAGTGTTTGTGAGAAATTCTTTCAATTGAGTGTACAGAGGTCTATAAACCACCTGTAGCTTTTTAACCCTCCTTTTGGAGGCTTATAGGTTTGTGCTGCGTTTTGTTTTTCGACCTCTTACTATACCTTTCAAGTGTTATGGAATTCCTTTCTCCAGTCTTTACTATCTGCCTTCCACATGCTTTATTTTCTAATTTTATATTCAACTGTTTTTTAACTGTTCTCTTAGTATGTGACTTCCGCAGTTTTATTGTTTTGGCTTTTGGATTAGACTTGTTTTCGGCTCTCCTTTCAAACTCTTCTCATTTCGAACCTTCAGACATTCCTGAGGTCTTTCGAACCTTGCTACTTTATGAACATGTGCACAACAGACGTTCACGTGCTAGACTTGTAAGTGTATGTTTTAGTTTTTGGTTTTTCTTCAGACGAAAGAACTGTTTGATGCAACTTTCGGTGAAACAGCACGAGAAACATGCGACTGGATGTGTTTATTACGTTTGTTTGTTGAGCTCAAGTACACTATGCACGCCCCACGAAATCTCTTACATTTGCACGCAACATCCACATAAAAAAAGTGGAGCAGGGAACTTAAGGAAACCAATAAACCTAAACAAAACTCGGTAACCTTCTGTGTTAGTGGTTTTAACGGATATTAATGTACACATGATATATGAAAGTAAGTGCATTGATTATGTAGAAAATAAAAAAGGTACAACTGTTAGTTGTTTTGAATTAAGCACCAAGCTACACAATGGGCTACCTGTGCTCTGCCCACTACGGGTATCGAAACTCGGTTTTTAGCGTTGTTAGTCTGCAGACATGCCGCTGAGCCACCGGAGGGCAAAACTGTTGTTGTTTGGAATTAAGCACAAAGCTACACAATGGGCTATCTGTGCTCTGCCCACCCCGGGTATGGAAACCCGGATTTTAGCGTGTAAGTCCGTAGACATACCGTTGAGCCACTGGGGGGCAGGCACAACTGTTACACCACATGTTAGAAGTAAATAACGACATCAAGGACGGGTAATGAATGGTAATAAACTAGCATATCAAACATTGACACTTGAATCTCGTGCAGTATGTATTTCATTGGTCTAGAGACAACGAAGTGGAATTTCTCCAAGTAAGGACACTAGGGGTCGGAAGAAGCACAATTTTTTTTAATTTTTTATTAACAATGTACTCGAGCTATTGAATTAATAGACTAAAGGCAGAAGGCTGTTTGTCAACAACAGCGTTAATTAATTGTATAGTTGACGGTCACTCTTATAATACTCGCTGCACCAAAATGCAGAATAGTATTGTAAGAGAATGCAAACAGTGAATCCCCGTATTTAGAGATCCGCAAAACAATGGGCTATGCACGAGTAAATTTGTGTTAATCTAGCTTAAAATGTCATATCTATGACAAATTGTAACTTCTGTTAATCTAGTTTACAATATCATATCTACCACACATTGTTACTTGTGCGAATCTCGTTTAAAAAGTCGTATATATGACAAATTGTAACTTTTGTCAATCTAGTCTACAATATCATATCTATAATGGATTGTAATTAACGTTTATCTGGTTTCAAATGTCGTATTTATAACAGATTGTAACTTATACCAATCTAATTTACAATGTGATATATATAATAGATTATAACTTGTGTTAATCTAGATTAAAATATCGTATCTTTAAGATATTGTAACTGGTGCTCATCTAGTGTAAAATGTCATGTCTTCAACATATTATAACTTGTGTTAATCTAGTTTATAATGTCGTTTCTTTAATAGCTTGTAACTTGTTTTAGCCTAGGTTAAAATGCCATGTCTTTAAAATGTTGTAACTTGTGTTAATCTTGTTTAAAATGTCGTGTCTACATCAGCTCTTATTCTCTTAAACAAAACGTAATTTGTTCAGTGGAATGAAATGTGATGTTTCGACATTTCTCTGCTGTACGTTATAAAATCACAGTACAAGTGATAAGTTACCCTTTACCTCATATTACTCTTTTCACAAGTGATTTTTTTTAATTCTTTAAGTATAAAGTAATGTGTATTGCATGCATTATTCGAATAAACAAGTCAGTTTTTTTTGTTTTGTTTCAAAGCTATAAAACTGTAACATAAACAACTTGTCAAGTTAGCATGGCACAGACGCCATTTTAAAGCGGCTAAGAGACAAAGTTCCCCGAGGAAGGAATACGTGCTAGTTTAATTAGCGTAGGTCAATAACCTTTATTCGCTATGGACGTCTTTTAGAAACCGGAAGAAATTAAACTTTAATTACAACTAAAGTCTGTGTTGTGTCTAAGACACAACGATTATTTCCGACATTCGAAAATTCGAGTTTAACAGAGAAATGTTCGAAAACGACAGCTAACGTTCTAGGAAAACTTCTAGCGTTCAGAACAACGAAAAAGGATATCAATTGATTTGTTATTATGTGTAACAGCCTAATTTTAAGGAAACCAATCATTTCCTTAATAATAACTGTTAGACGTGGGACATCTAATTATTTGGTTCGTGTGCCATTTAAAACAATACTTCAGGTTAATAATGTATTGAGTTACTTCAACATAGATCTAGACATGGCCAAAACAAAATAAAAAGCTCTTAGTACGAACACAAAAGTATGTTCTTTATGTACAGTAGACCTTAATCCAGATTAGGGTGGAATATTAAAGGTGTAGCAAATATAGTTTTGCATATCATACGTAAGTCGTAGAGAAACCTTTGAAACGCAAATCACGTGAACCAGGTACTAACGTTACTATACTAACAGAATCTACATGTGGTAACTACACAAATCATCAACAGAGACAAGAAGGTTTGAAATTTTAACTACCGATTCTTCTGTCGTAGCAGTAACGCATATTCGCTGTAATTCACATTGTAAAGTCTTGAAAGTGATTTTATTTATTTGTCGGACACTTTGCATAAACCAGTTCGCTTTCTAAAATCCGTTCACTAAAAAGGAACATTAAGACAGTTCTCAAAGATTATGAAGTAATTCTTCAGAGGAAAGGATCTCTACCCGCCACCTCGTGATCTTTGATTCGACGGTAAGCTTGAAGTTTACAGGCCCAGGGTTCGGGCCCAACGTTTCATGTTGTGTCTAACGAGAAATGCAAACAACAAAAGTACAGGACACTTCGATGAAAGAAACATTAAACAAGTAAGCGAAATAGTTCTGGAATAAACATATCAATGACTGGTGACATGAAACAATAACATTTCATCTTAACTTCATAGGCTCGTTAGGTTTACAGTGAAAACTGTTGTAAATAATTAAAACCAAGACTTATTTATCATTCGTCAAGTAACAAACGGTTAACAACGATTGCACATTAAATTATAGCATTTGATCGTATGAACCATAATTAATGAAGAGAGAGAGAGGAATTCCGGAAATTTGTTTAGAGAAGGCTTTATTGCTATATCAAGAAAGTTTTTTTCTCTTGGGCCAAATAAAAGACGATTCTGTTGTGGGATACTAACACCGTGTTTAGAGTTTAATCATAAATTGAAAAAAATATATTTTAGCGTACTAAAAAATATTTCGAAAGAGTCTAATGACAAAATACGGTTTATTACATTGTAGTACTTTATTTAAATAAGTTTGAGTTTGCATCAAACAAATGATATAGATATTTTTGATAAAAGTTTATGTCATGCTAAGATATCTTTGAATAATTTGATGGCGAACGAATATTTTTATTTGAAAGAATTTTGTGGCATACTAAGAAATTCAGAAAAAAATTGTGACATTATCAGTGTGTTGTTTTGTGTCGCTTTATTTATTAAGAGGTTTTGTGACATGCGAAGACATTATTGGAACATTTTTTATCATCTTATAATGAGTTTAAGAGGTTTTGATAGCACATTAAATATTTGTGTTTGGCTAAAAACGTTTAGACACAGTTTTATAACATGACAATTATTTAATGTTTTCTGATACATCAGTGTATTTTTTGAGAACGATACAGAAAGCTTCTGAACTGAGATCCATTTCATTTTTCCTGCGTCACTATATTTAACGAGACAATTTTGATAACTGTGGCACATCACAAACTTAAGAAAGTTTTATTAGGTTTCGTGGCATGCTAAGATATTTTTAAAATAACCTATAATAAACGCAATGACTGTGACATGACTATAAACGGAAAACTGCATTACGAGCTAAGGCATGACTCAACAACTCTTGGTTGTCACTTAGCAAAAAGAAATGGTGAATGTAAAAAATACAAACAAAACTGTTTAAATTTCACAAGTTCGAGACTAGCTTCTCAGGATGTTATAAACAGACTGAATATAGTTTAAGTGCGTTCAGCTGGAAGCACACACGGCAATAAACCAGACTGAGACTGGCCTAATTCACTAAAATTACAAAACGAAACGACAGTGAATATATATATATATGTACAAATAAATCTCGTGTATGTGTACATAGAAACATACAAACCTCGTGTATATAAATACATGTTAAGTATGTAAATACGTACACATAAGTCAAAACTTGTACACACCAAAATTTCCGACTTCTACAACAATCTATGAAAATAATAACTATGATCCAGTACAAACACTATAAGACACGGCATGGCCACGCATGTTCAGACGTTGGTATCCCCGTCGCGCCAAACATGCTCGCCCTTTCAGCCGTGGGGGTGTTATAATGGCACAGTCAATCCCACTATTCGTTGGTAAAAGGGTAGCTCAAGAGTTGGCGGTGGGTGATCATAACTAGCTGCCTTCCCTCTAGTCTTACACTGCTAAATTAGGGACGGCTAGCACAAATAAACCTCGAGTAGATTTGTGCGAAATTCAAAAAACAAACAAACACAATAACTAAGCCAGATATTATACTAACCATAAAATAAACACAATGACTAAAACAAAGGTTATACTAACCACACAACAAACAGAAAACAAAGAACCAGGAGAAGATCAAATGGAAACAACGCTGTTAGAGAAAGGTACTTAGGTTAATGTTAGGTTACTGTGCTGTTATAATTACTGAATTATTTTTTGTGTGTATAAAGATACTATTATTATGTCAACATAACAATAGTAGCATATGGAACTACTTTATGAAGTAACATTCACATCAGATTTCAGCATAGAACAATGTTATTAATGCAATGATGGTGTTTATTTCAAAATAAGATTATTCCATAAAATTAATGAACTTTGATTTTTACATTAGTTACTATTCTTCAAAGTGAAGTATTTGTTTTTACCAAACTTGTATTATTCTTGGAAGAACATTGGACTTCTTTTTCCTTCCTCCTTGTCTTTTTTATAGAAATCCATCAGCCCAAGAAATTCATGCTTCAAAGATAAACAAATAAAAAAAGGTTACATTCCATTTATTGGAATTTTTACAGATAAGAGCAATTATCGTTGCCTTTGCTGTTGTTATTCCTATCATGGTTATGACTATTACAGACATGTGTGCTGGTCTTAATACTCCAAAACTTGAAGTTTCTCATAAGTTTGAGGTGGGAACAGTTACAGTCACATTCTTATATATTTTGTATAAGACTGAAATGAAAGAGTTTCATACTAGTAGATATCCAGTTAAAAACTGTCCATTGACTGTTTTTAAGATGTTTCATTGTAGATTACGGATTTACTATTATCAACATATATCACAGTTCGTTTTAAAATATTAGAATATGGCCAAACTGTCTTTAAAATCTATTTCTCTAATTTTAGACTACAGTTTTACTGTTTCCATAATATTTTCTTTATATATTAAACAAAAGCTTTATTCATTTCAAAATATATTTTCAAATTTTAGAAAAATTTCACTGATTTCAGAGTATAGTTTTCAAATATGACTACACAGGTACTATTTTCAAAATGATAGAATATAGTATATTATTTATAATTATTTTCTTGTTTTTAATCCATAGTTTTTACTGTTCTAATATTATTTTTCCTCTTTTGAACTTTTTAATATCTATAACTTTATTATTTTCTTGTTTTAAACTTTTTTACTCTTCTCAGATTGTTTTGCAGTTTCTAATATTTAATTATTTTGCTGTTAGGTCATGGATTATATTTACATTTTAATCCAGGTTAGTATATAACCATTAAAATACTGGCTGTGTATGTTTTGAAGTTGCAATGTTTTTTTCAGGTGCATATACAAACTTGTACATAGACTGTATGATATATTTAACGAAAAGAAAACAAACAATAATTTTTTTCATTTTTAGTTTTATTATTTTCTGGTTTACTCTCCTGATCTTTAGCTTTAATTTTACTGTTGTTAAGTTGTTTTTCCTGGTCTTAAGCATAATAGTTTTATCATGTTAAGCTTTAACTTATTTTAAATAAATATAACATGTACTTTTTGGTTAATGATGTTGCATAGTGAAAAAACAAGGACAAAAAGATATTTTTCCATTTCATGTAAATCAATAAAAAGTGATGCATTAAGACAATTTAAACAATCTTGGAGAAGGTTGTTTAGATTGAATGATTATTTTGGTAGTTAATCTTCAAACAGATGATCATGGGTCACATAGATAAATAACAAACATCATTTGGAACTAATGTATTAATCACACAGAAAAAGAAGTGATATAAGTAGAATACATTGATAAATTTTATGAACAGTGCACAAGTCTCTTGGATCCCTATTTTTTTATGTCATTGCAGCAACAAATGTTAATCATATGATCACCCTCTACCAATTTCATTGCACCTTGTATACTAGTGCAGGTGGCTACTCGGTCAGACCTAGTAGCTGCAAATGATAAAGGGCTCTGTCTGCAATCATTACGTTCAGTTATTTGAAATAGTTGGCATCTCTGCCAGTGGAACATATCCTGTGATTCCCTGGGTTATTCTTCTTTCAAGGATCAAGGCCAGTCTTGTTTGGTGGCTCAACAGGGCTCTTAACACTGTGGGGATTCTTCTTCTTTCACCTCATGCTTTTTTCATCAGATGTGTTTTGGTAGGTTGGAGATTTTGGATTGGTGGTCCATCAAAAAATCTATATACCATATCAACCAGTTGGAACTCTTGGCAGTTTGTCAGGCTCTCATGCATTTCTTCCAATTCTTGTGAGGGCAGGTTGTTAAGATTCATTCTGACAATTTACTGTCATCAGTTATCTCTGAACAAGGGACAGCTCACAAATATTGGACTCACAGCTACAACATCACAGTCTTGGTTTGTCATGTTTCAAGTGTTATGAACCTGGTTGCACACCTTTCATCTTGCCCTAGCCAAGTTTTCTCTATGGTACGAGATTGTTCTCATCTGGGTACACTCCATAGTGATTGTTTTGTAAATGTCATGTAAATGTTTTGTAAACGACATGTCGTGTTGTGTGGATTTCCATATCTATTATTTATATTTCCATATTTATATCATTGTTTCGAAGTTTAAATCAATAAAATATGTTGTTGTTCAATTAAAATAACATTTAGAAATTTTTAGAATTAAGTAGATCGATCATTTGACTGTAAACGGAAATGTATGGCGGCCTAGTGTCTAGACGTCGAGTCTTGTGCAAGAACGGACATGCGCGGATTGCTCTGGAGTTCTGTGGAAGTTACGCGATTGTTCGAGAAAAGTAGGCCTACTAATATATAAACAGACGGCGACGCGAAGGAAGAAGAAGAGAGTCAGACATTAGTTTTGTTCAAAACAAGAGATGTTGTTTTTCGTTTGAGAAAGTTTAAACGTTTTCTGTGTGTTAATTAAACTTGGATTTGTGACTGAAGTTAGATCTACAGAAGCTGTGATTTTATTTCGTCATTCTTTACGATTCATCTGAATTACTGGTTGTACTGAAAGTCAACACGTGTAGAACTGTTTAGGGGAGACCAGGAAAATTGGAAGGCGATAAGTTTGAAACGTTCATCGGAGGCATCGTGAAGAGAACTTCGTCGAATTTATTGGACTGTGAATTGTTTCTGAACTTCTTCATTCAAACTTCAGAATTTCTTCGTGGGGCCAAATTCACACCCTAGACTGGAATTTTAGATTTCTGATCTGAACTTTTGGACTTTCATTCTAGATCATATTATTAGATACAGGCCAGTACCATTTTGTATTGTAATTAATTTTGAAGGTTTAAACTGAATATCTGTCATTGTTGTTATGTAATTTATGTTATATCTGTTACATATATAATAGTTTATTGTAATAAATTATACAAGCTGTTATCTGTGTCTTTCTGTTGCGTTCATAACACATAAAAAACGTAACAGTGATGAATTTGTACAACCCATTGTAATGACACACTTCCTTCATTTAGGTGTTTGTCCTACATCCCATAGCTCTGAGGGTAGATGCATTCAGTCAGGATCGAGGAGCTTTCATCTCTTTGCTTACTTTCCAGTCAGGCTTCTCTGCAAGGTTTTTTTTTATCATACAGACTTCTCCCTGCTGTGTCTTGTTACTTGTTCTGTATTGGCCTGCTCAGTCATGGTATCCTTTTACTTCAGCCCTTATTGACACAGCAACTTCTTCCCTTACCTCTCCAGGTCTCCACTCTGGCAACTTTCATCAGATATATTTCATCGAAACATTGCCATACTCCATGATGAAAAGAAAACCCACTTGTAGAGAAAAGTATATATGTAAAAACGACTTGTATGGATAGAGAAAGCTCTATGTAGAGGAGCAAACAACATTTTGAGCTTTTTTTGGTCATTGTCACATTTTGACCATGTCAGCCTTTTCAAATTTTTACCATATATTCTTACAACTCTGAATATGATCTACAAACAATTCAGGATGGTGTTCAACCTAATTTTTGAGTTATAATTTTTTGAAGTATCCTCTGAACACACGTTTGTTATTTTTAAAAAATTCAGTTCAGATGTGTTACTGTGTGCAAATAATTTTGAGTTATGATTTATAACTCAAAAAGTAGGTTAAACACCATCCTGATTTCTTTTGTAGATCATATTCAGAGATGTAAGAATATATGGTAAAACTCTGAAAAGGCTGAATAACTGGTGACATGGTGAAACTGTGGCCTGAAGTAGGGCTGTTTTTAGCTAAGTCATAAAAAGTTGCATGCAGCTACATCTTTTTACAGGAGATCTAACAGACTTTTAATTAGAACAACTGCTGATTAATCAACTGATATATTATAGGAAATTTGGAAACAAAATTCATCTTTGTATCATATTAAGTCTTAGAGCTATGGCTTATTAAATAAACCAATGTTTTTTTACGATTTTGGATTTTCAGGTGATGTTACAGCTTCACTATGCAAATCCTAAGAGAGATAAACTTAGTTTGAAACCATTTTTGAATTATCCGAGATTAATTCAGTCAGTATAGCAAATTTCTTCAGCCTTCTACCACCATCACTCTTGCAGCTTTAAGGAGCCAAAGTTGCCCGAAAATGAATTTGCCAAAAATAAAAATAAATTAATAAAATATTACAGGGCTGTAAATTAAAAACTATTAAAGATATTGATCTAATCTTTGAAAACTTTTCATTATATGGGTAGATGAACACATGTGAATTTTTTCAAGGCATTCTGAGGGGGTCACCTGCAGCCACGTGGATGATTTGACATGGAATGACCCTTTGTTTCAATCATGCAAACAAAATTTGTATTTACAAAATATTCTTATTTAATAAATTGGTTATTTTGAAATTTATAAAAACACACATTAAATTCTTAAAACATTATCACAGTACAATTTGTGCCTAAATCACCAATCTCTAGAAAAAATTCCGATCAACAAGAAGATTTGAAAAATAAGTTTAAACACATATATAAACAGAATAACAATAATTCAGAAAAATACATAAAGTTTAATTTTGTAATTAAGGAGGAGCTGCAGCACGTAAACATGACACACACTACAGTGACCAGGGATTTTCATTCTTCAACTTATTTTCAGATAAATCATCGCCAAAGTGTTCCTGACATACGAGTTATTGGTTGGAGCAAAGGAAATACTAAAAAGAAAACGTATCAAAACATAACTCAAGATTATTTTATGAATTACTTACATTTTCATATAATTTCAACCATCTGTTAACCTGTAAATATCATATCATTAGTACTTGAATCTATATATTATTCATATATCCCTTTGTTTACATAATCTCACATACCATTTCTCTGCTAACAGATCCACATTTTTAAATCTACTTTTCAAATTTCTAACATACTTGGTCAATACAGCTATAAACTTCCTATCAAGAAAATAAACTTATTTTTATATATTTTTTAAAAGACAATTTAGTTCTATAATGAAATGTCTATAGTCAGTGTAGTAGTGAAAAATATTTATTGTTTATATGTTTTTATCTTTATATTAACAGAATTTACAACAATCAAGAACCACAGATAACTTACTTCCATGTAAGATAACAACCACATGTTCTAAAATTATACACGTTTTCTTATAGCAAAGCCATATTGGGCTATCTGCTGAAAATTATACATTCTTAAATACTATGCACTAAGAGAACAACCAAACGATGATGAAGATGATGTATATACATATTTCCAAGTATTAGTATCAGGATTACATTGCATTTAGAATTCTTCAATTACAGCTGTTCAGCAACTCTAAACACATACAAAATAAACATGAAGACTCACAGTAGTAGCATCAAGTTAACAAAGACATAATATAAAGTTCATACTTAAATAAACCTCTATACTTACTAAAAAATTATTTAAAAGATTTATTTAGTTTTACCAAATTCGATTTCTATTAATTATATGTGCATAAAAGTATACATATTTAAATACTTTAAGATTAGAAAAGAAACAAAAGGATGTATGAATATCTACGTACACATAATTTATAACAGAAACATTAGATTAAAAAAATTGTTTTAAGGTACCTAACTCTTTACTTACCAGGATAAAAACTGGCAATATTATTTTATTTGCAGTAAAATGGTCAAAATTATCTTAAAATCATCTACTGCTAGACAGATGAATACACAAAACTATTTCTTTTGTACAACTTTGAAGTAAAAAATTTTCAAGTTTTATTAGAGGTGAAAAGAAAAATGGAATGGCAGACTTTTCTACCACTCGATTTCAAATAATCTTGTCTGCAATACTCTGTCATTTTTATATACTGATGACAGTTGGAAACTGAAGTAATAAAAGTTTATCCAGTCATGATTAACTTTAGATTTATTTTATTTGTTTACAAAAGACGTAGTATAATTAACTCTATAATAAGTCTAAATAAATATTTATAAACAGGAACCAAGTAATTACAATTCAGTTTATTCAGATATGTTTTATAAACAAGAAAAAGATTACAACTGCCTGATATTATTGTTGAATATGAATGGAATTTGGAAACTAAGTTATGACACGACATTAGATCCGTTTTATGAAACAGGAAAATTGTATATTTTTTAAATTAATACTTGCTTTTAAATACAATCAGTCCATAAATTAAAACACTACAGGTATATTTTAAACCTTTAATCAAATTAGTCTAAATCTAAAAATAATGTCCCAGAATTTTGCATGTGAAAGAAGCTATACATTTCCTTTCAACATTATGTCTCACTCATATTATTATTTTCATACTTTTCAGCATGAGCTAACACTGGCCTCTAACTGGGAAATACTATCATTTCAACCGATTTATAACATGAAACATTAATATCCAACTGACCTTTAACCTGGAACTATGAATATCCTACATATATTATGACTGATCTATCAGCTAAATTTACTGATATACTATTCTCATTACAACTGACCACTGACTTTAAACTCTTGATATCCTAATGACATTACAATTGAATTAACCTGAAACAACTGATATCATAGAGACTTCACAAATGAACAAACTGAAAACTAATGGTATTCTAATGACATTATAATTAACCTAACCAAAAACTATTGATATTTTACTAATATTGTAACTAGCACCTAATCTGAAATTACTAATATGCTATTGACATTACAACTAATCTTCATCCAGAAACTAATGATATCATGACTGATCTTCTTTAACTTGAAACTGTTAATATATTACCAACTTCATGATTAATCTAATTTAAAACTAGTGTTAATCTGTAATTATACAGATTTTAACTGACTTTTTTTCTGAAAATACTGATATTCTATGAACAGCAAGAGTGACCTCTGACCGAGAAGTAATGTTTTCATACTCACAGTGCATTTAGGTTGGAGAGTGAATAAAGTAAATTATTAGTTAATGAAAAATATATTTTTTTAAATTTATATTTCAACCAAAAGCATTTAATAAAAAATACTGTTCTAAACAGCAATTTGTAACATTAAACAGAAGTACGTTTATTGAAAGATTTATCCAATGAGGCAGCACAGTGGATTTAGGTAGAAAACTGATAGCTTGTATATTAAAACTACTTGGAGAAAACAACACACAGAAGTAAAATTATCGTAATATTTTGGTGTTTCCGAAAGACATCACTCTGGTGTCTGAGTAGAGTAATCTGAAATAATTACAAAAACATAACCTTTTAAAATTAAACACTAAAGTGTCTGTGTTAATACAACATTTCATTCAGTTCTGCTTAAGAATACTAAGCTAATAATTAAAATGTAATTAACACAGTGTCACCACACACTGTTATACACATTGACTGAAACAGTCACAAATGTTCACATTTAATAAATGCAAAATAAAATTACCTGAGAGTATTTCTTATCAAGTCAGTTGGTGACCACTTGCTTTATTTGTTTGTGAATTTTGAACAAAGTTAATCAAAGGCTACCTGTGCTGGGCATCTGTAATTTAAGGGTAATAAACTAGAGAAATGGTAGCTTTTGTTTGAAATTACATGTAAAGTAACACTTTAGGCTGTCTATGATCTGCCAACCACAGGTATCAAAACTCAGATTCTCGTCTTTTAAGCTTACAAATATACTATTGTGCCACTGGGAAGCAAGAAAGCAGATAGTCAATACAGCCCACTGACAACTCTTAAGCTATACTTTTACTGATAAATAATGGGATTAACCATCACATTATAATAACTCCATCGTTGAAAGAATGAACACGTCTGATGACAGAAACTTGAATCAGAGGAAGACAGGTCAAGTGTTCAATATAGGTTTGTAATACCAACATTTCTGGTATTCTAAGAGAATATCTTCAGTACTGTTTTGTGCTGTCAACATTTCTGAGGTTTTAAAGGACATCCACAACACTGTTTTATAGTTGAAACATTTATGAAATTTTAAGAGAATAGCTTTAGCATTGTTTTATCTGCCACTTCAGTGGTTGTCAAATAAAGGAGGAGGTAAGAGGCATAAAATTCAAGCATTTGTAAACATCATTGAAGAATTAAAATATTGGTGCAGCACCTATCAATTATACATAAACTATTTTTATATGTCTGCTGATTAGACTGTACTTTTCAAGAATGAAGCAACCAAGTATGCTAACTGCTTCAGTCAGGTGTTATTTCTGAAAAGAACCCTATCAGACAGAAACTTACCATAAGATGTTTAATTATTTTTTTACAGCAAGTCTCCTGTAAATAGCCTGTGAAGTAATCCAGACTTTCCATTCATCAAACAGTTATTATATAATAATGGTACAGAATAGTTTTTAAAAAATAAATGCATGTTTAAATGCACATTTTCAAAAATATTTCATGTTGGTATTTATGTAACAATTATATTATAAATTACAATCTTGTATGTAAAGATGAACATAGCTGTGATTAAAAAATTTTCATGACTTCACACTTGACCAAAGTGATGCCAAAGCAAAACAGAGACTGAGTACAATGAAGAAAAATAAGTTCAACTGTAAGAGAAACAATCAATTGGACATAACGTGTATAAACCATATTGTTTTTTCCATTAACCAATAAAAACATTTTTATTAAAAATTGACAGGTAAAGATGGTGAAGTTTGATGCAGATAAAATCAGTTTCTTTTGAGATTCACTGACCAGCAAGTAAATGGAGGTAACTGGCTGAAGGATCCACCCATTTTATTTTAAAAAGGCAAAACATGTCAAAGCATAATATTATGAATGGAGTGGTACAAATGGTTTAGGATTAACTTTCTTGCAATGGGCTCAGTCACATTGGACAAGCCTGTGACTCCTAACTGATCTTTTCTATCCATTCTATAATTTTTTCTGTACCTTCACAAAATATAAATTTTCAATAATCATTACAAGTCTTTTGTTGACACATTTTTTTGACCATGAGAATAAAGTTTGAACTGAAAGCTAATGAGACAATTTTCTGAATGGAAAATAACACAATATTGCATTTTATTGGTAATAAACAGCATGGTGCAAAATGTCATTAAGAACTACTAGCAATTTGTTAAAGAGAATATGTGGCAGGCAGGAAGATTCTGATTTTATAGTTTATGGCTTTGTAACCAAATAACATAGAAGGGTATAAAAACTATGCTTTGCCTGACTAATAATAATATAATACATAATTCATGTTAAATTCCTTACTTCTCACAATGACTGCACAATACCGTGAAAATGCTTACACAACCAGCATGATTCTCCCATTATGCAGCAACATATGTGACACTACAATTTCCATGCAGAGGGTGACCTTTTGGTTATTGGTAAATATATGAAACACATTTTGGAGGAGTACTTACACAGACTAAATCATTCACACATCACTTTTTATGTCAATGGCAACCTCATTTACCAGACCTTATATGAATTTTGGGAGTATCTTGAGTTGCTGGAAACTTGGCTTAGAAACGAGAGTATAAACAAATACAGGATTGTAGGGGGCCCTGAAGTTGGATGTTACTTTTTTCCTGTACAAATCAATAACCTATTCCTTTACATTGGTTTAATTATGGCTTTAGTTATTGTATAAGTAAGGCTTCTTTAATTTTGCATTTCTTTACATGTAAACAAAGAAGCTCTACTCCCTTCTAGTTCCTAAGAATTTTAAAGAAAATGCACCAGTCCCTGGAGAAAAAAAATATTTATATTGATCAACTGTGTTTTTCATAATTAACACCATTGAAGAGGAGAAGAAAATTTTTAAGCATGAAAATAACCTGTAAATTTGATGTACATTTTTCAAAACCAAAGTCAGAAGCCAGTATTAATAAAGGTACTTACTTCTTTGTGTACCGCTTTCATCCTGCCTTCTATGAGACAGTCTACTGTGTCTCCCAACCTGCTTGCTGTGTTGGTACAATCCTTGGGAGAATCTAGCTCTGTGGACTTCAATTCAAGTAAACACAATTTTTTCTTTTTTTTTCAGTTTTTTTCCTTACAGAAATGAACCTGAAATTCAAAACACATTAAACACATTCATTGGAAAACAGTGCATTCAAGTTCACATTTCAAGAAGTATAACAGGTTGTGTAGCTATCACAGTATACCAATTTCTCTAACAAGTTAAGCTAATCTTTACAAATACAACAGTTTGAGAAAAAAAAATCAAAATAAAATAAAGATCTAATTTAATAATTCTACTCCAACAACACGTTCAGAGAAATCTATTACCCAAAACAATTTATGTTCAAGTTGATTTAAAAACATTTTAAACAAAAGTACTTCTCATACAAAATAAATCAATAAAAAAGACTTGTATCTACCCATACTTCCAACATTAATAATTCCACATGTGGTTAGGAAATTTATCAGTCTGTATATATTCTCAATCCATAGTAAAATCGATAACATTTCTATTTCCTCTTCAAATGAAACTTCGTATCAATTAGTGTTATTCAGAACAATTCATGATAATGTTTGAAAAAAAACAAAAAAAACAGTGAGAATGTAATTAGTCAATAAACTTATATAAGTGCTTATATATATGAGATTTGCTACTCTCTTATTGTGCTGCCCTCTATATATAAACTGTTAGATTACTTATGCTACAAACCTTCTGCTCTCCCCTGCTGTAATTACTATATTCCAACATGTCTCTCAAATAATTCATCATGCATCACCTCTTTATAACAGCGGCATGATATGCTCATGTGATACATGTGGCTCCCTCTACACTCCTCTATCACACCATCACTTCAATATGGGATCAAAACTGATGAAGAAGGGAAGGGGAAAGTAGAAGAATGTCAGAATTGGATAGGAGAAGTCATTATAACCTTTGAAAACAAGGTTAATTTGGCCAGTAGGAAGTAGTCAGGAGGATCTGACAATGAATGGAGTAGACAAGAGAACTCACTTAATTAGGCAACTGGATGGTTGTGTGGCCAATCTTGGCTAAAGCCATCGACTTCTAAAGCCTGTGGATGGGATACTGGTGACCAAATGATGAGCAAGTTGGTACTGAGGCCCATGGCAAATGCATCTACTTAGAAACAATCCTACCGATCACAAAGGCCCTGCAAATGAGAGTATCAAATGTCCACTTTGACAAATAGATCCAGTCAGAATATAACAGATCCAATGTCTAAAATAAGATATTTGGTTAATATGTGCCATCACCAGAGAATTGTCCAAATGAACAATCATCAGGCAATGGCAGACAAGAAAGAGAAACTGATGCAATGCCTCATGTGTGGCTAGAAGTTCAAGAACATTGGTATGCAATACGGTTTCATCCACAGGGTAATAGCCCAGAGCTAATGGGAAATTATTTTAATTGCCCACTGCAAAATCAATGCTCAAACTGCTTCTGACAGATGCTAGCTGGTCATGGAAGAAAACGAAAACAAGAACAAACAGGAGAAGGGAAAAATGAATAAGATGCCAGTGAGAAAAGTACTCGACAAGCCAAGCAACCACTGAACCCAAACAGACAAGGTAGTCACTGGTACTGGTGGGAATGGGAGGAGTAAGTCATTGAGGAAACCAATGAGATGTACCCCTGATTATAAGGAACGTGTAAGAACAGGAAAGAAGAATAGGAGGCATATAAGATTATCAAGACAGCCAACCTACAAAAATCATAAGGGTAGGTTGTTAATGAACAGATTTCATCTGAGGCTCAATAGATTCAGGAACTGGACAAAATAAATACGTCTCAGAAAAGGTGCCAGACATAAATCCCCAAGTTACATAGATGGTAAACTGTCCTGAGCCAAAACCACATCCCATTTTATAAGATTAATATCCCAACAATAAAGTAACCATGCATGTGACATCAGAGCCAAAGATGCAATTTGGTCTAAAGTGGAAGACAGAAAGGTATGGATGTCTACAAAAAATCCCTCAGATTGCTCTCAAGAGTCTTAGATACAAAATGAATAGGAAAATGACACCATAAGAAGGTGGTTAGGGTAAAACATTGATGAGAATATTCAGCATAGTTAAGACCAACATTTGACTCAAGAACATCTCCTTCCAAATAGGTGACAAGGAATCTAATAATTGTTGATCTGAAAACGAATAGTCTGCACAATGATAAGAGAGAGTGAACTGATCAGAAGTCCTTGAAGGGGAGAAAAGAATGCTGCTTTCTTTATTTTATTGAGAGACAAACTGATGAGTGTTACTCAAATATTAGAGAAGAGATGAAAAACTTAAAAATGAGTAAAAAGCTTGGTCAAGGAACAACAAAAACACGGTGAATAAGAGATAGGAGAAAGGGATAAATTCCCACAAATATGAGATACAAAATTGGTAAAGAACAATTAAGGTCAAGATGATTTCCCAGGCTGTGAAGGAGAAGATGGGGCACACTCTGGAGGTTGGAAAAGAGGATCCAATTTCTCGTCTTTCTGCATAGATTCAGCCAACTTAGAAGGAACCTGGACAATGTCTGGGGAAAAGGTTGACCCATGTAGCATTCGATCTCTTGATGAATGAAAGCAGATAAGTCCACCATCAGGTTAAAAGCAATGTTGGTGTGACTCCCAAAGTGGTAACATGAACTTCTGAGTTCACTGCACAAGAAATTCAACTGAAAAAATATAGTTACAAAAATGAACTGATAAATATTATCATTGGTGAAATGAATGAAAATAAATAAAGAAAGTAATCACTTTATGTTTAAGAAACTTATTTATCATATTGGAAGCACTAACCACACAATAGAGTGCAAATGAATTCAAACAGTGTCAAATGAGAAGTGATGGTTTGATAGCGGATTTTAGAGGGAGTCAAGTAACATGAGCATATCATGCTACTATTGGTTAAGAGGTGACACATGATAATTTACACGAGAAATATGGTGAGATATTGTAATTTAAACAGGGAGAGGAGTGGAAGGCTTGTGTTATGCATAAAGTTCGTACACAGAAGGCAGAGCATTGAATAAGAAAAGTTTATCTTGTGAGAGAAGATATGTAATACATCAGAATTTGTTTTCTTACTTTGTATCCAATAAACAAATTTTACCATACCAAATGAGCTAAAACTTATTAGTTAATTACATATTCCCTATGTTAAACCAAGAGAGCGAATAATATGAAATAAAAAAATATTAAAAAACCCAATAAATTAATACTTGCCTTTTTTCACTTTGTTTACTATTTGACTGAATTACAGGGTACACGATGTAAAAAAAACAAAAAAACATTTTTTTTATATTTATAAGAGTGCTGGTTTGAATCTTTTGTTTGTTTGTTTGTTTAGAGTTAAGCACAAAGCTGCACAATGGGCTATCTGTGCTCTGCCCACCACGGGTATCGAAACCTGGTTTTTAGTGTGTAAGTTCCTCAGACATACCCCTGTGCCACTGGGTGGCTGGTTTGAATCAATGAACATTTTATCACATACTGAGAAGATGGCATACTTTATTTACTATTATCTTTGCAGTAATATTTTCCAAGTAAATCTATCAATATTCATTGAAACATGTCAGATACAGTTTTAAATAGTTGGAAACTATAGTTCATATAATTAATATGCATTATCTCATTAAATAATACCTTTAGATCTGTATTTAATTAGAAAATTTTACAATTCTTTTGTACACAAAGATTGACATAAATACATACTGCAGTGATACAGTTTTATTTATACAACTTCAATCAATAATTTACAAATTGATTTGCAGGTATATATACACAAATTTGGTATCACTTCAGCAAAGTTCAAATAAAAATTATGAACTTCCCTAAATGACCTACATATGGTTTAATTATATAAGTCGATGTTTCTGTTAGTCTGTCAAGCTTAATTATTAATACAAACAATGTATTTCAACATGTCATGTAAATACACATTTTGTGCTGCTATTTTTAACAGGTTACATCATGAACATATTTTGAGTGTTTGTTTTTCTTTGGTAATTACATATTTACACAGAGGAATGAAAACAGTAGAAAATAACAGCCAAAGACTTTGCACTTGAAAAACTTATTAAAAAAAAAAACTTTCAAAGTAAAGTACACATACAGATCCTCCCAGGTAGAGAGGCAGCTGGTCAAGAGCTATATAATTGTTAATAGACGATTTGTTGACAAACTTAAATCTTCTTGTTGTTTTAGCTGGTAGCCTGATCTTTAGAATCTTCCAAAAGGCTGAAATAATAAAAGTGTCTTCAAACATCCACTAAGTACACTCTTAGCATGACTGAGATGATCACTAGGTCAGATTCCTAAACTAAGTCTGCTGAAATTACACTTAGAATTCACTTTCGTAACAATGTAACAATTCTTTTAGTTTCCATATATTTGCAATAAATAGAATTAAGTACATGCTATGGCCTATACCTATTACATTAACTTCTTTGTACATTTAGATCAACATTAAGCTTACTCTAGATTCACATCACAGCTGTTAACATTTACACCACAATAAGTAACAATCACTAGACTTTACATAGTAGCTACTTATAGATACACAACCTGCCACGTAATGAAAAACAAACTGGTAAAAGTTCATACAGTTTTAACCAACATATTTAACCCCAACCTAAAAATAAATTTCAAATCACAAGCAAATACAAGGCGTTTATAATACAAAAATAAAAATATGTAAAAATGGCCTAGCCATAACATAACCATCTATATCAACTACAAGTTTCTCAAGTAAACTACAATTTTAGTTACATGTTTGCTGGGACAAATATGAAAAACAAAAACAAACACACGTTTAAACAACCAAGGCATTTCATAGAAATGTATGTAACCTGAGAAATAAAGCAAGACAATTTGATCAGATGTTGCTTTATAAAAGGTAATAAAACTTCTTAATAAAGCATTTAATACCTTATAAAGGTTTCTTAAAATAAATTAGAAGAACATAACTAAAGTGTTGTCATAATTTTGACAAAGATACTCAAACAAATGTTTCAAAAATGGCTCATCAAAAATGCCATATTTATTACTCTTAGGAATTGTGACTTGCCTCAAAAATTATGGTCCCAATAAATTTTAGTTAAAGCAATAATGTTTAAAAAAATCCTTTCAAATCATTTACTTTTTCTACTCTTAATTGTCAAGTTGTTGCATGTGAAATGCCAGATATTTAAAGGAAAATGTGAAACTAGTACATCTTTTTGTTGTTTAATTTATTTAATCAAAATAAGTATCTTCTTTTTCTACAAATGAGTTGCAAGTTTATAAATGCCACCTTTAATGTGATAAAAGCTTTGAAGGTAGTTTCAACAGACTTTTGGTTTGCAAAGTTTATGCTTTAAAAAATGTCCAAATGTTTGAAAAAATAAGTGATAATCTCTCACGGAATGACCTGTTGAATATAGTAAATGACTGCCATTTTTATGACAACTACTGATGCATTATTTCTTGTTCACAACAATATTTCTCTGCTGTGATTGTTTCTTTTTTGGATAATGGGTCCAAATACCCATTTGGAGATTAATGTATACAAGTGATTTATGAGCTCCAATGCTCATTTTCAAGGCTTGTCTTACCAGAAAAAAATCTCCTAAACCAACAATGGGTGTTTGAAATGAACCAGATAGTATACTATATTATTCTGACAAATGTTCATCATCATGAACATTCACTGATGATGACTACTAAACACTGACCATAAACGTCTCAGGGTGAAGAGCTGGTTTTGATTCTTCTTCATCGCCAAGCCACCATTCAAATTGTTGTTGATTGTCATAAAAAATCAATTTTTAATCATAGGTGACAATTCTATGGAGAAACAAGTGATTTTTGTTGGGCGCAAGGAGTGAGAAGTTAAGTTCAACTCATCACGTTTGATGGCTTTTCAATCAATTCGTGAAGTACCCATATATCAGGCTTTTTCACCTTATCAATTGCTTCGTGATGTTGGGAAGCTGTCGAATATTTAACATTAAGGTTTTCTGCAAGTTCTCTCATGGTTTGGTAGGTGTTTGATTCAACTAAAGCATTCAGTTCTTCCTCATTAATGGATGTATAAGGGCAGCTCCAATGCTCATTTTCAAGGCTTGTCTTACCAAAACAAAATCTCCTAAACCAACAATGGGTGTTTGAAATGAGCCAGATAGTATACTATATTATTCTGACAAATTTACAATAATGCTTCTCTTTCAGCCACTAAAAATCGAGTTTGAAATCTGCACATGGAAATCCAACATTTCATATCGAACAGTCTGATACTTAAGTACAGTTTACCATGATGTTCACCATGTTAATTCCAAGTAATGCAGGAGTAAAGATATCACATTGAACATCCAAACAAAAGAGAGTATTAGTTATGTACTTTAGAAATATAATAATTTTGCTGTTTCATAATCCATGGAAAGAACTGCTAATGAACTAAGTTGTTGTTGGCCTGTTTATGTTCAACATTACTTTTTAACTTTTAATTTACTAAAGCTTTTATCTGCCAAAGCGATTTCAACAGAAAACAAAACAAAAGCAATATTATTAATTTAATATAACGTTTTCATGTTAAGTGACAAGGATTATTACTGTTTAATTGTTAAAATAACAAAATAAATTGTACAAATATTCTGAAATTATGAACATTCACTGGTGACACTTATCAGACACTTGTTTTATTACTTCATACAACAAAAATATCTGGCATTAACCAATGCCTTGACAATAACTTGCAAGTTGAATTCCAATGCACGTATACACTCATTATAATGCTTGACAAACGTCAATTGTTAATGGTGTGACAAACACACGTACAAATTCACAAAGTACCAACAAGACAGCATAGCACACTTACTAAATTAGCACCCTAGGCACTTATCTATATTGCCTACCTTTTCACTACAGCTCTGACTTGAATTAAAGTCATATAAGTTAAGTGACAAGGATTATTACTGTTTAATTGTTAAAAATAACAAAAGAAATTGTATTCTGAAATTATAAACATTCAGAACACTCCCTCTGTCACTGGTGACACTTATTAGACATTTGCTTTATTACTTCATAAAACAAAAATATCTGGCATTAAGCAATGCCTTGACAATAACTCAATGCATGCCATGGAAACCTAATTTTCTGGTATTTTAAAAAGCACTAAGCCTAATCTGACAACATCTATTTTAGTAAAAGAAATACAAATATTCAATGACTTATATTAACTTTACAAATTACTATAGCACAAAGAACTATAATTTGTTCATGCTTACAAAAATTCTAATCTTATATTTACATGTATTTTATATAAATAATTAAAAAAAATTCACTCCAATACTTGGTAACTGTTGAAAATGAGAAAAATCCACTTATACTAAACAAACGTTTCTTAACTTAAACAACTGGTGATTCTATATGTACAATAGTTTTATTATGTATATCAAAATTGCACTTAAAAATTGTTTTCAGTTCCAGAAATTTTACACAACTCTGAGTAAAAGTAAAAAACAAAAAAGCTCAGCACCCAAATTTTACTTCAGGAACCACATAAAAAACATTCATACATTTTGCAAGAGGATAAGAGTCTGAAATAGAAGTTTAAACTAATTTCTAATAAATAAATTCATGAAAGATGAGTCACATACTTACCCAGAGCAAAAGGAAAATAGTATTGAAATAGGGTTATTATGTACCCGATCAGTTCCATATCCTGTTTTAGAAGAAGAATAAAATAATCAATTACCAAACACAAATCACCATTAAAAAGTAGAAATAACTGGTTATGATAAATCACAATATTAAAATAAGATGGAAAAAAATACCAAAAAATATGCAAATTATGGACATTTAAATACACGTGTCAACTAACCAGTGTATGTGTGTGTGTGTGTGTGTGTGTTTTCTTATAGCAAAGCCATATTGGGCTATCTGCTAAGCCCACTGAGAGGAATCAAACCCCTGATTTTAGCACTGTAAATCTGAAGACATACTGCTGTACTAGTCTATTCAACTAACCATGCAAACCAAATGAGAATATGTCATAACCCAATAATATTCAAAGAAGAAAAACAAAGCAGTCTTAGAAATAGCAAATAAAACCTTCTTCAGCTGCTACAATACCAACTGCAAAAACTAAACAAAAAATGTGTCATATTTTAATAATATTCAAAGATAGAGAAATAGAGCAAGCTGACAATTTTAGGAGACCCAATAAAACTAATACTGCTAGTACAATGTTTACTTTAATTTCTTCACTGGTCCAGTAAGTGTGAAAATGTTCTCAGTTCTAATGACATTTCATTTTCTCAAAGTGCACTGAGTAAATAAGTGTACCCATAAGTTTTACAAATTTATTTTGCTTCTTTATATCTTTGGAGTTGATGGATCTTAAATATTCCCTTGCAAAGCAAGGACTATATATTTGTTTTTAGTATTCATATGTTTAAAGCAAACTAAATTTTATATTCTAGAAAAGAGGTGTGAACACATATGATTTGAATCTGTGGATTAAACTGTGCCTGAAATGGAATTAAATGTCTTTACATAGCGACACATTGTCATGTGCAGAATCATTACATTACTAAAAAAAATAGAAGCATGATAATATCAATGTTAATATCATTAGCAAGGGCCCACTCTTTCAAAGCATTCAGGTCATAGGGTCTAGAAATTTTGTATATATTGTTCTAACATCATGAATTAGTATTAGAATTCAAGTAGCACTTTACACAGAATTGTTTCTCATTAATTTAATGCTTCAGGAGTCATTTGAAAATGAAAGGATGGATATTTAAATTCTGGCTGGAGAAGGCATATGTGCAAAAACGCTTTCTCACATAAAAAAACAAAAGGTGATATTAAGTGAACTTAGCATACTTGGCCACTCAGATTACAAGAAAATCTCCTGTAATTACAATTATATTTGAAAATGCTCATTCCAGTTTTATTTCTGAAAAACAAGACATTCAATTTTGAAATTTTATCCAGATTAATTTTATTCTTTATCTATAGTGCATAGAATGAGTGTAATTTCATCTGAGATATCTTTAGTATAATAAATATTACTCTGAATTACAATTTTACTCATGTTAACCCAACCCATTTTTTAATTTATTTATAATCAATCTTTACATTAATCAATTATTTTTTTTATTTTAGGGATAATAATAAAATAGTAAAATTTTAACATCATTTGTAAAAAGAAGGTGAGTAGGAAGATTTATTTTTTATTAATTATTATCATAAAATACGTAAAACAAATACTCACCAAAAGTAAAATTTAGTGGCAAGTGCAATAATAAAAGTGTGAACAAGTGTGGCACTTATTTCTATAAGAAAATTACTTTAATCCACTATAAAACATGTTCTATAAACACAATTACATGAGAAACACTTCCCACACAGCCCAATTTTACTTTTTATATTATATTCATTGAAGAATATAATTTTGTCAGACTATTTTCACAAAAGTTCCTTGACTTCTGACTTTATAATATTGAAACCATTAACCATTAGATATTTTTATGAAATGAAAAACAGTGTGAAAATATTTCTTGTTAAAATCTAATCTGAGTGCCCAAACATATGGAACTGGCTTTGTGGAAAAGAAGGAGGAAGTAGTTACATAGTATTGATTACTATGACCCTACAACCCTAACATCTAGTGTCACTTAACAATCAAGGGTGGAGGCTCGTTCTCAGTTGAGACTGTCAGTGGCCGTATTTGTAATGAGAGGGTGCCTCACACTCTTTTAATTGCAATATATTTAGTTCATTGGTGTTCTTTCTGGTGGCTTTGAGGCTGAATTCACTCCCATACTTTTTGGCCATCAAGTGTGAAGCAGGTTGAAAAGCAGCTGGGGAAAGACCCAAAACAAAACACATTCAATGAAGTAAAGGAGAGACCTGATTTGCCTTCATACCAGAAATGATAATCCAAGAATCCATACTATATATTGGTTTATCAAATGAAAATTTTGTAAAAAGGAAAATTATCTAGTTAACATGAATAACTGTCAAAATATCTCCAGTGATCATAGCACAGAGAAATACACTAGTGAATGCTTTGCCACGAAAAAGTGACAACATTGTCTGAATAAGGTGCTTATTTACAGCAGCAGGACAGAAAACATATGATGTCGGTGGAAATTGTCACAAAACAGATATCTCCAAGAGCAGTTAAGTGGGGTATAACAGACTGATATAAGCAAGAAAAGATCAGACTAATGCTCAAACGGACAAAAGATGGGAAATTTGGAGTTGAGTAACAACTGTAATGTTAGAGGACGTAAGTATGTTTTGAAATAACGTTTTTGTAATAATCTTATTTGCATATACTTTACTTTTTGTAACTAAAACAGAAATCCCTATGGATAAAATGTAAACATTAGCTATTATGTTTCTGTTTGCACCATTGACCTGGAATTTATAACAAACATTTACATTTTTCTATGTGCTTTTTTCTTTGGGATTATAAGATTTCAATTACACAACATGTTTTTGTATTTAATAGACTATGAAAACCACACCATATTTGAGAGATCTGAACCAGCATTGTCCATCAAGAGATATATTTTCCCTCCATTGTTTTCTCTGTCCAACTTTTCTATCCAGTAGGCTACAAATTTTTTTTGGTTCAGCAGGGTGGAAGAATTTTTCACATAAAGTTTTTCCTTCATTACCACTGGAAAATAAAACAAAAAAGAACAATGACGGATTTTGTTGAGATGTGTCTTCTGATCACTATCTATAACAGAGGCCAGTGCTGTACATAACAAATATAATATGTTATCTTTACATAAAGTGTCACTTAAAACATGATATCTTCTGGTCATTATCTGGTGCTGCCTATACAACAAGTACAATAATGTTGTGTTATCTTTACATAAAGTGCCAGACACATGACCCACAATCAAATATTTGGGGTCTTAACCTAAAATAATTACAAGAAACTTGATTTTTTATAAAATTCTTCATTACAGCTTTGGAGAACGTTACACTTTGGTACCATTAGCTTTATATCAAAAATAACAAACGCAAAATAGTTTTACTCTGTTTCCATAACTCTGTAATTTAAAAGTTCAGTATATTCCAAAATACTTCATTATATACAGTCTAAAAGTAAATAAACAAACATAAAATGATCCCCATAACATCATGTGAAAATTGCATACCACATTTCACAGTAAATGAGACAGCAATCTGGTTATGTCATTAAACAAATTTACTTAATATCTGGGTGCCCAAAAAAACCAATAGAGTGGATTCTATATGCTTTGAGGAGATGTGAGAAGAATAGCCCACAAAAATGGTCACTACTGTTGCAGGACAGGTGCAAGTGTGTCCCAACACCATTAGATGTTATCTTTGTATCACAGACCACAATGATGTAGCTAGACAGAAGCCACTCTTTATTACAGGCAATATCATATGTTACTATAAACCCTCATGCTTTTTGGTACACTGTAATTTTTTCCTATGAGTCCAGATTTGCAAATTTCTTGTGTGACTACGTATCTGGTACTTGGTCTGGTTAAATTTAATTTTATGGCATGCAAAATATTTATAAGATATCTAACATTTCAGATTTTGGAAAAAAATCAATAAATTTGTTCTTGCTGAATGGCAAAAAACAGTGTCATGTAAAGTGAAATCTACATATAAAGTCATTAAATCTAAATGTGTTTTTGTTTTTCTAAAGCAAACATAAAACATTGCAACAAGAGCTGCCAAGGTCAATATGTTAGAACTTAAAAACCTTACATTATAAAAATTAATCAATATTTTTTAAAAAAACATGGATTCTCATCTTATTAAGTGGCATTAATAAAGTTTTCACTATATGTATTAATTTTAATTTCTAGATATATACGTTTGTTTTAGAGTTTTAATTACATAAAATACGTTTGTTTGAAATCTACTTTCTCAAACTAAGCTTAAATTTTGTTCTTTATCCTAAATGTGAATTTTCATACAAAATTTTTTTGTTCAATTCTGGTGTGTAATTTTTAATGTGGAAATTTTACTCACATATTCTACACCCAGCTTTGTCATAGCTGTATGGAAGCTAGTCCCAATAGTCCCAGTGAGAAAATACTCACAAAGGAAATTTTCCTTTCCAAGATCCACAGTAAAAATGCCATAAAAATGTTGACTATTGCATCCAAATTAAATCTGTAATTACTGTTTGGTCAAATATGCAATTATAACAACAAGCAACACTATATTAAAACATTTTAATATAACAAAAAGAGAAGCAATCCCTCTCGACAACAACAAAAAAGAATACTGACACAAGACAATTAATATATCTATCAAAGATTACAATGAAGAATATAACTATATATATAAATTATTATTTTAACCATTGCATTAACATTTTACACATAAGAACTTTTAAAAAAACTATTAATAGCATACCCCAAGTTATTAATTAAATCATCGTACAACTCTTTCACATGAGGTGAGAAGAAATTAATTCTAAGAAAATTACCTAAATTAAGATTTTAAAAGTTGAAACACAATTGTCACATATCCAAATCATTTTTGTAACTAACCTTATATCTGAGAAATTAAACATGTTCCATTTTTAATCTTCCTATTGCTTCAACAAATATAATTGGAAAGAAAATATTTTAATCTTCCAACACTTTGTAAGTTATATTCTATTTTAGATAAAGAATCTTTCAGAATAAAGTACACCCTACTACTGAACAAAATTTTAATGAAAGCACCCATAATTAACAAAAACAACACAAATGAAGCAATCCATCAAGTCAATAAGAATACCATTATTAGTTTGTAAAGTAACGTGATTATTTGTAAGGAATCACGCATTCTCTTTAACTTTGTTCTATCCTTGACTTTTAAGTATTGCTGAAAAAAAAATCCTAATTGTATTTACTTCTTTTAAATATTCAAATAACTGTTTCAAACCTTAATTTTCTGGAAACCAGTCACACTATTAAAATAAAATTATTCATTCCCTTCGATCTTTTGATAGTTTGATCAAATCACCTATAATCTTCCTACATGCACATATCAGAGACCACAATATAACAAATGATTTTTCGTCATATGAATGAAACTGCTCATTTCCATTCACATGTTTTCACTGATGTTGAAATTAATGTCAGTGACTTATAAATTAATTGGAAAAGAGAATTACTTGTGGTACAATATACAAGACACTATTCCCGAGGTTTCAGCCAAGACTTTCAAAATAACGTTGTTACTTACCTTAAAATATCTAACTGCATCCACATTATTTACATAAGCATAAAAGATCAAGGGGGCAAATATCACAATAATTGTAAATTAGTTGTTTCCAATAAATTTTGTAAAACCCAAGACAAATCTTTCTATTTTTTAATGGTGTTACTTACTTTTACTTGAATACTACTTTTAATATAAATATTGTTATGATTAAAGCCTTACCTAAAGAGGTACTATTTTTTAAGTTCAAAAACACACATACAAAAGACTTAACTACAGACCTTATCAAATTTATATTTGCTTTAAAATCATTCTAAACTTGTGATTTTCACGATGCACAGAAGAAAGAAAAAAATGCTTCATTGTAACTGGTTTCAAACATAAAACAGTGAGTAATCTGTCAACACTTTTTCATGCAAAAAATTGGGTTTTGAAACAAAAACAGCCTACTATTCTTAATTCAGAGTATTGCTAATAATTATTTTCTGGTTAGAAACTGTAACCCAAGTCTAAGTTGTAACACAAAATATCAATCAATCCTTGAATTTTCATTTATAAGACATCTTTCAACATTTTAAATCCAACTGATACTTTTTGCCATCAAGTTACATTGGTGACATTAAACTTTTAAGAGATAATGAATGTAAAAAAATTTTGGGAAAAAGCTTTACATCTAGATTTCCTAGGAATAAAAACAAAATTACTATTCTCAAATCACTAGGATGAAATATGTAGGTGAATGTATTTCAAAAATACACAAGGTGTTTTTATAAATGAAAAAGTCTTCTCATGTTAACTGAAAATAAAATCAATGCCTGAGATATTTCTATCTATAAACTTAACCTTTTATATCATCTTTTTAAAGATTATTTCACTAGTTCAAGAAATATTTTTAATAACCCTATATATGTAAAGGTGGAAGTAACTGCATTCAACACTAATATTCTCTATGCTCTATCTTAAAAGTACAAAACTTTAACATGAGTTATGCTGAATGACAAATCAATAGTAATTATGTTTTAAAATAACTTATGAATTGAAAATTTCCCTCTGATCATTGTGATTGGAATCTACCTTTTTTTATGCTACTCATAAATGGCATAAAACCATTAAATTCAGATTTATTCTCAACTCAGTAATATTTATTGTTTCATCACATGGTTTATAACGTAAACTTATCTTGTACATAACATTTATATCAATACTGATAATTTTTCAACTAATGTTATTGAATTATTAACAATAACAAAAAGATACTTGTTAATGATTTTTAATTTATTTCTTTTGCTGTTACAGTCAACTCTCGGTACTATGCCACCCTTCGGGACCGAGCAAAAGTGGCATAGTAGCGAGTTTTTTTCAAAAAACGGTTTTATTGTTAAAAAATGCCTTTATTTTCTCATGTAATCTATCAGCTCAGTCCAAGGCTCTCAAAAATCGTCAGCTGGCGCATCTTCTTTCGGCGTATCTCAAGCATCTCATTGTCCAACTGATCACATGCCTGCATCACACCGTGCTTGCCGCTTCTCTGTTGCATGAACTTCCGGACGGTGCTCCATGCGCGCTGGGCTTCCTCGAACGAAACGATTTCCTCCTGGTTCGATTCCTTCTTGGCGGCATCGATGATCTCTTTCTTGTCTTGCAGAATAAACTCTGTTCTCTTTCTTTTCTGAACTGACATAGTAAGCTAAAGTTGAAACATAAATCAATTCAAAAATACAACATACAGATTTCCTTCCGTCTGAAATTGTGCGATTGTGTTGATTGACTGCTGACCCCCTGCTGCGATAAGGTTTAACTTGTGAGCCACTTGTTAAACTTTAACAAGTGGCTCACATATTTAATCGCATCATGTGACCCGCATTGGTAAACCACGCGGGCGTTAAGCGTAGACGCGTAAGCGTTTTTGTGTGCTCCACGCATATGTACGGTCATGGGGGGGGGGTGTTTTTAATACGCAAAATGCATGTATTTTGCATATTCACAACCTGCATGCATGCTTTAAACTGTTTCACGCTAAGAAAGCCATTTTTATGGAAACCAAAACCCAATTTTGAAACAGCGTGCACACAAAAAAGTGGCATAGTAGCGAGAGTAGGGGTGGCATAGTAAATTTGATTTTGTATTGAATTTTGTCGGGACTGAGCAAAAATGGCATAGTAGCGGGGTGTCATAGTAGCGAGAGTTGACTGTAATACACTTTTCATTGAAAACTCCTTCACAACTCTTTATCATTTTATTCAGTAAGATATCTCATTTACTTACAGGAATTTTTACTTAACCACTTTTGATAAAACAGAACTTCAAATTCCATTGTGTTTGCTTTTACTTCTGTTAATAGTGTCATTCCACATAACTTGATTGTAAGTGCTATTATTTTACAAATGCGAATTTTATGCAACTCTTTAACAAAGCTGAATGACTTTTACCCTAAGTTAAATAAACTGGAAAATTAAAATTTAATGGTTAAAGCTTTCATACTATGATAAACACCTACGGATTTCAGTTAAATAAAAGTTACATTTCACTAAATAAGTACGTTTCCAATTTTATTACAAAAGATATGTTTTTTCAGGAACAAAGATTTTTCACTCATGAACTTGCCAACCTTCTATCATCTTAAATGATAACAGTCAGGTTTGGACATGTTACAAAGTAATTCTGCCTTCCAACCTAGTGTCATTTTCAGTTTTTATATACATATAAGAACAAGTGATCTTATTTTTTCTCATATTAGTTTAACGTAAGTTCTGTCTGCCTGTATGTGCTAAAGCTTTTCTACAGTTTACAGTATCTCAAATAATTTTTTCTTATTACATTTAGTTATATGGTTATATTTTCTTTGATACATTTCTTTTAATTTTGTATTTAAGGAAAGAAAGGCTGTAAACATAACTGTAATTATTCAGTTTATTTACTTCTTTGTACATAGCATTCTGTTTCTCTGTTATATGTATAACAAAATTTTCATGTTCACATGTGGTTTATTTATTCTTTTGTTACTTTTGCTACATCAGTGTCACTTTCTCTGTTAAAAGATCAAGACCTCAGGAAATTTATAGAACACGTAATAAAGTGAGCACAAGTGAAGAAAATTTCCGTCAGAAAAAAAAGTTACATAGTGAAGGAATATAAGAAGTTATCTGGTGTGTTAGTGAGTAGTCTTAATGGGTGATTCATATAGTGTGCTTTGCTGCTGTGTTATAACAACTGAGACAGAAAAAAATAATTTGTCTTGGAGGTTTGACTGTGTAAATAATTTTTGTATATACATTTGACTTGTTTCAAATATATTATTCAAAAACAAGTGGACTCTATGCTGTCCATTTGTTGTTCAAATTTATTGCCAACAAGTAACAGACACCTACTGTAAAAAATACTACCCCACATAGAAAATCCTGCCACATACAGTTAATGTGAAGTTCAGGACATTATAGGTCCTTATACCCAAACCTTATGCACCAATAATTTCATATTTCTTTACCTGTTCTTGAACAGCATATTCTAACCCACAGGCAAATAACTGAAGAGACAGATTATCTTCAGTTGTTTTTGTGTTTTTCAGTTTTTAGTACACAGTTATACGTCACTCAAGGCTTGAGAGGTATGATGACAATTTTAGTACTATACATTTTATTTTGTGCACGTATGGATTACATTTTAAGATATGATATTTTCATTTCATTCTTTTGTGAATGTTGAAAACTTCTGCTCCTTAACACATGGTGAACTTAAATTCTTATCCTGCATGTATATTATTAACATGTATGTTTTGTGTGTGTTTGTGCATCAAGTTAATATTTATAATTTAGACCTTAGCAGTGTAAAATAATACCAAGCTATCCAGTGATGCTCCTCTCTTTCATTGTATTTGATTCCAGTTATTTATCTTACAGTTTCCAACCAACTGATGTTGATTTTGAAGTCACCTTTTTCAACCACTGGAAATGTATTGCTATTAGATACTCACACAGATTTTCCAATTTAGTACTGTTCTCTATATGTGACCATTTTTGTTCATAAGTGACCTTGAAATTTCCACCTAATCTCGACATGTTTCCATGTAAAACTGCTGTGTTGCTGCATTTATTTAATAAATGTTAATATTTTTAATCTTGTTCATTTGCACAATATAAACTAATATTTTGACCTTTCAAAGGTGAAGTGTAAACCATATTGTACATTCTTTTTTATTTATTTCAGTTCCTTTCAGTAGTTTTTGATCTTTTATAAATCAGTAAAGCATCTATGACTTCTTTCCCTTCAATTAAGCCTTCTATTTATAAACCATAATAGTTTTTAAACAACAAACATAGGTTTTAGTCATCTATTGGTAACCATTCATAACTCCTTTTCCTTCTTTACAATACTTATGCTTCCTTAAAAATTTACTAAATTTCTTTGGAATTTCCATACCTCAAGTACATATCTTCATATTTTTTAAATATTGAAAGCCATTTTCTACAATATCACACATTTGTTAAAATTCTTACTATTCTTTTGAATTAAAGGTGTTCTTAATAAATAGAGTTTCAAGGCATTTAAATATCGCCAGTACATTTAGAAATATGATAGCTGAAGTAAATATTCAAACTGTAGTTACATATTGCTAAAACTGGAATACAACCATGAGGAAATATTATCACTATTTTCCCAATCATTGTCATTACCTTCTTCTTTTTTCAACAAAGGGTATCTTCTATAACGTTTAACTTATCTATTCTATTAGTCTCAAATCATAGACCTTATCAAAGTCCTTCTGAGAGTTAAAATTTCCTTTCCACAGAGAAACAACATCAGAACTCCCATCAAAACTTAATACATGGGTAAATAGAGGAAAAAAAAAGTTTTCCAAATGATTCTGAGTATTGTTATTTGTAAAAAGGATCTTCTGTACAACAGATGAGAATTTTTAAAACTTTAAATGTTTGGAAACTTATTATAATCAAATACATATTCTAGACTTAACCACTTTATTAGAAACAATACCTAATAATGAATTGGACTGTTATTTATTCAACTAAAACCCATGATATGACAGAAGATAATTTACAAGTAGTTCTAAGGGTCTCCCCATTTTTATAATCAATAGTATAACAATTCATGGGACAAGATAGACATAGCTTAGTGATTGTGAATGTGTTTCAAGTTCATCCCACAGATGCTCCATAGGAATGAGATTTTGGGATATGTGTCAAGTATCCAGAATTTTGCTTGAACCACACATGTACAAATTAGGCAAAATGAATAAAACCACCGCCACTTCAAAAGAAGCTCTACCCATTTCTGAATGCCTTTGTCACAAATGATGTTAACTGTAACCATCAGAAGCCTTGACAGCGATGATCATGCAAGGGAAGAGGGTAAATTATTCTAATTTTCTCTAACCTGTACCAAAGTTAATATCTGCTCTCCAACTACTGGTAAAAAAAATTTCTACAGCATATTAGTCTTCTTAGCCACCACTTTTGTACCATTTCAGAACATATGCTGACCGTATGACTATCTTACAACTATTCAAGAACAATCCTCTTTTGAGAATAGGCAAGTACAAAACAATGGCATATCATTGGGGAGAAATGGTGCAATATGAGGTAAGTACCTGTTAAAAATACATTTTCAGTGTAAGAAAACATTAACTTCTGAAATAATCTTACCTCATCTCACCCAAAATTATAGTCCTAGAGCACAATTATAAAAGGGATGGTGAAGGTGCAGCAAAATTCAAGAAAGTTATCACACTGAAAGAATATGTGTGCAAGAATATGAAAGGAAGGCACACTTCTGGAATAGGTATTCTCTTTGCCCAGTAAACAACATAGTAACACAAAGCAGGTTGAACTGAATAGGCAGGGAACAAAACATTCAGTAAAGAGACACACAGCAATGAATCAGTAAAGATGTGTTGTATGACTATGACTCAGAACAGTAAGTCATTGCCAAACACTAAAAGTCTGGTGTGTAACCAACAACAAGCCCCAATAAGCATGTGCCAAAGTTAGTGCCCTCGGTTATAATGGGGTAAATCAAGTGTGGTTCATCCAGTGGAACTGCTTAGCATAAGATACTGTGATCAACAAGAGTAGACCACTAATATCCAAGGGAAGCTCCTTGGATATGTAGCATTAAGAAAATAAAATTACAGGTATGAGTGTTGTTGTGAAGGTTTTCATAACCAGCCCAATCGTCAAAATGTAGCAAGTAGTGTTACAGAACCACAGTACAGTGTCAGAGAAAAATGAAATAACTAGACATAGGGTTGAAGAACCATCAGTTCTATAAGAATAGGCCACGTACAGTCCATCTGAGCAAAAACATCCAATGGAAGCATCTTGTATAAGATTGTGAGATCAACAACTGTGGTTCATCTCGACAAAAAACAGCCAGGAGAAGGGTCTTGGATACATAAGATTAGACCAAATGTAGTCTACTTCAGCAAAGACATCCAGGGAAGTCTATTGCATAACATACAAATACCAATGAGTGAAGTCTGCCAGAGGAAAAAATTCAGGGGAAGCACACTGGATACAAAATATTATTGTATAATTCATTGTCCAGTATCATAACAGTTATAGCAACTATAGCCTTCTTCATGCCAAGTAGGTACCTATAACCTTGAAAGTTTTATTTTTTAAAATCAACTTAAGAGGAAACCTTCACAGTCCACCACTCTAGAAATTGGGAATTGGAAGAGGAAAGAACTCACGTGTTCCACTAGAAACAAATTGAAGAAAACCCTCCATGAAATAAGGGACTGAGTGAGGTTAAAAATTACCTCTCCAACTGAATCAGAATACCCCACCAAGTACGTTTCCTGAAGAAGAAAGTAGGTGTAACTGACCAACTAGGCATAGGAAAATATAAACAGGAGTCAATGCCCATAAAAAGGAATGTATGAAGACCCAACGAGTAAAAATTATGGGCAATAGATCATTCCACTCAATTAAACACAGGGGATGCAGCTTGAACTTTAAGATATAACTCATGTGTACAAACTGAAAAAAAAAATGTGACAACGGAGCAACAGGAATATGAAGTCAAACATCCATGATGATCTGGAAAAAAAAAATAAAGGTAAGAGGTAGGACTATTGTGAAGTGAGGAGGTTCCAGAAAAGAGTCCAACTAAGATACATTTATGACAGGTTTCAATGCTCCCATCTTTTGAGGAGCAACAATTAATTGAAGATAAATCCCAGGTGAGTGAGTACCACCTGTTCAACAGTCCCTTTGCGTTGTAGGTCTTGAACAGGCTAGGAAAGATGACCAAAAGAGGTACAAAGGTTATCACCATGAAGGAACTAGTAAAATTTAGAAAATGTGTAGTCTCCAAAGCACATAAAAATAATGAATCTGTTAAACTATGAAATTTGGCCTAAAACAAAAAGCTATACCTGAAGTAATAAACCACTAATGGAACTTAGAAAATTAGTGACATAAATTTCGAATATATAAGTCCACTCAAAGAACCAATAAAACAAAGGATGCCAAAGTAAGAGCTACCTTAAAGAAAAAAACAAAAAGGCAACCATTTAACATTAACAAAATTTACCTAAATATAACCCCCAGTTAGATGTGACGAATTTGCAAACTCGTATAAATAGGGAAAGGAAGGATAAATAAAGACCTAACACACTATCATGTAAAACCCATATATAAACACATACCAAAAATTAAACAAAAAATAATAATCATCCAACTCAAAATTCAATCTTAGATGATAAAAGAATTATTAAAATCTAATATTCCAAATATTGAGCATAGAAGACATGAAAGACCAAATTTATAATACAAGGAAATTAAATTAATATGCACAAGGTAAAAAAAATTCAATAAATGTGAGTATAACTATTGGGAGTGAGAAATACACACTAAAAAAATCCAACACAAATCTACTGGGAAAATGTACAATATCTAACCCCCAAGATTAAATGGAGATAGGATAATAGGTGGAAGGTGCAGTAAAAAGCCTTCTTTACAAACACTCATAATGCAGAAGGAAGAAATCACTGGCTGAATATAAGACACAATTTTTCCATGGAATGAATTCAGTACTTTCCCAACAGATATACCTGATCCTGAGATATGAGGATTCAAGTCAGAACCGCTGCCAACTTTTGCATGACTTTCATCATCTACCATATCAAATCTCAAATTCATTTCAAGAAATTCGAATTTGGAAAACAAATATTCACAAAATAAACAAGCAGAAAGAATTGTAGTCAAACACAGAATGAAACATGAAGTTGAATCTGTATAAATTTGTTATCAAGAATCATCAAAGTTTTGTAATCACACGGAGAGAAAGCTATTTAAACACACATCTATAAACTAGAATGCCCACTGAGAAAGTGAGGATCATTGCAGAATAGTAGAGGGCACTTGCTGCACTTGTATAGATAGTGCAATATGATTTGTGAAGGGTAGTTGTGTAATCAGCATCTTCTGAAATAACACAAAACTAATAGGGTATAAAGACTGAGGCAATGTTCTAAAAGTTTTTTAGCAATGCTTCAAGGGCAGATCAGGATCAAGATGGCTTTTGATAAGAGAAGGTAGGACCGTTTTGTAAAAATAAATAAACCTTGATTAACAGGACTCCATCACAGATTCACCAGCTCTCTCAGTCCAATGCCTATACTCTCTACACCACTCAAGGCTTTGTTATTTATAGTTTTTAACTGAGTCCAGTGGTTTATGCAATGGTTTTTTTCTTACTCCCATAATCTATTTATTGCAAATTTACTTCACAAAATAAAACTGAAAATGAATGTGGATTGCACTGCACTAAATGTCTGTTTGCCATTATATCGTTTGATGACATTGTACTTTACCAACACATCTAACTGCCATTTTCTTCTCTTTCATTACAATTTTTCCTTTGCATCAGACATTTTACTTAGCTTTATCCAGTTGCTGATAAACTCAAACCTAACAAACTGTTTTGGTCATTGTCGCACCTGATAGATACATACCCACTATTATGCTCCTTTTAAACATTAAAATATCTTTGACTTCCTATTATCTGTTAGACTGACAACAAATATGCTTATAATAGTTATGTTTGGTGTTATAAGAATCAAAAGACACACATAATGTGAACAAGTTAATTTGCATCTGCAGCTCAAGCCAAAGTCTGAGAGGTTATAGTTTCTAATAAGCTGGTCAAACCCTATATTAGTAATAGTTTAAGTTTTAAAGACTCGTCAAATTCAATAGCTTAAGAATAATATCTTCTCATGTCTTCATCAATGTCTTCTTTTTGATGTTTGATGAACCTGGCAAAATACCAATTGTCTTGTTTCAGTCTCTCAACATCTCGTTGATCATAATTATCTGAAATAAAGAACAGAAAAAACCATATTATCAATTGATGTCATTCAAGGTCATTTTGTAAATGTTTTATAAACAGTACATTTTACTAACACCATTATCATAGATGAATAATTTTTCTAGATCTTCAAAAAGCTTGGTAACAGTTCTGAAACTGTGGAAGACATCACATGGAATTTAGAAAATTATTTCATGTGTGAGGAGAAAACTGAAGCTATTTTAAATTTCATTTTGTTGTAGTTAAGAGACAGTAATAACAGAAATTAAAACAATTTTATCACACTCCCAACTGAAAAGGTTTAGGAGATACAACAATTATGTTACCCATCCATCAACGTTTTAAAATGGTAATATGGTAACTAAAATTCTGGTACACTCTTCTTTAAGATAACGAAGAGTCTTACCTCTTTGGAGTATAAAAAATTCAAAGGTCAAGATCACAATTTTTGAAAATTTTGAAATTTTATTCTTGAAGAAGTGAAAACATCAGTGTAACACATATATGCATAAAATATATTTATTGGGACATGTCAGCCTGATAAATCATATGTGAGTGAAAGAAACCAGTATAGTGTACTGAATACATAAGCATATGAAGCTAGACTACTTTGCTTAACCCCAAGCATAAGGGACAGGTCAATGTCACTGACACGTAACCTCTACCTAACTATGTGGTCACACATATAACTCTGAATTGAATGAGTATTATGAATAAATCTTCAGAAAACTTTGCAAGCTTTTAATAAATTTTATGAGTCTGCTGTACACAAAAAAAGATACCTTAACAGTATTTTTACCAAATATTTTTCTGTGAATTCAGAAATAATGACTGAATCAGTAAGAGTGAAAAGTGGATTTCATGAAAATAGAAAGAATACTTCTTTTTATCTTGTAATTTTCTAATTTCACTTGCATAACCTACCACAAAACCTCGTAAATAAATAGCTAAAGTGTTTTCTTCATAAAACTTTATATTTTATTTTCTCTACCCAAACACCAATTGTGGCAAAATTATCAATGTATAATGAAATGAAAAGTTGAGAAATAGTAGCTTTCCTGCCAAAGGATGAGTGTTAATTGCAACAGACAATTAGAATTAGTTGCCTGAACAGCCTCAGCTTCTAACCCTTTCTTTTAATTTTATAGTTTTATTGCCATATTTCAGAACCTCCCTGGTGTGAACAGTGGGAGAACTCAAGAGTAGACAGATTAGATTACAACATGTCACACCCATACTGTGTGCTTCTCTATCACCTGACTTTGTGAAATATTTCAATTTATTTATGTTTAGTTACATATCATCATCTGAATTAATATGATATTGCACAACCTTTGATGCATTCATAAGTGTAATTTACTCATTCACCAATTGGAGAGTGACATGAAATCCACGTGCTGCAATCTCTGTAAGCATTAACACACGACACTTACAGTATAAAAAACTGTTTCGTGTAGATATTAATAATTTATTTATTTTGTGATTTTATAGTTTATGATTATTTAGTTTCGTTCATAAAGTCAGAAGCAATGATTTTAAAATACACGTTGTGACGAATTTAGTTACATAAATTGGTATGAGTTGTAACTCATTGATGTTGAGATTTTTAAACATCACATGAAATTATTGTTGTCTGAGATATTGCGAATATACGATTAATTAATAAACTTATAAATAGCGTTATTTGAGCAGGAAAAGCAGAAAAAGAACAAAGTAAAGTCATGTAAAAGAGGTGTTCAGACAGAGAAGAAAGATCTAACATTTAATGTAGGTTTAACAGATGATAAATATGAGTGAGACTAACTGTATTGAAAGACAGAAGAAGAATAGTTTATATCTTCAAAGAAACTTCTAAAGTAACTTAAGCTGCATACATGGGCTTTGAAAAAATGCAGATGTTTATTCAAGGTAGGCCGAAGTATGAAAAAGGATCAGGCAATATTAGAAGTACAGGATACTACTGTGGTAGAGATGAAACACATGTGAACTATGTTTGGTTAGTTTCACGATAGTGATACAGAAAAATAGTTTGGCTTGTGAACTGAAATTTTTGACAAAAATAAAAGAACTACATAGTATTTATAATATGCCTATAATCATCTGTAGTGTAAAAAATTTGTTGTACATGCATTTAACTTATTCAGAACATATATATATATTATTTTGAAAACAAGTTAAAAGACTGCTGTTTGTTTACATTTTTCAGGTTTACTGCCAACAGGAAAGAGGTAAGTATTTTAAATACATTTTCAAGTGTGGAAAATGTTAACTTCAAACATGCTACTTACCTCTTTGTAATGGTAAGAGCTTGAATCCTGCAATGAAATGGTGGGAAGGCAGATTATTTTCAATTACAAAGATGAGTGCACTTATGAAAGAGCAACAGAAAGAGAAAGCCCATAATTTTTTAATTCTATGATACAGCACAGTGGAAGAACACCAAGTGAAAGACCACATCCCTCTCAAATAGGGAGTACTTTTCAAATCATTTTTTGTTATTTATTTCATCACATATTACACTTACATCAAAAAGAGATTCACTGTAAAGTATATCTGATGAATCTAGTGCAAATGGTAACTGATTACAAAGGTGAGTTGAATGTGAGAATGGGTAATGTGGCTAGTGTTAGGTTGTTCTATCTTGGTTAAATAGATGAGATAGATACTGTAACAGGAGGTGAATGGAAGAAAGGTTTTCCCCCATATCCCTAAACAAACACAAGTTCAATCTGACTAGACATACCACTCAGATATTATTTGAGAGATATCATAATAAGGTGTCCTGTTTTACACTTCCAGGGATTGTAGGTAAGCATTCCTTTTAAGTCAATCATGGCAGTTCAGAAGATACCAAGCATAAGGAACACAGGGTGTAGTTCTTTTCTAATATTTAATTTGATGAGAATTCTTTCCACTTGTTCAATATTGTTTATTTTCCTAAGGAACTTGTTGTAAGCTAAAATGTTGCAAACATCATGGTACACACATGAATGTGCCATGAGACATGAATTTGCATAGAGATGGCTGAAAAATACAACAGGCAAAATTAACCACACTAGTGCCTCTCGTGACACAGCAGTGTGGTAACGAGAAGAATGTAAAAACCAGAAGCATAAGAAACTATTCAATAAGGTAAGCTATTGTAGGCAAGTGTCTTATGTGTATTCAACATCCAAAAATGTATGATCTCCAAAGGCCTGCAATGAAATGAGTTAAAAGAGACTCTAACATGCTGCTGAAACTGTGGGAGGAAATTCACAAAAGCATTCAGTTAAACTCACCCAAAGAATAATATGTGATGAATAATATGAGATGAATGAGTTGCCAAACTAAACTTCTTTAAGTTGAAAGAGACAGGTCCAAAGTAAAAATGGAAAATGGGGAGTCTGAACAAGCAACCTACAGAGAACACAAAAGACAGTCTGGATCTCACAATAATAAAATAGAAAGGGTATAGATGGGTATAGATTGCTGTCATGGGTAGATCAAGTCTTCTGAAGAAGCAAACTGGAAAAATCAACTGTTCCTTATGATATAGAGTACTTGAGGTGAATAAAATGTAAATGTCTGAAGGATGATAACCACAAGGAAGAAAAAAGGAGATAAGAACTTCAGGAAACAGTGATTAAAAAAACAGAAGACCAATGGCTCAAAAAGGGGACAAATAAGAGCCCAAAGAACAATTACACAAAGGTTCCAGTAGGGGAGAGACGACACTGGAGGGAATCAATGAAAGCAGTTATTGCCTAGCAATAAGTGAAGCTGGTGGACAATGTTCTATGATAACATGCTTTAGTCAAAACAGACAAGCTTCTGACAGATGAACAACTAGGTAAGAAAAAGGAAGTATGAAAAATACAACGAGCTGGCTAGAGATAGTAAGTTTAACACAACATATGTAAACTAATATAGTAAAAGTAGATGACAAGAATGAGACAGAAAATGGGCTAATCTGTGAAAGAATACCATAAAAAGTCCCACATGTGAAGATGAATAAATGATATCTCATTGTGAAAACTGACAACACACGAAAGATATCCAAAGTAGGAATTGCAACAACATCAATTGAAGAAGTTTTGAAATGAGAACAAATATAATGAAAAACAGAAGCATGAATTGGGCTGTGGTAAAAGGAACAAAACACAGAGACACAACCACTATAAGTAGAATAGGATTATTACAGGCCCAAAAATATAAGTTCAGTGTGAGAAAGCACAAGTTTTAAAAGTGGGTCATGAACGTGCAACCACATATTATACAATGGGAGTGAAAGGGTCATTTTTATATCAGGTTCACAAACAGACAATTTGCCTCCTCTCACCACTCAGTAAGGTGGAGAAACTTCTCTAAGGGAAAAACGTATGGATCTCAAGGCTTTTTATTTTAAATATCAATATACATTTTACTAAGCATATGCTGCTAAGAATAGTTTGGAGCAGAAATGTGGTGGCCAGAGAAAATGAATTGGAAGTCAGATAGTTGGAATAAAAGTGCAAAAGCAATATAACACTAAAAAAAACAAAAGCAGTCAATAAAGGCAATTAGTATCTCAAAATGTAAAACAGAAATCAACATAGGAAAGTCTGTGTAAAAATTACACAGCAGTTGTGCAAGAGGTAATAGCTCTCAGTGGCACAGAATGGTAAGTTGCATTTCTTAAGATATATTTTAGGATGAGGAATTTTGCACTTCAGAAACATGCCTCAGTTACTCTTTGTACTGATTTTCCACAAAAATAATTCAAGCACATTCAAATATATTAATTTTAGAACACAATAAATATACAGATCACTAAAATAGAACATTCCAAAACTACTTTAAGTTTTTTTCACTTTCTAACTAAGCTATAACTAAATTAAAATGTTCCATTATTGCTTAAAGCAAAGATTTTAATCAACTCATCAAACTTTCTTCACGAACTATGATCCATTCCTTCATTAATTAAATAAAAAACTTGAAATTCCTGTACATTGCAGTAAGATCTTTCTATTGCTTACAAATATATCTAGCAGATAAATCGGTATGGGTAAATAACTGGTTTGAAGTGCATAAAAAGATGAGAGGTGATTCCCTAGTAAATTTGACAAATTTCCTCTTATCTCAGTAAATCTGGAAGATTGAAGGTTCACATATTATATTTTTCCTTGTCAATATGTGAAGGTTTTGTTTTTACTTGGCTTGGCACTAAATAAGCTTCATGGAAGATAGCAGATAAGACATTTTTTTAAAATATTTAAATTTAAAATAAATAAATTGAGCTTTTATGTTAAATTTCAAATTATAAACAATTATTTGATGTAAAATGCATCAACATCCACTGATAACAAAGTTGTTTTACTAAATTTGGAATGTTACTGTAAAAATTTTGTTATTTGCATTACAAGGTCATTTAAATTGAGAATGCCCATAAGTATATGTTTAACTGTTAAATAGTACAGTACATAAAAGAAACAAGAACAAGAATGTTATGTAAATGTCATGTAAATGTTTTGTAAACGACAACATGTCGTGTTGTGTTTAAATTTTCATCTCTTTTATTTATATTTCCATATTTATATTATTGTTTCAAAGTTTAAACCAATAAAATATGTTGTTATTCATTTAAAATAACATTTAGAAATTTCTAGAATTAGGTAGATCAAATATATGACTATAAACCGAAATGTATGGCGGCCTAGTGTCTAGACGCTGTCTCGTGCATGAACGGACATGCGCGGATTGCTCTGGAGTTCTATAGAAGATACGCGATTGTTCGAGAAGAGGCCTGCTAATATATAAAACAGACGGAGACGCGAGAAATAAGAAGAGTCATTAGTTTTTATTCGAAGAAAAGAAGAAGAGTCAGTCATTCGTTTGAGAGAGTTTAAGTGTTGCTGTGATTTTATTCAACTTGGATTTGTGACCAGAGCTAGATCTACAGAAGCTGTGATTTTGTCTCGTCAATCTTTGCGATTCATTCGAATTACTGGTTGTGCTGAGAGTCGGTACGTACGGACTGTTTAGCGGAGACTGGGAAAATTGGAAGGCGGCAAGTTTGAGACGTTCATCAAGAAGCACCGTAAAAAGAACTTCGTCATTCTCCATTCAAACTTCGGTATTTCTTCGTGGGACCAAATTCACACCCTAGACCGGAATTTTGGATTTCTAATCTGAACTTTTGGACTTTCATTCTAGATCATTATATTGGACACAGGCCAGTGACATTTTGTATCGTAATTAACATTGAAGGTTGAAACTAGTACAATTTTGTATTGTAATTAACATTGAAGGTTGAAACCAGTACTAATTTGTATTGTAATTAATTTTGAATGTTGAAACTGAATATCTATCATTGTTATTGTATAATTTATGTTATATCTGTTACATATATATAATAGTTTAGTGTAATAAATTATACAAGCTGTTATCTGTGTTTTTCTGTTGTGTTTAGTCTACAAAAAACATAAAACATAAAAAAACGTAACAAAGAATAAGATATGAACTTCAACTTTTAACATTACAATCATCCAAAATAATATGTTTAAACTAAATTGACATAATGTGCAGCCTCCTCGGTGTAATATTACACAAAATTCTAAACTTCTGTGCAATCTTCAATCCATAAAGAAAAACAAATGTCATTCTCCCTAGTCTTAAATCGATGTGTGTGTGTGTGTGTGTGTGTGGCTCGGGTTTCCAATCCAAATAAAAATTAGATAGATAGGTAGAGATTATTTGTTATGTCAGATTCTAATAAACTAAAGTGTAAAATGTTTTTTGTCGTAAAGGGAAAAAAAATAGTTAAAATGTTTTCAGGTCAGTTGTAAAATATCAGGATGACCAGGAAACTAGAACCATACTATTGTTTGGAATAATAAGAAATAACTTTTATTCTTTATATTCATTCACACACTTGAAAATCATTGATTAGTAATTATGCAAGTGAACATTTAGTAGCCTCATACATTTCCAACCTTTCTCTTCAGATATTCTTCTTCTCACTTCTGTCACTAATTGCAAAGTGATAGAGGTGTCATACCACATGTTGAGGAGTGAAGATCTTACGTAAAAGACTCATTCTTTGAATTTACTTATTTCAACGTTGACAATTGAAAATTAATGTAAAAAAAATATGTAAATATTAAAAAACAACAACAACAACAACTTTGATAAATCATACAAATTAAATTTAATCCTGGTACTGTCTGATTTGGGTTATTATAGTTTGGATGCTTTAGAAATACAAGTTTTTCAATTCCACCAAAACAATGTTGTGCAGAAATTCTCTCCATTTAAATTTTTGGTTTATAACAATGGTTTTATGACACCCAACCTTTAAAATAAAATGTATTGAACTACTTTAAGAAATTTAGCAACTTTTTACATATAGGTAAATATTATGTTTCACTACTGTCAATGAAAATATTTTTAAAAATTTCATCTTAAGCTGTTATATAAGTTTCTCACTAAAATAAGTTTAAAATTTTGTTTTCAAAATTTGCTTATAAAATACTGCTGTTATTGGAAGGTTAACCCCCATTTACAAATTAGTATCTGAAAGTTGCCAATGCTTTCGTAACTCTCATAAACTTGTTAAAAATCTATCATGAAAACACAGAAATACTATTATATGTACATATGCTATGTATAGCAACATATTCAATAAGCAACAAACAATGCTGCAGTGAAAATTGTGGTATTTTCTGATATAAGCACAACGAAATGGTGGGGTATGGGGTTTTGATCCTACCATCAGCTATATGCAGATTTGACTAAACACTGATGAAATGTGGAAAAATTTGTAAATATTCAAGAAAATTATATTTCTATCAGAAAGAAAAGGGAAAAAGTGAGGCTGCAAGTTAAATCCACATTGACTCGTAGAAAGCATAATGTATAAAATTCGAGAAAAGCATCACAAATTTAAGAAATTTAAATTGATTGAAATGATGGGGAATTTCAAAAATAATAATGATTAAAAAGTTGGTTAAACAGGAAATTTTGACATCGAGAAGTGTGTATCAACAAACATTGGCTGAGATTGTAAAAATTAACAGTGAGAGTTCCTTTAAATAAATTAAGGGTAAACAAAATATTAGGATCGAGTATTGATAAAGGAAGGTTTGTACTTGATGATTATGAGATGGCTGGTTAATAAAAGTCTCTTTGTTCAGTTTTTGCTGATGAAAATTAAAGTAATATTCTTCATTTTGAACAGGTAATAGATGGAAATGTTGGGCACATACCAGAGGATTGGAAGTTAGCTAATGCCACTCCTTTTTCAAGAGAGATGGTGAAGCGTCCTTGTAATAAAAGACCCATTAGTCTTGCATTATTTGTGGAAAAAAATTGGAAAGTATGATGCAAGATACTTTGGAAAGTCATTTAAATTTTTTTTAGAAATTTACTGGCAGTCAGCATTATTTCAAACCAATGGCCACAGGGTATGGATATCCACATAACTGTAAGATGAAGGTTCACAATTGAAGGTTCGAAGTGCATTCTAGATGGCTCAACTTCAGTAGTGGAGTAAATGGTATCAGGAAATCACATTATCCAGAAGGGTGATATCTCAACTCCTCTGAAGACCATATCTCATATACATCAGCAAAACACCACTGCTCCACTCTCAACTGAATGGTTATAGCCATCTTTTTGTGGAACCCATTCAGAAGGATGCCTCCAAGGGTGACCACCCCAGCAGCTTGGAACTGGTAAGGATTCTTACACTTTATTAGAAATAAAGGGGGGAGTGAAAATGCACTGGAGAGTCCAGAGTAATGTCATCACTAGAGACAGTGCAATGAGTGTTCACAAAATTCTATTTTGAAAAGTGACCATACCAATTTATTCAATCCTTTTCTATTTTACTCATGATGTCCACAGATCGTTCAGTTCACAATGAGCATACTTATGAAGCGAAATACCCAACAACTACTCACCTACAAGAGATCTTATGAAACATTCTATCTCAACAATGAGCAATGCAAGGACATGAAGCATAAAGTGTGAGTAAACATTGGTTATACAATGCAACTTAGAGTTTAATAATACTAGTTCAGGCACCACTCACCATAGTGTGATCCATGTGATAAAACGTAAATAAAAGGCCTTGAAAAAAGAAAGTATGAATACAACTTACCAGTTATAGTTGTACCACAGTTTGAAGCATGGCCACATGTGGTAGACAAACCTCTAACAGACAGAAAACCAGGGCATTACAGAACTAGTAAGAGATGAATGTACTAAGAAGGGTCCACATGCTAAACTGCAAAATTTTTTCTGTTGGAAAATGAGGATAAGAAACAAAAAAAGATTAAGATACAAGATATGACAGAAGAACAAATGGAACCAAGGATACAAGAAATAAGATAGGAAGGAGTAGACCAATAAATCCACAAGGTGCAACCCTAGTTGGAAGAGTTGGATGTAAAATATCATGATGAGAGGAGGATTGCCAGCAGATCAAGAATGTTGGTGGACAGATGTCAACTGAGCCTCAATAACATCAAGGACAGAATCAATATATATAATGAGGCCATACATAAATATCCAAGAGAAGTTGATGGTAAACTGACCTGAGTCAATATGGTTTCATAAACTAAAATGCCCCAGAAACAAGAAACCACATACTACCTGCCAGAGCTGAAAATGAAATGTGGGTTGAGGTGGAGGGGAGAAGAATAAGGTTATCTCCAGAAACCCCACAGAATTTCTGTGAAGAGTTTCAGAGGGAGATGCAAGTAAAAAGATAAGCATAAGGAGGTGATAAGGGTAGGAAGAAAGCAACAATTTCAGGTATTCGAACGAGAGACATATAATTTAGAAATCATCTCAACCACCCTTCAAACAGGTTAAAGTAATCTCATAACTATATATGTGGAAACGGCTGGTATGAATAGAAAAAGCTCTATGGAGAGGAGCAAACAACGTTTCGAACTTCTTCGGTCATTTATTTCATTTGAAGTGTTAGAAAACGTGTGAAGGTGGCTTTTTGTGTTTTCTGAATCTGGTTTCCAATTTTCTACTTGTTTCTTCAATATAGAAGTTGTTGCAGTTATCACATTGTATTTGATAAATAACGTTGGTGTTGTGTTTATCAGTGTTGTTATGTGCCCGGTTTTTGAAAACATTTTGTATTAACTGGAATTACATATTGTGTTACGAATTTTTGCCAAATTTTTTCTGCTGATGTCGGGAATATATGGTATGCAGCAGTATATGGTTTCATGATTTTTTAAATTGTTGGGTATATTTACTTTTGCTAGTTGTTTTGCTTTTTGTCTGTGTGCGTATCATGTTTTCTACACTTTGTGGAGAAAACTTATTGATGTTAATGAAGTATTGTTTTATTTTGTCTGACTCGTGGTTAATTTTATCTGCTGAGCATAGTTTTATGGCTGTGTTTATTTAGTTTCTTTGTACGTTGAGTTTTTGTTTTGTTTCATGTGCTGAGACGCAAGGAATATGCAGTTTAGTATTGGTAATTTTTTGGTGGATTTCTCTTTTAAGTTGTGTATCAGTTCTTGTAACTTTGAGGTAAAGAAATGATATTTAATCGCTTTCTTCTTGTTCACATGTGAAGTTAACACTTTATGATCAAGTTGATTAAGGTTTATATTTGAAATAAAAAGAGTCTTTGATAAATATCATCCAACATCTGAGCACGCCCTCTAAATTCCTCCACTCAATTACACAACCGCCTTCAAACATGTGGTCACCTATCGGTCAGTTACCTCTTTCTTTCTTTGTGAACCTGCGATGACCAAAAAAAGTGGAAAAGTTGTTCGCTTCTCTACGTAGTTGGTTTCAACGCCAAATTTTACGTAAGTTAGACCAAACCTCAAGCACTACGAGAAAAGACTCCACCAGCCTACCTAAAAAATATGATAGCAGAAACAAAAAAGGTGACAAACAAAAACCCAGCAGTTCAACAATATAAAATGTCAACAGAAAATATATATGAAAATCTAACAGATAAAATGGTGAATCAGTATCCACATATTTACTGAAGGCAGCATGGGCTGCAACAGGAAAATAGAAAACAGAAGGAGAGACCAAATTATAAAATAGCACATGATATAGTGAGCATAAAAGAAAGATTAAACAAACAGAAAGTTATGAAATCAAACAAATGTTCGTACTGCCAGTGCATAGAAACAACATAACTATCGAGTGGAGAGTTCGTCATTTTGGCGAGTGTTGGGTATGAGGAGGTGAACCCGGAATACTCATGTCAGTGATGGAAGTCGACTCTTTGAGAAAGGAAAGACCTACATGGTCAAGTTCTGACTTGGAGTACGGCGACCACACAAACGTGATGACCCGAAGTAACGATCCAAAGTCGCTCAATATAGATAAGAATTTAAATTCCGAGCAGAAGTCGAATGTAGACTACAGCCAAGTTCCAACGGCAAAATCAACATGTGAAGTTAAAAAAAATTGATGTCGTACATAAAATAATAACATGTAATAGTTCCCCTTGCACAGGGTTCTGGTGTCTTCATCACCCAAGTCTTTATTGTCTTTAGAGCAAACATCTGTGGGAAGATGGCATGTCAAAAGTAGGAGATAATAGGTAAATTTTAGGTAGGGTTACCTAAGTATGTTGCCCATAGAAACATCGCTTCTCTACATAGAGCTTTCTCTTCCCACACCAGGCGTTTTTACACATATATTTTTCTCTACAAATGGGTGTTTTCGTCATTACGGATTAATCTTACAACTATTGAACTGAAATCAAATAGACAGTAGAATATCAGGAAAAGGCAAAATAATCAAAGTTCTCAGGTCAATGGAAGAAAAAAAAAGTAAAAATTGAGAATATGTAGGGATATCGTGTGCTTTTTTTAATATATAATTTTTAAAGCATTTTCGTTTATTCAAGATGTGTCCAATTTTTCTATAATACATAGCCTAGAAAGTTGTTCAGGTTATTTCACTCTAGCTACCTGTGTTCTTTATCATTTCCTTGAAAATACAATCTAGTTTGCTCATGAGTGATGTGGGTTTAAAACTCCACTTCGTGCATTAATGGCAACGGTAGCATTCTCCAAAGGTAGGTCAGATTACACCGTAACGTTACAACCCCTCTTTTATTTGAATAAGAATGACCAATCATGTTGTTTAATGAGTTCTCTGAGTAAATCTGCTGTTCTGGATTTAATCATGCAATGCGAGATTTAGACAGTTTCGAACATCTTTCTGAGTGAATCATTTAGTTCGGAAGTAATTTCAGCCTGATTAGTACAAAATATTGTAAAGGTGACCCAGCATCTAAAACAAGAACACCTTTATTCCATTAATGAAGATTGTTTTCATTTTTCACTGCACTTTTTGTCCACAAAGACAAAATTCACTTGAAAATACCACAAATAGATTTATCACATATTATACATATACTGGTCCTGCCTTGAGCTATTGAGTTGAATGAGTTTATAAACTTCTTTTTTTAAAGGCATGCTATTTTCTGTACAATGAAATACTTTGTGAATAAAAAGGAAAGTTTACTCGTAAGGGGAGTTGTCGAGTAGAGACGGTAAATAATTAAAAATAAATTAAAATTATAAAAACTCGTAAAAATAATGTTAAAACAAAACAAAGTTCAAATGTTGGTTGAAAACTTAAATAGTGTTTAAAAGGCCAATGTTCTTGAAAACAACAACTAAAAATATTTGTAAGGTGGACAGTGTCACCATCCCCAATGACACGCCCAGCGTTAGGGGTAAATCTTTAGATAAAACATGTCCAAAACAGTGCCGTCGTTCAAAGTCGTAATGATGGTTCAACAGTGAAATGAGGATTATTTTGACTTGAGTGTCACATAGACCACACACTGGAGCAACCGTCCTGGATAAAAAAAACGACGAGTTAAAAACTGCGACCAATGCGTAGTCTAGTGAAGACAACCTCCTCCTTCCAGTTCTTGCGCAAACAAGATGACAAAAGATTAATAGAGAGTTTTAACTGGAAGAGACTGTTATCATGCTGCGCACTCCAAGTCGACTGTCAAACTGGTACAGAGCCGAGCCTCGAATACAGGATCATAGCCCATGTATGGAAAAGGCACAGTAGTAATAATGCCAGAGCAGATAAACTTAGCTGCGATGTCAGCGAGCTCATTCTCGCGCACACCAACGCGTCCTGGTGTCCAGATAAACAGGAAAAAAATAGATGTTAAAGATAAATGGGTCAGTCCGATTTAAATGTCAGCAAAAACAGGGTGAAAACCAAACGTGAAGCGATTCCTAAGCCAGTAGAGAGTTAAGGAACTCAGTAGAAATTGAAAAATTTGACTATTGCTAAGCTTCTATGTAATCCAGGGCAAAAGAAATGGCGTACAGTTTGATAGTGAACACAGAAACTGTAGAGACGACTCTGCACTCAACCATCGAACTACAACAAACTATGGAAAATCCCACATAGTAACCTGATTTTGAACTAACAGAAGATGGTGCTTCCAATAAGAAGTATCCACCTTTCTCAGACGACTCAAAGAAAGATTACACTTGAGAATGGTAATAAGCCTTGGTGGGATGGGCTGACCAGTGAATAGAGCAATATTATCCAAGAGCAAACTAAATTTATTCAAATGTGCCTGGATACGAAGGCTAAAAATAATCTTGTCCCATATGACTTTGGAACTGGTTTTTGTTTGTTTGTTTTTGAATTTCGCACAAAGCTACTCGGGGTGATATTGTGCTAGCCGTCCCTAATACAGCAGTGTAAGACGAGAGAGAAGGCAGCAAGAAATCACCACCCACCGCGAACTCTGGGGCTACTCTTTTACCAACTAATAGTGGGATTGATTGTCACATTATAATGCCCCCACGGCTGAAAGAGCGAGCATGTTTGGCGCGACCCTCAGATTACGAGTCACACGCCTTAAAGCGCTTGGCCATGCCGGGCCTTGGAACTGGTGATAGAAGAGATATTTGTATAGAATTTAATCCAAGATTATTTTTGGCTTTGATGTCTTAACTGTCGACCATATGCACGTACTTGCTGAAAAGTAATGTGGTTCGAAAGTGTGGGATATCTATGAAAGGTCAGGAAAAGTGAAGAGTTTTAGATCGAGAGATCAACAGCAGTAAAACTCTGACTAAATGCATGAAGATAAGTATAAACACCGCTACTGAAGAAAAAAATGTTGTTATCCGAGAGCATATGCTCTACAGCAGTTGCTTGCTGACCTCCTGAAAAACACCCCTGGAACGAGTGCTGATACAAGTGATGCCTTCAAGGCTAGTAGGGGGTAGTTCGAAAAATTTAGGAAGAGAAGTGGCATACATAGTGTGGTGAGACATGGGAAGGGTGCCAGGCAGAAAGAAACCTCATTTGACAAGTTTGTCATGAAAAATAGGTCCAGTAAGTCGGAAGCAGGTTGTAGCGGTGCAAAGATACAGAAAAGAGAAAGAACCCCAGAAGGAGAGTTACCTGACGTTTTTTATGGAAGGTGACACCCCTTCCAAACAATAATAACCCTCCTACTCTTCATGTTCCTCACCACCTTTCACTTACAACATCAGCTCTCCTCAGCACAGGTAAAGTGCAGTTATATTTTCATTTGTTGTTTTCATAGTTTTTGTGGTTGACTTTATGCATATAAGTATTATTATACACGTATATATAAGTAATATTTTTCCTTAAAATGCTTCATAATGCGTAATTTCTGGAGGACTGCAACGGATTAATTTAATTTACAGTATTTCTTATGGGGAAAATTGATTTGGTTTCGAACAACCTTCTGGAACGGATTAAGTTCGAGAACCGAGGTACCCCTGTATAATAAAACATCACAATTTAAAGGAAATCTATTCGTAAATAAAGTATTCTTAAAGTAACTACCTTATCTGGAACCACTAGTGTTTCAAACATTAGCATTAGCTTATAAAAGTTTACACTGTTGAAGCCTAATTTAGCTTTAACTGCGATTACTCATAACCAAAAACTGATGTAACAAAACATAAAGAATAGTTTTGTTTTTTTGCTATTGTGTAAAGAAACTATTAAAATTAGAAAATTAGAATCTACATTTTTATTATGTTTTGAAATTTACGGAATTTGTAACATTACTCAGCAACTCAGGCCCGGCATGGCCAAGCGCGTTAAGGCATGCGATTCGTAATCTGAGGGTCGCGGGTTCGCATCCCCGTCGCGCCAAACATACTCGTCCTTTCAGTCGTAGGAGCGTTATAATTATCACGGTCAATCCCACTATTCGTTGGTAAAAGAGTAGTCCAAGAGTTGGCGGTGGGTGGTGATGACTAGCTGCCTTCCATCTAGTCTACCACTGCTAAATTAGGGACGGCTAGCAGAGATAGCTCTCGAGTAGCTTTGTGCGAAATTTAAAAAAAACAAAAACTCAGCAACTCGGTCATTAGTTTTTCATAGATAGGGTTACTAAGCGTACCACTTCTTGTCTTGTGACGTTATCATTGATGGTTTTGGTTATCACGTGATAACAAGTAGAAAGATAAAAGCATGAAAAATGTTGCTGTTAGAAACTGTATTGATTTACAGTTCTTAATTACGTACCCAAGATTTCATTCAGAACAGTATTTTTCATGCTAGGTTCCAGTGCGATATTTGAAATTTAGTTAAGTATTTTTAATATTTTAATCGTTTTTATAATTTGAATTTACTATACTTAGCTGCCATTCTCATCGATTTCATTTCTAAATTATCAGATATTTTGGCTTGTTATTTATTTTCTGTTGCATTTCGTAAACACATTTGTGTAAAATCCAAAATAAATGTAATTTTATGCCACTGTGAAATGTGTTACATATCTGGCGCTTTTTTTAAATGATTACAGTCAATGAGGCATATGTATATTTTAAATCTCTCTTTTGCTTTGTTTTGGTCAACTTACATGTGCAATGTGCAAGCATATCATGCATTTATTTTACCTTTTTGTAATGCAGAACTTTTGAGAACTTTCTAGTTATTCAGAATAGTGTGAAGAGTTTATATAACACGTTGTTTGTTTGATTTGAATTTTCGCGCAAAGTTACATGAGGGCTAACTGCGGTAAATGTCCCTAATTTAGCAGTGTAAGACCAGAGGAAAGGCAACTAGTCATCATCACCCACCGCCAACTCTTGGGCTACTCTTTTACCAACGAATAGTTGGATTGACCGTTACAATATAATGTCCCAATGGCTAAAAGTTTGGTATGACGGGGATTCGAACCCGCGATATTCAGATTATGAGTCGGGAACCTTAACCATTTGGCCATGCCAGGCCAACAAGTAGTGAAAAAGGTTGTTAAGTTGCTTCTACTCCTGTTATCTGTTGCTCAGTCCGTGGTTTTGTATGAAAGTAAAGAGCACTTTTCTTCAACAGCAGTTCAGATGATTTCATGGCTACAACCTCTCTCTATTTTCTGTTGGGAATTACTAGTCAAGTTAATGGAAGAAATCACTCTGGAGGACTATGACAGTGCTGCTTTATTGTAATATTGTAACATAGTTTAATATTATTTAAAATTAAACAATCTGGTAGATGCTTCATTCAGTAGAATTTGGAGAGGAATTAGACAGTTTAGATGTGTAAAAGCGCGTGTATTCCAAGTTAAACAAGTACTCACTATGTGTTGTATTTTAATAAGAATTGTTGGTATTGCTAACCATATCATACGAAATGGAGAAAACTTGGTCTGTTCATAGATTTATAGAATGAAGAGGAACATTACTATGATTCGGAACCATGTTAGTGACCATGATTACGATGAGTTGGAGTAAGCTAGCTTGCTACATTGACATATGGTTAGTTGAATATGAGATCTGACAATTAGACTGGATCACTAGCTCTTTTAAACAACTTCATTAAGGGCGTAGGTCACCTTGACAGTTCAACCAACTGCTAAGTACTAACCTTCATCATCAACATTTTGGTGAAACCATCCCTTAATAGTGTGACAAAATGGGGAGCCATAGAGGAATGGTTAATAATCTTTCTAAAGCCACGGTCATGTTGTACATACTCACAAATAGATGAGCTGATGAGGCGGGACATCATCACTATCAAGAGGAAAGGAAGAAACAAAGAAGTATCTAAAGAAAGGGGTAATCTTTGACAAACAACCTAACTTCACGACCACATAAATACTCTGGCATCTAGAGCTACCAAAAGCAATGCTGTGAAAGGTGCAACTGTAAATCGAGCTGAAGAACAGAACCTACTTGTTATATTGTCTTTACCATCTTGAATTATGCAGTACCGATAACCAATTTGATTGCTGTATAACTTGATAAGACTAAAAACGTACAAAACATGTTTAAAACTGGTCACAGGAAATAATTCAAGTTCTTCTATCAGCGCAGCATCATGTAACACCAACAGCGTATGCAAGGAAATTATACCAAGAGTGTTGCAGTGTAAAAAAAATGCATGCCATCATTGAATCGTTATCCACCACAATCAAATCTTAAATATTTTAATTTAGCCTAAGTGGAGATGGAAAGTATGAAGCAAACTCTCCTTTAAATAACTAAAAGCAATGAAACTTAAATAGGCAATGTCATTAACAATACTTATAACTGACTCACAGGATACACTACATTAACATTGAGATTGATTAGCCTCCAAATGGATGACAGAAAGCAATGCAATTGAACAGCAAGATCACCATATAGATATACGTATTGGAGTAACTAGACCAAGCAGGAGTAAAACTAACAAAAAGAAATATAAAAAGGTTAAAATGGAAACTCCCTTATGAAATGCAGCATAACTCTACTAGCACGATATTAATATTTTTTTGCAATCATAAAGTGAAAGTGGTAACCATGTAAGTTCTTAATCTGCATTCAGAGAGAAATATGCTGCTGAAAAATGAAGAGCCATATGATGTAGCTAATGAAAGCAAGAAATGGGATTCAAAGTAGGGTATAAAGCCAGAAGATCGCTTACACCATCAGCATAGGAATTTTCTTATACTTTTTGCAAGAAAACTAAGTTGGAAATAGGAGTTGAACAGTTGTTAGCTCCACCTTTGCAACTGTCACACACTGAGTAAGGATAAAATACCCACAAATGCGCTGAAGATTCTAATAGTGAAGGACTGAGCCAAGCATTTTTAGTTCAACTTCCCATAAACAGCAGCACTAATATTACTATCAACAACCTCAGTTAACATGTTTTATATTCATGGCATGATATGGAAATGTAGTTTTGACACTATCATGATACTGCACAGAATAAAACCTGGAGACCTTATGGAAATCTTGAATAGAGAGCTGTGGTATTTACTTTCAGAGTATAGTTTTGAACATTACTGAACTTCTGGAAAATGAAATTGGTCAATATTATCTAATTTACGATTGAACACATCGTGATTATATAGAAATTTCAACTTAGTACACACATCTTTTTTGGAATATTTGAAACAACGCAAAAATATCGATATATTCAGTAGGAAATGCATATATGAAAGAATGAGAACCATTATATTTACACATTCAAAACTGGTGTTGAATATGTTATATTTAAACGATTTTGAATATGCAAAAACAAGTCACGAGGCAATCAAAGCAATATAATTTTGCCGTGAAACGGCAAATATCAGATCCACGTTTTACATTGTTTTGTGCTTATAATGCGATGCAACAGAAAATTGATTACTTTTGGGTAGGGAGTACAATAGTTCTTTTCCACACAAAATGGTCATATACTCAGGACATAAAGACATACTCAGGTTGAGAATTAAAGCCTCCAAGATGGGTATTTCTCTTGAACTAAATGTCATTGGAATATAAAAGAATATGAATCAACTTGAGAACTTGGACCATCCAAAATGAGATATGCAATAAGTTATATCCCAATTGTTGTAATCAAAATGCGATAAACAGTAATAAGTATGAATCTACGAACATAAAGGTCACGACAAAATCCTTTCACTTGCCTCAGGCGACAGTGTGCAACATAATCAAGAAATCTTCATCTGGAAAAGAGGCACATGTGTACACAAATTGCCTGCTTGGTATATACGTTGAACTGTTGTATAATGCAAGTAGCTGAAGAGTAAAATGGGTAATCGTATTATTCCAGGCAACAAAAAAAAGACACAGGCCCAATTACCGAATCATGCAATAGTTCTTTATAATTAGACTGTTGAAATTTCAACTGGGAAACCTTCATCCTTATACATCATGTGAATTTTCGAAAATATTCAGAGAGAATTGTGTGTTTTCGATACATTCGTACAACTATGCTGTAGAGTTGTTATCAATATGCACAGTCGTCAGGTATAGCACAACTGGAAGTGTTGAATGTAGGGGCTCCAAAAACATTTAAGTATAACGACTCAAGTGTGTACAAGATTATGTAGGTATTAGCCATGGTATTTACTGTAGTTTGATTTAAGAGCTGTTTAAAATGTTTTTTTCTGCAATAGATTTCTTTATTTTATCACGTTACATCTAATATTTTTTAAAAGTATCGTGGTGAAATGTTCACTTTTATTTCTTCAATTTTAGAGACTCAAAATCAACATTGATTTGTGTTTGAATGTGAAACTCGTGATGTTTTTGTGTCTGGTTTTTGTTAGGAACAGAACTAAACAATGAGATGTCTGTGCTGTACCCACCAAAAATATTGAAACCTGTTTGTTCTCTATTAGCGTCATATAAAACGCCAAACTTATCCTTTATGCACAACGGACAACCCATAATGAAATATCTTTATAGAAAAACCAAAGTAAAAGGGGTTTAGTTTTACTCAAGTGATAAAAACAATATTGAAAACTTATCATTTCTATGCTGCTGTTTTTAATTAAAATGATAAGTCTATAGGATTAAATTTAATGTTAAAATGTGAAATATGAGAAACATACAATTGGAAATTTCTGCTGTTCAATTTGTGTGGGGCTTTTGAAGCCTTTTTCCTGTCTCAGCATGGCCAGGTGGTTAAGGCACTTGACTCGTAATCCAAGAGTTGCGGGTTCGAATTTCCGTCACACTACACATGCTCGCCCTTTCAGCTGTAGGAGCGTTATATTATTATGGTCAATCCCACTATTTGTTTTTAAAAGAGTAGCCCAAGTGTTGGCTGTGGATAGTGATGACTAGCTGCCTTCCCTCTTGTCTTATACTGTTAAATCAGGGAAGACCAGCACAGATATCTCACCATATGATGCAGTAAATTCTAAAGGAGATAACTGCATCTGTCATTGTCAATGTAAGCATTGTCACTTACCAGCTTATTCGTTTGCCACTATGAAAATATATGAGTGTGAGATCATCCTTTGAGTTTCAAACCTGTACAGTGACAGAGGGATGTTTGATACTTTTATTGTCTCCATTGACCTTTTGAGAACAAGTGGGCCCGGCATGGCCAGTTGGGTTAAGGTGTTCAACTGGTAATATGAGGGTGGCGAGTTCGAATCCCCGTTGCACCAAACATGCTCGCCCTTTTAGCTGTGGGGCCGTCATAATGTGACGGTCAATCCAACCATTTGTTGGAAAAAGAGTAGCCCAAGAGTTAACAGTGAGTGGTGATGATTAGGTACCTTCTCTCTAGACTTACACTGCTAAATTAGGGACAGCTAGCGCAGATAGCTCTCGTGTAATTTTGCGCGAAATTCAAAAACCAAACATTGAGAACAAACGTTATTTAATATCGGAACTGTTTGTGATTAAATGAAGTGAAACATCTCAGTTCGAACTGTTTGTTAGTGTGTGATTAAATCAAAACAATAATTAAAATTACGCTAAATGCTACAAGCGTCCTGTTTAAGCTACTAGCATCCTGTTTAAGAATACGACCCTAAAAAACTAAGAAGCTAAATCAATGTTTTGTGTCGCTGTATATCATCGGTAGCATTTGTCACTTTTTAACCCAATAGTTAAAGAGAGAGGAACTGTTCTTGATGATGAAAAACCCACTTGAAGTAAAAATGTATCTCAGAACGCCTAGTATGGCTATTAATACTTTTGTTGATAAGACGAGAGCAACGATTGGACCTTCCCTGGTCATCTTCAGATTTAGAAATAATTTTAATGTGATTGTAAACTGACACATGTCTTTGGAACGAGGGTATAAACGTGTACGGGATTGTAGGGGCGTTGCAGCTGAATGTTAGGTTGTTAATTAGTATAGATATAAAAGTGTTCCTGTGTGTGTTTGTGGCTTTTCTTTAAGAAAACCCACATCAGGCTATCTGCTGAGCCCCCTGAGGGGACATGAACCACTGATTTTAACGTAGTAAATCCGGAGACATACCAATGTACTAGTGGGGGCAAAGGTGTTCCTTTATATTGGTTTAATTTTGGTTTTAGTTGTAGTACAAGTAGGGCTTCTTTTATTTTACCTTTGTTTATATCTGTTTACTTACATAATCTCTGGATGTGTTCTATGTTTATGTTGTGTATATTTGATTTGCAGTATTCAGAAATGTGTGAAGGTGTTTTTTTTTCATTAAATCTAGTTTCCATTTTTCTTTTTGTTTCTTCAATATAGAATGTGTGTGTGTGTGTTTTCTTATAACTAAGTCGCATCGGACTATCTGCAGAGTTCATTGAGGAGAATCGAACCCCTGATTTTAGTGTTGTAACTCTAATATAGAAGTCGTGGCAGTTGTTGCATTGTATTTTATAAATTATGTTGGTGTTGTGTTTTTCCCTGTAATTTTTACATAGAATGGACTTTATTTGTACCAGGTTTTTGAATAAATTTGGTTTTTACTGGAATGTTGTTTCGTTATAAGTGCTTTCCAAATGTTGGTTATTTTTTCGCTGATGTTGGGAACATATGGTATGCAGCAGTGTAAGATTTTGGTTTGTTGTGTCTTGGGATTTATTGTTCTTTGTTTGTTATTTGCTAGATGCCCCCCCACTAGTACAGGGGTATGTCTCCGGATTTACAACGCTAAAATTAGGGGTTCGATTCCCCTCAGTGGGCTGAGCAGATAGCCCTTTGTGGCTTTGCTGTACGAGAAACACACACACACATTGGCTAGATGTGTGCATGTAATTTTTTTCACGGTTTTTTGAGAAAATTTGTTGATGTTGATGAAGTGTTGTTTTATTTTGTTAATTTTATCGGATAAGCTGAGTTTTATGGCTGTGTTTATTTGGTTTCTTAGTATGTTGAGTTGTTGTATTGTTTCATGTGCTGAGTCCCAGGGAATGTGTAATCCAGTGTGGGTGATTTTTTTGTGGATTTCCGTTTTGAATTGTGTATCAGTTCTAGTAATCTTGAAATTAAGAAATGCTATTTGGTTAGTTTTTCTGTTCACAGATGAACGTAATGTTGGGGTGTATAAAGTTAACGTGGTTGAAAAATACTAATTGTGTTTTATAGATGTGAATCGAGCAATTAATCAACATACCTCTACCAGTATATTGGTAAAAAGTGTAAGGCTGAATTGATCGCTTGAGATTCAATTTGTGTCATAAACATGTTAGCTGAAACTGGTGACACGGAATTCCCAATACTTAGTTCATTTATATGTAGGTAGTTTTGGTTATCGAACATAAAGTTAGTTTTTGTGGTAGTGAATTCTATAAGGTAAGGATTGCTAATTGGTTGCTGGAGATGTGTATCAATGGGTTGGGTCTTGGATATAAAGTTCTAAAGCTATATTGCAGGCTTCAGTGGTTGGGAATTCTGTGAATTGGGAGATTACATCAAAAGTTGCCATTAAGGCTTTATGATTTAGTTGATTAAAAATATATTTAAATTTGAAAGTCTTTCAAAAGGAGCCGACTGTTGTTACATATTTAGAAAATGCCAATGCTATATATTTACCGAGGTTGTAGTTAAATAATTCGTAAGTCGACATTATGGGTCGTAGTGGACCATCAAGTTTGTGAGGTTTGTGGGTGACGTATAGCTGTAGTTTGCGTGAGTCGTTCTTTCGTAGGTAAGAATAAATGTTTTCTGACATTGTGTTGTTTTTTCATGTGTAGTAGTACTTTGTTTAGCCGGTTTTCATGTGTTTTTGTTAGATTTCTGCTCAACAGTTTAAATTTGTTTGTATCTGACAAGATGTTCATTTTTTGAATGCATTCATTGGTGTTTATAATAACCATAGAATTACCTTTATCTGCTTGTAGAAGTTTGATGTTGTTGTCTTATTTTAAGTTATTTTTAGAATTAATATATTTTTTGTGAGGTTGTTTTTTTAGATTTCTTTTCTGCAAAATTATGTTGAGAGTTTTATGTGAAAATTCTTTGAAAAAGTTGTTTAAGATACTGTTTCGAGGTGTTTCAGGGAAATAAATGTTTTCAGTTCAACTTGGAAAGATAGGTTATCGGTGGAATTGTTGTCAAAGTTGTCTTCTTTCTGGTGGTTGTATGGTCCGGCATGGCCAAGCGTGTTAAGGCATGCGACTCGTAATCCCCGTCGCGCCAAACATGCTCGCCCTTTCAGCCGTGGTGGCATTATAATGTTGCGGTCAATCCCACTATTCGTTGGTAAAAGAGTAGCCCAAGAGTTAGTGGTGGGTGGTGATGACTAGCTGCCTTTCGTCGAGTTACCACGGTTGTATCCTCTGCTTAGCAAACTGTCTGCCCTTTTTCATATGTAGGCCTACTTCCAATGAACGTCTACTTTCTTTCAAAGTCCACACGTGCAGGTTTAATTACTTTAGAACTATGTTTTAACGAAGTTAACAATTTTTCTTTCAACGTTCGTATCACTCTAATATATACCAACCATTAGGCCTATATCAGTTATTGGCCTTACTTCTCTCTTTGAACGTCTCTTTTACTTGGCTTTTTCATTTTGTGTCTCTTTTGCTACGTTTTCGTATCTCTGTCTAATTTTCCTGCTCATCTCACTCTATTTGTTTATTACTTCTGCTCGCTTTAACCTAATAATCAAGTTTAACGCAACGATAAATAATCTCAAAATCAATGAATTATAAACACAACGTAAGTTTCTTAACGAGTTACGTAATTAAATTTGTCACAGTATTTACTTTGAAAGATTTGCGTTTAATTCCCTTGTTGTGAATGAAACTAAAGGATCATAAAATATGCACTCATAAAACAAATAATATCAACATTAAAGACTCTTTTATATTGTGAGATAAACCCTCTTCAAGATGAATGTCTACAATAATTTTCCACTATATACAAAGAATGTTCTTAGTTTACGTATTATATCTTCTCATATAGTCTACATCAACTCTTACAGTTTCTTAATTGACTCTCTTAATTCAGGGTCGCCAGTGCAGCTTCATCTTGACAGGCTCCCTTGTCTTCAACTTGACTTCGTATTGCCTGATGTCTGTATTTCTTAATCTATCTTTATCATGATATATTAGATTTTTACTAATAAAGCACAGAACAATGTTTCGACATTCTTAGGTCATCTTAAGGTAAACAAAACTGAAAATGGTCTAGGAAGGTGAAAACATTTTTATCTGTTTTATTAGTAAAAGTGTTAATACCCATACCAGCCGTTTTAAGATTTATTTTTACTTCAAGTGAGTTTCTCGTCATCAAGTGTAGATTTTGTTACTCGTTTTTTTCTAGTAAGTCCAACATTGAAATATCAACTCTTGGCCTTCTTACAATAAATGTTTTTATAATTGTTTTCGCCTTTGGCTCCAGTTTTCTATTTTGTAACTTTCTTTCCGTTTTGTATTGTACTTATCTTTCTCTTTATTCTGAAGTTTCTGCAGGCTTTCTTCTGCACTCTGCGAGGTTTTAAGAGTTCATGTTCTTGCTTTTTTTCCTTTGAGTTTCTCTACTGACTACAGTTACTTCAGCGACCTTGTTTTTGTCCAGTTCTTCTAAATTTTTATTGCTTGGCATATTTCCTATCAACAAGTCATATAGCAGTTCTTTGATACACATTGACTTCAGGCCTCATGCGTAACATGGACTCACCTTTATTTTTCCTATGAGAAATTTCTCACTGTCCCACAGTTATACTTCAGCCGTCATATAACCATCAGATACTAGACTGGCTCTCATTGCCACTTAACTGCTTCCAGTAGAACCTTCACTTTCTTGTCTCCAACATATCCTTCACACATTGACAAATTATGTTTGTTGGCACCTCCTGATAGTAATACTATCCATTTGCTAACTTGAGCACTGATTAAATATGCTTACTTCATATATTGAATCAGATGAGCTTTTTCGATTCTCTTTTTTTCTAGCATCATCATCTGGAGCGCCAGTCACTCTTCTCTTACCAGCATTATCCTTGTAAGTTGTTCCAGCTGCTTCATGTTGAGGTTTCTGCTGTTATTTGTTTCTGTTCTTGAATTTCATGATATATTGTAATGATGAATATAAAGTAACAGTGTGAATAAAGTGTTTAATTTCTGGGTTATTATGAGTATATTTACATATAGAGCGTCTTTATAAATGGTACATCAAAGAAAATTAAACGAATTTTGGTAAAACAGTAGCTTATAAGCTGCAAAAGCTCTATGTACTAGGAAACATACCAAAACACGTTTTAGAATTTTATTCCAGCACCATTTAGTCATGTTGTCGTCGAATATGTTTTATCTGCTAAGGCTACTTTTCTACTGGTAAAAATGTATACACGTTTAATAGACGTTATGTTTTACTCTGGGCATATATTTGCCCATTGCTATATGTTATATATAAATAATTTAGTTATACAGAAACTATATTCTCAAACAAATCTTCCTGAAATGTTTAACTACTGCTTAACATTTTACATCTCAAACTAGTGTGATCAAGTAGTCAATAGCTACAGTAAATCATCATGGACCGTAACTTTTAATTATTTGCTATATTTATTATCATTACAATTTATAAGGTTAGCTACCATATTAAGCAAACAAGATAAATGAAAACTGGAAATACAAAACCGGCAATTAGGAACTGTAAAAACAAAGTTGGTGATACTGTTGACATTCTTTACTTAAACTAAAAATATCTAATGTTGACTCCAAAAATATTTCTAGGCAACAACGCAGGACCAAAATGAGGATTTGTATTTTCAGTAAATAATATCTACGGTATCTCTAGCCTTCTTTCCTTATCTTTTACGATTGTTATTTCCATGCTTTTAAATCCCTAAATCTGTATTTATCTTGTTTAAAAATGTATTGCATTTCTTGTGTTGTTGGATGTAATGAGTTTAAAATCACAAAGAAAGACTTTGCAATAGAGATTTTTCGGCGCCATTTTTTAAAACTTGATCTGCTGTTTTGAGATAACAAGGACGAGGACATATTGTAACAGAGGCATAGTGTTTTAGTATTTTCAGAAATGAAAATTTACATAACACGTATAACGTTGTGTCTACAGTTTGCATGATTGACGCAACCTACATAGTTTTCATACTTGACATAATAATGTCTGTGTAGTTTATATAAGTGATATAATAGTGTCTCTACAGCCTACATAGTTGACACAGTAATGTATTTATGGTTTGGATATTTAAAACAATAATGCTTCCATAGTTTGGGTAAGTGACACATTATTCTCAGATGTTGTTGATTGTTTGAAACTTAGATGTGTCCCCATAATTCTTCTATACTGTAGATGTTATTGTTGTGAAATTATAGTGTGTCATTTGCTCTCTTCACTCAAAAGTATTTTGCCGTTATTTTGGAACGACATTTTGCCCCATAATTCCTCCAGGTTGCAAAGCGCTTCTTTGTGTCAATGTAATATCACTTTAATTTCTAGTATCTAGTATAATCATACGTAGAGAGACAAACTTTTCCCAGGTACTTAAAACAATACATAGAAATTAGAAAGATCTAGATTTTAACAGAAACATACACAACTCGGATAAGCTGCGGTTTTTCAAGTAAAATTTTTTTTATTTTGGCAGCCATTTTGAATACAATTGGATTCAATGTATTTTTACCAGGGCGGCCAACTACAATGACGAAACAAAAGCAATTATTTGTAAATGTGTGGAAAGTGTCTTATGTTTTGTTATCATTTGTACAATTCTGGTGGAAAACCGCAAAAATCTAGAAAAAAATGACAGCATTGCGACGTCACTGCTGGTCATTTTCAGAAGTAGATCTCACACTGTCCCTTTTCTCTGTACACAGTGTTAAGTTTTTGTAAACAGAATAACAAACAAAAACACTTTTATATCAACAATCATTTTCTCGATTATTTCCCCATCTAGTGACAATTAGGGATGTTATTACGACAGATGAAGTTGAGTTTCGCAACAGTCCCTAGTGGGAGGCAGTAGTAAATTTTCAGACCTACAATGCTAAAATCTGAGATTCGATTTATCGGTATTACTGTAAAACAAACAACTATACACAATGACTAAACAATATTAAGTTTTGACACCTTTACCTTCTCTTTTTCTTCGAGCGTATTTTTTTTCCGTTCGTGTAGATAAGGTGGGTTTCTCCATATAGCAAAACTACATCTGGCTATCTATGTCCACCGAAGGGAATCGAATTCCCTGATTTTAGCGTTATAACTCAGTAGACTTACCGCTGTACCAGCGGTGGACATTGCAGATAAGGTTTTGTCAAAATATACATCATTATAAACTATGTTATCATAATAAAAAAATATATTAATTATAGGTTTAATTGTGAATTTTTCATCAATAAATTACACTTATAACATTTTTTTTTTTTACTTTTTCTTGTTCCTGGACCGAAAGTATTATTTTCCAATTGCTTATGCCTAAAGTAAATGGAAAAGATCTATTGTTCTCTTCCAACTTTGCTTTTGTGACCTGGGAGCGTATAACGAAAACATGATGGGAAGTTATATTTGAAGGCTTATATGTCGAAGTGATTTACATTACAGTCGCAAATGTCGAGAAACTACTCACTTCTAAACAATTTTGTATAACTTTAGTACAATTGCATGTAAATCTTTATTCATATGTTGTTTTATTCAGATCTTTTTTAAATGAAAATGTGCAAATTTGGCAGTTTTACACATAAAATAGGTTAATTTCTAAACTTCATTATCCAAGACACAAAAGCAAAGTTTGGAGGAAATAATGGCCATTTTTTGTGCTTTTACAACATAAGCAATTTAGAAATAACATACCATCCAGGAATAAAAGTTGTGCTACATCGTGTTATTAGAAAGCCGTGAGATACATTCTCAGCAAAACAATAAAACTAAATTCAAAGCCAGTCCTTCGCAAAAATGGCCTCCGATGGATGAGAGCTATGTTTTTTATAGTATTCAAGACGCGATACCCAACTGTATAGTTACGGGAATAACCTGTTCATCGCCGTAGTCGAGATAACTCGTCCAAGCCGATAGGTAACACAGTAATACGGACGAGTTAATTCGTTCTCAATAATACCTAACTTCAACGCTAGATTTCAGCACCATACATACATTTGACCTACTCGCAAATTATTTCACTTTCGATCCAAAATGGCGTCAGGAAAAAGTTACAAAATGAAGAAGTATTAGAGTTGTATTTTGAACTTGGTTCGGAGTTGTCGTAGCAGCTGAAATGCTTGCTGTCAACAAGTTAATCAAACAGATAAACTGTCTACGATGAATAATTGTAAAAAACAAACAAAAACATCTCTTAAGATTTTTAGAGATTTCCTGTTTTGAACTACTCTGTGCTGATTTCATTTTTTGGTTTAGAAAGAATACAGTTTGAAGAAGATTTCAACATTTTCGTGTTTGCAGGAAATCTAATATTATATTTATCTACGCACCGTTCATAGCATCAACCAACAAATATGAAAACAACAATGTAGATAGCTTTACTTGACTTTACGTGATATTGTAGCATTTTGCCAGTAATAATTACTGTGGTAAAACACAGAGCTGTTTTCATGTGGTTAGAAAACTGTGTCCTGCGGTATAATTTGAATTCTAGACTAATAAAAATAAGTAAAATATCTGTAAAAAGAAATCATAATGGGTTGGACATTATAGAGTTTAATAACTCCAAGTCATCATACAGAACACGAAACTATCTTGAGTAACACCAAATTTTGTGTCTGTATCACAGAAAATGTTTGTTTTGAATTTCGCGCAAAGCTACACGAAGACCATCTGCTCTAGACGTCCCTAATTTAGCCGTGTAAGGCAATAGGGATAGTAACTAGTCATTGCTACTCACCACCAGCTCTTGGACTACTTTTTACTAAAAAAACAGCAGGATTGATTGTTACATCATAACGCTCCCATGGGTGAAAGGATGAGCATGTTTGGTGCGAGGGGGATTCCAACCCGCGACCCTCGTATTACTCGTATTACACTCGTCGAGTGCTTTAACCACCTGGTCATGTCGGTCCTATACTCACACCCAATAGTGTTGTTAAACACTTTGAGTAACACTAAACTTTGTGTCTGCATCACAGGAAATTGTGTTTGTAAAAAGCTTGAGCAACACCAAATTTTGACCCCCAGTGGCACAGTGGTATGTCTGCGGACTTACACACTAAAAACCGGGTTTCGATACCCGTGGTGGGCAGAGCACAGATAGCCCATTGAGTAGCTTTGTGCTTAATTCTAAACAAAAAAACACCAAATTTTAACACGTAATAAACAGAATTTAGTGTGGAACAGTGACGTCACTTTAGTATTTTACCGATGTAGCACAGATGTATAGTACAGTATGGGTGATTTTCAACCGATACACTATTTAAAACAGAAATCTATTGAAATATCACCTACACTAGACTATACATTCCTTGGGACTCAGCACATGAAACAAAACAAAAACTCAACATACTTAGAAATCAAATAAACACAGCCATAAAACTATGTTCACCAGATAAAATTAACGATGAATTAGACAAAATAAAACAATACTTCATCAACATCAATAAATTTCCTCCACAAACCGTTGAAAACAATATACGCACACACCAAGACAAAAAGTAAAATGAAGTAACAAAAGTAAATATATCTCACGAATCAAAAAATCACGAAACTATATACTGCTGCAAACCATATATTCCCGACAGCAGCAGAAAATAACCAGCATTTGGCAAAAACTGGTAACAAAACATGTCATTTCAGTTAATATCAAATTTATTTAAAAAACAGGCACAAAACTAAGGTCTATAATATGTAAAAACTACACTGACAAACACCACACCAACATTATTTTCAAAATACAATGTGATAACTGCCATGACTTCTATATCGGAGAAACAAGTAGAAAAATGGAAACCACATTCAGAGAACATAAAAAGTCACCTTCACACGTTTTCGAACTCTGCAAATCAAATAAACACAACATAACCATAGAAAACACCCAAACACTAAGTAGAGAAACAAACATAAACACAAAATTAAAGAAGCCTTACTTATACAACTCAAGACCAAATTAAACAATACAAATACTTTATACTTATATCAATATGCAATCAAACATCTAAAAGAGCCCGGCATGGCCAAGCGTGTTAAGACGTGCGACTCGTAATCTGAGGGTCGCGGGTTCGCATCACGGTCGCGCCAAACATGCTCGCCCTTTCAACCGTGGGGGCGTTATAAAGTTTCGGCCAATCCCACTATTCGTTGGTAAAAGAGTAGCCCAAGAGTTGTCGGTGGGTGATGATGACTACAGTGTAGCTACCCTCCCTCTAGTCTTACACTGCTAAATTAGGGACGGCTAGCACAGATAGCCCTTGAGTAGCTTTGTGCGAAATTCAAAAACAAACAAACATCTAAGCACGCCCTCTACATTCCTATACTCAGTTACACAACCCCCTTCAAACATGTGGTCAGCTATCGGTCAGTTACATCTTTCTTTCTTTGCAAACCTGATGATGACCAAAGAAGTTCGAAACCAAACCAGCTGTTTAACATGTATATTTTTCTCTACAGGTGGGTTTTCTCGTCATCACTGATTACTATTTGAATTTTCATTTGGAAGTTTTTATTTTTGTACTCTTTAAACGTTTATTGTGATAATAATAACATTAAAACATATTGATATAAATAATCGTATAATTGGTTTTTAAAACACAATAAACTTAAAATTTACGTAAAGTATGCTATAAATACATAAGTTTAGCTGCAACCTACCTTACGTCCAAGTTCATGAAAAAAGGCAGAATTATACAGTTATTAACTTTAGTTATTATCACTAGGTTGCAGCACAAGCAATACTAAACGGATAATCTTAATATTTCTTTTTCTTTTCTTTTTATCCCCCGTTAATACAGCGGTATGTCTCCGGATTTACAATGCTAAAATTAGGGGGTCGAGTCCCCTCGGTGGGCTCAACAGATAGCCCGATGTGGCTTTGTTCTAAGAAAACACACACACACACTTTTTTGTTTCAATAGGGTACAATACAATGTTTTTGTTTCAATAGGGTACAGTACAATGTTTTTTGTTTCAGTAGGGTTCAGTACAATGTTTCTTTGTTTTAATAGAGTATAGTACAATGTTTTTGTTTCAATAATGTACAGTACAATGTTTTTGTTTCAATAGGGTACAGTACAATGTGTTTTGTTTCAATAGGGTACAGTAAAATGTTTTTGTTTCAATAGGGTACAGTACAATGTTTTTGTTTCAATAGGGTACAGTACAATGTTTTTGTTTCAATAGGGTTCAGTACAATGTTTTTGTTTCAATGGGGTACAGTACAATGTTTTTGTTTCAATAGGATACAGTACAATGTTTTTGTTTCAATAGAGTACAGTACAATGTTTTTGTTTCAATAGGGTACAGTACGACGTTTTTGGTTCCAAACCAAAACAATATGTTTCTCCTGTATTACTTCAAAAACCTGGTCTGTAACTTTTAATAATCTGTAAAAATAGTGATTTATGAGTGTATTTAATATTATGCTTTAATAGAATAAATTATGTGACATTTAACGTTAGGTAAAGTTAGTAATATAGAAAAACATTTACTATTATAGTCCATTGGGACTGATTTTGTAACATTTAATATTATATATATAACTATTGATTTAAAAATATATTTACTGCGATAATTCAACAGGACAATTTTTGCAAGAATTTTAAGGTAAATACACTTTCTGGTGGACAGGTCATCCTTGTAAAGTAGATACACTCTCACATAGACAGGCCATCTTTGTAAGATAGATACACTCTCACATAGACAGGCCTTCCTTGTAAGGTAGATATACTCTCACATAGACAAGCCATCCTTGTGAGGTAGATAACAGTGCGACTTTCTGCTATTGTTGCGTTATCCAGTTTGGAATTCAATAAGGAGTTTTCAATGGCATCTTGGAGCAAAATTTCGCCCTCTACATCCTCAGACCGTTACGTCAATCACAAGGATACATTTGCAAATCACGAGAAGGTATAATAATTTATGTATATTATAGGAGTCGATCTTGATTCTTGTTAACGGATATATGTATATAGTTAGGAGATATTGGTTGGTGTTTAGCTTGTGCTAGCTGAGGGGAAGATGATGATAGTGCAAGTAGGTTGTGGTTGGTGTGAATTTGTTTTTAAGGTGATGGAGAGAATCAGTGGTAGGTGATCGTAAACTTTATCAGTGGAAGGTGATTGTAAACTTTATCAGGGGAAGTTGATTGTAAACTTTATCAATTGTGCTATTGTAAAGTAATATAGGAAATGTTCGGGACAATATAAAAGTGGCATTGAGGTTTTGTGAAGTTTTTCGTCAAGGTAACCATCACTAGAACTTGGAACCAACTGTTTTTATTTCAAGATGATATGTCGCAGTTGTTTTCAGTTGCAAGTCGTGTTTCATAGTTTGTTTTGTTACTAACTTTTAATATGAGAATTTTCTCGTTAGTTCTTGAAGAAACTGTTATAGGACTTATTTCCATCCATGGCTAGGATTATTACTGGTTTTATTTCGTAGTTATGTAGCTGACATAAAGTTAGTGAAAATCAAGAACTATAATAAGCTATCAGAAGACTTGAAACTAAAGAAATGGAAGACAGAAGACATGTCAAACCTAGTTTGTTTAATTTCATTTCTTGTGATAACTGTTTCAATATGCTGTAGTTTTCCATAACCTACAAACGATAGTGTGTTGTTTTACTATTATTATTAGGTAGGTGAGTTTTTATAACGTCTTATTACTTTCTTATTTTACAGGAATATGAAGCCCCATTCAAATCTCAACTATCCTTTCAACAACAGTTTTTCACTTGAAAATGATAGAATCATTAGGCGCCATCAAACATTAAACCACCTGCATCTCTAGCCGTATTTCAAATATAATTATCGCTTTTGCAAATATTTTTAATTGTGTCTGTTTTATTAGTACATTGTCCAACTCACATCTAGTAATATTTAAGTAGTTCTCAAAACTTACCACTACAACATAATAAACTGGGGTTACATGCACAAGAAAAGATGAATTTAATTATAAAGGTGTGCTGCCATCTATTAGCACGAAAAATCGATTTCTGAGAACTTGATCGAAATGTAATAATAAAAGTCCGTGTTTTCATGTGTTTAGGTACCAATGTTTTTCACATCTTTAAGGATCAATGTTTTCCATAGACTTAGATATCACCGTGTTTTCATGTGCTCAGATGTCAATATGTTTCATGTTTTAAAAAATATAATTGTGCTTAAATTTGTTAATACACAAAACGTGATGACCTGTTTATACCTATGTGGTTTTCACAATTTAAAGTACTAGTTTGTTTCCCAGTGCAGAACTTTTAGTACATCTATTAACAAAGTTTATGGTGTAAACAGCTGAGAACCACAATTCTGAGCAAATTCCATAACACGTCCTTTATGTTATTTGAGTCACTACATGCTGGAAAGTATTTCAACATAATAAGCCGAATACTGTACAAAAGCGTAAAAAGTAAAAAAAAATATATTTCAGGCTTCTTTCAAGAAAACAATGGAAAGTAAATTACAGGTGAAACATGAACATTTTATTCATATACATTTTTAGTAGAACAGAAACTTTCTGAGAAATGTTTGAGTTCAGCAAACAGTTAATACTATGTGTGCCATCCTTTCAACTTTCAGACAGTATTTCGGGCATTGTTGCAACATATGTATTAAAAGTGATATTTGGAATTTTACTCCAAATGTCTCTAAAGCATTCACATAAAGTTTCTTTGAAAGTAACTTTTTGGTTTTTCAAGATTTTGATCTATTAAATCCCAAATGTGCTCAATTGGGTCGAGATCGCGGCTCTGTGGGGACCATTATGTCATTTACATGACCCCACCTGATTCTTTCTAAACTAAGTAACGTCTACCTAAGTCGGATGAGTTTTTCTTTTGTTGTTGTTTTTTGAGGGGTGTTACTATTTTCTTGACAGTGGTATTCTTTACCAATAATAAACATACCAGATGATACTTCTGCTGGCCCATTATTCCATCTATTATTCAAATATCTTCTGTCGCTTCAGCAGAAAAGCACCTCCAAACCAATACACTGCTTTTCCCATGATTCATGGTAGGTGCTAGGAATTAAGACAGGCATCTTTCACCTTTATTTCACCGGATGTATAACCTATACTTTAAACCAAATATTTTAAACTCGGACTCACCCATTCATAATATCCTTTCCCAATCATCAACAGTCCTCCATTTTTTGTACTTTTTAGCAAATTTCAGTTTCTTAACAGTATTTAGAAATCGAAGTAAAAGTTTTTTTTTTACAAAACGACCAAATATCTAATTCCGTCTCGGTCTCACGATGTACTTGACAATGTTTGGGGGCCATTTAAAAATATTCTCTTGTCCTAACACTTTTGGTTAATACTGTGTGTAAATGATAGTTTTCTTGAGGAGGACACATAGTTTTAAAATTAGTAATTAGTAAAATAAAACATCACTTTAGTGATGTGAGGAAGACAATAAATCCACTTATTCTATGATAACATAGTAATAAAACTATCAGTCTCTGTCGAGGATATAATTCTTATTCATTTGAGTTTTTTAATAGTGTTAAGATAAAAATATAAGCAATTATAAAACATTATTCATTTCAATTGAAAACGATCACATTGAATTAGAACATCTGAGTTTTTGTGTTTTATCAAATTTCTGGTATTCTCCTTACTTGGTTCATCCACCCGACTTCACTTCATTAATATGGTAACACAAACCATGGTTCTTAACCTCAAGGGTACTGAAGACCCTGACCTAACCTAATTGCACGTGGCTCAATGATCTGATGAAAACTCTAAATATCAGACTATTCATATCTCAAACTATATATCCTCAAGGACTCGTCAATACATCTGTGCGGAATTCCCTCTGAAGACTTACCAAGAACTGAAGCTCAAGGTAGAGATTATGGTTCTAATAAATCCAGGAAAACAAGTGAAAATTATTGAAAATGTTTTTGAGGCTGTTATTATTAAAAATTCAGTTAAAGCACTTATCAGCTAAGTTATCATGTTTTTATATGCTTTTTACTGCTGGAATTTGTTTATCTTTCTTGTTTACCCTAATGCTCTAAAATGTATTTTTATGCTTTCACCTGTATCTGTCTTCTAAAATATACAGATGTCCTGTTTGTTTGTGTTTTTAAACCTGTGTGCAAAGTAACCTGTTCTCTTTATTATCTTGTACTAAATATAACCTGTTATATTTATTATCCTGTACTTAATGTAACATGCTATTTTTTAACCCACTATTAATGTAATTCCGCTGTCTTTATTATCTTGTACTTAATGTAACCTGTTACCTTTATTATTGGCCCGGCATGGCCAAGCACGTGAAGGCGTGCGACACATAATCTGAGGTTAGCGGGTTCGTATCCCTGTCGCGCCAAACATGCTCGCCCTTTCAGCCGTGGGGGCGTTATAATGTGACAGTCAATCTCACTATTCGTTGGTAAAAGAGTAGCCCAAGAGTTGGCAGTGGGTGGTGATGACTAGCTGCCTTCCCTCTAGTCTTACACTGCTAAATTAGGGACGGCTAGCAGAGATAGCCCTCGAGTAGCTTTGTGCGAAATTCAAAAACAAACAAACCTTTATTATCCTATAATTAATGTAATCTTCCATTTTATTAACCTATTAATAATGTAACCGGCTATCTGTATTATGCTATACTCAATGTAATATTGTATTTTATTAACATATTCATAATGTAACCCGCTATCTTTATTGTCCTATACGTAATGTAACCTTTTATGCTATTAACATATTATTAATAATCTAACTTGCTATCTGTATTATGCTATTCTTAATGTAACCGTCTATTTTATTAATATATTAGTAATGTAATCCGCTATCTTTATTGTCCTATACTTAAAGTAACCTTCTATTTTATTAAAATATTATTAATAATTTAAGGTATAACGTGTTATGTAAAGAGTTCATTTGAATTAAGTTAGAGAAAGATGTCGAACGCTATTTTTTTTAACTATTATTTTAAAAATTCTTGGTTTCACCCTATTCTATACGAGTTGTAAAAAACGTGTGTAATTCATGTGACTCTAAAGATATTTTTTTTTAACTCCAGCGAGCTCTGTCATATTTTTCTGCGATTCTGAGCTTTATGATCAGATCGTAGTTTAATTTTTGATCCTGAAAGTTGATGTCAAAGTAAATATGAGCCGTCAGAAATATGGGGTTCACAATGACCTCTTCTGAGGTTAACTGTATACGATGCTGAATCAGTTATTGGTTCCCACCATCACTTTTAGACGAGTTGATTAGTGGAATTTATCGTCTAAGTTATTTTATAGTAAAATAATAAAAATAAAGATTATGAGATCTGGATCAGAAAATCAGCTGAAGTCTGAACATCCTTCAAAGAGGTAATGAATACACCAGTCGAAAATTTAGATATAATCTGGTATTTTAAAAAAATAAGATTTCCGTATCATGTGAGTTAAACAAAAACCCTTTGAAATTGGATCTATAAGCATCATAGTACAAATTCCTCTTCTGAGAATTATGACCGAAACTCAACGCTATATATGGAACGTAAAAACGTATCGTAATTCTGGTTCTTCAAGCACGTCAGAGAATGTCTACTGGAGAGTTTGGAGGTCACATCGTGTCCTCTAGATAACTAGTCTCTTGTTGTCTGGATAGTGTCACGTCACTTTATAGCAACCTTGGCGGAATTTTTTTAGAAACAAAAATGCAAATTTCAGTCGAACTCTGACATGTACAGAGAGTTGGAGTCAAATCGTACTTTAAGTTAATATTTAGTTATGATTTTTTAAAAATTAGACATCAAAAAGATAGTTCTAAAATCATAGCCTACACAGGGGCTGTCTGCGCTAGCCGTGATATGACAGACCAGATAGATTTAAGATATATGTATCTAAAGACGGCTAATATGGGTATTGAAACTTCTATTAAAATAAAGTATAGAACAATCTTTTGATCTTCAGGTTAACTTGCAGATGACCTAAGAAGATTGAAACATTGTTCTCTACTTTATTTCAATAAAGGTTACAATACCCATACCAGCCGTCTTGAAATACTTTTTTACTTCAAGTGGGTTTCTCGTCATCATGAAGATATAAGATAAGTTATAAAGTGTTCACAGCATTAAATTTGAATGTAAGGAAACTCAGAGAAATTTTATAAAATAAGTTTGCGTATGTTTAATACGATCATATGCAAATATCTGAACAATTAATGAGCGTTTATCTATACAACTGTATAGTTAGTATGTGTATGTTTACATCTGTATATGCAAGAAACGTTTGTTTATATAACTGTATAGTTAGTATGTGTATGTTTACATCTGTATAAGTAAGAAACGTTTGTCTATTCAACTGTATAGTTAGTATGTTTATGTTTACATCTGTATAAGTAAGAAACGTTTGTCTATTCAACTGTATAGTTAGTATGTGTATGTTTACATCTGTATAAGTAACAAACGTTTGTTTATATAACTGTATAGTTAGTATGTGTATGTTTACATCTGTATAAGTAACAAACGTTTGTTTATATAACTGTATAGTTAGTATGTGTATGTTTACATATGTACAATTTATGAACGTTTGTCTACACAGTTGTATAACTTGTATGTTTATATTGGTAGAGTTAATAAAGGCACTTTTATACAATGAGAATGTGAATGGTTGTTTACATCTATTCAACCAGTAGAAATAAATACCACAACCCACGTTAACAAGTACCACCACCCATACTAACAAGATCCACAACCAGTACTCACAAGTACCACAAGCCGTAATAACAAGTACCCCAATAAATGCTAAGGATATACATTGCTACATTATTAAATAACAATATAAAGTACGATAATACCTGATATAAATACAGTTTGATAAAGTCCTGAAATTTTGAAGGAATTTTATCTCGAGTTGATGCCTTTTTTTTTTCATTTTAAGGGATAAAATGATTTAAGATGTAAGGGAACTGTTTTAGTTCTCTGGTTTCAGAGTTGCTAGCTTCATTGTTGCAGGTTTTATCAACTGTCACTTCATGGGAAATGTCAGGTCATACCATAGGTAATGTCCAAAAATTTAATACAGAAAGTGTATCGTCATTTCTGTCTTTATAGAAGGTTTTAATGACCAAAATATGTAGTAGTACGTGTATAAAAATGTTCAAACAAATAAAGGAAATTAACCAAACTCCAGTTTTACAGATCATTAATCAAATAAACCCTAATGAAAATGGATGCGTCTGAGGAGCACATTAAACATATAATATTTTATGAGTTAAAAGAGGAAATATTGCAGCAGAAACTACACGAAACATTCAAGGTGTTTATGATGCGGAGTTTCTTAATGAAAGAAAATGTTGAAGGTGGTTTCAGAAGTTCAGATCAGGTGACTACAGCTTAAGTGATGCGCCACGTTCAGGTCGTCCTGATGAGTTTAATGATGACTTGCTGCTGGCTGCACTTGATGAAGATTGTGTTGTAACAGTTGAAGAAATAGCACAGAATCATAATTCAACCCATTCAACAGTTCAAAATCATTTTCAACAGCTTGGAAAGGTGTCAAAACTTGCAAAATGGGTCCCCCATGCTTCGACGTTTGCAGAAGTATCTAGATAGAAAAGAGCTTGGAACACATAAAGATGTTAAATCTACCTTTTCTACATTCTTTCCCTCTAAACCCCAATAATTTTATAGAAATGGTTATAAATCGTTAGCAGGAAGTAATTAATAATAATGGAACATACATTATTGATTAAATAACATTAAAAGCGTTTGAAATCATTTCTCTTTTTCTGAACCTAAAATCGTACATTACTTAAGGAATGACCTGATAGTTTAATGTGGTGAACAATGCAGAGGATGAGTCAGATATTAGGTTTGTTGTAAACGTCTGTTGATATAATTTGTTTTTGAAATGTACTAGACACATCTAGAAATTTAAGAGGAGTACCATGTGTGTGACTGACATTCTGGTGTAAATATAATATGCAAGATGAACCAAGTTTAAGGAGTGAAATCTGACTAAACCTTTGATATCATCAACATAATTTACGTTTTACTAACAACAAGTTTTAAACAATAATCCTACAAGTAACAGAATTTCTAAAGAACAAACATCTCCAGGCTGGATAAGTTATAACCTGAACTCAAAGAGACCATAAGAAAGTGTGGAAGCTTCTATCTCACTTCATTAGCTACGCCTCAACATCGTAAGTCCTCCGAGACAAAAACAATACTCTCGTTGTTCTCAGAGGAAAATACAGGGTACTTTAAATTACTTTGAGAACTGCTGGGAAACTTTAAACTAACCTAAAGTGAACTTAAGATAAGAGCAAAAGAAATCTTTATAAAAGTTAGCAATAAAAGCAAAGGATTTGTTGTAACGAAAACTGTTACGTGTAATGAAGGATGTTTTAAAGACAGCTCAACTTACTTTTCAGCTGCAAAACATCCAAATAAAAAGATCCAAAATCAATGTAAAGAACACTAGAGCAACGTCACAGTTTTCTTTCAAGTAAAGAACTTTTAAATTTAAAACCTGGTCAGATTAGAGCGTCACCTCTTTACGGTTTATCAGAAGAACATCTGATATCCTCTTGAGTCTCATTATCTTTAGCCGTGAATCACGGAACCTCTCTTGACTGCAGGAAGAATGAGCCCATCCTTTACTCGAGACAGTGTTGTAAGACGTAAACAGACAGTGTCTTCACACATAAACAACGTTTCCTTCTAACATAAACACAATTTATTTCAGATCGAAATAGATCGTTGTTGAGATCTAAACAGCATTCTTTTACGTTAAGAAACTCAACTTGTTTATATCTAAACACCGTTTCTTAATCTAAACAGATTTAGAATTCATACCTTCAATGTAAACAGCATTCCTTTCTAACTGAACACTATTCCTTCAGATCTTATTATATATCTGTTTAATAACTTCTAATGTAATGACGAAATACCCAAATTCACTTGCTATACAGATAAAGACACTAGTGTTTATTAATTGAGAACATACACAACACACCGATAATGATTGTATGGCCATAAACAAACAAACGTTTTATTAATGTACAGATGTAAATATATGCAAGAAATAACTGCACAGTCATATAAACAGACGGTATCGGGGTGTTCGCGCTCACTGGATAAAGTGATAAATTAAAATGTTTTTATTTTAGACAGTGCGATTGTATCGATAAGAAGTGAAATACGTACGTGTGCGTACAAGAAGAAAAATGTTTCATTTCCATTTAATATATCTTTTGTAAATGCATTCTGTTATGATGTGATTTAAGGTTTTAATGGGAAAATTTCTTCTGCTATTCAATCAAAAGTTTAATATTTTATAATTTATTTTGCTTTGAGTGTATTTTAATAAATAAAACAGTTCCCATTATTGTCCAAAATGGTGACACCTCATCTAACTGAAATTTCTAGAATTATTTCAATAGTTTGTCAATAAAGAGGAAACTTTATTATTTTAAAAACCTTTTTCTATGTAATACTTAAAACATATATATTTTATATAATTCCCAGTTCCCTTCAAAGTTGTTTAAGAAACAGACATAAAAGGAATATTTTTGTAATAAATTCGATTATATGTGAACAGTTATTTAAAAGGGCTTCTAAAACAGAAATATTGTTTCCTATTGATAATGAGAAGTCCAGATACGTTTGTTAAGACCAATTTGTTTCATACAGAATCATGAGCCATTTTTCAAAACACCCTTTACAGTTTCATACATTTTTCAGTTATAAACAGAACATCTTTAGTTCCAGCACAAACGTGTCACGTCAAAGAATAGCTCATATGAAACACTTCTTCAAACTTTGGTAATGGCTCAGTATTACCAGGTGGTAAAGGCGCTCGACTCGTTACCTGAGGGCCGCGAGTTTGAATCCCTATCGCACCAAACATGTTCGCCCTTTCAGCTGTAGGAGCGTTATTATGTGACAGTTAATCCCGCTATTCGTTGGTAAAAGAGTAGCCCAAGAGTTGTCGGTGGGTGATGATGATTACAGTGTAGCTACCTTCCCTCTAGTCTTACACTGCTAAGTTAGGGACAGCTAGCGCAGATAGCCCTAGTGTAACTTTGCGCGAAATTCAAAAACAAACAAATAACTTTGGCAAGATGTACTTTCACAAAGAAATTATCGTCTGTTTCACCCCTGATGAAAAACTCTTTCAAACCTGGGGTAAAATATTCAAAAAGAATTTTAGTCCCCTGATATAAACACTAACAACAGTTTGCTTTGTCCGTAAAATAGTGACTTACTCTCAAACTGTTTACTTGTGAAAGATTTACTTATCATCAGAAAAGTTGCGACAGAAAGTGTTCGTACCCCTGCATCCCGAGTGAATTTTTGCTCATAACTTAAAAAGTATCACGGCTAGGCTAATAGACGTAAGGTATGTTATAAATATTATACTAACACAAACCTACTTAAATTTTTCTGTAAATTAGACAACAAATAACCAAAAGTAGGAGGAGCAGAAAGTGTTCGTACATTTCAGAACGTGTGAAAAAACTGATATTCCCTTAAAAATTTTGTTTAGTTTAACGAATAAACTACATTAATCCATTCCAGAACTAGACATTAGGTTCATAATTATTGGAATTTAGCCATCAAGAAATGTACTTCCGACAATTTAGCGGCGTCTCCGTCATTATATGCTTGGTTATCATGGAGAATAGAAAACAACTGTCCAGTGATTTAAAAAACCGAATTATTGTAAAATACAAGTCTCGTGTGTCTTTTTCCGGTATTGCTACACAACTTAATGTGCCAAAATCTACTGTGCAAAGCATAACTGCCAAATTTAAGCTTACAGGATCAACTGCTAACTTTTCTCGTTCCAAACGCTCCACCAAAGTTCCAGAGAGAACCAAGAGGAAGGTTCTCAGAGAAGTTAGAAGGAACCCTCTTTAACAAGTAATGGCCTACAGAAACTGGGATTGAAGTCAGCACTTCTACAGTTACGAACATGTTACACTTTTCTGTGTTCAAAGCATGCTGTCCTCGTAGAACTCCATATTTAAAGCCTATTCATTAAGAAGCACGATTGAGGTATGCAAGAAAGCATGTAGACAAACCTTTTACCTATTGGAAGAGTATTCTTTGGTAAGACGAGACTAAAATTGAGCTTTTCGGTCACAATGATGTTTCTACATTTTCCGTGAGAAGGGGGAACGAAATTTTCCAAACAACAACCTCCCTACACTGAACGTGACGTGGCTTTATCATTTGATAATGTGAAATATTGTTTATTTCATTTTTCCTTTCTTTACTGAGGGTCTCCTGAAAACAGCCCAACAGTCGAGAGGCTTGGCATAGTTACGGCATTTGACTCATAATGTGAGGGTCACAGGCTTGAATCCCCGTCACACCAAACATGCTCACCCTTTCAGCCGTGGGGGCGTTATAATGTGCGATCAATCCCACTATTCGTGGGTAAAAGAGTAGACCAAGAATTAGTGGTGGATGGTGATGACTAGCTGCCTTCCCTCTAGTCTTAAACTGCTAAATTAAGGAAGACGACAGCAAATAGCTCTCGTGTAGCTTTGCGTGATATTCAACAAACAAACAAACCAGTTGTTGAGAAACTGCCCTCAGTCAACCCACCACGTGAGGTATCTACATTCACTTGGTTCTAAGGACGAATGAATTTCCTGTATAAAAAAAAGAAACAGGTTAATAGAGAAAGATAAATTTGTGGACTACGCAACACACGAGGTGGGATGTTCATGTGATTGCTGATTGTATAAATGACTTCTTTGATCGAGATTCGGTGACCTAAGATTTTCAAAGCCTGTCACGTGCACTCACGTGGCACATATAGGCTAATGTCGAAATCTAAAGAAGCATCTCAAAGTTATATTTATTTTTGTTGCCAGTACCAACACAGAATTTGTGTTTACTAAACATAACCTCAATTTAAACAGGAAAGTACTGAAAGAACGCTAATAAAACAAAGAATTTAAACTAAAAATCTTTATTAAAACATAGCAGTTAAAAAAAGAAAATATTTATAAAGAGAATTGAAATAAGAAAACATTAGTAAAACATAGAAGTTAAACAACAAAATATTAGCAAAATATAGAAGATAAGTAGATAAACGTAAATAGAACATCGCTCGAAAGAATAAGGATTGTTATCGCAAGCTCTAAGAACGAAAATAAAAAGAAGTTAGATAAATTAATACAAGATATCAGGATCTTCATATGGACTTTATTTGTGTTTTCTTGTTGGAAATATAAACAGTTATCATTAGTGACTGGTAACTTCAAGTTATGTTTAAATGGCTGTATCAGATTATTGATTTGTACACAACTAGAGGACGCTGCTCTAGCCGATATAGTGTAAAAAGAACGAGACCGAGATTTGACGTAATGAGAAAACGTGTAATTTTTTTTTACTTGGCTGCCTTCCAAGAAATAGCCATTTAACAGCGATTTATTACGTTGATGTGTCTATATAAACATGCAACGTAACTCACTTCATCCATTCATTTTCAAATACTTAGCTCGAGAAAGTGTCAACCTCATTAAATTTAAGAAATCTATCTCTTTCTCAGCTTCGAACGTTTAAACATCAACAGTATTTGATAAGAATTTCTCAACATGGCCTTCCTGATGCCTGTCGTTAAATCTAACTATGAAATATATCCAAACCGAACTAAGCGGACTGAAGACCAAAAGTCCACGAAAAGCGCTGGAAGCGTTTCCTTCACTCCTAAATTGTCCTTCAGGAAAGACGTTAATGAACGACTGTCCAACTCATCTAGTAGATCTTGGAGCAGTTCGCAACAGTCCACTCCGAAGTCCGGGTCCAGTCAGTCCTTGCAAAAGTCGTGATGAAGCGTCTTCAGACAACTGAGAAACTCTAGCCTTGGCTCTTTTAAAGTCGATCACATTTAGGGAAAAAATAACTTCTTAAACTAAATAGGAAAAACATATAACTGCGACTCCTCCAAGGAAAGTCACCCAACTTATCTTCCAAGGGCAACACACTCATCTATACCTTCTCTAGGAACAAATCATTCACTTATTTTGTAGGGACAACACGTCCATCTATATCTTCTCCAGGAATCAGCCGTTTAATCTTATCCACTAAGGACAGCATATCCATCTATACCCTCTTCAGGAACGAGACGTGTAATGTTATTTTCAAGGGGCAACACGTCTATCTATACCCTCTTCAGAAACGAGACGTGTAATGTTATTTTCAAGGGGCAACACGTCTATCTATACCCTCTTCAGGAACGAGACGTCTAATGTTATTTTCAAGGGGCAACACGTCCATCTATACCCAAATCAGAAATGAAAAACAGTTACACGTTCGATAAAGTTAAGTTTATTGGGCTATCACTTGCACGTAAATATGTGCAACTGTGTGGAACTACTAAGTACATAATTATGTATATTGCTTTATTGTATTATGTACATATTTGTCACATAATTTTTATCTATTCAGCTCAGTCATTTTGAAAATGTAAAATCTTACGTCGCTATCATTGTAATTTTAGAAATGGTTTAGTATTCAGGCTGTTTGAATGTCATGTTAGGTACTTAGAACGTTTGTATTCAAAGTGGATGGTGTTTTTGTCATGTATTTACCAAGTTTGTATTCATAGTACATGATTTTATGTTATGTATTTAACAAATATGTATTCATAGTACATAAGCTTATGTTATTTTACAAGTTTGTATTTATAGTACATGATTTTATCTTGTGTATTTACCAAGTTTGTATTGAGTTTATTTGATAATCATGTACTGCGGTATTTTATGAAGTTTATAAAACATAAAAACAACAATAAATGTTTTCAATATCATTTCAGTTTCTTGTTCTTTAGTATTTCAGCACGGATAACTCCAGAACAGGATAATACTAATAAATAATACAGATTTTACAACATTATTAGAATCAACTGTAAAATGTACTACAGATAATTTAATTATTGTTTCAGATTTTACTTTATAATATAAACGGTAATTACTAAATCATGTGCAAATAAAACTGTATTTACTTAATCACGTTCTAATAAAACAGTATTTACTGAATAGTGTGTTAATAAAACACTATTTACTGAACTGTGTGTTAATAAAACACTTTACTGAAACCGTATTTTCTTAATCGTGTGTTTTTAAACAGTATTTACTGAATCGTGTATAATATGAGGTGCACTTTGCATTTTATTCAGAGTACTTCCAATATGAGTTGCACTTTGAGTTTTTTTAGTGTACTTCCAATATGAGGCGTGTTTTCTTTAATGTACTTCTAATATGACTTGCACTTTGTTTTATTTAGTGTACTACAAACATACCTTGAACGACCCTTGTTTGCCGGTTTTCTTCATTAGAATGTATTGTGTGTTTTATTGATCGAGCACCAGAGACTTGGAGGTTCAATAAGTGGTACGTCATTACAAGATTTTCTATTAGTTAGTTCATTTAAAAAATGTTTCTTGCGTTTCACCAAAACTACTGGATGGTTATCTTCATTAACCGTTCCTAATTTAGAAGTAATGGACTATAGATCAATTTGCGGGCTACTGTAATCAAACAGTAGGACTAACCATCATATTATAACGTTTCCACTGATGAAAGGGTGAGCGTGTTTGGTAATAAGATTCGAAATCGCAACCCGCCAGTTGCGAGTTGAGCAACCAAACCACTAGGCCATACCAGGCTCCAATGGAAAAGTTGAATAAAACAAAAAACAAAATGGAATGGCTGGCACGCTGAATTAGGATACAACGTGATAACGTGCCGTTCTAAATTTCATCTGGTGTTACGTTTCATATTAGTGTAAGAATGGCACACTGTTAACACTGATGTCTGATAGCACATTCAGAAATCAATGACCTTATGAACGAGCTCTTAATTTAACCACATGCAGTCTGCTACATTAAAAACTGTTGGATTTTTCTGGATAGCCTATTAATAGCTAATGGAAAAGATGAGATCCGCTGAGGGCCCGGCGTGGCCAAGCGTGTTAAGGCGTGCGACTCGTAAACTGAGGGTCGCAGGTTCGCATCCCCGTCGCACCAAACATGTACGCCCTTTCAGCCGTGAGGGCGTTACAGTTTACAGTCAATCCCACTATTCGTTGGTAAAAGAGTAGCCCAACAGTTGGTGGTGGGTGGTGATGACTAGCTGCCTTCCCTCTAGTCTTACACTGCTAAATTAGGGACGGCTAGCGCAGATAACCCTCGAGTAGTTTTGCGCGAAATTCAAAACAAACAGATCCGTTGAATAACCCGAAACCACGAATCAAGGCTTTTCCGTGAGTGTAATTATTTTGGAACTGTTTTGGATTGAAAGGTTTGGTTGTGACGACATAAACCCGGGCTTTCACAAGAGAAGGAAGTTTATGAAGCTTTAATGAAACAGAGATAAAACCACCGATGTTTTCTGACAGAGAAACTCTGAAGCAGGTGGTTATTATTTTATTTCACTGTTAAATAAATTTTTTGGTTTGTTTTGAATTTCTCGCAAAGCTACACGAGAGTTATTTGCGCTGGCCGTCCCTAATTTAGCAGTGTAAGAATAGAGGAAAGGCAGCTAGTTATAACCACCCACCGTCAACTTTTGGGCTACTCTTTTACCAACGAATAGTTGGATTGACCGTTACAATATAATGTCCCAATGGCTAAAAGTTTGGTATGACGGGGATTCGAACCCGCGGCTCTCGAGTTACGAGTCGAGTATCTTAACCACCTGGCTATGCTGGGGCCTTTAATACAAAAGAAAGAAAAGCAACAGTTGAAACTGAAACTGTTTTCAGTAAATTACGTAGTTTAAAATCAGATATTAACTTGAATACCGATTTTTGTGGATGTATGTTTTCCAACTATCATTGTTGAAATCTGGGATTCGATTTCTCAGAGGCAGCTTATTGTATGGCCTTGTGCTACGAATAACAAGGAATTTTACATCCTTATTTCAGAATAACTAAAGAGAACTGTTTAGAATTTGTGCAAATGACGTTCATGTCTAATGTTCAAAGTTTTATTCACTTAAATTTACTAAAAAATAGGGCAATTAATTAAATAAACATACAAGTTAATACTGTTGATATAAATATAACATGTTTCTTAGATTAATTCAATCCACAAACATGAGATCTTTCTCCAGTAGAAGAAAACTTGAAGTAATTAGGAATCTCCAGAACTTATTATATTAATGTCTTTTTCTTTCCTTGCCGTACAACTTACCTATAGTAAACGTTAACCTATACATCAAACTTACCTATAGTAAACGTTAACCGATATATCAAACTTACCTATAGTAAACGTTAACCTATACATCAAACTTACCTATAGTAAACGTTAACCTATACATCAAACTTACCTATAGTAAACGTTAACCGATATATCAAACTTACCTATAGTAAACGTTAACCTATATATCAAACTTACCTATAGTAAACGTTAACCTATACATCAAACTTATCTGTAGTAAACGTTAACCTATACATCAAATCCTTTATGTTCTGTGTGAAATTATGTAAACCCTTACGTCTTTTTAGTATTAAAAACGATTTTCGTAGTATCCACAATCACCATCTCATCTTGTTGTGACTACACAATAACAATCATGATTGATACTATTCTCACAACAAATAAGACAGTATGTTTACCTTTATATCCCTGTCACAATGACAACCGTAATTTCTACTATTATTACAAAAATTATAACTAACCATTTGTTCACTTTGTATTGTTGTCACTGCTATAAATATACGTTCTAACTTTGCTGCCACATGTCACGGACGTCTGTTCCAATAGTGTTGCTACATTAACCATCAATTGTTCTAACAGTACTTTCACATTCAGATGTATCTGTTCTAACGATGTTAATACATCCACAACCATGTTTTCTATTTCTGTTAACATGTTCAGACCTATCTGTTCTAACGCTGTTACCACATTTATAATGTTTTCTGATATTATTATCACATTCATGAACATTCACGTTAACATTTTTAACCAAATTCACGAACGTCCAAGGTAACATTGTTACCACATTCACGAGCGTCCACGTTAAAATTCTCACCATATTCACGTTTGTTTGTTTTGGAATTTCGCACAAAGCTACTCGAGGGCTATCTGTGCTGACCGTCCCTAATTTAGCAGTGTAAGACTAGAGGGAAGGCAGCTAGTCATCACCACCCACCGCCAACTCTTGGGCTACTCTTTTACCAACGAATAGTGGGATTGACCGTCACATTATACACCCCACGGCTGGGAGGGCGAGCATGTTTAGCGCGACGCGGGCGCGAACCCGCGACCTTCGGATTACGAGTCGCACGCCTTACGCGCTTGGCCACGCCAGGCCACCGCCATATTCACGAACATTCACGCTAACATTGTTGCCACAGTGACAACTAACCTAGCCAATGAAGTTATGATAATTATTTCGTTATTGAATTTTCACGTTCATGTTTGTTTTTATTTTATCATGTGTAAAAAACATGTCATGTTTGTTTATTTGTTCTATTTGCATATCACACTTTTCGCTTTTATTTCACTGTTATTATTTACTGGATTCCATGTTTTGTCGCCTTCTGCACTTTTTATATATTTTGTTAGTTCTTTTTGAGATAATAACAAAGTGTATATATGTTCTATCCTTTCTTTCTTTGAATTTCAAAATTTAAATCTTCGCCCATAAATCTCGAGCCTTCAAGAGATTTCATTCTTCTGTTGGGACAGCGGTCAATTTACCACAGTAGAATCCGGGTTCGATTTATTGCGTGGACAGAGCAGATATCTCATTTTGCATTTGCTCTAAATCAAATATATAAAATCTATTTTAAATTGTGGTGTTAATTATATCTTCCCAAACCTTCATGAAAGTCTCATGTGAATGATAAAAACAACACGTCCCAATAGTTTTATCCCCTCTTCAATGTTTAGGTGAAACTATTTTAACTTTATAAGTATTTATTATTCATCGTCTATGGTTCATACTCAACTAACCAGTAACTCTTAGTCAGAATCATCTTAACGAAAACCTAAGAGTAAATTTTAAGAAATTCAAAGAACGAGGGTTAGAACGATCAGCTTAGATATTTTTACCACAAAGGTAAAGCCATCCCTATCATTCCAATCCCCGTCAAACGAAACATGCTCGCCCATTTTGGCGTGCGGCGTTATAAAGGACGGTCAATCTCACTATTCGTCAGTAAAAGGAGTGGCTTAAGAATTGGTGGTGGGTGACGATGACTAGCTGCCTTCCCTCTTTCCTTTCACTACTAAGTTAGGGACTCGTGTAGCTTTACGCAAAATACAGAAAACAAATCAAATCCTTATTTTAAGCTACTGACCTAGTCATTTGCAAAAGGGCTCTTTTCAGGTCCGAGAATTGAGAACTGGGACTGAGAGTCACTTTGTTGAAACGTGGTCACCGACAGCTTCGGTGACTCGATCTTCTTGGATCTCGCAATCTGACAGAATAATTTGTATGTAACCATAAAATGATGTTTTTGCTCTAAATATATAACGAAGATATTCTGGAGTGATGGATAATCTTGATTTTTAGACAACTTTTTGTTGTTAGCTGATTATAGAAGGCCTATAATTACCTTCTGTACTACAAGTAATGTAATTAAGCATGTGGTTACTTCGATGCTAGTCTTAATTATTGCACAGAATCCACTACCTCATCACAAGCGTAGATTTTGATTTCTACCATTTTCTCCCTACAAGATCCCACTTAATATTATACATGTTTCGCAAATTACTTAATGCAGTCGTTTTTCTCAGCTACATGTACTGAAAACATAATATTAATTATGGTGGGTAAATTGAAAAGTTTCTGAAGCAAGCAGATGTAAAAAAAAAAACGCAAAAAAGAAAAACTTCAACTTCGCACTGTACATACCCTAAGTGATGTTGTCATGTCTTGGCGCCGAAAGACAGTGATACTTGGCGGGCACGTGCTGGAAAAGGAAATGGTGAAACATCCAGGCGACAAATGTGGTCACTTTGATAACTTATTCTGTGAAAGTGAACATTACCATAACTCGATATATCACATAAATTATACGTTTGTTCTCACATTAATTATTCAATTTCTGCACTTTCATTACACGAACAATTAGTTAAATATGTGAAGTATTTAAAAGGTTTTAGTCACTTGAACAAAGTACTTTCTGCCGTCCTTCAATTTGGGCTCAAAATTAATATCAGTTTAGTGTAACAAAACTTTTTGTAGACATAATTTGGATCTACGCATGAAATAATGTTCAAGAAATGAGAAAGCATTATTTTGTAACGGTCAAGTTATAAGTCCTATTATCACCAGCAGCAGTGACATAGTTAAAACAGGGTATTTGTAATGGCTAGTTCATACACCACCTGTAACATTATAACGCTCCCACGGCTGAAAGGGCGAGTAAGTTTGGTGCGACGCGCGTAATTCAATGGTAGGGTCCCATGTTTCGTTTAGAACAAAGCCACATTGGACTATATGCTGTGCTCACTTCTGCAAATCGAACCACGGATTATGGCGTTGGATGCCTCATCATACCAGAATTCATATTTCAATCACAACAGCTTCACAACTTCGCGCTGAAAAAAGTGTATAATTATGAAAATGTATGTGCTTCCATCTCTTGATTAATATACTAACTATGATATTACTTCTAGTTTATTTGCAATATATTTGTATTTTATGTAAAGAACATGCCCTAAAGATACGAATCTTATGTTAAAAACTATATGGATTTAAAATAATAACACTATAAAAAATTAGTGTATGACCTTAAATGCACGTAAATTCTATGTTTGTTTTGAAATAAATTTATACTTTTGTTTCCCTCAACTATTACTGAAAAAACGTTTCACTGTGGACTTGCTCGAGTTTATCGTTGTATATTTACAATTGTCTTCACTTGCATTGGTTTTCTAACCATTACCACTACAGGACTGATTTTATTTCATTGTAATATACTTAACCTCTTTTTTATGTTGCACTCTTTTTCTTAATTATAGACAACCTTTTCCATTATATTTTCAAAATTGTATATTTACTCCTTTTAGTTTTTTGTTGAACTACTTTTGTAAATCTTTCAACAGAAGCTTTTTATGGCTGTGATATTTTATGTCGATATTATTAAACGTAGTGTAATTTTAATGCTACTTAGTGCATGTTTAATCTTACTATGTGTATTTTTAATATTAGGTAGTGTATTTTCAGGTCCAGCATGGCCTGGTGGGTTGAGGCGTTCGACTCGTAATCTGAGGGTCGTAGGTTCGAATCTACATAGCACCAAGCATGTTCGCCATTTCAGCCGTGGGGGCGCTATAACATCTCGGTCGATTGGTAAAGAGTAGCCCAAGAGTGAACGGTGGGAGGTGATGACCAGCTGCCTTCCCTCTAGTCTTACACTGCTAAAGTAAGGACGGCTAGCACAGAAGTATTTTTAATGTTACTATGAGTATTTTTATGTTAATGCATTCTATTATTCTTCATAATATTCATGTTGTTTATTTCTTTGTCACTATTTTTAACTTCATAAAATTATGTTTTTCATTCAGATTATCATTGAGTGATATCACTGAATGTATTTTTGTCAGTTTTGGAACTATTTCCTTCATTATTTTAACGGCACAAATTACATGGTGTCTAGTTTTTTAACGGCACAGATTGCATGGTGTTTAGTTTTTTTCTCATATGTAAACTATACAAAATTCGTTTCTTCTCTTCCATGATTCTAGAGAAACTGCTTTTCTATAACCTCTTTCACCATGTATAACATGTAGAGATAAATAATCAGTGATATACGTACAGATAAATATATTTTCTCTCCGTAATGTTTGTATAACACGAACAAATGTTACCTATAAATCCGTTTATGAATGAAAAGTTAACGTTTGTCCACTTTTAACATTTTAGTTTTATTTTATGTGCTCAAGAATAATATTCACAATGATTTATAAATACATGGAACCAGTTTATACATGCGTTTAATACATTAAATAAAATATCTAATTTTCAACAGATTGAATCTAATGTAAGACTAAGGAGCCGGATTACTATAATAAATGATATTTGTTTGTAACAACATAAGTACTGGAATTTATTTGCATTTGTTAAGCTTAATAAAATAATTATAAACTTTACATTCAAAGAAAAATGAAAATACTATAAAATTAAAGAACGAATATTAAACTGATCCTACGGTCAGTAACTGGTTACTATTTAATCAATTAACATTTTTGTCAAATGTTTAAGGCTGAGAAATTCTTGAAAAGACAAATATCGTTGGTCTCGGAACGGCTGGTATGGGTATTAACACTTTTTAACAAAGAGGTTAACAAAAAGAAGTTTCTTTTACCCATTTACTCTAAATGGATTTCTTATCACGAAATATCGTCTCTGTATACGATAGCTTATAAATACTGTTGTCTTCTAACCCTCTTGTCTTTATTATCTCACTATTTATTTATATTTATTGATCTGTTCGAAGATCCTCTCAATGAAGTATTTTACTTCTATTTTTTTAAAGTTTCTACTAATATTCTATGGTGTTTTACTGCCCGTTTAGTATGAGTTTCTACTAATATTGTCTGGTGTTTCACTGCTAGTTTTATAACGTTTCTAGTAATATTGTGTAGTTTTTAACAAGTTTAACCTGAGATTCTACTAATATTGTATAGTGTTTCACTACTAGTTTTCTGTAAGTTTTTACTAATATTGTGTAGAGTTTCACTACCACTTTAGCATGAGTTCCTACTAATACTGTAGTGTTGTGTCACTGCTAATTTCATATGAGTTTCTACTAATATTGTACAGTTTTTCACTACTAGTTTAGCATAACTTTCTATTAATATTGTGTAGTGTTTCACTGCTAATTTGGTATAAAGTTTCACTAATACTCTGTAATGCTCCACTGCTAATTTATTATGAGTTTCTCCATGTAATGGTTTAGTGTTTCACTACTAGTTTAGCTTGAGTTTCTGTTAATATTTTCTGATGTTTCATTACTAGTTTAGTCTAAGTTTCTGTTAATATTGAGTTTTTACTAATATTGTATGACATTTCACTACTACTTTAGTATGAGTTTCTACAAATATCGTGTAGTGTTTTACTACTAGTTTAGTATAAAGTTCTACTAATATTATGTAGTGCTTCACTGCTAATTTATTATGAGTTTTTACTTTTAATGATGTAATGTTTCACTACTATTTTAGCTTGAGTTTCTACTAATATTTTATAGTATCCCATTCATAGTGTAGTGTGAGTTTCTACAAATTGTGTAGTGTTTCACGACAAGTTTAGTATAAATTTCTACTAATATTGTGTACTGTTTTACTAAGAGTTTTGGATAAAATTCTACTAATAACGTGTGGTGTTTTACTGCCAGTTTATTATGAATTTCTACTTTTAATGGTTTAGTGTTTTACTATCAGTTTTGTACGAGTTTCTATTAACATTGTGTAGTATTTAACTACTAGTTTAGTGTGAATTTCTAATAATAATGCGGGGTGTTTCACAACTATTTCGTTATGAGTTTCTACTAATGTTGCGTAATGTTTCACTACTAGTTTAGTATAAGCTTCTACTAATGTTGTGCTGTGTTTGACTGCTAGTTTTGTATGAGTTTCTATTAATATTGTAGCATTGTTTCACTGTTAGTTTTCTATAAGTTTCTACTAATATTTTAGTATTGTTTTGCTGCTAGTTTTCTACAAGTTTCTACCAACATTGTATGGTGTTTCGCCTCTAGTTAAGTCTGGATTTCTACTAATATTATGTGGTGTTTCACTACTAGTTTAGTATATATGTCTCCAGTATTGTGTAGTGTTTGACTGTTAGTTTATTATAAGTTTCTACAAATATTGGGTAGTGTTTTATTACTAATTTAGTATGAATTTCTACTGATAGTAGTTTCACTACTAGTTTAGCTTGTGTTTCTACCAATATTATATAGTGTTTCAGTACTAGTTTTGTATATTTCTACTAATATTGGGTAGTGTTTCAATACTAATTTTATAAGATTTTATACTAATAGTATGTAGTGTTTTGCCACTAGTTTAGCATAAGTTTCTACTAATACTGTATAGTACTTCATTGCTAGTTTAGTATGAATTTTTATTAATATGTGTAGTGTTTCACTTCTAGTTTATTATGAGTTTCTACTAATATTGTGTAGTGTTTCACTACTAGTTAAGTATAAGTTTCTACTAATAATTTGTAGTGTTTCGCTACGAGTTTAGCCTGAGTTTCCACTAATATTGTGTAGTGTTTCAATAATAGCTTAGTATAAGTTTTTACTAATAATTTGTAGTGTTTGACTGCAAGTTTATTATAAATGTATACTAATACTGTGTACTGTTTCAATACTTGTTTGGTATAAGTTTCTTCTAATATTGTGTTGTGTTTTACTAGTTGTTTATTGTGAGTTTCTTCTAATATTGTGTAGTGTTTGACTACTAGTTTCGTATTAGTTTCTACTAATATTACGTAGTGTTCGCTACTAGCTTAGCCCGAGTTTCTACTAATATTGTGTAGAGTTTCACTACTAGTTTTTATGTGTTTCTACTAATATTATGTAGTGTCTCACTACTAGTTTATCCTGAGTTTCTACTAATATTGTATACTGTTTCAATATTAGTTTAATGTTTCTACTAATATTGTGTAGTGTTTCGTTACTAGTTGAGCCTGCGTTTTCACTAATATAGTATTTTTCACTCTTAGTTTTGTATACGCTTCTATTAATATTGTGTAATTTTACTAGTAGTTCTCTGTATGTTTCTATTAATATTACGTAGTATCACTAGTAGTTTTCTGTGTGTTTCTACTAATATTATGTAGTGTTTTGCTACTAGATTAGCCTGAGTTTCTACTAATATTGTGTTTTGTTTCACTACTAGTTTTGTGTGAATTTCTACTCATACTGTAGTGTTGTTTCAATGTTAGTTTTTATGAGTTTTACTAACATTGTTAATGTTTCTCTACGAATATAGCCTGAGCTTCTAGTAATATTATACATTTAAAAACTGCTGGTATGAGTAGAGAAGGCATTAATAGAGGAGCGAACAACGTTTTGAGCCTGTGAACCTGACGATGACCAAAGAAGGTTAAAACGTTGTTCGCTCCTCTATTAACGCCTTCTCTACTCATACCAGCAGTTTTTAAATGTATATTTTTTCTCTACAAATGGGTTTTCTCGTCATCACGGATTCTACTAATATTGTGTTGCGTTGTTTCACTACTAGTTTAGCCTGAATTTCTGCTAATATTGTGTAGTGTTCACAAGCACTAATAAGATGTGGTATCCATATTGCTAGCCATATCAGTTAATGAAATATTAACTTGTTAAACTTATTTTAAAAGAAGAAGATGTCTTTACTGACGCGTTTGTTAGCACTTTAACCTCTTCATTATATTCATGTTTTGAAAATTAATTATAATTAATTCATTAAACTAACGTAACTTTTGTTAAGTGTTTTATTACGTAGAAAGAATTTTAATCAAGCGTTTTTTATTGTCAAGCACAAATGTGTACAATGAACTATCTGTGCTCTGTCCACCACGGGTATCTAACCCTGATTTCTAGCGTTATAAGTAGACATACTGATGTGTTATGGGTAGGAGGCTGGACACAGTGAAATATTTTTCCATGTGAAGTTTATGCTCATTGAAAGTTACAAAATTCTAGTTATTTTTAAACATCACTTATCGTAAAACATTTGTATTTTATTTTATACATCAATATTGTTTGTAAACTGAAACTCGCTAGGTGAAAAACTATCAATAATTTACAGAACCTGTAAAAGCTGTCAGTAATTTCGAATTACTCTGCAGAGAATAGGCAGCCAGTCAAGTTGTTCTCTAACACCGACAATGTACAGTAAGTAATTGACTGTCACTCTGTCACACCGGTAGCTTAAAGTTATATGCGACTGTCAATAATTTTGAACTATTGGCCTGAAAATAGGCATCCAATGAAGTAGCACCCTAATACTGACAATTTTCGCTAATTGATTTATTGTCACTCTTATTACGCACCTGTAGCTTAAAGTATTGGAAATATTTTGTGATATAGAGGAAGGCTCTCCACCTTCGAAGTTTTGAGTTATACCCTAGATGTTTAGAAATGAAATAAAATATTGTTTAATCTGATACTTTCTTACCCTATACAAAGTTTTTTATACTTATATTAAGATTTTTCAAACTATTTTACTTCTTTCATTAGCAACAACTAGTTTAATGGCAGCAAACACTATTCAATTTTTATATACATTATTCTTAGTTCTATTAAGTTTCTTTTATTTCTCACGTGCGTGTGTGTGTTTGTATGGAATTTCTGCGAGTTAATTAATTATTTACTTTCAGCATAAACATTTCAAATATCGGTCTATGTTTTTCACGAATGTAGTTTTAAAACATTCAGTAATGTAACACTTTGTATGGCTATTTTGTAATCAATGTATAATAACAAAAGAACGTGAATGTGGCTGCCCTATCTTCAAAAACAAAGAATTTAAAGACATGAAATTTTGCATGCTTACTATGTGGACCCTGAGGCTGTGCACATGAATATTAATATTTATCCAGATGATCTTCCGCGTGCATATCTTTTTGATGAGACAAGATAGCGAAAAACCACATAAAAAAGAAATGGTTCCTTATATAACAACCTGTAACATATACGAAAGCCAGTAAGTTTTGGTAACAATGCATTCTAACAGTGATTTTTATGTCATATTGGTTAGCAACATAAGTATATATTATATCTTATGCCAGCGTTTCCCAAACTTTTCCAGCCAAGGACTGGTTTATTTTTGTAATTTCTCATGAGGCCCAGTCTCCTCAAATACCTAGTTAGATAACCTGCTTAGACTTGACTAAGGCTTAAGATCTAGCTGAAAGCAATATTTCTATCAATACATCATTGATTATAAAATATACAGGTGTTTTATAGTACAACTGTGTAAAGAGAAATAAAAGAAATTATATTTCGTTGTTAGTTAATCTTTAAATTAACTGTATATTAATTAATGCTCTTTTAAGAAATAATTTACTGAACGAAAAGGATGATGCTGTTTTTCATCACACAGCAACTTCAAATCAGGAGGGAGTCAGTTTGATCCTCAAATCTGGCTCGACATCTAATCTGTTTCTGTACTTGTTTTTAAGAAAACCAATGTTGAAAATCCTGATTCGAATTTATAAGTTATGACAAAGGGCATAAGAAATATCACTGCTTTTCTAATAAATTTGGATACTCAGCACTACAGCTCAGTCAAAAATTTATTAACGAAACTTGTCCAAATCAGTCTTTCAGTGCAGTGTCACAGGATATTTCAATAATAGAAACAGTTTCAGGTTCACTGACTTGTAAATATTCCTAATTTTCCTTGTCAACAGTAAGAGGTTTTCTGATCCTCAATTGGAGGAAAATATTCTTACAAGCATGAGTTTAGCGTCAAAAGATACCAGTTGATTGATGAGAAAATCTAATTTAAAATATTACTTTATTCACCTTGGTTTTTGTAATTACTTTAAAGTAGATAAATACTTATAATTGTTTTTTCAACTCGATGTACACAAATGTTATTTTGTTCATCGTTGCTTCTATCTTTTCATGGGCTTTAAAAATATTTACGTTAACACCTTATAAATTTAGATTTAACGCATTTAATAAGCCCAAAATGTCACATAAATAGGGCACCTTAATTAATCAATGCAAATTATAAAACCTGTTTCTAAATTTAAATACTGCATCCTTTGTTGACGGGAAATGTTACTCCAAAAGTAGATAACTCCATTCTTCATTTCAACGAATTTATTTAAGACATTTCATTTCAATAACCACACAGTGTAATAAGAGATACCCAGGTTCAGTTCCTAATTCTTTGTACAAAGCAGTAATGATTCTGGAATTCAACGAACTAGATTATATATAGTTTATGAACTTAACACATTCTTGCATAGTTGAATTCAACAGTCACAGTTAACGCCTCTCTGTGATGCTACAATGCACCCATTCACAGTCTGGTGCCATTGCTCGGATCCTGTGGAAAACTCCTTTATGGGAACCTGCCATTAGGCGAGCACCATCGGTACTCAGTCAAACACATTTTTTTCCATTGAATACTACTCTGAATTATAAGCTAAAATAAGGGGTTTGCTTTACCACGGTGGACATAGTAAATAGTCCTATGTGGCTTCCCTAAAAGAAACACACACACTGAATTATAAAATTACTGATTAAATTAAAGGTATGCAACAAAAGCTTTGAAAGGATTTTAAAATGGCAGTTGGGAGTGAAAAGGTTAAAATTAATTTTTTTTTTCATAGATCGGTATCGGGTCTATACCACACTTTGAGAGATGTTGTCTTATGTTTTTAGACTAAAATGCTTGTCCCTCAGGTTAAGCCTCTAGGCTTACTACGCAAAAATTCGAGTTTTGACATTACAAACAAACTAAACCACATTATACTTTTACCAAACAAATGCTACCAAAATGTTAAACGACTGTACTGTTCTAGCCTAACGAAGTCTATAAGACCATATTTAAACAAACATATCATGTTTCAACTCAATAACTTATGTCTTAAAAGTACGAGCCCAGTGCAGCCCTAAGAGCATCGAGTGAGACTAAGCAGCTAAGATCTGTGGTTCAAGTCTCCTCACTGCCAACAAAAGATGATAACGATAATAATAAATCACTACAATAGACTGAACAGTATTATATTTCGTGAGGATTATGAAACTATGGGTCATGAAGTGTATTAGAACAATGCTCTACACTCTGGGACGGTGAACCACCATAATAAATTAAAGAGTACTGTATTTAATGGGGATTATCAAGTTATGGATTATGAAGTTATGAGGTGCATTTCGTGAGGATTATGAAGTTATGGTTCTACAGTAGCAGTTTTTTTGTAAAAAAAACACAACGTATTTGAAATCCAAACATTCATCATGTATTTTAACTTGGTACGCTGTATGATAAAACATAGTGCCACCTGGTATATTTATATTAAAAATCCATTTTTAAATTAAAGCATACAACCAAAGTATTGTTGTCTTTCTTATTAATGTGTAATCCTAAGATGTGTGTAGTATCGAGTGGTAACTTTAGTTATGTATTAAGCTATATCTTAAGTCTAGATACTCTTTGAAATATCATTCAAGAATATTCGAATTGGACTGGAAATTACCTCGACGACAATTTTTCAATAAAGAAGGAACTGAATATAAATATATATATATATGTACAGATAATAAATAGTACTTAGAGATATGAAACATAGAGAGCAAGCGCAGTTTCTTAGTTATGAATCTAAAGTTGTTTGTATTATTGACTTGGTACTAACATATCACGAGCAAGAAGGTTCATTAAGAAAGATTTAGAAATATGGCGGTTGTAATCCTCTTACACCACGTTTTTATTTTGGACCCGAGAGTCTTGTCGTGACACATGAACACCTCTGCACCTCCCTTTCATAATGAAGCCGAGTGGTGATGCATGTTTACGTGGTAGATTTTTTTTTTTTTGGCAGTGAGACAACTCTTTGGATGAGTTAATTTCCGACGATAAATGATTAACAAACAGTTACCATAATGAGACCCCCTCGCGCAAAGGACCTCACAATACGTTAGTAAACTCTTTCTTTTCTTTTTTTGTTTTTATCAAAAATACTTGGGGAAAGGATTATATTTACCAACTCTAAAACCTTATAAGAAGACAGACGTACGGTTACTAAAGGCATTAAATAATTGATTTACAACTTTGGATTACCGCGTAATTGATATTAGGCCGAATTAAAGGTGTACACGTGAAACAAAGGCGTACAATGTTGAGGGTAGTGAATTTCTTAAAATTACTGTTTGTGCTTACGGTTCTATTTCTATACAAACATTTTTTTAAGTATTTGTTCGAAAAAAAATTCCCCACCACGTGCAGCTGTGAAAGAAATCAGAAACACATTTAAAAAACAGCACACGTCGTTTCTAAGTCTTAACTCCAGAGATAGATGGAGTTCAAGCAAGTTGCAGCAATTGGCCAAAGTGACATACCAGATGTTGCAAATAAATTTTCTTCTCAACAATGACTCTGTTCTCTTGTAGTTTCAACAGACAATTAAAGGTTTGGACGAACCACGAACTTACAACATTCATTCTCAATTTCACTGTTGACTTTTGTTAAATCTAAGCCTTTTCTGACGCTGGATAATTTACTTACTAAGTCGTAGGTTAAATCACTTGTAATAGCATCTGCACAAGTCACTGTGGTGTATTATTTCAGCCATCCATTCACACTACAAAAATTTAAAATTTCTATAAGAAAACACACACAAACAAAGACGATATATCTACTCCAGAATAATGTGGTTAATTTGAAATAAAACCAATTAAAATACAAAAATTGGATTACCAAAGAAATATGCAAGAAATACTTATATTCAACCTTTGAGACCACTGCTAAAGTGGATAGAACAACATCACGACAGAAGGTATTTAAAGACTATATAAAGACCGTCATCAAACATGGTTTGACATAAACAGTCGCAAAAGTTTAAAAAATCTTTGTCGAATTTCGTCACAGCAATAACTGAAGATACGTGAAAAACGACATATAAGATATGGAAGAAGACATGAACGATGACATTTAAGATACTGAAGAAGACATGAAACATGACATGTAAGATAGTAGAACATGAAGGATGACATTCATGAAACGCGACATTTAAGACTGTAAGAAAGTCAGGAAGCATGACATTTCATAAACTAAGAAAGACATAAAGAATGACATATAAGATACTAGAAAAGACGGGAAACAATATTTGAGATAGTAAGGAAGACATGATGCATGACATCTGAGATACTGTGGAAGACATTAAGGGTTGTGTAGGTCACTGGTAACTTTACAACTAAAATTACATATGACTCCTTGACTATATTATAAATTGTGTAGGCTATACAAAAAATAGAATTATATATGACTTTTTGACTAAATGTTTGATTGTGTAGGTTATCGGTGACTTAATAATTAAAATTATCTGTCTTCTTGATTAAATTCTTAATTAAATTCGTCTTCAATTCACAATTATTTTTAAATTACACTTTTAAAGTGCTTATAAAATGTACCCGATGGTGGAGTTAACTGTGATTACTGTAATTGTTAGACGAGAAAAACTAACGCCTTGTTCCTTTCCTACAAGTTCTGATTTGAAAAGGTCATAAAATTAAATGCTGTTTCATATGCGTTTCACAAAACGCGCATTGTCCGCGATAAGTTGCTACAGATAGAACCATTAAACAGCTTCGACGTTTTATATTGCTCGTATATTTTCTAGTTTCCGTGGGCCTAATTATTTAAATGGTGTCTCTAAACGACGAGAGTAGACGAGATTTGTGAACCGGTAATATTTCATAGTATGCGTTCCACAACATTTGAGCTGGTAGTTTTTCTTTTATCGGTTACAATGGGGAAAAGGAATCATCAAACGTTTACCCTCGACTTTTTTAATGTGTAAGAATTTCCATAAATATGTTATCATTCTAACATAAACTGTCATAAGACTTAGAAGAAAGATTTTAGCTCAAGTTGACTGTTAGTTTGCATAAAATAGAACAAAAATCAGTCCTATAAGATCAAGAAATATGATTTTTATACCTCTTGTAAAGTTCTACGTTAATTAAAAGATCACTGCTGTAACCATGGGATAAGCACAGTAGATGAATGTACCTCATAACATCTGGTATGAGTGTCAACACTATTATTGATAAGCAGAAAACAAAGTTTTGACCTTCCTATGTCATCTTCAGGTTAACAAAGAGAGAGTTTACAAATAACGGTTACCGGGCACATGTCTTACCTGTATAAACGGGTACGGGATTGTAGGAGGCGTTGTTAACAGCATATGTTAAGTTATCAGTTACTTAGTATAGGTGTAAAAGTGTTCCTTTATATTGGTTTAATTTTGGTTCAAGTTGTTGTATCAGTAGGGCTTCTTTGATTTTACGTTTGTATATATTAGTTTTCCTATTTAGTATCCGGAAATCTTCTCTGGTTATGTTTTGTTTATTTGACTTGCAGTGTTCGAAAAGGGGTGAAGGTGTATGTTTTTTTTTGTTTGAATATGGTTTCCATCTTTTTCTGCTTGTTTCTCCAATATAAAATGTGTGTGTGTGTGTTTTCTTATAATAAAGCCACATCAAGTTCATCAAGGGGAATCGAACCCCTGGTTTTAGTGTTGTAACTCCAATATAGAAGCCGTGGCAGTTGTTGCATTGTATTTTATAAATTATGTTGGTGTTGTGTCTGTCAATGTAGTTTTTACATCGTATGGACTTTAGTTTTGTACCTGGTTTGGTGCTTACTAGAATTTATGTTTTGTAATAAGTGTTTTTCAAAAGTTGGTTATTTTTCGCTGATATCGGGAACATATGGTAGTAGCAGTGTAAGATTTTGTAGTTTGTAGTACGTTGGGATTTATTATCGTTTGTTTGTTGTTGGTCTGAGTGTGTGTGTATAATTGTTTTCAACGGTTATTTTAGAAAATTTGTTAATTTATTTTCTTAATTTCATTGTTAATTTTATCTGGTGAACATATTTACATCGCTGTGTTTATTTGATTACTTAATATGTCGAGTATTTATTTTGTTTCATGTACTGAGTCTCAAGGAATGTTTAGTCCAGTGTGGGTGATTTTTCGGTGGATTTCTGTTTTAAATTGTGTATCGATTCTTGTAATTTTGAGGTTAAGAAATGATATTTGATTGCTTTCTTCCTGTTCACATGTGAAGTTAATGTTGGGGTGTATCGAGTTGACGTGATTAAAAACAACTAAGTGTGTGTTCTGTGGATGTAAATCTAGCAATTGTATCATCAACATACCCGTATCACTATAGTGGTGGGTGTAAGTCTGAATTGATCGCTTGAGATTTAAGTTGTGTCATAAAAATGTTGGCTAGAACTGGTGACAAGGGATTCCCCATACTTAGGCCATTTATTTGTAGGTAGTTTTGGTGGTAGTGATTTTATAAGGGTTGCTAATTGGTTGCTGCGAATGTGTATCAATGGGTTGGGATCTTGGATATAATGTTCTAAAGCTATCTTACAGGCTTCAGATGTTGGGAAGTCTGTGAAGAAGGAGATTATATCAAAACTGTCCATTAATGCTTTATGATTTAGTTGATCAAGAATAAATTTAAAATTAAAACAAAATTTGAAAAAGAAGCCAGCTGATGTTACATAGATGGAAAATGCTCACGCTACATATTTACCGAGGTTGTAGTTAAATGATTCGTAGATCGACACTATGTTTTGTAGTGGACAATCGGGTTTTGGAGGCTTGGGGGTGCTGTATAATTGTGGCGTACGCGAGTCAGTTATTCTTAGGTTGTTGTTGTTTTGAATTAAGCACAAAGCTACATAATGGGCTATCTGTGCTCTGACCACCACGGGTATCGAAACCCGGATTTTAGCGTGTAAGTCCGCAGACATACCGCTGAGCCACTGGGAGGATGTTCTTAGGTATGAATAAAGTTTTTCTGATATTGTGTTGTTTGTTTCATTTGAAGTTGTATTTTGTTTGATTGGCTTTCGTGTGTTTTTGTTGGCTTTGTGGTTATTAGTTTAAATTTGTTTTACCTAATAACATGTCATTCATTTGTGTTCATCATAACTATAGCCTTTATCTGCTTTTAGGATTTTGATGTTGTTTATAGAATTAATATATTTTCGTGCGAGGTTGTTCTTGACACAGATTGAATGTTAAGCGATCAATTCAACCTTACACTCACCACTGTACTGGTACAGGTATGTTGATGAATTGCTGATTTCACATATATAAAACACACACCTAGTTTTTCCATCATGTTAACTCTATGCATCTAAATACTAATGTTACCTGTGAACATGAAAAAAAATAACCAAATAGCATTTTCTGACCTCAAGGTCACTAGAACCGATATATAGTTGAAAACATAAATCCAGATAAAAAACCATATTAGACTGTACATTCCCTGGGACTCAGTACATGAAACGAAATATAAACTCAACATATTAAGAAACCAAATAAACACAGCCATAAAGCTATGTACATCTGATAACATTAACGATGAAATCAACAAAGTAAAACAACATTTCATCATCAACACATTTCCTCAGAAAACCGTGGAAAAAAGTGTGTACACACCTTGATCAACAACAAACAAATAACAATAAATCCCAAGATACAACAAACTGCAAAACCTTATACTGTTGCATACCATATATTCCCGACATCAGTGAAAAAATAACCAACTTTTAGTAAAAAATTATAACAAAACGCAACATTCCAGTAAACACCAAAATTTATTCAAAAATCAATTCCAAAACTAAAGTTTATACCATGCAAAAACTACACTGACAAACACAACACCAACATAATTTATAAAATACAATGCAACCACTGTCACAACTTCTATGCTGAAGAAACAAGCAGAAGAATGGAAACCGGATTTAAAGAACAAAAAATATACCTTAATACGTTTTTGAACACTGGAAATCGAATGAACATATAAAACATCCAGATATCAAGTAGGAAAAGAAATATACACAAATGTAAAATCAAAGTAGTCTTATTTATACAACAATTAAAACCAAAATTAAACAAATATAAAGGTTTGTTTTTCGAATTTCGCTCAAAGGTACACGAGGGCTATCTGCGCCAGCAGTCCCTAATTTAGTAGTGCAAGACTAGAGTGAAGGCAGCTAGTTAGTCATCACCACCCGCCGCTTACTCTTGGGCTTCTCTTTTACCAACGAATAGTCGGATTGACCGTCACATTATAACGTCTCTACGGCTGGAAGGGCGAGTATGCTTGGTGCAACGGGGATTCGAACCCGTGAACCTCAGATTACTTTGTTTCTACGGCTGCAACAAATTATTTCAAAGAAGAAAACATATTAATTTTTCATATGAAATTCTAAAATGAAATACGGGTCGGTTTCGCTAAAGTTTTCCTTTGATGTATGTTCACTAGGTTATTTTGTATTCTGTGAATTTCACGCGAGGTTATTTGCGCTAGCAGTTCCTAATTAAACATTGTACGGCTAAAGGGAAGGTAGCTAGTCATCACTACCCACCACTAACTCTTGGGCTACTATTTTATCAACTAACAGAGACATTAACCGTCACATTATAATGCTGCCACAAAAAAGGCGAATATGTTTGGTGTGACGGGGGATTCGAACCCACGACTCTCAAATTGCGCGGGGATAAGCCTAACCACCTGGCCATGCCGGGTCAAAGATTCATGACACATAAATATCTTACAGACTAAGGTAAGAATTTGTTTGATTTCAACTATTTTCCTTATGTTTTTAAAGAGATAGTCCATGATGGATCGATGGACACTTCAGAGCTTATAACCATAATTCGAGTTTCTGTAGATAATCTATTGTGTAACTGTATTTTTAACAACAAACTACCATTAATAAACTATTTTATATGTTTTTGTAGGTTTAATGAGAGACGGTGTAATGTGGTGATTTACATTAGTGTGGTTTAGTACTTGTGTTACAAAAGAAACGGTATTTGAAACTGTTACGAAAGACATTTATGTATCAATAGTTATAAAGTGTTCTTCTTGTCTCAGATAATGTTAACATCGCCAATAAGTTAAAGACATCGATTTCAGTATAAAGTAAACTTGGGGATAATTCTTCTATTCTGAAGGAATCCACGACTCTCAAATTGTAATTATATATTAGATCAATAAAAATACTTTGTTTTCCCTCGAACTGTCGCGAGCAGCTGGTAAAGCATAAGACGAGAAGTACGTTAATATTAAAGTAAATATTCACACATATTTTACAACATTATCAGGCTAGGAAAGTTTTAAACCCTTGCCGGTGACTGTTCTTCCTCTTTGTGGTTGTAAATGAGAGGCTGCATTCGTAAGCCTTAGGGCTTCTGGTCTAGTCATTTAGCCCAGTGTGGCGTGAGTTGCTGTTTGGGTTGAAACTACCAAAATAACAGTTTGACTTTGGTTTACGAACTATATTATCTCATTACTTTAAGCTTATTCCAAATAGTTTTTTGGCAAAAGTCTCTGTCACAATGGCAAGACTTTGAAACGGTTGCCACAGAAATTTCTAGATACTCTCTAGGTCCTTAGAAGTGGTCTGTTGAAGTGTGACGTCACATCTATAGTAGCGCCTATGTGTTATCCGTGTGTTAAATAGGTAGATCAACCAGTACTGAATAAATATTCACCACATGAATTATAACAATTAATAGCTGTTGGTTTTCGTAATGAAAAAATTAAATATTATTCAAATAATTATATTACGTTGGAGAAGGTGGGATAAGACAGCCGCCTTAAACTTGAATACAGTTTTTATAACTTAAGATAAATGATATGAGAAATGAATACATTATACAATCAATCCTGTTTTGTTATAAATAATATTTCTATTTAAAACAAAGACTATGTACAGACCTTTGTTAGATATGAAAAAAAAAAGTTCTTTTCTATGGTTCGGTCTGGTTTGCTTATAAGTTTGGATAAAACTGACCCCAAGAGAGATAAAATGGTCCCTGTCAAATTCACAAAAAATGCATTTTAAAATAACTGTTACATTTAGTGGCAAAGACTAAAAAGACTGCTTGTCATGTAAAAGTTGTACATTATTTAAGTAATGTTTAGGCAGGAGAAAAGTTTAGTCCCTAACTGTAAGTAAAGATTAACTCATAGCGAGGTATATCACTGTTTGCTTAAGAGTAAAGGTGGAGCTCTAGATAGGATTTTCCATAAACAAAAAACTCCTGAACAGTTGACAAGCTGTACGTGTTTAGAATCTAACTTATTGAGAAGGCCTTACAACGAATATTGTTCATAAAATTGAATATTTAAAGTGATAGTTTACTTTTGATAGGCTTTTTCATGTGTTTTAGAGAAACTCATAAGAGTGTTGTTGTATATATGTGTTAGGGGCATTTCTTGGAATGTTCCTGTACTTGTGTTTCAGGTTCTAACGTTTATAATGGGTTTCCAGAAGCACTTGGCTAGTAAATACATAAACAAACGAATTCAGAATATAAAACTGCGAATATAAGAGGTCGAGCTGATTGCTAGTATTTCCAGTTTCGTTCAATATGACTTCTGTGTCTATAGTTATGTTAAGTAACCGTAGACCTTGGCTTCAAGGTGTTGATGTAAAGTAATTAAAGCCTGAGATTATAAACCGACATGAAGAATGATGGAGAAGTCACTTGGCCGTGTATGAAGCGGAAACCACCGTTCTTGCTCGGAGTGTAATTAGTTTGAAGACATGTTAGACCTAGATAACAAGTTATGTTGCAAACAAGAATTTCGTGCGTCACTATCACGAATAATTGATCGACGAGCTTCCGAGAAGCCGCCAAGTACACTGGATATTTAAATACAGCTTAGGTAAAACTATACCATCTCGTATTATTTAAAGCCAGGAAAGATTCTGTGAGAAATTTCCTCAGTCTTTAAAAGAAATCTGTCTTTCTTGAAGAAATTTTTATTTTAAAAAATGCTGCACTAAAACAATAAGCTTTTGATATTAAATAAAACTTCATCTCGACGTATTAGAAGTACAGTTATAATGTAACTAAGTGAGTCTATCTACACAAAAAATACAATTACACAAACTTAATAACAGAACAAATTCTATTACAGCACATCTCAAATGTTGGAAACATTATAAAGGTGTTTTAAAGAAGCTCTTATTAAAATTATGTGACTGAAAAGTGAATACATTGTTTTGTATTTATGTATATGAAAGATGGATAACTATAGGTTAAGTTACAACATGATACATGCTTGCTCTCTGGTTTGTAAACGGCAACTTAAACCAGCCTAATGTTTATATGATTATATGGATGTAAATCTCCCACAAAGAGTAAATTATATTGAGTTTCATTAATTAGTGTTCTCTTGGTTTAATGGACATTATCTTTAATTTTCAACTAAATGTAGTCTTTCATTATAGCAGTATCTAACGGTTCGTAAATTAATGTGTAGTCTCTTCAAAAAATTGCTGAAACCACAATTAAATAACTAGTGTGTATGATAGAGTGTGATAGTACACGAGACCTTTTTTGCATAATTTAGTACAATTTGAAACTGTCTAGACATGATACTAACAATTAAAATATCTAACATAGAGCATTAACATAATTAATACAATATAGTTATAAGCTGTACCATCTTTGTACTTGTCGGTAAATACTTATCTAAAGCTCACAGATTTATCATTAGAAATTTTCTTAGAGTGTCTAAGTAAGACTTTCATAATAAAGTTTCAAATAAACGAATATAAGGTCCAGATAAGATACTACAACGGACGTTTCACCTTTGTGGCTTCCTTCAGGTAAAAGTCATTGTTTTCTAATTCTTTTATTAAATTTAGCAAACACCCTCCGATCTTCACAAACAGGTATAATTGGTTGTTCCTTCGGTCTTTTCTGGAATTGTATGACATTTTTACTATAATTTACTTCTACTTGACATTCATTAATGTTTATCATCCATGAACAAAATAATTCTATTTAAATTTTAGTTTAACAATGTGTTGTCATCATAAAATTATATCACAGAGTACATTTTATTGAAGTATTTTTGTAAACATAGTTTAATAATGAAGATTTCTCGTTTTTGTGTTATAACACTCATTAGATTTTCACTAAAGGAAAACATAATTTTTGAAGTTTTTCATTGTTTTATATTTGAAACTTACTCTTTTTCTGTTATTTTTACTGATTAAATCTGAAACATGTCACTTTTGTGGAAATATCAGTTGTTTTATTTATTGCTCAGCAAAAAGAATACCGCCCAGTTATGATTGGTGATGATCGGTTCAGTGTTTCTCCCTCGATTCCAGTTTTGGATGTATACATTGCAAGCTTCATTATAAACAGAAACATAAATCCCTCTGTACGCACTAAAAGTATAAAAGTTGACTCTCTTAACTTAGTAACTCGATAGTACCGAATATAGAACCAAAGCTTGTCAAAATTAATACAACCGATATTACAAGTTTGCAGGTTTCATTGTTGCTCAACTCAAATATATTATTACTATTTAACAATTAATATCTTGTTGTAATGGTTTCTACTTCTGTAACTAGCATGTTCTCGGTATAAATGAATCTTATAAGTTCACAGCTTCGACTGTTTCACGTAATGTACGCCCCCGGCTGCACAGCAGAATGCTTGAGGACGGGAGTTCAATCACCACGCTGGAAAAACGCAGTCAGCTTATCGTATAAGTTGGAAAAGAGCAAACAGCTCGTGTCACATACTAAATATCACCTTTGATTACTTGATGATATATTGTATCTGTTCGAAGTCAATACACGTACCTTTGTTTAAGACGAAATAAAATAATAATTTAAATAATACCACCATTTAAATTCTCTAACATTCTGGGACGACCAGATCTTATATTGTCAACAAACTACAAACAATTACAACAAAGAACTTATGGTAGTATAGAATCGAATCCAATTTTCGAAAGTGCTTTAAAAAAAACTGAAGCGAGACGTGCTTTGTATTTCCAATATCCAGGACAAGTCTGGACTAGTTTTGCCATGCACATATTTCCGATACACATCAAGGAAAAAACAACATTTTTATAGAAGAGTCCTTTGTAATGTCAGTTGTTTTATTCTACTTCGGTTTATTTTTTATGACAATATGTTATTGATATCGCCACATAGCAACCCTATCAAAATTTATTTTTGATTCATATGTATTCAAATAAAAAAGTTGATATGTATTGCTTCCGAGCAAAAGTTGCCAACGATCATATATTGTCTGCAAGTGGACTTCTGCCTTCATGAGACATTGAAAAGTCTGAGGCGATAAGTCAGCCGACTTCTACTGCTTAATCTGAGATGATAAGTCAACCCAGTTATATTACTTAGTCTGAGACAATAAATCAATCCAGTTATACTACTTAATGTGACACAATAAGTCGCCCAGTTTACTACTTAGTCTGAGACGATAAGTTAATCCAATTATATTACTTAGTCTGACACAGTAAGTATGCCACGTTATTAAACACAGTCTGAGACAATAAGTCAACCCAATTATATTACTTCGTCTGACACAATCAGTCTACCCAGTTATACCACTTAGTCCGACATAACAAGTCAACCAATTTATGCTACTTAGTCTGAGATGATAAATCTCTTCTACTTTAACTAGGTTATAAAAGACTGGGACGTATTTATCTTCAGTTAGCTGGAAATGTTTTAAAAAACGTTTCGGTGAATAGTTGTTTATCTTCAGTTAGATAAAAATGTTTTAAAAACGTTTCGGTGAATAGTTGTTTATCTTAGTTAGATGGAAATGTTCAGATAACGTTTCAGTCCACAGTAGTCTGTCTTCATTAAGATAAAAACGTCTGAAACAACGTTTTGATCGACTGTTGTTTTTTTCGATACTAAACTGTTAGCACAGATAGCCCTCGAGTAGCTTTGTGCGAAATTCCAAAACAAAACAAAAACAAAAACAAACTATACTAAACTGCAAATTTCTGAAAGAACGCTAAATTAAGCTTTGTTTTCCTTCATTGTTTTAGTAAAGTCTAAAAAACGTGTCAGTTTTGTGTATCATTCCTTATGAACGTAGACAAATGTGGATTGAATCTGTTTATACCGAACTCCTCTTAAAGACCCTTAGATTTGAAATCGTTCAAATTTTCATAGTGTTTTTGAAAATGCAGATAAAGTTAAACTAACAGTGGTAAATGTTTCATAAGTTTTTGTTTTTTTTTAGTTTGTTGGCTGAACTCGTTCTGTGACAAAGTATCATTAAAAATAACACTTACTTTTGGAATCATCAAAGCTAAACCATTGTTTTGTATTTTTAGAACTTTATGATATTCAGTGATAGTTACTTTCAAAAATAAAATACGACATTAACAACAGAGTCGTCAGTACACAATTTCAAACATGTGTCTCGCCTACCGCCTTACGTTTTGGTACAAGTTACATGCACCGTTCTTAATTTAAACAGCAAGGGTTTATAAAAATAAGAATTTAAATTGTTATTCAGAGAACTAAGATATAAAGTACAGAAGTGAAACGTAACGGAAATCAGATAGAATAGTTAGTAATGAAACGTTGTAGAAGTCAGGTAAATGGTATAGCAATGAAACGTCACATACGTCATTGTTTAGTTAGTTAGATTTAAGTACTTGGCATCGAGCTGATGATCGTTTCGGTACTTGATTTTACAGATGTGTTGACATATTACTAAGTTCTATTATTTACTTTCCTGTTGTAGTTCTTATTAATAATTGTTTGAACTACGAATATTAAAGCGAATAATTAATGCATCTATATTTATACATAATTATCTTGTAAGTCCCATAAATCAGTGATGTGTGGTACATAGTGTTTAACTTTTCAAAATTAATTTGACTTAGGAAGTTTCTATCGGTATCACAACATAAAATGTGGTAGATAAGTTTACGACGTTTTTACTATCCACTAGATGGCACCCCTTACCTGAAAGCTGGAAGTCTTCCAGTGATAAAAAGAAGGCTCGTCAACAAACTGCAGCAGTTGGATTGGATATAGAAAAGTGTTTGGCGAGTATAGATAGATAAAAGTAAAGTTTCTTTTCGCTAAGTCAACTTTGCAAGGAAGATGAAATACACACCCACTTCAGAGTGTTGGAAAAGAAAAGCTCTGATTAACAGCTAGAAAAAATCAAAGACACGTGAATATTAACAAGCAGAGCCGTAATGATATTCTAGTATAATTTTCATATCTTTGATATCATTCGCATTTTAAATGATTAATGCACATTTCGAGATGCTAATACCTCGTGTCGAATGTTACAAACTTTTTACACTCATGGTGTTAGCTATAGTTAAGACCAGAGATGTAGATAGCCTGGAAAATCACCCAAGTAAGTACCTCTCTTCTATCTTTTCAGGAAAAACGAGTATGTGTTGACAATGACATTTTATCTCTATTGATAAATCAGTGATTTAGTAACTAGTTGTTAAAGATATGTTGAAAATTACTTTTTGTTACTTCACACAAGAAATATTTTAAAATAAAATAATAACAATGTTGTTTCATAAAAATCAATTACACGTATTTTATACAATGATAACGAAGTTATATGTACGACTGGTGTGTTTACCAAACTATCATTGAAACAGATGTCACGTCTGGTGTGTTTACCAAACTATCTCTGAAAGATGTCACGTCTGGTGTGTTTACCAAACTATCATTGAAACAGATGTCACATCTGATGTGTTTACCAAACTATTAATGAAACAGATGTTACGACTGGTGTGTTTACCAAACTATCACTGAAACAGATGTCACGTCCCCCGCTGATACAGCAGTAAATCTATGGATTTAAAACGCTAAAATTAGGGGTTCGATTCCTGTCCATGGACTCAGCAGATGGCACGATGTGGCTTTCCTATAAGAAAATACACACATTGATGTCACGTTGTGACAAATTCTCTTTAAGAACAAAAACACCTTGACTCATTTATAACCTGCATAGTAGTATCACCATATAGCTGCAGATTGTGTATGACCTGTATAGTAGTATCACTACATAGCTGTAGATTGTGTATGACCTGTATAGTAGCATCACTATATAGCTGTAGAGCATATATAACCTGAACAGTATTGTTGCTATGTAACTGTAGGTGAGGTGTAACCTGCATAGGATTGAAACTATATAACTGTAAGTTGTGTATAACCTGTACAGGATGGAAACTATATAACTGTTAGTTGTGTATAACTTGTACATGATTGTCATTATATAACTATAGGTTATGTATAACCTGCATAATAGTGTCACTATATGTCTGTAGATTATATGTATATAACTTGTTTATTAGAGTCACTATATAACTATAGATCATGTATAACATGTTTAGCAGTGTCACTATATAACTGTAGATTATGTATAACATGTATAGTAAAATAACTATATAGCTGTAGATTATGTGTATATAACCTGTAAACTAGAGTTATTATAGAGCTGTAGATTATGTATAACATGTATAGTAGTGTCACTATATAGTTCAATATTATGTATTTATAACCTGTATAGTAATATCACTACATAGTCGAAGATTATGTCTATATAACCTGAATAGTAGTGTTACTATACAGCTGTGGATTATGTGTATATTTCACCATACATAGTGAGTCAATACATAGTTGTAAATTATGTATATATAACCTGTATAGCAGTGTCACTATATAACCGTAGATTTTGTATAGTGGTATCACTCTATAGCTGTAGATTATGTATATGTAACAATTAACGATAATGGTACTATCGTTAAGAGGCTAGTAAACAATATTTTGTATTGGTATGAAGCATTAATGATAAATATATCATTGTTTAGCTTGTAGTAAACTCTACAGGGTGTGTAATCTAGTGTGTGTAATAATTAACGATAATCGTATCTTTGTTAAGCTTCTAATAAATTCTATACGGTGGTAGTGTCTGCAATAATCTAGAATGTTGTTTCTAAAATACTAGTGAATTTACGACACATAATTTTGTCTTTCTTTATTATATCGCTTTGTTTCATTTATTAGTTACATATAACTCGTTATATGTACTGTGTGGATGTCATTTCCAGTAAAGACGTGACATTTGACTGGTTAATGAGACTTAACAGTTATTACATTAAACGACGCACTTAAAACAATTATTAGTGAAACGTGTTATACTTCCAAGCAAGAAATATTCTTTCATGCCATCTAACTCTAAAACACCAATGTAAGAAATGAATGTCATTTGCCTCGTTGACATGTAATAAAAGTGTTTATTTATCTGACAGTATATAAGTGTCAGTTTATTGATCTACGTATCAGTATTATTATATAGATTTGTTTACATTTGGAAAACGTTATGTACATGGTACAACCAGCACTATAAACAATGTAAGTTTAAAAATAATAACGAAATGTTTGAAGAAGCGAGGGATCTGAACAATGCAGGACTTTGGAAAACTAATTTATTGTGTACACTTTTCTTGGTAACATAAAGTTGTAAATGTCCTTTAATATAACACAAAAGTATTTAACGATTTTAGATTTATAAAATAACGAACAATACAAGAATTTTGCACTGTTTTACTCAATTAGTACTTCATTGTACGCATCGTATGTTATTAACAATAATCAACTTGTTTGTTTTTGAATTTCGCGCAAAGCTACACAAGAGTTATCTACGCTAGCCGTCCGTAATTTAACAGTGTAAGACTAGAGGGAAGGCAGCTAGTCATCACCACCCACCGCCAACTCTTGGATTAGTCTTTTACCCACAAATAGTGGGATTTACCGTAACATTATAATGCCCCCATGGCTAAAAGGGTGGACATATTTGGTGTGACGGGGATTCAAACCCATGACCCTCAGACCACGAGTTGAGTGCCTTCACCATTTGGCCATGCCAGGTCCATTATCAACTTGTTTCAAAATTTAGAGCACACGGACATTTTTCTTTTCATGATTATAAGAAATCGATCACTTTTAACGGTTTAACACTTGTATACACGTTTGAAATTTTACTAAGCCAAAATATAATGTTGTTTAGAATAAATTTGCTCATTATAGGCAATTTTTGAATATATCATTGTTACGGTAACCTTTGAGAGGATATTATTATGATGACAGCCTTTGTGTGAATATTATTTCCATTGAAGCCTTGTTTAGTATAGGATTAGAAAACATATAGGAAACTTCAAGGATTACATCGTGTTTAGTATGTTGTACACTCTTTTTACATCAAGGATTAGAAAATGTATAGCATGATGTAAACTCTTGTTACATTATTATCTGTAAACTTTAAGCTGTAATTATTTTTACGCCTGTTACTAGAATAACAAGAAAAAATCACTAATATAAAGTCAACACACAAAAAGAAATGAAGCAGATTTTATATAATTACTATTCCTTGAAAGCTGTTAACATTGTGACGTTTGTTCACTTTCTTCGAATGAAAAGTCTTCTTTCATTCATTTTTCGAGGTATACGTAATCATCGTAAACCTGTTATCTACAATAGTGTAATACAGTATTTTACTTGATCAACGATGAATCAGATGAGCCTTGATATGTGATTTGAGGTCGAGCATGTTGTGTATAAGGTAGAAGTATCACGCCAGGTGTTTTATTGTCAGGTTGTATGTCGTTAATGCATGCAGTTTTTCGAAGTTGATCACTAACTTCTATGTATTAGAAATAAGCATCTCTGATTGAACTACAAATCCAAACCAGTGGCAAAATCAAAATGGTGTATTTTTTTGTTCCTGTTTAAACAGAAAGAACAGCTGCAGTTACGCCTCGCGTGACACATGAAAGATGTAATCATTTAAAGTCCCAGGATGGAAATTTCGCAAACTCGAGACATGATGTACAGCGTATATTACGAAACTTAATAATTCTAGAACTTCAATTAAGCCTAACACGTATATAATAATTTCGCAAGCTCGAGACATGATGTACAGCGTATATAACAAAACTTAATAATTCTAGATCTTCAATAAGCCTAACACGTATGTAATTATATTTGTGTACATAAAGACACCTTACCAATAAAGTGGACGATGGTGGAAGGAACATGAATCACGAGTATGTAATCAGACGGTGTTATGAACCGGAGGGAGAACTTTTTTCTTTGTTCCTTATCGTCTAACAAGAATATTAATATAGGGTCGAGTGCTGGTGAGGCACTGTCATAATTTCCATTCAAGGCTGTACATTGAACGATTTTATCTGTATATTAAAAAATGTAATAATTCTGTAAAATATTTTTTTATATATTTCTCTTCGTTTCCATTTTAATTTATAATTCTTTAGGGTAAGCAAATGCTGTACAAGTTATTTGATAATTTTTTGAATAGAGAGAACATTTTACCTACTTATTAATGTAGAAAATGATAAATTAACTTAAGATAAGGAACACAAAAATAATATATTGAAAAGTTTTACAAAACTCACTTCTTGTATGTAGAACTTACCACTGATTATGTGAAGCAACTTATGGATATTAATAAATTTATTAGTAAAATGCTTAAAACGATATTTGTAAGACATAAAAGTGAACACCAAGAAAGAATTTGTTTGTTTGTTTTGGAATTTCGCACAAAGCTACTCGAGGGCTATCTGTGCTAGCCGTCCCTAATTTTGCAGTGTAAGACTAGAGGGAAGGCAGCTACTCATCACCACCCACTGCCAACTCTTAGGTTACTCTTTTACCAACGAATAGTGGGATTGATCGTAACATTATAGCGACCTCACTGCTGAAAGGGCGAGCATGTTTAGCGCGATGGGGATGCGAAGCCGCGACTCTCAGCTTACGAGTCACAAGCCTTAATACGCTTGGCCATGCCGGGCCCTTAACTGTGTAAAATGTTTTCTTATCTGGCGAAGTAACGCTGCTAGGTTAACATGATGTATGATATTTTCTTACCCAACGAAGTAGTAATGCTATACGTTTAAGTTCAGTTTTTACAGTAACTTAATTAAGAATCATTCACTGTTTATCGAACTGAGCAGCAGAAATTTTAAAATATATGATTCAGTGGATGAATTTTAGAGGGAACAGAATATTTCCCAGGCGATGAAAGAGTTATTCTCGTGCTATAATTGTTTCCAAGATGTTGTGGTCGCATTTTCTCAATTTTGAATTATATGATATACTTAAACGCAAATCAAATGTGAATGAATAGATTTAAAGAAACATCAGTCACATGTCAGTGTTTGAATTTAGAGCTGTTATAATTTGCCTAATGAATCTTTGAAGAAACACCACTAGTTGTATTGAATGAAAACAAATCGTTGCAAGCATTTCGCTTTAAAACCTTCGAATTATTATTGCAGCTTAGTTCGAGATTTAACAGTTCTGTTTTTTTCTTTGTCTTTCATCGAAGACAAAATATTCATATTGAGAAAAAACCATAACAATATTCTCTTTCTCCACATCCAGCATAATCTAGGATAGTGAGAGGTATGACAAAAACTTTATTTCGTGGACTTCCTACAGTGTAAGTATATAGATTATTCGTGACGTATCAAAGCAGAAAAGAAAGTGTCTTACTCGTCTTACAACGTGCCTGTTTTATCTGGCACCTATATTTAATATTAGTTCTCAAGGTAAGAAAATATTTAATGTATTCTATTTCAACTGTAGAATTTTACAAAGAAAACTGAGACATGGTGTCGAAAGTACGAGATATTCAACCAAACGTTCTACATGTGTTTCATAATTAGTTGCTGTCGTTTTAAAAATAGCCTAAATCCACCGTCCGACCAGGACGCCCATTAAGCCATAAAAGTAATGGGGAAGTAAGGTAAGTATTGTGATATAAGATTTTTATTTCTGTAAAATCACAGCTAACAGCTATAATTAAGTCTTCACTTTCCACAGACGTTTCTTCAGACAAAGCATTTGTTTCTCTCTTAAATTCTGAGTAACATTAGCTAGGAGTTATAACTAGGCTTTTACTGTACTAGCGAAGTTCAAGAATTATTATTGTAATTACTAGGAAAGCTAACTGAATACTTTAGGACCCGAAAGTGTGATAATCAACCAAGTATAGAATGACTTGAGAAATGTTCCACTGGCCTCTGTTCTTTATATAGCAACACTTAAGATTGATTGGTATAGATGTAGTATTTTATAAACGTACTACAAACGAAAATTTATATGCATGTCTACGGAAAGTTTCCAGTAGTTTTTAGAGATTATATTTTTAAATAGAATCACTAAGTTATAAAATAAAAAGTTACAATTAAATGAGTTTACAATTAGTGAACAGAGTCTCTTTAAGTTAGTCTCATTATCAATTAGTCACAACCTAAGTGTTAACATGTCAAATACTTTAAGTCGTCATAAAATAAATCATGTCCAACAGTTGTCATTGCATCAATCATATATAGTAATAAAGAAGTTCTGTCCACTAGTTATTACTGTATTAGACACTTAGGTTACTATACAGACGTGCTATCCAACAGTTATTACAGTAATCGATATGTAGGTCGTTATAAAGATGTTTTATTTAACAGTTAATAATCTAACAGTCATGTAGGTCGTCATAAAGATGTTTTATTTAATAGTTAATAATCTAACAGTCATGTAGGTCGTCATAAAGATGTTTTATTTAATAGTTAATAATCTAAGAGTCATGTAGGTCGTCATAAAGATGTTTTATTTAATAGTTAATAATCTAATAGTAATGTAGGTCGACATAAAGATGTTTTATTTAATAGTTAATAATCTAAGAGTCATGTAGGTCGTCATAAAGATGTTTTATTTAATAGTTAATAATCTAAGAGTCATGTAGGTCGTTATAAAGATGTTTTATTTAACAGTTAATAATCTAACAGTCATGTAGGTCGTCATAAAGATATTTTATTTAACAGTTAATAATCTAACAGTCATGTAGGTCGTCATACAGACGTTACGTCGATTGGTTTTACTGAACCTCAACAATTCACACAAAACGTTCCTCAGATGTTTATGTTATAACATTATATGAAATTTCTCATTCCATAGTAAGAACAGTTCTAAAATCTGTATGTTTAAAAACATAGGATTGTAGCACGAACAAAGAATGTTATATCTAATTCTTTTAGTTGATTGTTGGAATTAATTGAATAGTTATGGGTAAATATATATTTTAAGACGTATATCAAGTTTTAATTCGCACCCACTAATTATACCGCCCTGAATACCTAAAAGTTAGAACATACCTTATAGTTATCCATTAAGTTCATGTCAAATTCGATGTTCTTTATCCCACATTATTTCTCCAGGTTTGTTCGTTCAGAACACTAAAAGTCACTCATTGGTGACTGATACAGTAATAACATTTGCTCTTTAATCCTTAGGTTGCCATAACAACCAATTTCTTACCTTGTCATCTGATTAAGAGCTGCGATGTGGAGAAATCGTCTTTCTAATAAAATCGGTTTAGAACCTTTCTTGAAGGAAAGATAAACTAATTGTTTTTATTTATTTTTTCTCAGTCGAGCTGAAAGTTTTATGATACTAAAACTAGTAACTTCACCTCCTTTTGTAGCTACACCTATCATAATGTTTGTCCCTCGCGACGTGATTCACATGTAAATCTGCAGGGAGACGGAGTGGAGTCTATTCCTCTGCATTAAGGGCTGTTACGAACTAAACTTGACACTTGTTATCGACGTTAACATGACGTGTGTAAAGGCATTTCTTTGTTGTTGTACAGCGGTGCAATACCTAATACCACATTTAGTACGTTCCTCTATGAATAATTCAGTACTATTATGAATGTTTTTGTTTTGTTGTTTTGAATTAAGCACAAAACTACACAATGGGCTATCTGTGCTCTGCCCACCACGGGTATCGAAACCCGGATTTTAGCGTGTAAGTCCGCAGACATACCGCTGAGTCACTGGGGGGCACTACTATCAATAATTTTTAAACATTTTCTGTATTCTGTAACCTACCATACCAAACATTTTATACAATACTATACCCATCATTGTAACCATTTTACACTGTGCAGTTCCCATAATTGTAAACATTTTTATACCACACCGTATCTGTAATTCTAAACACTTTATAAATAAGTTCGTGCTGAACAGTTCTGCCAATCAAATCTAAATTAAACCTTTCAAAGTACGTTAAAATGATATTGATTTAAATTTTTACAGGTAAATTAATACAGTCAGTTTCCGGGTAACACCTAATCCAAATCGTCGTTTGTTAAAGAACATAATGTAGAAATTAATCTGTTTAATATTAAGTTTTGCTTCATAGCAATACATACTCTTGGTTAATACCCAGTCGGATGAGGTGGAAGCCTGCTTTGTTCAGAAATATGCTTAACTTCATCAACTCAGGTGTTGGTAAACTTTGTAAGTTGCAAGAAATGTGTCACTTTAAGAAATCATACAAGTTACAAAAAAAGATCCAACTTAAGTTACAAGGAAGATACAACTTTAAAGAAACAACATAAAAAAAGCTCTTACTATATAAGTTATTTCATTTCTCGGTGTAAGCTTATATTACTGAATGGCGTCCATCACTTGACCCTTTCCTTTAGAAGGCAAACCCGTGTGTGAAAAATTCTAGTATAACTGTTAGGATTGTTTATAAGTATCAGTACTTTTTTATATTGCGTAATTTTTTGTTTTCAGTTATTGTGGTTGGCCTGATAGAAGAGAAAGCGGAGTTACCATGTTATATCACAGATATTCAAATGGTTGACTCTCCCACTCTCGTCTTCTGGTACAAGGACAACATCACTAAACCAATCTATACTCTTGACGCGAGACTACGATCTTTGGTTCGAGCTCGACATTCGTCTGTTTTCATGACTAGTCGAGTCCGCTTCGTCACTCATACTAGACCGGCTCTTCTGATGTTCAGCTCACTACGCAGCGATGACCAGGGATCATATCGATGCCGAGCGGATTTCATTCACGCCAGGACTCGCTACACAGACAGTATCCTAAAGGTTATTGGTCAGTGGTCAGTGGTTGAAGTTTATTTTTTAAAAACTCAAAACATAATATAATACTTTTTGTAAAAAAGTGATTATTATATAATAAGCCAATAGTTTCCAATAGCAAGTGGTTAATCCTTGAACTAATCAATGGTCCAAAAATATTCCCAGATATAATTAATTATGTGTGGCTAATTTCTCAAACAATTGGTGTCTGGGAAGTTGTCTTATAAACACGTACTTTTTAAATAAAAACATCTGTTCGAAGCACCTAAGTTAATTAACAGACGTGTATTGCATTTCTCTAAAGTAACATCGATTTAAACAAAAGAGAGGTTGAATTGGATACAAACTATGTGTAAAGTTTAAAAAAAGTCTTCAAACAAACTATATGTAAAGTTTCAAAGAGCCTCGCCCGGCATGGCCAGGTGGGCTAAGGCGTTCGACTCGCAATCTGAGGATCGCGGGTTCGAATCCCCGTCACTTCAAACATGTTCGATCTTTCAGTTGTGAGGGCGTTATAATGTTACGGTCAATCCCACTATTCGTTGGTAAAAGAGTAGCCCAAGAGTTGACAGTGGGTGGTGATGACTAGCTGCCTTCCCTCTTGACTTACACTGCTAAATTAAGGACGGCTAGCACAGATAGCCCTCGAGTAGCCTCCAAAAAACAAATATAAAGTCTCAAACGAATGTTTTCAAATTACCTCTCACTGCTTTAAAGACCTAGGTTTCTAACTTTAAAAGGGAACTTTTATTTCATTCAACGTATGCGGTCCATTGCTGGATCAGCCATAAGTTTTATGGACTGAAAACGCTGAAATCCGGGTTTGATTCCGGCAATGGATGGAGCGCATATAGCCCAAAACATAGCTGTATGTTGACAAACAATTATTCTAAATATGCACACGAGCACCATAAACGATTCGTCGTGTCACAACCTGCGTTTGATTTTCCCAAATAATTTTATTCTCTACTAAGTAGAAAATGACAAATATTTCCCTGATGATAAGTGACAGTTAACTAAATTATATTTTAAAACGGCAAAATGAGCTACATCCATGTTTGAAGGTCTAATATTATCTGATGGATCCCGATGCATTCTTCGTAACACATTTCTAACCACAGTTCTCTTGGTGCAATTGATTCCGTGAAACAGTAGATATAGATTTTTTTTAAAATTCTACAAAACTGATGTTTTTCTCCTTTAAGATATATTTGAGTTCATCTCTTGGGGGTGGCGGAAGATTAAGGACATATTGAAGTGCCAGAGGCAATCACCCCAGGAATGTGTTGTTTTTATGTTTATTTTGTGTCGGATATTCGCAAGAGCAAATTGGGCAAGTTAGTGAAAAGCTCCAACTCTTGTGATTCTCTCACCGAATTTCATCCTTAGTCTTACAAACAATCACGGCCTCAACGTGTGAAGCGCGATTCGTTTTCGCGGCAGGTCATGAATTCTAGGTGCACAGATTCGTCATTTGTTACAGTCATTACCAGGGCATATTTGAACCATGCAAGGTTAAAAATTAATATTTAGTATCGTGACAACTAAAAGTCTTTGTCAGTAGTACGTTAACACTAGAAAATGTTTAACTTCTGGTAAAGTGACCATAAGTGTTTAAATATGTGTTAAATATAAATAGTTATTTTAAGATATTCACATTAAACGTCGTCCCCTGGTACATGAGCGGTAAGTTTTTGGACTTGAAAAGCTGAAACCTGGACTGTGATTCCCCACAGTTAAAACACAACACGTTTTACATGTCATAATAAAATATTACTTGCTGTTTCAGTGTTATGTACTGACTTACAAGTGTTTTTTTTTCTCTTAGAACCTCCATCAAAACCTGTAATTAAGGACCGAAATGGAAAGATTTTGAGAAGCCTAATAGGACCTTATAATGAAGGAGATTCTTTATTAGTCATTTGTGAGGTCGAAGGAGGTGTGTATCCTGAGAATTTAAACAGTATAGTGTTTATACAACACACCTTTACTAGGCCTTTTTAAAACTATATAGATATTGTGTTTGACTGTATAACAAACCTTTATATGACGTCTTTCTTAACTATAGAGACATTGTGTTTGTTTGCATAACAAACCTTTATTTGACCATTATTAACCATATAGATATTGTGCGAAAATGTCGTAAGTGAGACTTCATTTGCTTTCTTAACAGATTGAATTGCTTACCTTTTTCAGGGTTTGATTTGAACCTGTTTCCTTAAGAGTTTGAACAGTTTTGAACATGTTTCGCCAATAGTCTAACAGTTTTGAAGCTGTTTTGTTAGGAGTTTAATTGTTTTTCTGTGAAATAACGATTATGTACAGTTATTAGTTTTAACCCTTTGTATATTTTACCTGAGAGATATTAACCAGTGTTTAAAGTATTGAATATTAAATATTAAGTACAAAATATAAAGGAAAGATAGATTGTACTTTCTACATAAAAGGAATTATAAGTTCAGTCTTTTAGAGAAGTTCAATTATATTACTTATATGATGAATCTAACAGGAATTCCCTCACTTAATGTGTCGTGGTGGAGAGAGTCCGTTCTCTTGGACGACACGTTCAAAATCGTAGGTACTGGAACTGTTACGAACGAACTCCTAATTCCGAGCTTACAGCGCCACGACTTAATGGCTGCTTACACTTGCCGTGTTTCCATCTACAACCTAACCTCTTCCTTGTCTACGACAGTAACCGTGGACATGAACTGTGAGTAGTTATAGAACTGCGGTACTTGTGAACATCAGGGTTAATAAAACATGTTAATTATAATATTAAGTCTGGTTAAATAAAACGTACAATGTTTTAAAAAATATTAGGAATTCTATTTATATTTTATTACAAAAACAATACAAGAATATTATGAATCAAATACAATACAATAAAATTAAAATAATTCTAGGACTATCATTTTATCTAGCTTGATATCATTATTTTTTATAATTTCAACTTAATTAATCATATTTAGATTTGTAGATAATTTAGTGTTTAATCATGGGTTAGTAAAATTCATTATTACTATTTTATTTCATGACATTTAAATCATAAACATAAATAATTACATTTTTATTTAAATTTTGAAAATATTTTTATATTTAAAAATTATCCTAAAAGTACTCTAAACTTAGTTATATTATTTCCATTTTTATCACTAAAGCTAAATTATCAAATGTGTTTAATTCTAATTAACAAAATAATTTATGCATACTTCGCTTTTAAAATATTTGAATGCCCTCTTAGTGCATCAAAAACAATCAAGATTCTAAACATCTGGGAGCTCAAGAAAGTTTTGAATTTTTTTAGATTTTCAATCAACACAAATCTTACTTTTTAACAAAATCCTTAACCTCTGTTTTCATCTTAGATCTTTATCAATTTCTAAATTTAGTAAATGTAAATATTTGTATATTTCTGATGTATTGAAATAATTATTATTTGTACATATTATTATGAATATACAATTTACACATTTTCAATTTTAATCAATCTTTTTAAATTAAAAATATATTTCATTTTAGTTATTTTAATGAATATCAGACCAAGAAAACAATTTACTCGTGTTTACAAGTCATTTTCAAATATTTTAATTTTTTGTATCACTAGCGCTAAATTGTAATGCTATATAATTAGTAAACTTAGTATGTGTATGTCTTCTTATAGTAAAGCCATATTAGGTTGTCTACTGAGCTCAACAAGGAGAATCGAATCCCCTGATTTTAGAATTGTACATCCGTAGACTTACCACTGTACTAGCGGGTAATGGTAAAGTTAATAATTTAATAACAAACTTTTATCTAACTAATGATTTATGTATAGTACAAAAGTATATCTAACTACAAACTGTTCAAAATGCGATATTTTATTGCACTGGAATAATTAAATTTGTTTTTTTTCTCTGCTCTTATTTATGAATAAGATTGAAACCATTTTACTGAATTCATTTTATCTTTAATTTCTATTTTGGCTAACAATGTTTGATGTGGCACAGAGACCTCTTTTCTTGTTTTATTTTGTTTGTTTGTTTTGAATTAAGCACAAAGCTACACAATGGGCTATCTGTGCTCTGCCCACCACGGGTATCGAAACCCGGATTTTAGCGTGTAAGTTCGCAGACATACCGCTGAGCCACTGGGGGGCTTCTTGTTTTATAAACACCCTCAGTATTTTATCATTTTTTAATTAATCACGAATATTTTGTGTGAAATTTAAAAGTGTATCTTCAGTATCCAATTTTTCTATAAACCTATATTTGTTTTTGAGACGGAAGACAGTTATTTTATTTAAAACTTTTAACAATCTCACTTTCACTTCCTTTACAAATATTTTAGGAAATACAAATAACAATCTAATTTAAATAATTCTTTCAATTACCTTGTTTGTATATTAGAATTACTATAGCTTTTTTTTTACTTTTATGGACAACTTCGTCTTGTTACAGACAAAATGTAGATATATACCAATTGTTTTGTGATACAATAAATTCTCTTACTAAAATTTCATTCTATCCCGGAATTCTCTCGTTTTTACACTCAAAATTATAATACTTACTCCACTATTTGATGTAGGAAGTAAATATATGGAATTGTATTTTTATCTTAATATTAAATGTTTTACATTGATCATTATCAATTAGTTTCATATTTTTTCTGTCACACTTATAATATAGTCATTAAGTGTATTTTTTAGGCTATTTCATTTTCGTTTCTTCCGTCACTGGTTAGTCTACTTGCAAAATTTCATCGTTTTAAAGTTGTTGTTGTTTTGGATTAAGCACAAAGCATTCAGTTTTGCCTGTCCTATCAATTGATTAGTTTTACATCTATAATATTTAAAACTATCTTCATGATATTTTTAGATTGGTATTTTTATCTTTTATACATCTTAGTTATCACTCTTTGTCAATTCTGTTATTTCGTTAGTGATCGATGATTTTCTAAATCCCTTTATAATATTTTACGCACTGAATTGATTTACTTGTTTCTTTACTACACTAAAAAATATTTAGTATGTTGTAATAATAACTGTAAAGTTATATATTTGTTTTCAAAATGAGTTTACTTCATTTTGATTCAAAATTTAATAATCAGTTTTCCAGAAACCATGTCTCTATTTATATTATATAGTTTATCATTAACACCTACTTTTAACGCTATAAGGCAGTGGTTCCCAACCAGGGGTGAGAGATAATATTTTTTTTGGCCACCTTCACCTTTATTCTTAAATAAATAATTACTGTGAGGGGTGTGAGGCATAAACAAAGATTGGGAACCACTGCTATAAGGTAATGACCTATTTTTGTAATTTTCATAATTGCTACACATAATCTTACAAATGCATGATCTAAATATAAAATTGGTTGGTTTACTCGATTAGCTAATTCGTGCATATGAGATTCAAGACCAAATACAGTCTTTAAAACTATAAAATAATTTACCTAATTGACTTATTCTAACAAAAATTGTATATCATCAACAAAAATTACATTTTCATTTCATTACCTCTGAACAGAATTCTCAATTCATTTAAGGACTTGTGTATTATAAAGCTATATGATCTATAAATAGCTATTATTTATTATTATTATTACTGTTATTAGTATATCATATTATTCTAAATATATGCTAAATTTCTTCCTTTTAATGTTTCCTCATTTACAATTTATTTAACTTTTATTTTGGTCTTAACATAAACCATTACTACACTAAACCTATTGTACTCTCTACAGTTCTATCAGTTTATATCCAACTACGTAGTACCATCTTACCATTTTTCCTTATTTACATCTCAGTCATAATTAATACACTTACTTTATTATATAAGCTATATATTTTTAATTCAACCTACTCGTATGTCACCTTCACTGACTACTGTCACTTTTATTAGCAATTTTTGCACATTTCCATTCAAATTCTCTCATGGTTCCTCTGGTATTCCAATTATTTCTTAATTTTAAATCCTTCACTACTGAATTAATTCATGCACTTCATCCTTAATTTGACGCTGTTTTACCGGTTCACTATTTTACTCCATTATTACACTTCTTATTTAATTTATATGTATCTGAGTTCAGGGTATTCTTCTAAGTTACTAGATTTTTCTTCAACACCAATATTATCTTCCATTATCACCTTAGTATAGTTTACACTTCTTACAGTTCCACTTTGCTTTTGTTTCCTTTGCTAGTTTACGATATTGATTTTCGCTAAATCAGTCACAGTAAAAAATGTGGAATTTTTTTATTTTTCTCGTCGAAACATTAAATATAATACGTTTCAAAAAGTTACTTGTCAGGCTGCAAAAATATTCGAAAAGGTCGAAGTTATTTATTATTTAACATAACTTTCTTTCGTTTTAAAGAGAATAGATCGGGCAAATTAATGGATTTATTTAGAATTATGTCATTGGAAATGTCAAGTCATTTCTTCTTGTCCATTCTAGGTTTTTATATACTTTTTATACGTTGTTTTTATCATACGTTCCTATAGAGTAGTTAATACTTCACCTTGGGTCTCCATGACAGAAAAGAAGAGTTGCTAATTAGTAATTAGACCAGTCGTATCGTAAAAGCTAGTAACTATGAAAACGATGATACTTGTTGTCATAACCTTATGGTGAGAGAGTAGCTAATAGTCTTTTTGCTTTTTAAAAGAAAGAAATCACATTAGAGTCAAATAAGGGTATACCCTCACATTGTTACCAGAAATAAGTACATTGTTGTGAACTTTATTACAAGCGTTATCAGAAGAGATCAGTTCATAGAGCTGTGTGTAAATAATATTAATAACCACTGTTGTTAGACTAGGCAATAGGAATGTGTTTAAACAGGGTGTTCGGAAAGTCACTGTGCAGTTTTGTAATCATATTTTATTCAGTGTATTTCAAGCCAGCAACTGATAGTGGTGTTTAGAAACAAAATAAGAAGGACCAAGACCTGTATTGATGCCAATTGGGGTCACTTTCATCATTGTTCATAACTGTTATTCGTATTTACCTCCTGTATTCTATATTGAAACATGTCTGTTAATAACTATATAAGTGCACAGTGACTTTCTGAAGACCCTGTAACATATTATTATCTAGTTGTTGTCAGGCTAAACAGTGAACATGAGTATACATAACATTATTATCCCAGTTTTGTCAGGCCAGACTATAAGAATGTTTATATGTAAATGTGTATATCATCAACAAAAATTACATTTTCATTTTATTACTATAAGAATGTTTATATAATATTATTATCCAAGTGTTATCAGACCAGTATGTAAGAACGTGTTTAAATGAGATTATTATCTCAGTGTTGTCAGACCAGACTGTAGAAATGTGCTTAAATAACAATTACTCAGCCCAGAACAATTTATCAGACTGTGTTTAAATAACTACATTGTTACTAACGGTGTCTGACCAGACTAGTGATAGGAATTTAGATTAGCTGTATTGATACCAGAGTTTTCAGATTATATCCTAAAACTGCTAATTTTAGTTTCAGTATATCTATTTATTAAAAATTATCCCATTTCATAACATTTTTGTACAACACAATTATATTCTTTAACAACGTCATCAGACTAGATCAGATTGTGAAACTGTTTATCCAGCTACATTATTAGTAATGGTGCCATATCATATCTTCTGCTATAACTGCGTCCAAAATAACTTCATTGTTAACAATGTGGGCACACCAGATCACATTGTAAAATTTTCTTCTAAAGAAATCAACAATGCCAGAAATAAACATCTTGTAAAACTAAGACTAAATTTGTTTTTGTTTGATAAATACAATAAAACTAGAAAAAAACTGAACTTTAAAAAATATTTTTTCATGATAGGAAAAAAACTACTTTTTATTGCAACATTTAGACGAGTTGTTTTTATTTCTGTACATGGATAATTTATATAACAGAGTTACCAGACCTCCTATTTGTTTCTAATTTAATATTAACTTCTTTTATCTAAATGATAACCAGTATGTGTTTAAAATACACTGATAATGCTTTCTTAGTTAGACCTCTTGCTGTCAGGATTGAGAAAATACAAGCAATCCTTAAACCTGGAAAGATGACCAAGTTGGAATGTCAGGCTTTCGGTTCTCGCCCAGCTGCTGTCGTCACCTGGTGGAAAGATAGCAGAAACCTAAGGAATGTGAAGTCGAGTATTTCAGTAAATGGAAACGTCACAACAAGCAAACTAACATTCAAGCCATCAATTTTGGACAACAACAAAACTTTGATTTGTAAAGCTCAGAATCCACTCATAAAAAACTTCGTACTGAAGGATGGGATAAAGCTCAATGTTTATTGTAAGTAAGGGCAATGGTCGTTAAATATATTAAAAGAAACTTTGTTCTGAACTTTGGGTTAAACTCTAAAGTATTAACTTGTAGACAGTGAGAGACCGTCGGATAAAGTATTATAGTTCTTAATTCATAAAAGGTCTAGTATTGTTGTGCTTAGTAGTTAGAGGAGGTGAGAGACCGATCAGATCTATCAATGTTGTATTTATTAGTTACTAGAGGTAAGAGTTGGTTTGTTGGTTTTATTGACCCAAAGCTACTAGGCCATCTGCACCAAACAACTGTTAAAATATAAAATAAAATAAAACTGTTATAAAATGTGAAAAATGAATCAATATAAAATGAAATAAACTTAAAACAGCCGTTAAATACTTAGAGTTAAAAAGGCCAATGGTTTTTAAATGTTTAAAAACATAAGTAAGGTGGACGGTGTCACTATCGCCAATGACGCTGTCTAACGTCAAAGATGAACCTATGTTAAAAAAAATATATAAAATACTGCCGCCACTCATGGTCGTAATGACGGCACGACAGTAAATTGTGGGCTGTTGTGACTTGACTATCACACAGACCTTACATTGGTGCATCAGTCCAAGATAAAAGAAAACGATGAGTAAAAAAACTTTGACCAGTGCGTGGCCAAGCCAGGACAACTTCCTCCATCCGACCTTACAGACACAAAATAGCCATAGATAAACAGAAGGTTTGATCTGGAAAAGCTAGTTATCACATTGCTCACTCCATGTCGACTGCTAACTGGTACGGTGCCGAGCCTTAAATACATGGAACAGGCACGGCAGTGACAGCACCAGAACAGAAGCTAGCTGCGGTGTCAGCGAGCTCGTTCCCTCGAATACCAACGGAGCCTGATGTCCAGAAAAACTGGATTGAAGTAGATGTTAAAGACAAATGGGGGAGTCGGTTTTGAATATCAACGAGAACAGGGTGTAAACCAACTTGAAGCGATTCCAGAGCCAGTAGAGAACTATGCGAGTCAGTATAAATCATGCAGTTTGAGTATTGCTTAGCTTCTATGTGATCCAGGGCAAGAGAAATGGTGTACAACTCGGCAGTGGACACAGAAACTGTAGAATGGATTCTGTGTGCAACCAATGAACGACAACAAATCATGGCAGAGCTCAGAGTCACCTGATTTCTAACCATCCATGTAAATGGGAATAGAAGGATAGTTCGAAAGATGTAAGATAAACAGAAGACGGTACTTTCAATCAGGAGTATCCACCTTCTTCAGATGACTCAAAGAAAGGTTACATTCGGGGATAGTAATAAGTCATGATAGGATTTGCTGACAAGTGGACACAGCAATGTCATCCAAGGACAGACCCAATACACCCTACTCCACCTGGATATGAAGGCCACAAGGAACAATGGTAAACTGCCTAGTCTGAAAAGTCATGACCAACTAAGGAAGGAAATAAAACAATTCCAGATGGGATGCTGTGGTAAGGATCGAAATTTTGAAGCACACAGTAAAAACAATTACAAACAGCAGAGGTGCAAAGAATATTCACGAGACTCTGTGTATAAGCTCTGAACTAAGGAAGTGCAGAAAGCTCCAGTGAAGAGCCGAAGCTCCTGATAGTGAACAAGGTCCAACATCTTCAAGGCCAAGGTCCTGTCAGAGCCATAGACTAGATAGTCACATTCCTGTTTTGATCGAATGAAGGCACGATAAATCTTCAGCATGAAACATCGATTCACCCCTCAAGAGGTGGAAAAGAGGACACAGAGGATATTTAATGCCCTTGTAAACTTGACGGTTTGATGTGTGGAATGAAAGTCAACTTATGGTCTATTATAAACCCCAATAACTTTTCCTCGGGGACCGCAGTTAGTATAACTTCTTCAAGATGGAGCTTATTATTATCAGGATAAATACCCTATTGGCAGCAGAAGTGCATGAAAATGAAAACGGGTTTAAAGTAAGATAAGGTAAAATCGTTTGCTGTGATCCACTTTAATAAACAATTGAGAGCAGTCAGTAGCCGCGGTTCAATAAACCTCATGCTCAACAACTGATGCAAGATGTGAAAGCCATCGACATAGAGACCATTTACAACTGTATGTGGGAGTTGTCCACTGGTGGCATTAATCTTTATAATGAAATGCGTGACACTCAAGACACAGCCCTGAGGGATTCCAAGTTCCTGTCAGAAAGAACTGGAATGTGGCGAACCCACACAGACCTGGATTCATATGTCTATTAAAAATGTTTAATAAAAATGGTTAAATGGCTACGTAACCCATATGAATGGAGATCTCACAGAATGCCATACCTGCACATAGTATCATAAGCTTTCTCAAGGTAAAAAATGCTGAAACAAGATGTTGTTTCTTGAGAAGGGGTTCCGTGATTGATGCTTCAAGTCGAATCAGGTGGTCCATAATGGAGACCCGTCGTCACTGGGTGGGTGGGAGGAGCTAAACAAGAAGAGCACTAACCATCCTCTTTAAGATCTTACAGATACAGCTCGTCAAAGCAGTTAGACGACAGTTTGAAGGAATCTTGGGATCCTTCCCTGGCTTAGAGAAAGGTAGGACAATAGCATAATGCCAAGCATTATGAAAACATTCTTCTGCCAGATCTGGTTAAATACAATGAAAGGAATAGCAAGAGAGGAAGGAGAGAGATGGCTCAGCATCTTGTTGTGAATATCATCAGGTCTTACTGATGTGCTGCCAGATCGATGAAGAGAAAACTTGAGTTTCATCAGTGTAAAGGGGCAATTACACTCATAGAGACGACCTGTCTGAAAGAAAAAAGGTGATCGTTCTGCCAGAGTCGTGAATGCAAAGAAGGTTGGGGATTAAGCAGAACTGCTAAATGTATGAGGAAAGCCTTCGCCAAGAATATCACAGATGCTCTGGGTATCAGCTGTTTCCTGGTTATTGGAAAGCAAGATCGAAGGGGAAGCAGAAGTGTACTGCTCACTGACCTTTCGAATGACTTTGAACTGGAGTTGTGAACTTAATCCAAGATTTATTCTAGCTTGACGTCTTACCTGCCGAGCATATACATGTGCCTACTGGCAAGCAATATGGTTTGAAAGTGTGGAATACCTACGAAAAATATTCCAAGTCAGTTTTTGAGCCTTCCTTGTCATGTGACAGGCAGGATTTCAACACGGATGAGGATAACATGGAAAACGAGTCGAAGTTTCAGGAATCGATTGAGCAGCTGTTTAGACAATACAGTCAGTTACTACTTCCACACATTCATCTATCGATGGCTTACAGACGACAGCAGGACCAAGTTCTGAGAGAGCAGTGAAAGAGGTCCAGTTGGCCTGGTCCAGCTTTCACTGAGGGAGACGGGTCGAGTGGTATCGACCACAACCAATCTCTCTCAAAATGATAGGAAAATTATCATTGTCCCGAAAGTCATTGTCAATCCTCCAAGAAAAGTAAGAAAAAGTGAAGTGAAACAGACAGAGAGATCAATAGCAGTAAAACAATAAGTACAAGAAAATAAATATAAACACTAGTACTGCTGAGAGAAAGGCTGTGATCGGAGACCATACGTTCTATAGAACAACTCACTCATCAATATCAGCACCTTCCCAGAGGGGATTATGTCCATTAAAGTCTTCCAGGATTTGAAAGGTAGACAGCAACTGTTTAATAAGATCATCAAGGTTCAATTGATCATAGGTCTCTTGAGGTGACAGGTAGAGAGAACATATAGTAATGGTACAATCCAAGAAAACACGGATCGCTATGACCTCCAAGGATGCATCGAGTGGCAAAAATTGAGGGAGAGTCAGCAGTGCTACACCTCTATGCACTCGTCCATCGCACAACTTATCATTGTGTTATAAAGAAAGCTGACAAAATGTGACTATACCACAGGTTTCAAAACCGTTTCCTGTAATGAAAGACACACAGGATGATAAGAATCAATCACCTCCTTGATGACATATAAATTAGAATGAAAACCTCGATACTTCCACTGTATCAATGTGTCCATTTTTATTTACTGAAGAAGAACTGAGTAGAGAGCCATTCTGTTTTCGACCATGTCTTTTGCCTTTATTTTCTTTAGTAGAAAAAGGTCTGTAGAGATCCATAGATTCTGCCTTGGGTCGAATTGGCAGGTATCTGTCGGTAAATGAAGATTTCAGTGACTGGAGGTGTGAACAAATAATTGTTCTGTATCTCGGAGTTGAAGAAGAGAAAACGCCTGAAGCCTTTCAACAAAACCCCCTCGTGACGAATTATAAGTAGCATGGGGAGTACCTTCAATAGGTAAATCCCCAAGTGCTTTTGAATGTAAGAGGAGTTCATTGTGTTTAGGAGAAGAAGTTTTCACCAATATGTCACCAGAGCGAACCGCGAAGCTTTTTGACTGATTTAGGAGAGCCAGTAAGTCCTTTTAGTCCCTTCTGAAAGAAAAAGGGAAACATTTACCATAGAGATTTCTCTGATAAAGAATTTAATATCAGAAAATGAGGCACAGGTGTTAAAGAAGCTGAAGATATTCAAGACGTGATCGTTTACCTAAAGCCTGTTTTCACTATTTTCTTTTACTTTTTAATGAGAGGATTCATAATAAATAAAGAATATTTCGGTGCCCAATGGCTCTACCCACCATGGAGCTCTACGAATGGACACACTACAATGTCAAACAAAGATGTTGCACCAAAACTAGGGTTTCGTGAGCGCTATACTCAAACACCAGCATCAGACACAACGTCCAAAACACACATTGAAAACGTCCAACACTGGTACTTAGTTGACCATAGGGAGGCTGCCCGTCTACAGTAATTCAAAGCCAAAGTAGTATGTTAGGGTTGGACGCCTCAGCTATTAGGGTCCTCTTCTCCTCTTCACAAGTCGCCACGTACAGCAAACACGTGGATGGATGTTTAGATCCCAGAGGAGGTAAACTGAAAGAACAGAACCTTCTCTGGGAGGTCCCCTCACCATGTACAGGAATCCCCACCAAGGGGAGTAAAGGTAAGGGACCGATCAGATCTAGTATTGTTGTGTTTATTAGTTAGTAAAGATAAGAGACCGATCAGATCTAGTATTGTTGTGTTTATTAGTTAGTAAAGATAAGAGACCGATCAGATCTAGTATTGTTGTGTTTATTACATGCTCTGTTTCTTTCTTATGATTTCATCAGTCCCTCCTATTGTCAACATTATCAGCTCTGATGACTGGAACAATACCTTGGTAAAAAAGGGACATGAAGTGTTTTTCGACTGTCAGATTCAAGCTAACCCCTGGGTGACAGCTGTTTACTGGATATTTGAACACAGGGAGCTTCGCTCTAACATATCATCAGGTATTATTATAAAAAACAACACTTTGGTCCTGCAGAAGGTCGACACTGCCCAGAGAGGACACTACATTTGTAAGGCCGTTAACAGTGAAGGAATTGGAGAGAGCAAACCAGTTCGTCTTCGTGTTGAATGTAAGATACAAGACGTAGTATTTCTTGTTACAAAATAATTCTGTTTACATGAAGCTGGATTGTACCATTTGACACACACTTATTTTCCACCATCATCACGGAACTCAAATATCTAATATTTTAAAATTATAATTTATTAACTTATAAAACACCACGTACATTATAATTAGTTGTATATCATACTGGTAAGTTAAACATAATTTATTTTAGCAATGAAAACCACAGAAATTACACATACGTGAAATACTTATTTAACACTACACTTTACAGACACAGGTAACGTTTCTTTGCCTTAATTATGTCCATTATCACAAATAGTGCACGCAGAAGTTTTCGTGTATCGATTTATCACTGTCCAGATGTATTTTGTTCTGAATTCAGATGCTCCAGTGTGTAAGCCAGACCAGCGAGTCCTCTATAGGACTGGTGTCCACGAGCCGGTGCAGGTGTTGTGCGAGGTCGATGCGGACCCTGAGCAGGTCAGATTTAGGTGGCTGTTTAACAACTCCTGTGGTAGCCGAGAAGTGCAGACCTTCCAGGAAGAGCTGACCAGGAGTACTGCGACTTTCATTCCCCAGAATCATGAAGACTATGGTACACTGACCTGCTGGGGAAGTAACAGGGCCGGGAGACAAATTAAACCCTGTCTTTATAGAGTCAGAGCTGTAGGTAAAGTATACCCTAATTTATTATGTTACGGTCGTATTTAACACATAAGAGTAACGAAACAAAAATTAATTTTTTACACCTCACTTATCTATAAAGTTATTATCATACCTTATTTCAAATACTTCTCTCTCTTACCTTCAGTATGGCTCATTCATTTTTACAGCAATCTAACTAGAATACATATAACAAATGTTTAACCAGTGATAATAAAGTCGAATATAATGTTTAGCCATTGACTGCAGGAAGAAATGTAATGTTTAAACAGTGACAGTAAACACAAGGATAATGTATAAACAGTAACATTAGGCATAGTAACGTTTAACCAGTGACAGTACAAACAGTGTTTCAGTAAGGACCGTAAGTGTTTAACCAATGACAGTAAGGACAGTAGTAATGTTTAATCAGTAACAGTAAGGACAATGCTAGTTTCTATGCGTTGTTAATAAAACATAGCTTGTAACGACAGTACTCAACAAGGAACCAGTAGGGACAGAGTCCTATTTAGCTAGTAACAACAGGATTTAAAAAGTGGCATTTGAATATATCTAACAGCATCTGTTTAGCAGATACAAAAGTTAGTGCTTTGCTATTATGAACAGTGTTCAGCTGATGGAAACAGAAGGCCATTTGACGTTAATATCTTACTCTATGAAACGTATGTTCGACTTATTGTAGAGCTTCCAGCAATGCCTGTAAATTGCACCGTGAAAAATGTCACTACGAACAGCGTGGAGATTGGCTGTCTCGAAGGCTACAGCGGAGGTTTAAATCAAGAGTTTGTATTGGAAATACGGGAAGATAACATGACGAAAAAATATAGAAAACTTATAGCCAAGACACCACTGTTTTCAATTGAAGGGCTTTCAAACAGTAGAAGGTTTGAGGTTTATGTTTATGCAGTAAACGCAAAAGGAAAAAGTCCAGAATGGAAAAATATTATTACAACACTTTCTCCGTCTGTAGAAGATGAAAGTGAGTAATGAGATATTTGTATTTGTTGTTACACGAATCTTGTAGAATGTCATTCGACACTGGTATTGATATATCAACTTTTTACTTATGTCTTTTTTGATGTTTTTTAATAATATTTATCACATGGATGTCTACTTGTTTTACATGCAGGTTAATGTACAGGTTTTAAAGACAACCGAATTTTCGATATAAAGATACTTTGTTTGTTATATTAATACAGGTATAATGGCGTTCCTTTGTATTGGGTTATTTTGTGCTTGAGTTGTACAAGTAAGGCCTGTTTAATTTTGCGTTTGTTTATGTTTGTTTCTTTATTTAGTATTATGGTGTTTTCTATGGTTATGTTGTGTTTATTTGACTTGCAGTGTTCGAAAACGTGTGAAGGTGATTTTTTGTGTTCTTTAAATCTGGTTTCCATTTTTCTACTTATTTCTCCAATATAAGAGTCGTGGCAATTATCACATTGTATTTTATAATGTTGGTATGGTGTTTGTCAGTGTAGTTCTTACATAGTATAGATCTCAGTTTTGTGCCTGGTTTTTAAATAAATTTAGTATTAACTGGAATGACATGTTTTGTACAAGGTTTTGCTAAATGTTGGTTATTTTTCTGCTGATGTCAGGAATATATGGTATACAGCAGTATATGGTTTCGTGATAATTTAATTCGTGGGATATATTAAATTTTGTTAGTTGATTTTGCTTTCTGTCTAGGTGTGTGCGTATCATGTTTTCTACATTTTGTGGAGAAAACTTATTGATGTTAATGAAGTATTGTTTTATTTTGTCTGACTCGTCGTTAATTTTATCTGCTGAGCAGAGTTTTATGGCTGTGTTTATTTGATTTCTTAGTATGTTGAGTTTTTGTTTTGTTTCATGTGCTGAGTCCCAAGGAATGTATAGTCCAGTATGGGTGATTTTTCGATGTACTTCTGTTTTAAATTGTGTGTCGGTACTTGTAATTTTCAGGTTAAGAAATGATACTTGACTGCTTTCTTCCTGTTCACATGTGATGTTAATGTTGGAATGCATAGAGTTAATGTGATTGAAAAAATTAAGTGTGTGTTCTGTAGGTGTGAATCCCACAACCGTGTCATCTACATATCTGTACCAGTATAGTGGTGGATGTAAAGCAACGTTAATTGCTTGTGTTTCAACTTGTGTCATAAAAATATTGGCTAGAACTAGTGATATTGGGTTGCCCATGCTTAGGCCATTTGTTTGTATATTACTGTGGTTGTTGTACATAAAATTTGTCTTCATCGTGGTGAATTCTATGAGGGTTGCTAATTGGTTGCTGGGGATGTCTGTTGATGGGTTTGGGTCTCGGATATAGAGTTCTCAAGCTATCTTGCAGGCTTCAGCGATTGGGACTTCTGAAAAGAGGTACATAACATCGAAACTGGCCATTAAGGCTTTATGATTAAGTTGATTAAGATTAGACTTGAAATTAAAAGAGTCTTTGATGAATGAGCTGGCTGATATTACATATTTGCAAAATGCCCATGCTATGTACTTACCAATATTGTAATTAAACGATTAATATGTGGACATTATTAGACGTAATGGACAATACGGTTTATGAGGTTTGGGGATGCCATATATTTGTGGTGTGCAAGTCGATCTTGCGAAGGTAGAAATAAAGTGTTTCTGAAATTGTTTTTTTTTTTCATTTTTAGTAGTATTTTGTTTCGTTTCGTTTCGTGTGTCTTTGTTGGATTTGTGTGTATTGGTTTAAATTTGTTTGTGTCTGATAGGATGTTCTTCATTTCTTGGATGTATACATTCGTGTTCATTATGACTATAGAGTTTCCTTCACACGTTTTAGAACACTGCAAATTAAATAAACAGAACATAACCATAAAAAGAAACACTCAAATACTAAATAAAGAAACAAACGCAAAATTAAAGAAGCCTTACTTGCACAACAACTCAAGCCCAAAATAAACCAATACAAAAGAACACCTTTATACCTATATTAATAAATATAGTCAAACATCTAAGCACGCTCTCTACATTCCTACACTCAATTACACAACCCCCTTTAAGCATGTGGTCAGCTATTGGTCAGTTACCTCTTTCTTTCTCTGTGAATCTGACGATGACCGAAGAAAGTCGAAACGTTGTTCGCTCTTCTACGTACAAAATTATCTTAATCCATACCAGCCGTTTCTACTTATATATTTTCTCTACAAGTGGGTTTTTCTCGTCATCAGGGACAAATAACAATTACATAATCTCTCTAGGCTTTCATAGTTCATTGGCCCTGTCTTTCAGTAATCGTACCTTCCTAACTTGTGCCAATAATAAATTGAAACAACTCTTATTAAAGTTAAGGTTGAGGAACCGACCGTAAAGAAGCTTTTAGATGGAAAATTTTATAAAACACTGGGTTGTAGATAGACGTCAGTTGGAAAATTTATCAAGTTAATGATATAACTTCACTGCAATCGAACAGGTTGGTTAGGTAGTTACAATTTATTAACTTAGGTCATTTCTATCAAATATGTGTCTAAGCTTTCTATTATAAAAATATTCTTAGAAACAATTCAAAAAATTATTTCTTTTTCTAAGAAATATTCAACCAGTGTTCAGCCATGAGTTGTAGAATTGTTTAAATTTCGGTTAATTTTTATTTAAATCGTTTTCTTGTTTTCAAACTCAGTATGAAGCTTTATAAAGTTAAATATTTCATCAACAACACAACTGAATGTTGTATATTTTAACTGCCTCAACATCATGGTTAAATGTCGTCCAACTAAAATATTGAACCAACATTACAATTGACTGTTGTATATTTTTCACTGTCTTGACGACATAGTTCAATGTTGACCAGACTCAAACATTTGGTACTATATTTTTCAGATGTCTTCACGCTCGCGCTCTACTCCATCCCCAGTGACTAAATATCAAGTCTTGATAGCCGTAGTGGACAAAACACAGCTAGTCTTTTGTGTAGCGACAAACAAAGAAATTCAAATTTTACATATGTTTGGAATAACAAAAGAAAATGTCAAACAAGTTTATGCTAAGTAGACGAAAGTTTAATGAAACGAAAACGTTAAAATTTATTTCAGAATGAATAAAGTAGTAATTTTCGTTCCAGTTTTACAAACAACTTACTTTTTGTGTTTGTGTGAAGCAACTGTGACATTAGTTTTATATTTTAGCGATTATTTTCGTACAGGATCATCCGGTTTCTGGAACACACAGATCCGACCAATCCTAGTGACAGGAGCAGCAGGGATTCTATTTGTGTTGGTGTTTATTGTGTTCTTTGTTAAGTTACAGTTACGAAATCGACGAGGGAAAAGACACTCAGGTGTGTAACAGTAACTAAATCTAGACCAAGAGTTTAGTTTCATAATTCAGTCATACTTGAGATTCACGAAACGTCGCTCATTTTCTTCAAACAGAGTAGTTACACTGTTGTTTCATCGAACATAATTTAACTGCTACCTGTTACTGTGAAACAAACTATGATTAATTTGATTTCAGTTGTTTTCGTAATAATTTTCTTTAACACCATCGGTATGGTATATTTTGCCTCATCCTCTGTTTAAAAAACTAACACCTAAGATCAGAACTTTAAATCGAACCTTTTTTGAAAAGATACAATAATAAGATACAAAAGATACATACAATAATAATTGGGTGTGCGCATGTGTAAAATGGTGTTATGGAAACACCCGTTGAAGATACTTCCTGCATACCATAATGTATATTATAGGAATTAATATTAAATTGGAAATATAATTATCGTGAGGAACGATTGGTTTGGAATTAGTTCGAATTGAGACTCAACATGTCCAGGTGATTAGAGCTCTTGACTTGCAGTCTGAGGGTTCCAGGAAAGAATCTCTGTCCTACCAAAAATTCTCGCCCTTTTGGCGGTAGGAGACGTTATAGCGTGGCGGTAAATCTTACTTTTCATTGGTCAAAGAATAAAAATTGGTGATCACTAACTGTCTTTTTTCTAATCTTTTACTGCTAAATTATAAACAACTAGTGCAGATGGCCTATGTGTAGCTTTGGGCAAAATTCATATCAAACCAATTGAAAGTGAAATGTGTTATGGTGTAGAGGGCTTATTCCCCGAGAAGTGGTTTGCTGCTTCTGTTGTAGAAATATGCAAGTGGATGTCAAACTGGTTCCAGTTTGGAGCAGTACACTGAAGTTTCATTCTTTCTTGTCTGAATGTGATAAAAACTCTAACTCTAACCGTTTCTTCATTACAGGAAAACCGTTTACTCAAGCCGACACCATGTAAGTTGATAGAAGCTTTTGCTACCTGTAAATTATGGCTTTTGCCACCTTCAATAAACATCACAAACTATTGCTAGCATGTTTTTTTTTACCTTATTTAAGAGAATACAAAAATAATAATCAATTTGTTATGAAGGACTTTCCCTTAAGTAATACTTGAATTTTAAAAACAGAACAATGTTAAAAACATCTTCCCTTTAATATCAATCAAAACAAGATAACCATGTAAAACTGAACTTATTTGAATGCTATTCAAAGTAATAAACAGCTACATAAAATAACTCATCTTGAGTACTACCCTATGTAAAGATATGACTACACAGAACACCAAGCTGCTTTAAGTAACACTCAACGTAAATGAACAATTACATTAAACTGCAACGTCTATTGAGTGCCACTCAAAGTGAAAACACAACTATAAACTTCACTTAACTACCACAAGTTCCTTGTACTTAATTAATTATACACTGATCAGTTGATTAAAATATGTAACAAAATTTAATATTTTTGTTGAAATCACACACAACTACTCTTTTATGGCTTGTATTTTGAAGAAATTCTACAAAATTGTACTTTATTAAATATTATTATTGTGTTTTGCGTACTTTGGCTTTATTTCACAATGAAAATAAATTAATCAGTGTTAACTGTTTTGTTTAATCCAATACTGTTTTACTTAATTAGCCGTTAGATTTAATACAGTACAAAACAATTTGATTGAGACATCTTAACGAGAAATGGAGTTTACTGATTTGTTATTTACGTGATATGATTGAGATATATTAACCAAAAATGGTGTAGTTTACTGAATTGTTTCATAGGATAAAATTATTGTTCTATTTCACACCAACAATAGTGCGATTTACTGGTATCTTGAGCCAAAGTGTCTCCAATTACACTGTTTCATTCCACAGAATTCCATGGAACAAACAATATTTTCGGAAATTACACATAGGGGACCACAGACGATGAACACATTTGTGTGCTTCCATAGTTTTTATTTAAATTATCTGGGAAAGAATGAAGATAATATTGAGAAGAAATGTTATATCTACATAACAATAATTTATGTTCCAGGAAAACAACTGGATTATTAACCAGATATTTTGTTAGGATGGTGAAGTGAAGACAACGTCCAGAATATCAAATACCAACAACGTATACTTGCATAGTGAATGTCACATAAACTAAAATAGTTCAATATACTTTGCATACTGCAATCTGAAACGTAGAATCCTACACTAAGAAGGTGATACGTATATCTGAAACTGTATTATATAAAAAGCAGTACACAAACAGGGGTGTATATAACATATTCACTGTAAACTACCAAGACTCTCTTCAACAGAAGAACATATGAAATAATTTAATTCATAATAAAATACTTTGTAATTTACATTTCTTGAGAAGACGAGCTACTGACGAAAATGTTATTTTGTTTAGACACGAAAATAACAGTCAAAAAGCAAGCGAAGAACCGTACAGCCCAGTATCTATAGTAGAAGACGAAAGAGGGCCAGATATAATTCCAGGCAAGTTTTCTAGTAACTATAAAAGTCCGAACTAACAGAAATCTGTCATTGCTATAGGAAAACCTCTTAATGGAAGTATTATAATATTAACATTTATGGTGTGTGTATGTGTTATCGGTCAAATACGGATTTACAGCAAGACTTGACACATTTAAAACTGACACAGGCATACCAGGTGAAATGCCTTGATATGTTATGCAACAATGTTAAGTATGTCACAGGTTTAGCAGCTGAAATACCTGTTATATTCTGTAACAAGTTTAACATTGTTCTTGTTGAATTTCGCGCAAAGGTAGCCGTCCTTAATTTAGCAGCATAAGACTAGAAGGAAGGCAGCTAGTCATCACCACCCACTGCCAACTCTTGGGCTACTCTTTTACTAACGAATAGTAGAATTAACACTCACATTATATAACACCCTAACGGCTGAAAAGGATAGCGTATTTAATGCGACAAGGAATCGAACCCGCGACCATCAAATTACGAGTGAAACGACTTAACCCACCTAGCCATGGCGGGCCCCAACAAGTTTAACATTAATATAAGATTAGCATTTATTTAAGTTATTAAGCAATATCAAAATGGTAACAGTAAGTAACTTAAGAACGGTAGTACTTAATACAACTTTTCCATATAATTGAAGCACCGAAAAAAATTATTGAATTCCTAAGCGAAAAACCGACCATTTAAAATATTGGTTACAATATATTATCCACGTATATTCTAATAATAGAATAAATTGTCGTAATATTTGTGACATAATAATTCAAACAATTTTAAAACAACTTTCCTGCACTATCTAAACTACTTTCTTATCATTTGAGTTCAACAAAAAACACATTCATGAATACGTAAAACTAGGTGAAATGATATGCGCGAAATAAAATGTTTGTGTTCTGTATTATGTGACTTCGCTATTAGTGTTCGATATTTTAGCTGACAGTGTTTGGTGCTAATATGGCTTACTTAGGTAATAGTGCTTGAGGTTATGTGGTTATTAATAGCAGTGTTTTACGTTACGTAGCTTGTTCATATTGAGATGTTTCAGTTTATGTGGCATACGTAGGTGGAACTATCCGTTGATACGTCTAATTTCGTCACTTCCTTTCATCTCAAGTAAGAACGTTAACAGCGTATCGGGCAAATTAAATTATAAAAAAATAATTATAAATATCTTAAGTTCACGACGTTCAGAACATGTTTAACAACTACATATTTGTTACAGCAGCCATTCGACACTGTAATGTCTTTAGAGAGACTTTCAGCCGGAATAAAAACTGCTACAGAATGAGAGGAAAGCTGAAGAACGCAACGTTTTAGCGATAAAGAATTCACTGTTTTCCTTTGAAAGGAAAAAATTCATTCACCAAAAAAAAAACTGACACTACACAAGTTAAACCACCAGTTATACTGACAAAATGAAAGTTATGGTTACGAAACACAACAATTTAGTTCACGAAAGTCTTTATGATGCTGGGCGTATCTCGTAATACAGTTTCTACCTTAATAAGCATTGATTCAAACGCTTCACAATCTTCAAGGACTATTTTATTGAAGGTGATAATTGGAATTATCAGATACTCTTATATACCCCCAACACATATATAATGAATTTTTGTACATGTAATCATGAAAACAAACATTTATGTAATATTGAGAAATATTGGAGATTCAAATAATTCAGACTAAAGGTAAATGAAAGACTTCCAATAAACTTCGTTCTTAGTAAAAAGAGCGTACTCCCTTTCTCCCCACAGAAAATTCTGAGGCATTTGGATTTTTATATCCCAGCCACCTTGTGGTCCTGAACAGGGGACGTTAGATACGTTGTTGGTTTGCCGCTTCTTTTCGTTCTTCTACGAGTCAGCCTGGACTACTCCCTCCTGGTGCCTTCATTTGATCAGCCTTTTCGTTGCTATTCTCTGAAACTACTTTCAATATGTCAACTTCATTAACATCCGATGTAGTACAACATTAAGAGAAATTAAACACAATCTCTTATAGCATTAAAATTATGTCGCGAGCGGGGGATATAAATATCCCTGAACACCCCAGTCGGGAAGTTCATCTTCATTTAAAAACTAAATACCTGCCACGAAATTTTCTTTCATTTTTAGTAAAAATTAGCTTACATTTGTCACTTGAGATATACTGCATACAAACTATAACCACCGAATTTTTATAGGTAATTTGGCAGAACTACGTATTATAAATGAAAGTGAGACGGTTGTACTAGGTGACGTTGTAAGATGGACGAGTCCTCTAGCGGGAATTAGCCCAAGGAGCTACTCACAAGATAGCGCTGCCCAAAGCCATGACTCGGTAAGTTGATGTACGTAACAAAAGGAAAGAAGTTTGCGTATTAAAATAAACATCATGTTGGTACACTTAACGTAGTAGAAAGAAGTTTGTATGGTAAAATAAACATCATGTTGACGTACTTAACGTAGACGAAAGAAGTTTGTATAGTAAAATAAACATCATGTTGACGTACTTAACGTAGACGAAAGAAGTTTGTATAGTAAAATAAACATCATGCTGGTACACTTAACGTAGTAGAAAGAAGTTTGTATGGTAAAATAAACATCATGTTGACGTACTTAACGTAGACGAAAGAAGTTTGTATGGTAAAATAAACATCATGTTGACGTACTTAACGTAGTAGAAAGAAGTATGTATAGTAAAATAAACATCATGTTGACGTACTTAAGGTAGTAGAAAGAAGTATGTATAGTAAAATAAACATCATGTTGACGTACTTGACGTAGAAGAAAGAAGTTTGTATGGTAAAATAAACATCATGTTGACGTACTTAACGTAGTAGAAAGAAGTTTGTATAGTAAAATAAACATCATGTTGACGTACTTAACGTAGACGAAGGAAGTTTGTATAGTAAAATAAACATCATGTTGACGTACTTAACGTAGACGAAAGAAGTTTGTATAGTAAAATAAACATCATGTTGACGTACTTAAGGTAGTAGAAAGAAGTATGTATAGTAAAATAAACATCATGTTGACGTACTTGACGTAGAAGAAAGAAGTTTGTATGGTAAAATAAATATCGTGTTGAAAAACTTAACACAATAAAAAGAAGTTTATATAGTAAAATAAATAGTTTAAAGTGGATAGAAACATTTTTCTCAGAAACTTAGAACATTTTACAGAAAAATGTTGCTATTTTCAAGTCGAATATTAAAGTAAAAGTACAAAACAGTATCACGAGTGAGATTTCTCCAACATGCATTTGGTTTCAATATATATTTTACGAAGTAATTTTAAATACATAAATATTAAAATTTGGTTTGGGTCTTAATTATTAAATCTTCTGTTATGTTTCGTTTATTAACACTGAAGTTTTGTTTTCGGACTAGTGTTTATCTTATGCTTGTTATGCACGTGAATGAGTAGAGGTCCAGTGTGAGCCTCAGTTCCATTATTTGCTATTCCAAGTTATTACATAATCTCGTGAACATATAATTTTGAAGACTTAGCAAACTGAAGTTTTCTTATTGACGTTTTTAGCAGCAAATACATTTGAAAATATTTACTTTGAACGTTAAGTTCCTTGTAAGTTACATGTTATTTAGAAAATTAAATATTTTTTCACACCGCAGGACTTATCACGTCCTTCTCAGTCACGGGAGCTTTTCAGACAAAACCATGGGCCCCTTTTGGAAGAAGACACTGAATTATGGGTAAAAACGTTAAGTACATCACCATTGTTGACTAGGAGTATTAGCCCTAATCGAGCTGCAGAAATAAAAAACACCGAAGTGTGATCTTTTGATAGGTAAAGACTGTTAGAATGATAATTTTGTGTGTGTATTATGTTTAACCTGAGAGTCCAATATTCAAATTCCATCTACGTTTTGACAGAAGTTTGTGTGAATTATCTTGCTTATAGTGTCAAGAGAGGTTTCTACTTTAGCTGCAATGAATAAACTATTTCAACTTCATTATCGCCAGTGAGCGACTGTTAGCAGGTCGTAGAACTGTTCATTCCCTTCTTTTACCGACATAGATATTTCTTCCTTCGAAAAGATCAAATTTTGTACTAGGTTTCATCGAATAGATGATAATTACGTTGCAAAGTTTGTTTGTTTTTTAATTTCGCACAAAGCTACATGAGGGCTATCTGTGCTAGCCGTCCCTATTTTAGCAGTGTAAGACTAGAGGGAAGACAGCTAGTCATCACCACCCACTGACAACTCTTGGGCTACTCTTTTACTAACGAATAGTGGGATTGATCGTCACATTATAACACTCCCACGGCTGAAAGGGCGAGCTTATCTGGTGCGACAGGAATTTAAACTCACGACCCTCAGATTACGAGTCGAACGCCTTAACCCATCTGGCCATGACAGGCCTACGTCGCAAAGAACTCTTAATGTAGCCTTTACACATTCATGTCGTAAAGATTTCTAGTTTATTTCTCATAAAAATGGTGAATTTATTGGCGTCATCTAAACTTGCAACTCACCAATCATCAAGTCGCAACAAATGGATGCAGAGTTATAACCACAAAATGATAGGCCGTGGTCAAAAATATTATGTATGTTCATTCAGTGGGTCTACAGGGTCATTTGGGTGGTTAGGAGAAAAACAACCAGATATACATATTATTACAACACTGGAATGATTGGGAAAAGCGGTTGAGTATACACATAATTACAATAGACAGTGAACAACTGTTCTGTGTCGATTCCTTTATTCAGTGGACTATTAAAGTTTATTCGAACGTTAACAAGAATCTTTTTTCTTCTATAGTTTTACCAAAAGTAATAATAGAGATCTAGTATTCTTAGATGAATGATTATACATATTATAATAACATCCATTTGTTATTTTCAGTATTTCGAAGTACAGTAAAAACTCTATTGCCTGTTATTTACCGAAACTATGAAGTGCCAATTAAACAAAAATTACTGTTACGAAATCACTTTCCTTACGACCTTTCACGGGAAAATGTTTCACACTCTCGTAATTGTTTAAATAACAGTATTTGTACATCATTTTTCCACAGAAAAGTTTTCATACCTTATTGATGATCTAAACTACTGTATTTCTATACTGGAGTTGGCCAAACGTGCTTAACGTAAGAGCCACATACGATAAACTTTAGATGTTTGAGAGCCATAAGACATGAACAAATATTACACACGCGTTTTTATTGTTACTTGCATATTTTGATACATAAATGTTATATAAATATTAAGAAATTCGTGCACGTAATAATATTTATTCATGTATGTAGTTTTTAAACTGTTAATTTGTCCTTGTTTCAATAATAATAAAGTACATACATACATATATATATATATATATATATATACCAAATCTTTTCAAAATCCTGGCTGATTATTGTTTTAACTATATTGAACATATTTAATACGGTAATGAACCACGGAAACATCTAAAAATATATTTACAAATTTGTATTTCATTAATATAAAATGAGACTGTCAAAAATAAAAATAAAAGGGATAAAAACAGATATTTTTAATGATATTTATTTGTATTAGCAAATATCTGGTTAAAACATGGAGAAAAATCTGTAAAACAATAAAATTAGATATTTTAATCAGATATCACCTTACAAAACTTTAGTCTTATCATAATATTTTTTGACACAAACAGACGTTGATACAATTATCAGATTACTTACTGCTAGTAGAGGTCTTGTGAGTTTCCATCTTGGTTGTGAATCGTTGAAATTCCGGCTGATATGTTTTGTCAAGGCTGTACAAATTAGCTTCGTTAGATGTTGATTTGTAAAGACTGCACGATGCTTCAACTTCACAAGCTTCATTACAGAGTACAGCGATTCACAGCATTATGTTGTGCTGAAAATTGAGATTAGTTGCACACTGGTTTTCTTCAGTTCAGGATATTTTATTTCTGAAACTTGTTTTCAGAACTCAGTTGCAGAATGGGATTTATGGATTATCTTTAAACCCAGGTCTTCCTGTGGTTCTGTTAGTTCCAAACCCAGGTCTTCCTGTAGTTCTGTTAGTTCCATTTCCACAGCTCGTGATTCTGTAACCAAAGGTTGGAAAATTGGACAACCATCATTGATCACATCAACCATAAATGGATTTGCAAGAAAAGTGAAGAAGAACTTCATCTTCTGCAAGTCCTTAAACTTGTATAGGAAATTATCGAGCAGTACTTGTAATTTATCTTTGTATTCTTCTAGTTTGTGGGTCTTTTATTTCAATATCAGGGAATGTATTTACTCTTCTTTTGATATTGAGAAAGTAGCTGAAGTTTATTGACAATATGTCTTATTGAAAAAGTCTTATTTTATTCTGAAAGCTGAAAATCGTCTGAGTAAGATCAGAAACAATCTTATCCTTCCCCTGGAGTGCCAAGTTGAGAGTTTATAGATGATTCATTATGTCAGTAAGGAACATTAGATCTCGCATTTATTCATCATTTCCCAGTTGAGGATATAATATTTTCTTTTCTTCAAAAAAGTAATAATAGGCTCCAACAGATCCACAAACCTATTAAAGACATTGCTGGTTGACAGCCACCTTACAACGCAAGAGAAAGAGACATCACTGGGTGTATCTTCAAGCTCCAGTTCTTCAATAAACGTTTTGAACTGTCGGTGGATATTCCCACTTAAGCGTATGAAATTGACAATTTCAAGAAAAAATTTCATAACATTTACATACTTGAAGTATCTGGCTACCTGGTGTTCACGATAAATAATGCAATGAACATGGAGAAACACTTTTCATAAGTGCCATTAATCCTGAATATTTCCCTACCATTGCAGGTGCTCCATCTGTTGCAACATGACAAGCTTTTCCAGTTGAATACCAGCATTTTAAGGTTCTGTCAAGCGCATTTTTGATGTCAACACCACGAGTTGTTTCTTTTAGTGCCACTAAGTCCAACGTTCCTTCTTTCACAATTATATCAGAGGAAATTTTACGAATAAATATCACTAGTTGTGGGTTGTCTTGTATGTCTACAGATTAGTCAAGGGCTAAGCTGAATGCAAGGGAATTCTTTAAATCAATTTGTATTTTGCCTGCAATATTAGCACTGACCTGGGAGATACGTCTCTCTGGTGTTTGTGATATTAGTCACTGAAGTTTTGTGTTATTTGGATCTAGCACTGCAACAACTTTAGCTGTATTCTACTTACAAATTCACCATCAGAATATGGACGTTTAGCACCCAGCAATATTCCATGATAAAAACTAACTTCAGACGTTGTATCAACTTCCTTACTGAACGTTGTCAACAGTGTCTGCTGGTTATATTTAGTGATGATTTTAACACAATTTGTTTTCCGTAATTCTGATTTAGGTAGATAATGAGACAAAAAATTTTTTGTGATTTGTTTCATAGTGTCGTTTCATGTTTCTGGCTTTGTAATGACTGATTAACACATTGCAGATAACACACAAAGATTTATTTCCTCTAATGGTGAATGCAAAATCTTCTTCCCACTCTGGCTTAAAATTTTTGTTTTCATCCTCATACTTTCCTTCTTACAATTTGATGACGCCATCTTCCTTCACAAAATGTTCACAGCCACTTCTAAAAAACTAAAGTGAAAAGAAACAATAAACTCCAACACGCGAAACACAACCAAACTCTACAGCGCTCAGTAACACACTAACACTCCGCTAATTTAACTGCCCGCAATACAGCCACACACACCACAATCATGCAGTCGCAGGCCACGTCCACTGAAACTAATATTGTCAGCACCGGCTTGTACGATTACTGATTCTCTAGCACAATTTCTCTATAATCCTTGCTGATCCGAAATGTCTATAATCTCTGACTCATATCTACCATTAAAACTAGGATTTAAATTATTAAATATATTTGCTCATCATGAACATTAAATTTATGTTTTAATCTGATGGACTTTCAGTTTATATCCGGTAAATAATTATAAAGCTTGAAAATTTTTATTTCCCTTTTACAGTCATCTGAAAAGTTATGACACTCTATGAAAGCCTGTAATATTTTTGAATATATAGATATTTAATTTCAATTTTAACAATACTGAGAGATTACAGGAATATAACTAAACAATTAAAACTGAAGAAAAGACTTCTCAAGATCTTCTGTAAATGTAATTCTACAAAAATGAATATTCTAACTGAGAAAAATGTTAGAACACCCTACCCTCTAATAGCTAGTGTTACCCCCTTTGGCTGAAATAACTGCAGTGAGACGCTTCTTGTAGCCATCTACCAGTCTCTGACATCGTTCTGAAGAAAGTTTGCCCCACTCCTCAATGCAGAATTCTGTCAGCTGTGAGATGTTTGAGGGGTTTCTTGTATGTACAGCCCGTTTTAAGTCACCCCACAGTATCTCAATGGTATTAAGATCTGGGCTTTAACTCGGTCGCTTCAGGACTCTCCATTTCTAGTTTTCAGCCAGTCCTTGGTGGATTTACTGGATGTTTTGGGTCATTGTCATATTGCAGGGTCCAGTTCTGCTTCAACTTTAATTTTCTTACAGATGATCTCACATGTTCCTCAACCACCCTCTGATACACAGTAGAATGCATGATGGGTTCTATGAGAGCTGTCCAGGTTCTGCTGCAGCCAATGTTTGTTTGTTTATAATTAAGCACAAAGCTACACAATGGACTAACTGTACTCTGCCCATCACGGGTACCGAAACCCAGCTTCTAGCGTTGTATATTATTTTACTGTTTTTAGTCAATACACAGCAAACTCTGAACTAATGATCATCTTACCGTGCTAATAACGGTTTGTTCTTTGATGTTTCACCCTTTTTAACACCAGCGTTAGATATAAACACCATGCTAAAAACCATGTTTCGATACCTGTGAAGGTCATAGCACATATAGCTCACAGTGTAGCTTTTTCCTTAAGTACAAAGTTTGATTTGTTTTTTTATTTTAATTCCAAGTCTTCCTTGTTATTTTTATTGTAAATTAACACTTCAACTTTACATGTTTTTTTTAGAATCTCTAAATAAAAGGATTTCCGACCTGGTGCACGTGCTTTGTACCCAACAGACCTCATGCCGAAAGACAAGATATGGATACTTACAAGAAAAAAATGATATAAGTGGTTAAGTCGTTTTGTTTCTTTGTCAGAGTAGCAGGCGTTGACGGAATTAAAAAAAAAGAATCAGACAATATATTTTAATCTGGACAGAAAAAGGCACGACCCTAACAAAAGTTTAGAGATTATCCACTCCCATGCATCAGAATTTCCATCCCTTTTTACCTGACTCCTGACACATTACCTATCTTGTGGCTTCCCACAATACTAAACGGCATGTCCATCTACTTTACATATCTTACTTATAACATAACTTTGGACTTCTTATGACCGGACAGTTACTTACCTAACTAATACAATAAACTTTGTCCTTTTTAGTGACCTTCTTATGACTGGGTAGTTACATACCTAACTAGTACAATAAATTTTATCCATGTTTGAGAAACATATTTTAATTCATGATTGACCAGTTACATACTTTACTGGTAAAAGTGATAACAGTTTTTTTCTGTGGTAGACGTACATCCGAGTTTAATGAGATTTTTAACTTTGCCAATAACAGCATTTGATGAGAAGGTTATATATATATCGTTTTTATTATTGGCGTAAGTGTATGCATTATCAGTGTCTGTATATTCCTTATGAACCTAAATATTTTAGGAGTCATCGTAGTGATAAAAATAATTTATTGTACATACTTTACTATTCACGTGATAACTCATAACCATTAAAAGGTGTTTGTTGAACTTGAAAACTACAGAGAAGGTTCTGTTTTTTTATTCAAACGGAAACACTAAATCAGACTGTTTTACGTCATAAATCTGTATACAACGATCGGTTTTTAACTACGACGTTAACAGCCATTTTTTTTTCGGAATATTTGAATAATTCTGTACTAATAGGTACTAATTAGTACATAGGTACTAATTCTGTTTATGTGTTAACTTCGTTCTTTCTGTTGCTTGTTTAATAAATGTTGTTTTGCATAAAGATGCGGTAAATGCATGATAATATTTTCTAAGCTTTTAAAGGCTGTTTTAATAGATTCGTTTTAATTATTTAAAAGAAAGTAGTTTCTATGAAAATAAATTTATTTTGCGTTTTAAAAAATGGAAAAGGGTGAATATAAGCATACAGAGATTGTACCTGACATTTTAAATGTAGTAACTAAAAGACGTTAGAAAGGGTATTCCATGAGACCCGGAAGGTAGCATGACGTCATAGTTCCACAAAGTTGCACCAGAGTATAATATGTCCAAAGTGGGCTACTAAACTGGATCACATAATTTGTTTGGTATTATCAAATATTTATTATGTGGTTCGCGAGTGAGCCACCAGAGGATGTTGAATGTTATGCTATATCATATTATTCATAACTTTTATATTATCCTGTGGAGTGATTACCGCCGTTTAATAAGTAAAAAGTTCAAATGGTATAGTCTGAATCACATGAACCAAAGGTAGTAAAATATGTTGAAGCAAAATAGATGTTTTACGATTTAACATGATCTGTATATTCCCGTTTTTATTCTGAATGTGTAAAACTGATACTAGAGATTCTTGCTTGTTATACTACTTGTCATGAACAATTTTAATATATATATATAATGCTTCTTATATGCGAGTTCTGATGTTTCATACTTCAAAATAAAGAATCTACAGGAAATCGTAGAAGTTGAGATGTATTGTTAAACGCTACAACGAAACAAACTTGTGAATGTATATGGTTAGTTCACATTGCTCATACACTCTAAAAAACTCGTTTACTAAGAAAAAAAAAGTTTCACAAAGTATAATATTAATGTTACTATATATAGTTGGAACAAAACGGTTAGAGTACAGGGTGTCTGAAAAGAATGGAGCCACAGATACTTCAACGAATGTTATAGGATGTGTTACACATGTTGTTCTTTTAATTCAAAACAAGTTTGGATTAACAGGAGGATTAAGTCGACGTCATGTTTTAACAGCGCCATAATCGGTCACGTTATAAACTTAAAAAAAGATATAAATTCCCTATGGTTCCAAACTTATCGGACACCTTATAGTAAATGGATATTAATACGATATACAGGATGGACATCTAGTGTTCGAATGTGTGAGGTAAGCACGAAGAAACAGTTTTCCCAAAGCTATCGTGGGGGTATGTTAAAAAAAAAAGTTATGGTAAAACATTATCAGACAACTTGGTTGTTATTATAAATTCAATACAAAGATCCACTTACGTTTGGAGTAAAACTTTAGTGTTTAGCATGATAAATAACCAGATTTTCCATATTTTATGTCAACATGAAAAGACAGTTCTCTGAGCAGACTGAGTTTAACTAGCATACTTAAACAATAGAGTATGCTACAGAAGTATTTAAACTGGAATATTAGTTGCACATACTCAAAATTAAAACGGAAATGTAAGTCACGCCACGTGTGGTCGTAATACTTATTTTCCATTGGACGTATTGCATTAGTTTTAATTTATATGAATATGTAGAGTTTGATTAAACAAGCAACAGTAATGCTTAACAAACATAAAAGCTGAATATAATACTCTTCCAAGTTCTAAAAGTAAAACGTTATCTAGATCAAGTTTCGCAGTTGAAGTTTGGTGATCGTGAATTTTCAAACGAGATACAACAACAAAATGGTTAATCCAACTAGCGCTTTAAATATGTAGTTACATATTGATATATGTTGTATGTGACTTCCCTTCCAGGATTGTGTTAAACGTGACTCAAAAAATGATGTTCTAGAAACATTATTTTTATTCTCGCTGTTTTTTAGAAATTGATTTAATTGTTATCAAAGAATTATGAAAAACAAAGATACTTGGGTTACTTTTCGCGGAAAGATACACCAGGGTTTTCTGCTTTAGCTGTCCCTAATTTAACAGTGTAAGACTAGAGGGAAGGCAGCAATTCATCACTACCCACCGCCAACTCTTGGGCTACTCTTTTACCAACAGATAGTAGGATTGATCGTCACATTATGTCGCCGTCATAGCTGAAAGGGCAAGTACGTAGGTGATGAAATTCTAACCCGTGACCACCAATGTTGTGAGTCGAGTGTTTTAACCTTTGCATTGATATAAGTGTATGATGCAAAGAATAAACATCTAGGAGTTTTAATGTTCTAACTCAACATGAAAACTAATCCTCCACATGGATTATGGATTAAACCGGAACAAAAACATAAACGTTCATGAAGTACAAAGAGTCAAACTATGAAACATGAGATGTTAGTTTTAAGTATTTAAGCGTTTTCTTAGTTTTGAATATTGAAATGTAGCTAGAAAGTTGATCCTGTCATTAATGTAGAAACTAACATCGCATTAAGAACTATAGTGATAGTCTGTTATGACTCAGTTTGACATTCAATAACACCCTCTGGTGGCTTCTTTGGAATCACAAATTCCCAGCCCCACATAAATGATATCATCGCCCCGTAGTAAAATAGCTTGGAACTAGCAGATAATTAATCAGTGTTAAATATTCAGTTACTAAATTAAATAAAGCTCAATTTTATCAAATTTACAAATGACTAACTCTTGATTATGAAACAACTTAAGAAAATTCAATATTCGTGGAAATTCTCTTAAGTCACAGTTCTACAGAAGACAGAAAGATAAAAGGTTTTCCCAGTTTCAATATAATTTGTTTCATGATATTTTCAGTTTCAAACATCTGACATGAATATATATATTAAATGTTTTCTAGATGGTTACGTTCATTGCGTGCGTTTCTTAGCAGCTGTTTGATTCTTGGAATGAGTGGTATGGTGTAAAACACTTGTAAATAACGTGCCTGATATTTTAAAAAAAATAATTTTTGTTGCGGGGCTGTAGTTAGTTATAAGAGTGTAATTGAATAATTTGATTTTACATTAATTACATTTCTTGGACCTTATAAATAAGTTTTGTGAATTTTATTACTTTTTGATCGTAAATTTAAGAGAATACACTAGCAGCATTGAAATTATGCAAACTAATATTACTGTCTAGGCTAGACTGTATAAGAAAGTACAGGTGTAACAACAATATTGTTGTCTAAAGAAGAGGTGTAACAATAATGCTACTGTACAAGGTTAACAACAATACCACTGTAAAAAGTACAGGTGTAACAACACTATTGCTGTACAATGTACAAGTGTAACAACAATATCACTGTATAATATACAACTGTAACAAAAATATTACTTTACAATGTTCAGATATAATAACAATATTACTGTACAACGTACAGGTGTAGCAACAATACTACTTTAAAATGTACCAGTGCAACAACAATATTACCGTACAACGTACAGGTGCACCAACAATACTACTATAAAATGTACAGGTGTAACAACAATATTACTGTACAACGTACAGGTGTAGCAACAATACTACTATAAAATGTACAGGTGTAAGAACAATATTACTGTACAATGGGGACATGAATGGGAGTAAGATAATCTTCCTGTTTATGAACTTAATATAAAACCAATAAACAGATATTATTAACGTACTCAAGGCAGAACAAATAAACAAAAACTATTGATGAACTCAAAGCAGAACTAATAAACAGATACTATTGACGGACTCAGAGCAGAACTAATAGAGAGATAGTAATGATGAATTCAAAGCAGAACAAATAAACAGATGCTATTGATGGGCTCAAAGGAGAACTAATAAACAGATACAATTGATAGACTCAAGGGAGAGCTAATAAAGAGATAGCAATGATGGACTCAAGGCAGAACTAATAGAGAGGTAGTAATAATGGACTTAAGGCAGAACTAATTGAATTATAGTTCTGATGAACGCAAGGTAGAACTAATAGAATGATAGTAATGATGGACTCAAGGCAGAACTAATAAACAATATTTATAGACTTAATACAGAACTAATAAACAGATGCTATTGATGGACTCAGAGCAGAACTAATAAAGAGATAGTAATGATGAATTCAAAGCAGAACAAATAAACAGATGCTATTGATGGGCTCAAAGGAGAACTAATAAACAGATACTATTGACGGACTTAATACAGATATAATAAACAGATACTATTGATGGACTTAATACAGATATAATAAACAGGTTGTTATCTGGGGTTGAGATGTCATTGAGTAGGATTAAAGTCTTAGAAACAAAAACTTAAAGAAGTTCAATCTCATGAAAGCAATGTTTATTTAACATACATTCTCTCTTTGATTATCTTCGACTTTGATAACTTTAACTTTGCGATAACATGTGGTTTTTTTAAGTTTAATAGGACACACCTCTAGAGAGATTTTTCAAGTTGTGGACTTACTTCACGATATGAGAGGAAACCATGAGACCCACCTTTGGGTTTCTTTGGCAGATTAACGAATAAATAGCTAATTTTGCATTTATACTTACAGTGGTTTGTACTGTAAATATAAAACGTTTTAATCTATGCCTTTCTTTCAACAAATTGCAATTAAAGCATTTCGCTATGATTTTATTTCTTCTATCGAAAAGATAGACTCGGTTATTGTGTGTTGTACACTTGATTCTGTTTTTGTTTTTTTTTAGCGGAAATTTGAGGAGAAGTGGTCAAACTCTTGGACAAATACCATTAAATTTGAGCATTCATTTTCAGAAAGTACTATTTTCGATGTTTCAAAAGAGAATTTATGTTTCGGGAATAACTACGTCAAACGTTTTGACGAAAGAAGTCCTTGAAATTACAGGGTAATTATACAGATTCTTAAACTTTATTTCCATGCTCACATTCGTAGCAGAAGCAAAACGAATTCTCTGGCATATTACACAAATCAACAACTTCGTAAGCGAAACCGCTGTTTCCTCACAATGAAACTTCTGATCACTGTTATTTTTAAACGTTTACTTGAGTTTACGAGCGGTTATCAAAACCCGATTTTTTTTAGTTATAAACTTTTGCTAAGCCAGTAGAGGGTGATTAAATTCACGCGTGCTTACACAGTTATAAAATATATAAAAATCCATTGCCTTTCAAAAAAAAAAAGAATAAAAATTATCCTTCACATAATTTTGGGAAACTCTGAAACAACCTAAAAAGATACCTTTTTTTTCCCAATCAGATATATTACCCATTATACATGAAGTCTTACAAGAACTAAGAGTTAAACATGAATCTACTTTAAGTTGTCTTTCTTTTGTTTCAAATAATTATAATTTTTCAGAAAGTAGAGAATCCCTTTTGTCTACAAAACCAAAAGAAAGTCTTGATATAATGTAACTTTTCTCAGAAAAAATGCCCCCCAGTGGCTCAGCGGTATGTCTGCGGACTTACAACGCTAAAAACCGGGTTTCGATACCCGTGGTGGGCAGAGCACAGATAGCCCATTGTGTTCCTTTGTGCTTAATTCAAAACAACAACAGCAACAACACCAACTCAGAAAAAAAAAGTCGTTATAAGGGAAGAAAGGGAAATTATATTTTTTCCCAAATGTTTGACTAACTTCAAATTGACTCTTTCTCCCACAAAAGAAAAAAATAAATTATCTTTAGTCTAAATGTGCATCATTGCTGACACCAAAAATCCGAAAAATTAAACTATGTTATCAACTCGAACAAAAATTACCACCATCTTTAAAACTTTATAAAAACGTTATAAATCTAGAAACACATAAAATTGTGTTTCAGTTATTTGTTGAAATACTAACTATTCTTCTTCAGAAAACTTTACAAAAAATTACTTCGCTATAGCTGAATGTTAACTAACGATAGTTTGGCTAACTTAATTATTTTGGGAACATAATTTACTCAAAGTATATCAAAACATTTTAAATCAACCAAAATTACACATTTTGAAAATCTAATTTTTATCTTTTTTATTTTTTTTTTTGCTAGAAACAATGACAAGTGAATTATAATCACAAAAATACAAATGTTTCAATTTTAGTGTTCTTACAAAGTATCTTATATAAATTGCACAGAAATTTGAATGCTATGAAATATCTTCGTTTTGAAGCTCTAAATATCATTAATTTATAGTATTTAGAAAAAATATCAAAAATCAGAAAGTTTAATTAAACAGAAAACTCCTCAACGATTAATTTTGTTCTTTAAAAACGGGATTAAACTCAACAAAAATGAAATTCGTAAAATGTCGAAAATATTTTTTATTTAACTTAAATGCAAAAATTTCTTCAAAAACGTCAAAATGGAAATCTTTGAACACCAATCAACCAATTTTTCATCCCTACAAAACAAAAATTGCAACAAAAACACAAAAGCTTAGAATTTTTAATGAAAAGGCTATTTTTATTTCCAAAGTACATATTGGGCTTGAGCATAATAGGTTATCTGTATTCTTACCATCACGGGTATCGAAATCAGTTATTTAGCAATGCAAAGCCTCAGATTTACTGTTGAACTACCAAAAAGCCTACGTTAGGTTTAGAGTTTCCATAAGAGAAAGAAAAAGTCTGAGGTGGTCAACATTTTGATACTAATACAAAGGTTTAAAAGATTTGCTGAAATATATATTTTCAAAAACACCAAATTAGATTTACCTTTTTCACCAAAACACAAAGTTGAAAATTATCAAAACAATTCTAACATAAAGCAAGGGTCTATTTTTACTGAAAATAAAACAAAAAGCGTAATAGAAGTTTTTGCAAAATAACTCAGTAATACATAAAAGAGATTGATCTTTCGAAAAGTCTGATTGAGGGTTTAGTCTTTCCTTGAAAGAAAAGTGTGGGGGGAGCCCAGACTAGTATTACCCTTCTTGCAGAAAGAAGAACAAATTGGAGAAAGTCGAATTAGTGATATAAACACAAAGGTTTAAGTTTGGGAGTTTTGAAGATAATGTGTGTTTTTAAAGGAAATCAGGTGTGTATTTTAAATAGGAGAAATTTTGATTTCAGTTTGAATTTTGTGCAACGTTAAACGAGGGCAATATGCGCCAGCTGTCCCTAATTTAACAGTGAATGGTTACATATTACCAATAAAAAATTTTGTATGCGTTCTTGTTGTTTAGAAGTTAAGTACAAGACTACACAGCTATCTGCGCTCTGCCCACAACGGGTATTGAAAACTGGATTCTAGCGTTGTAAGTCCGCGGACACACAGCTGTGCCACTAGGGGCGATTGTGTATGGAAATAAATTAAATACTTCATCACCCTTAGTCTTTGACGTTGTCTCAACAACAATTACCAAAGTTTGTTACATGTCACTTTTTGTCGGTATCAACAGACACATTTTGTCCCGACACATAGTTTATAAAAGTTAATTTAGGTCGAGAAACTCATTTTCATTTGTTGTTTCTTTACTTTCCGAGTTTTCTCATATTTTAAAGAATTTCCCTAACTAAATGTACATAACTAACGACTCTTATTTAATCTAGTACATCTTAGATTTTCATACATCAGCGATGTTGATCCTATTATTATTACAAAGAAAAAAAGGAAGAAGTTACGAGTTCTTGAAGATGAATTTGGATCGTCAACAACGTGTTTAAGGCAGAACTCTATCGGAAATAAATATATTAGTAAAATACATAAAAAGAGGACTTTTCCAATACTTGGAGCGCCAAAGTCTTATTAGGTTTTTTCACTGAAGTCGTTGTAAAATGTAAGTGATAGTGATACAATTATGATTGACAACTTATCTTCCAACGGAGGCAAAAAGTTGACGTTTGGATAATGAAGTTTCAGAAACGACATTTGATAAAATTCTTTATTCAACTACCGGCCGCTCTAAAAAGTGTTCAAAACGATCGTTTTTTCTACTCGTATTGACGTGGTTCATTATGAGAAAGAAACGTGGCATTAAAATTAATTTGTCCATCATAGCCTACACATAGCATTTCGTTTAGAATCAAGGCTGTATCACTGACAAATAGGAAGAAGACTGAAGTAGAAACTGCATTCACATAAAGAATATACACATACACAAGACGTCTTTTTATTTTATCTGTAATCACTTATGTACCCGATTGACTCTGTTATACCATAGCAGATAAAATACAGTAAGGCACGAGTTACTTTTTTAAACAATACACAATATAAAGTGATATATTATTAAGCTATCTTATTGTTAGTCTATAACAAATAAAACTAGCTAGGCACAAGTTACCATTGTAAATATAATTATATGTACAATCTTCGGAATAAACGTTTTATATATAAATAACAAAAATGGAAAAAAATCATTTGCTTACCGTGTGAACGAACTGTAACATTCATTATGTATACAGTGAGATTTGTTTTATTTTACAGTCAAGAAGAGTAAACATGTAGACATAGAAACAAATGTTTATATTCTAGCTGGGAAATAGATGGTTATCATTTACTGTCCGTACTCACTTCTAACAAGTTTATCTACGTTATGAAGAACTTGTCTATTTTACTTTTCATAAACCGAACTTTATCAATACGTAATTTTCCGTCTTTTCCTAGATCCACAGTTTGATCTGTTTCCCAGTAATATTTTGATTGTGACTGAATGTTGGTGTATTTTTTAGCGAGGCCAGTCAGATAATAGGTTGTCTCTATTTAATTTCAAACTTATCGAAACTTTTATCGTTATAAGATAATATCTGAATTTTTTTTCTGTACAATGTTTAAGAGCAATATTATCCATTTAAAAAAAGGAAAATTAATAGCATAATTGCATTGGATAATGTGATCATTTAATGACTGTTAAGGGCTATCTTTATTTTGTACGAACCTTGTAATGTCTCTCTAGAACCAGTTGAACAACTGGGTTTCTCAAATACAATTATATGAAATACTGTAATACTATGGTTTATGAGATTTAAACTTTCTTTCCCAGAGGAAAACTGAATTTCATTTAATCAACAAAAGACAGCAATTTGATGATTTATTTTCGGTTTAAAAATATATTTTCGAGCTATTTTCCTTCCTTGTGTTGTAATTGCAGGATTCAAATATGTATTCAGAGATTAATATTGTTCTAATAAGATTTAAGCGTCGTCCTAACTGTCGAACTGAGGGCAAGTTTTCTACTTTTGAGTTATAAAAGGGTCAAACTTCGTTATTCCGAAAAGCAAGGTTGAGCCCAAGAGTTGGGAGATACTGATGATTACTAGTTGCCCCTCTCCCTCTTGTCTATTATTCAAAATTTGAGAAGATTAGCTCGGATAACCCTGAACTAGCTTTACGCAGATGTTCATAAATGAACGAACAAACAAGTGGCACCGATTTACTATTTGAGCTATCAGCGATATTTTCAGGCATTATCTTAATAATATCTCATGACATTCAATCAATTTAGGAAATTTTTGTTAGGTGTATATTATTTAACACATCCGTATCGTACTCGCAATATATATATTTGTTTTCGAACAAAGTAAGACACATTGCATTTCCTATTGTGTCCACAACAGGGAATCAAGTCCTGAAATATAGCGTCGTAAGTGCGTAAAATGGCCGCTCTCCCATCAAGGGACATCCACAGTAAAAAGCATATAACATGCTTAATCAGAATTATGATACATATGTAGAGAGAGTATTGATACTGAAGTGTCAAGTAAAATTGAACGTAATCATAAGGAAAGATTGTGTTATAAACATAAAATCCAAAACTATGACTAATAATAGTTTGTTATAAACAAAAATAAGTCCAAATAAAAATAAAAAATGCTGCACCAATTGAAAAGATCCCCAAGATAGAGGTTATAATGAGGGACATAAGATGAATCCTAAGTTTTGGAGGTGACGTATAGGACCCACATTGCGGTAGGGATACACCGTCTATATGTCTTAACCTCAGTTTGCGAGTCTCACATAATAAAGGAAATAGAAATTAGGAGAACGAGATGTGGGTGCTAAAGTTCCCAATGCCCCATTATATACATATATATATATATATCTCACCCTTCACTGCCTAGAGACAGTTGTGATATATATGTCACCCTTCATTGCCTATAGACAGTTGTGAAAAGGTGACTTTTTCTTCAAAGTAAGGAAGAACAAAATAAGAAAATTAAAAAATAACAAGATATTACCACTTGGAAATCAGTAATTTAACTAAACGTACTTCCTAAAGTTGACATTCCGGTCCCTATTATGGTGATAAAGCACTAATTAGTAGCATAGTAGACAAATTATACCAGTATGAAGGGTCCAGACAAGTTATCTAACTAACTGATATAATTCCCAACCACCACCCATTAAATCCACCATAACTACCAATTTTCATACCATAAACAAGCATCTATATGCGGTTTATTACAAATTTTACAAAATCTGAATATTTTTGAAGTTATAATGCTTATAACATAAGAGTATGGTACATTGCTATTAAAACAGGGTAAACCATATACTGGAAAAACAAGATATTTTCTTTTCTCAAAAATATTTATATTGATATCATTATCAACTATTTTAATTTTTAAATCTAAATACTAGAAACAGTGGTCAATACTGTTTATAAAATCAAAACGAAAAAAATATAATGTCTATTTGAAAAAACACTAATCAAAACCAGTAGAAAAATGTGTTTTAAAGCAAATTTTAAAACTGGTGTTCTTAAATATTTTAATATTTTTAAATCATACCCTGGTGACTTAGTTGTAAGCGTAATAACTTATAACGCTAAAATTCGAGATTCAATTCCTAAGATGGACATAGCAGATAACACATTGTGCGTTTCGAAGTTATAACGCAATGTACGAAAGTGCAAGGACAAGAAAATATGTTCTCATTCTTTCTATTTTATGAAACTAATATTTTCATGCCACTACAGAAAGTAAATGTTAACACTATGGTAATGCTTCACTGTTCCTTCATTACGACTAAATGAGCCAGGGTGAGAATATTTATCATTCTTTGGAATTCCCATATATTTGTATCAAGGGCATGTCATAAGGGTTCTGCTTGAATGAACATACTGATCAAATTTAAGGTCTGAAATAGCTGTAATTGTATCCCATGCAATTTCTACTATATAGAAAGAAGCTAGTAAGGAGCTAGCATATGGTACCAATGTATGCCAGAAGAAATCAATGTAGTAGCACTCCACAAATGAACCTTATAAAGACAATGTTTATTACTGTATATTACGGTAAAAAACCTGAACTTAATGACACTTATGTTAAGTATCTTCGTTTATTCAGCCTTCAGGATAGAAGGAAGACTGCCACTGATATAATGGGCCATGTACCAAATGAGAGAAAAGTTTCCAGATCTACAGTACCAAAAAGACTCAAGGAGAATGGAATATTTGGTTGTGTAGCACTTAATATTGCCAAGAGACTAAAATTTAATAAAAAGTACAAAATCTGAACTGTTGATGATTAGAAAAGGATGTTATGGACGGATGTGTCCAGGTTTAAAATAGTTGGTTCAAAGCGCAGTTGGAATGACCGGTGGATGAAAGGTGAAAGATAGTTTTTTTCAATTATAGCACCTACCATAAAACATGAGGGCGGCAGTGTGATGGTTGAAGTGAGGGTTAAGAGTATGCTAAGACAAGAGGAGGTATTTGCAAAATATATGGAATAATGGACAAATGTCAGTACCATCAGATACTGATTCATCATGGTATATCCAGTGGTTTGTGTATTATTGAGAAAGAATTTTACTGTCAAGAAGAAAATGACCTCAAACTCTCATCCAACATATACAGAAATTACTTAACTAACAAAGAAACTGCTGGAGTCATTCAAGTGATCCAATGGCCTCCATAGAGCCCCAATCTTAGCCAAATTAAACACATCTACGATTTAATGGATTAAAAATTTGACAAATCAAAAAAAATTACTTCCAAAGAAATTTTAGAAGAGTTTATTAGAAATATATGGAGTAAGATCAAAAACGCTTTGATTTAAATATCTTGCAATAGTACGTAAAAGACAATCTGCGGTTATTAAAACAAAAGGGGACACATAGTATTAACTATTTGCTGAACTCAATCACGTCTACTGAGTTTCTCTTGTAATAAATGTCAAGAATAATAAAATATTGATATTTTACTTGAGATTTGCCTTTCATTGTTTTTTAAAGTAGCCTGAAATATAATTTTTGACTTTGTCCTAACACTTTTACACAGTACCATATACAAGTGAGTGATTTAGATCTATTAGTTATTTCTGTTGATTATATTTTTAACCCATAAATTTTCATGTGTCTAAATGAGCTTAAAAACCAACAAATTCCGAGAGGATTTTAGCGAAGATTTTGTTTAATTAACGAAAAGCTACACAATAGGCTATCTGTACTGTCTGTCGCGAGAATTGGATCCCAGATTTTGGAGTTTACCACTGAGTCACTCAAGAGCTTTAGTGGAGGGTCAAAGTAAACTTTATGTTCGTATAATGTTAAATTAAGTAATTTATAGTTAAAATAACACGTTAAGCAGGCAGTTTACAACGTGTTTTTAAGGAAGTATTCAGAGTCCAAAGTTTTCATTAAACTTTAAATCTTATATTCTTTTGGCTAGTTTAACTCTGAACAATTCGTTCTTTGCGACATTTTTGCTTCTTTCATTCACACACTTGGCTCTAAATCCTGGTTCATGGCTTAGTCTTTATAAACCACACTCCAAGTCGAGTCATTACTGTCGACTTTTCTATAAAGTGCGCTAAAAGTTTTGTATAAAGAGATCATAAAATGTATTTCGAGATGTAAAAAAAAAGAGAAAAATAGAAGACCGGATATAAATATACATATGTTTTTTCGGTTGGTATATAAGAAATTCTATACATTGGTATCCCAGGGCGCTTTACTTCCTATTTCCTGTCTGCGACATGACTCTCCTTTTATTGGACTTACATTGTCCAGATGGCGCTTTCCCAAATACTATTTTACGTCGAACAAGAAAATGTAGCTGTTCAAGTGAAAAAGTACAAAGAAAAGGACAAGCCAGATAACAAATTACTTCTTTTATCCTAGAAAGTAATGCTGATAAAGATTGAAAATGACGTTTATTCGATATCTTTCATATTGTTTTTTTTCTAAATATAGATAAAAAATACATATATTATCAAAACATTATTCACTTCCCGCTTAGATTTTGATTGATATAAAAGTATTGAATTCATTGAAATGTTTCTGTAAGAACTTGTATTCAATAAAAAAAAACTAAATTAAACAAAGAAAAAATTTATAAAAATAATATTTGTTTGTTTTGATCTAGTTTTCATTTATTTGTTTGTACATTTCAATTTATTTATATTAATAAATTATTTAGTTTTCATTTTTAGGAATGGTAATAGATTTTTATATTTCTGGTATAAACAAGTAGTTATTTGTGATTGTTACAAACAAATGATAACAGTAAAATGGTAATTCGAATTAAATTTCATAACCCCATGGATGTCTTTGCATGAGGTGAAATCTATTTATAGAATACGTAGTAAGAATAAAACAAACGCATATACATATTACATATATTAGTCCATTTTACCTTTTTATCATAGTTATACAACTATATTATCATCATCTGCTACTCAATTCCATTAAGGAGCATACAGCCGCACTCACTGTGGTTTCCTGCCTAACATGTCTTGGTTCTGAGAGAACAATATGATGAAGTAGAATCTGCCTGTACCTATCGGCAGTCAGGATATCATCAGTTTTGAGTATATCTCTAACTTCACAGCTGAAACGCTTTTCGCGCTTCTATTGATCTCTTAGCTAACCTCGATGTAGACGATACCTTTCTCTTTCATAAGAGGCTCAGCGTAGCTTGATAGTTAAGACGCTCGACTCGTAATCTGAGGGTCGTGGGGTCGAATTCCTACCACACAAAACATGCTCGTCCTTTCAGCCGTGGAGGCATCATAGTATCGGTCAATACCACTATTCGTTGGTGAACGAGTAGTCCAAGAGTTGACTGTGGGTGGTGATGACTAGTCTTACGCATTAAATAAGGGACGGCTAGCGCAGATAGCTTAGTATAGCTTTGCGCGAAATTCAAAACAAAAAAAAATTTCATAGATGAAATTATACACGCCTTCGATAATTTTGTTGTCTTGATACTCTTACTTGTTTTACACTAATTCTTGTACCCTGAATCCGAAAACCATATTCGTTTTTTTTTATTACGTAAAGGTTTCTTCACAAAACTTGATATATACTTTTACAAAAGTGAACCATTTTCATTGAAACTAGATCAAATTGTGTGCTTAACAATTTGACAACACTGGCTATAGATTTCTCTAAACCAATCGAGAACCCAAACATAATAATAAAAAATATATTCATTGTGGTAAATGAAATAATAATTTGATCTAATTAAAAGTTGTTTGTATATTCCGTATCTATAAAAAAAATTTTCATGAGAGAAAACAATATTATTATTTTTAAAATATGCGTAACTGAATTATGGAAAATTCCGTTATTAAAACCAAAACACCTTTTATGAAATTTAAATTTGCAGGTCTGTGTTAGTGTTACAAAACAATTTGATGCATTTGTAAATATATCCTCTCCAGGTCCACCAAACGTATTTGGCTGCCTAATGTCCATTTCAGCATTGTAGCTTGGTTATTTTACAGAAGCAGTAGTTTTAAGTGACAATTTGTATCTTACTGTTCTGAAGACAACATTTCCTCCTGTACATACAAGCTAGGTGTAGGTCAAAGGCAATACCTCTATTGAATTGTTTGGGATCACGTAATAGCATGTCTTAATTTACTTAATTTAAATATCACTTTTGAAGAGTTTGAGGTTTGTATTTCGACCATTTCAAAACTATCTGTTTCACATAATCCCTTCACAGGGTCCGTAACATTAAGTGTAAGTTTTCACTTTAACTTGTTGCTTGAAGAAGTGCTTATCACACTACTACTAGGAACAGTACGTTTACTAATATTATTCTGCCGTGGCAGTGTCTAATTAACAGCATGACAACCATTTATAAGAAAAACACAAAGTATAGACAAGCTAAACTTATTCTAGCTCAGTTCACTTTCATAAAGTAAAGAAAAACCAGTTTTATAATATTTCCATTTTCTAACTATTTTATTCACTGCTTTCATAATTTTTTTCAATATTTAATATATTTTTATGTATATATTAAACCATAAAATATTGGAAGTTTAAAAGAGTGGTGCGTCATTCCTAATTTGAATAAACTGTGTAACGGTAAGAAAGACCAAGTTTCACACATTAGGCCATCCCATAAGTAATGTCCGAAAATTTAATACAAAAAGTACATCATCATTTCTTTCTTTGTACAATGCTTTAATGATTAAAATATGCAGAAGGACGTGTATAAAAATGTTCAGACATATAAAATAAATTGACCCAACTCAATTTTTTGAGATAATTAATCAAATAAACCCTTATGAAGATGGATGTGCCTCAGTACAACATTAAACATATAATATTTTATGAATTTTAAAAAAGGAAATAGTATAGCAGAAACTACATGAAACATTCAATGTGCTTATGGTGCGGAGTTTCTCAATGAAAGAAAATTTCGAAGGTGGTTTCAGAAGTTCAGATCAGGTAACGACATCTTAAGTGATGCGCCACGTTTAGATCGTCTTGTTGAGTTTAATGATGACTTGCTACTGGCTGCATTTGATTAAAATTGTGCTCTAACAGTTGAAGACCTAGCACAGAAGCATAATTCAATCAATTCAACTTATCTGCAACAGCTTGGAAAGGTGTCAAAACTTGGAAAATGGGTTCCCTATGATTTGACAGAAACCAACTTTAGAGCAGCTCTCGTGAAGGTAACTGATTTTTTGGGACACGTTAGTGAATGGAGATAAAAAATTGATATTTTATAAAAGTGTTAAGCACCGAAAACAATGGTACAGCCCAAGATGGACGTCCACCTTAAGAAAGTCTTGTTAAGCGTTTGTGGGATACTGTTGATTTAATCCACTTTGAGTTGCTGCCATTAAGTGTAACTATTACATCAGACTTCTATTGTCAACAGTTAAAACACTTGAATGTTGCATTGAAAGAAAAGAGGCCTGCTTTTATCAATCGTAAAGATGTTGTGTTACACCAGGATAATGCACGGCCCCATGCAGCAAAGATTGAAGAGCTTTACTGTGAAAAACTTCCACATCCTCCTTATCCTCCGGACCTTGCCCCATCTGATTACTATCTACTTCGACGTTTGCAGAAGTATTTTGATAGAAAAGAGCTTGGAACATATAAAGATGTTAAATCTATTTTCTCTACATTCTTTTTCTCCAAACCCCAATAATTTTATAGAAGTAGCATTCAGAAGCTTATATATCGTTGACAGGAAGTAATTAATAATAATGGAACATATGTTACTGATCAAATAACATTAAAAGCGTTTGAAATCATTTCTCTTTTTCTGAACCTAAAATCAGACATTAATTAAGGAATGACCTAATACTTTGTTTCAACTTAAATTCACATTCCTATACTTGAGTTACGTTTCAGCTCGCAGTGTCGTCGCTAGATTTATGACGAAGACCTTCAATACAATTAAGCAGTGAACCTCGACATCTAAACAGTTAGGAACCCTTGGCTTAAACATCGCCTTATTGCCAACAGTAGTGACAATACACTTCAGGAAACAATTCGTCATTTTTATCGAGAAGAAATTCCAATACTTCCTAGACAACACAACAACACAAGGAAGACACGGAAAGTCAAACAGCTATAAAGATAAGATATATATTTCAGACGAAAGTAGTGTCATTTCAACAACTAAATTCGAAGCACTAAGAATGAATAAAAACTTCAACAGACGCTGGGTGACATTTAAACAACTGAAATCACAACAATGAGAAAAAATAAAATAAGAACATTCATCATATATTTTCGGAGCACTTGGGAAACAGAATACTTTAAGACGCATTACATACCATCTTAAACAACCAATATAACATAGCTCTTAGAAAACAAAAAGATATTATTATTAAGATGAATTAGTTACCATTTTAACAAAGATCTAAGAGGACAAAAAGTACTCTGAGATAAATTGGATACCATTTTAACATAGCACTACGAAAACAAACGAAATTATTATAAACTGAATTGTGTATCATTTTAACATAGCACTAAAAAAACAAACCACTTTATTTTAAAAGAATTGAATATCATTTAAACTAAGACAAATCAAATTACTTAATTAAGGAAGAAAATAATTATTTTTTTACCTTCTCGTTGTCACGCAGTAATTTAAGTATTCTTAAAGAGGTTTAGTTGTAAGCCTAAAGTTTTAGCAAAACATATGCAAAAATATTTTTTTTTAGTTAATAATCTTTTCTATCTCAATACGACTGTAAAACTTCATAAATAAAAACAGCATAACATGAAATGTTAATTTTTACAAGAAAGATATATGTGCAAAGATATTTTAGATAAACAAATCTGTCTTTTACTGGGCATAATTTATTTATTCCGATACTTTAACAAAATATAAAAATATAATACTGTTTTTAATGTTCTGTTTCCGTCAAATTCCTATAATTGGCTCTTTGTGAAACTTTTAAGCTCTCCTAACTGAGTAGAAATGTGTATCTACACAACCGAAGCTGCTGGAACATTTAATAAAAATTAATGTACATTTCCTTTGTATTAAGCTAGTGATTAGCATGCTAAACTACAAATCCCCAGACTGGGGCTGTATGTGTATTTTAAGAGTGACAATAAAGTACAACAACTCCATTATAATTTTTCGTGAGGCTGTGGACTAGTTGCTTTCTCTCAAACTTATCCAATATTAATTTGATTGATAAAATTCATAACATAAATTATAGGTACCTGAGATTTGTTTTTTTGTTTTGAAATTTCGCACAAAGCTACTAGAGGGTTATCTGTGCTAGCCGTCCCTAATTTTGCAATGTAAGACAGGAGGGAAGGCAGCTAGTCATCACCACCCACCGCCAACTCTTGGGCTACTCTTTTACCAACGAATAGTGGGATTGACCGTCACATTATACACCCCCACGGCTGGGAGGGCGAGCATGTTTAGCGCGACGCGGGCGCGAACCCGTGACCCTCGGATTACGAGTGGCACGCCTTACGCGCTCGGCCATGCCAGGCCAGGTACCTGAGAAAAACGTAAAGTCGAAACGTTGAGTAAACGGAATGACTAGTAAAATTTTGTGTTATTATATTTAATAAATAATAATATTTTTAAGTAAATTCCTCATAATAACCTCCATAAAAGTTTTAAAAAACATGGTTATTACCTATTTACAAATAGAATGATAAATAAATTTTTATTACTAAAATCATTAATAGTACCTTACATAAGCAATATATTTTTTAACATCTCTTTAATCCTACTAACCAAAACAATATGTGGTTATTTTGTTTTGTTTTTATTTTTCACTCATTGCGAGATACAAGATTGGGTTTTAGTTTTGATTTCTGTAACGTTAGGCCCACACACATTCAGAAACAGGCTAATAAACGTTGATAAAACAATTTGATAAAAAGAATTCCAAGAGAGGAATCCTGAAATGGGCAGAGCAATAGCTTACCAGTAGTAGTTTCGTTTGTTTCTCATCCAATTAACCTAAAAGCCGTGTCTATTGAAAAACAAAGAGAAAAGAAAAACACAACTAGTTTAAAATAAGCTAATAAATAATGTTTTCTGTAGTTATTACAACAGCTATATTAAATAACAAGAACAGGTATGTCTCTTAATCTGACAGTAAATAACAAGGACAGGTGTGTCTCTTAATCTGACAGTAAATAACAAGGACAGGTATGTCTCTTAATCTGACAGTAAATAACAAGGACAGGTGTGTCTCTTACTCTGGCAGTAAGTTTCAAGAACAGATGTGTCTCTTAATCTGACAGTAAATAACAAGGACAGGTGTGTCTCTTAATCTGGCAGTAAGTAACAAGGACAGGTGTGTCTCTTAATCTGGCAGTAAGTAACAAGGACAGGTGTGTCTCTTAATCTGACAGTGATTAACAAGGACAGATTTATTTCTTAATGCAGTAGTAAGTAAAAGTGACAGTTGCGTCTCTTAATCTGGCAATAATTAACAAGATTTCAATTCAATACCAGGTGTTAAGTTAGCTATTGTAAATATTACAAAACAATGGAAGACCCTGCTCCAATATCAGTTTTTAGTTCAGCTATTTTACAGAATATGGAGCAATATAAATTCGTTACTAGGAAAATCAACGAACAAAATCAGTCTCTTCAAATGATTAGTGAGGTGTATCTTTAGATTTTCGTCTCGTCAAAAATGTCACTAAATTTGAGGTTTTCATTAATATCATATTACAATATCGACACATTGAATATTTATTCTCTTGGCAGTTTTGACTACGTACGTTAAAATGAATGACATCTGTAAGTCCAATGTAAGACTACTGTTTACAAAAATCGATAAAGTTTAATACATCATATCTTCATCCACCACTGATCAAAGAAGGGATGTTTATCTTAAACAAAAGACTGTTCACATATTAAACAACAATGAAACGTATCGTTTTTTTCGGAATCTAGAGAAATATTCGCAACGTAAGACGCAAAAGATAAAAAAGAAAATAAAGAAATGTCGTGTATTTGAAAGGCGTCTCATTTGCTGTGTTAAAGAAACCAAAGAAAATGACTGAAAATAAAGGGTAAAACAATACAGAAGCATGAATAACTTAGTCTAAGTTTAATGAAAGGATAAATTTCACCCAGTTGAATATTTTCAAGTATGTCGCTATGCCAACTGGTTTTATATGTTTTGAATTTCACACAAAGTTACACGAGGGTTATCTACGCTATCCGCCCCGAACTTAGTAATGATAGGTTTGAGGGTAGGCAGCTAATCAACACCACTCACTGCCAGTTCTTGAGTAACTCAATTACCATCGAATAATAGAATTGACTCTCACTTCCTAACACCCCCACGTATGTCGGAGATCAGAACCCACCACTCGCAGAAAGCTAATTCAGCGCGCGAACAATAAGGCCACGTCAGGCTATGTCATCTAGCACGTTATTAAATCACCTCCTTAGGTATATCGCTACGTTTATCTTTGAAAAAATAAATCATTTCCTTACGTTTGTCTGAAACAATAAATCACCTTTTTGTTCCAATTACATTTGTTTTTCTTCTATAATAGAGAAGGCAAGTTTGCTTAATTAATTGCGCAATGCAACAACCAGACAAATACATGTATAAGTAAACAAATACAAGAGAAATACATACAAACGCATATAAGACCTAAAAAAAAATAATAATAAGTTGTGAGGTTCATTTCTAATATCGTTATATATTGGCCTTTAGGAACAGCTGATGCATAGGTTTTAGTTTTGGTTTTCAAATGCTCTCTCATGGTTTCGTCCCAGCTGAGTGAGTTTGATCAGTACAAGTCGTGTATCACTCTGGGATATAGATTATTACAAAAGAGAAATAGGCCTATTAACAAAAGTCGCGATTCTTTTCAATGGTTTGTTCAATAAAATAATAAATTGATATTTGCACTTTATCCAATGATCTTATATATGTGTGTATGTTTTCGAGTTTCTCTGACCACAGAGAAAGTAATATGTCACTATTTCCTCAATTTTTACTTCTTCGAAACCTCAGGCACAGGATATTTTTCACACGTGGTAAACTGGGCGAGAATCTCGCACTGAAAAAGCTTGAAGAATAAATACTTACAAAAATCTATAAGACGTAGAATGCGGCCACTTGTGTCTAGATGATCTCTAGACAGATAAACCTAATTTTTCGAACTTCATATAATAAAAGTACAATCTTCAACTTAATTTATTACTTCCTGACGTTTTGTTAGGGTTAGTTAAGGTGAAATTAGATATGTTATATATATGTATACATCTCCTAGTAGGTATAACATATTGTTTTTATTTTAATCACATTTAACCTCGTCTTATTTTAATTGGAATATCAGTGTTCGAAATATTTATCGCAAGAATTTAATTTGTTCTTTTTTGTATCTTCATAGCCATTTGTTGATGGTTGTACTCTGGACATTGTCCTGCTACTTGACCGTGTCATAGTAATATGTCTCTGAAGCCATGTCCTTTTAAAATTTACACTGTCGAAGATGTTTACTAGGTTTTTATTAGCCACAAGGCGTTTTTATTGTATTGTGTATTTAAAATATTATTTATATGTGGTTACACCGATGTCATTTTGTTTGTTGATTAAATTGGAGACAGTCTTGAAACCTACAGCTAAAGTTCGTGTTCTAAAAGTAAGGTATGATATATTGTTGATTGAAAATTATATTTTATTCATAACAAACCTTATATATAATTAGATATGTTCGTTAGCGGATTTATTTTTATTTGTTATCTAACCAGATACTTTGATTTGATTAGAAGATAATGATTTCTTGTCATAATATATTTCAGAAACATAACTTTATTGTGGGTTCAAAGTTTTTATTAATTCATATTAAAATAACAGGTAGTTTAAAAGTGAAGCAGTAAGAACAACAGTAAACAGAAAGTGATAAAGAATCAATAAGACAGGAAGTGAAAAAAAACAACACGAGAAATCAATTACCTACTCAGTGTTACAACTCCACGCGTGTGAGTTCTCTTGTGATTTGAGTGACTTGTGTTGCAAAGTGCGTATATAACTAAGAGGAAAAACATTAAGCAGTAACGTCGAAATAAACATGTAGTAGGGAGTGAACTGTTAGCGGCAGAGAGAATATACACGAGTTTGTACAAAAATATCCAGATCTGACTAGACCAAACATAATGTTGTTTATTTTTAAATATATACCTTTCATTGTAACTGCATACTCATTAGTGGTAAAAATCGTTGGCGCTTTTTTCAAAATAACGAGGTATGGACCCAGTGATAGAAGAAGTTGGCTTTTGGAAAAAGCACGTTTGAGGTATAGTTTGGATAACTAGATAAAAAGAAAATTTAAATTGATGAATTTCACGTGAGCATTTTGTGAAGTCCATTCCGTTTTTTATTAAAATGTTCCAAGGTGTTTATATAACCATTACATTTTGTAGTGACATTTTTAATGCGATTCTGTTTATAGCTTCCAAATGCTTGTTTAAAAGCAATTTCCACGTGAATCTTTTAAATATCTGTTCGTCATGCAGCGAAAAAGCAGGTTTATCTCACTTGTCATAGAATTATTTTATCTAAAAGAGAAAAAATATATAATTGTTTGTTGAAAGTTAAGCACCAAAATACAAAATGGGCTATCTGTTCTCTGCCTACCACATGTATCGAAACCCAGTTGCTAGCATTTTATATCTGCAGACATACCGCTGTGCCATTGGTGGAATATATGTTATTAAAAGCACAAGTATTTAAGGTATCGCAAACTTTGTACCTTGCATCCAGATAGCTTAAACCTATTGTAATCTTACCTTAGACCTTGATTCTGATATATCAGGAACTTAAAGAGCCTAGACTTCTTTAAACCTGACCCTTGACCTGAAAAATATTACCTATGGCATAAATCCATAGAAAATAGGCCTGTTTAAGTCTTGACATTCATAACAATACCAATAAAATCACTATTAAAGATTCCTCACATTTAGAAAAGCAAGGTCTATTGAAACTTAGCCCTTTATCACAGAGAGAGGCTAAGCCTATTTCAATTTAACCCTTAACTTTGATAATGATATTAAAGTCGTAATTATGGCGTTAAGCCACACTTCTGACACAAAATACAATAAAATCTTCGTGGATCCTCTTCACTCAACATTTGTCGTCACGACTAACGTGACATCTGATTGTGAAATTTTGAGAAAATATATTTGTCAGGGTATTTTTCACCTTGAAACGATCTGGATGCAATTTTAATGGTACAGCTTTCGACAATTGTTCGTTTTGGGTAAGTTTTGCCGTTCTGGTCTCAGATGTAAAGAAATAATTCATTATTTGTATTTACTTGTTGTAATACTCCTTTTCTTTTGTTATTGTAGAGTTAAACCTCTTACTGTTTCACAAACGTAAACTTTTTCACGTGATTGGCCCCTCACAATAGACTTCCTGTATTTTGTATTTTCATCGTGTTACAATATAGAAGCTTTGTATTTTGTCTGTTTGTTTTGGAATTTCGCACTAAGCTACTCGAGGGCTATCTGTGCTAGCCGTCCCTAATTTTTCAGTGTAAGACTAGAGGGAAGGCAGCTAGTCATCACCACCCACCGCCAACTCTTGGGCTACTTTTTTACCAACGAATAGTGGGATTGACCGTAACATTATAACGCCCCCACGGCTGGGAGGGCGAGCATGTTTGGCGCGACACGGATGCGAAGTCGCGACCCTCAGATTACGAGTCGCACGAACGCCTTATCGCGCTTGGCCATGCCGGGCCCTGTTATTAAGAATAGCTTGTCTTCAATCGATCAGGAATCATACAAACAGTGTGTAAAATTTCTACTCAGAACTGTATAAAAATAATCGGAATAGTCTTAAAAATTATATATGTATTAATTAGCATAGAATTAAATATGCTGTGATCTAAAACAAATTTTCGGTTTAAACCAAAACACTTTAGAGGCAAGCTTACGTTAATATTACCCACTTATGTCATTAAGCAAGAAATAGTGTTTAGTATGTTCATGCGGTAAAAAATCCTATTTCGATAGTACAACTGGTGTTATATAACAGCGATATTATATTTAAATTCGATTTTCAAAACTGTTATATTGTGCTTTGGGAAAGAATCAACAATCAACATTTTTTTCAACCCCGCTGTCTTCTATGGTGCAGTGAGGCCCATGAAATGTTCTTGGATTGCACGTACCATAAACTGACAGAAAAAAACATGTCTTTAAGTAATTTGTCATCCTCTTTCAGAAATATTTGTCTTTTATTCGCTGATTTCTAGGCTTCTTTCAAGTTACTGGTATATTATTGTAAAAACAAATACTTATACAAATTGGTCCTCATTTAGAATTGATTGCAAGACCTCTTTAAATAGCTCTTTCTCGCTGTATACAGTAAATAATTGTACGTTTAAAGATACTAAATGGGCTTCTTATGGTCTACCCACCCCAGCTATCAAAATTGTCATAATGCCTCTGACTTATCAGTGAGCCACTGTGGATCTATAAAATTTTCTTTAAACCTTTAAACTACAAAAAAACTACGAAACAAAAACAACTGACAGTAAGATTCACATACAAAATATCGTCAATGTTACTCACAACATATCTGTATAATGTTACATATAGCATATCTATTGCAAACTACACTAAAACATATCCCCAACATTATATACAAAATATCGCTAGTAGATTACACTAGGAATTACCCTCAAAGGAAGTAAAAGGACATGCACCAAAATAAAGGAAGTAAATAACAAAATATACGTTAAAACAAAATATATATTAAAACAAAGGAAGTAACAAAATATATCACAACAAAGTAAACAAATGTTAATAAACCAAATCAAAGAAAATAAAGAGCAAAATATTATATCATCGTAAAGGAAAATGTTACTTCAACCCTTAAAAGGAAAGTCATACATAACAACTTATGAATTAAAGTGGTATATCACACCCATAGAAACAGTCACATTTAATGCCAACAGAAGTAAAAAGCAATATACCACACCCATAAAAGTAAACAGTAATATACCAAATCAATATAAAAAAACAATTCCACACTAATAGAAGTAAACGGTGATATACCACATCAGTAAAAAATAAACAATACACCTGTAAAAGTAAAGAGTGACATAACACACCAATAGAAACAAAGAGCGATACGCAACACCAATAGAAGTAAACAATAATGTATCACACCAATACAAGTAAATAGTGATATACCCCATCAAGTACGCTATTCAATTGTTTAATCGAGTCTCTAAATAAATATTTTATACTAGCAAATACGTTATTGTTGCGAAATTCTGTTCAAGTTAAAAGTGGGACAAACTTCCTTTAAGTATCTAGTAACCAAGTTTGCGAACTAAGCTATTGGATCTTACTTTCAAGTTTAATAATCTAAGATATTAGAAACTGCTAAAGGACCTTTCAGGACGGTTGATAAAACACTCGCTTATATTGCAGACCCTTGGTTTAAATTGTGTACATGAAAAATGCAAAAACTGAATTTCCAAAAATAAAAACTTCGTACACAATGTGTGGTTATCCCACTATCCGGATGCAAGACCCAAGGACTGGCCTTTTGTTCACAGATTTAGTTGTTACAAAGTGCCTTCCTGGCAGTCTTCATGGAGTTCTAGTAACTTAGTTAAACTGGTATAGCACTTGACTCCCGTGGGAATCTGAACCAAGAAAGTATTAAAATAAAGGAAATGTGTTTTTGATGTTGACTGACGTGAATCTCCAAATCATTTGGTGACGTGCAAAAAGGCAGCGGAATGTACAAGTAAATATTTATCAAGGATTACTTCTTCTACTCAGATGCAAAACTAATGTTAACAGTCAATCATGAACCTCGTCAACTAACCCTCAAGTGTAATAAGTAGTTATCCAGAGGTTAGACAATAACTAATTATTTTTCGTCTGCTCTAAAACTTGGAGTTTGAAAATGAGTTATTTCAATAAGAAGTTGATACTTCAGATTACTGAGAACACTTTTAATGACTTACTGAAGAAGCGACAAGTTGCTAGTTGATTAGGTAAACCAGAGCTACTATTGTAGTTATCTTTTTAGCAATGAACCAATAATTACTACATGCTATTTTCACATCTCCATCGACTTAATGACCTATTCGGAAACATCTCTTCTTTGAAAGCGATTCATATACACCAGTCTTGTAAAACTGGTCCAAAATGTACACACATTTGACGGTCGAATACTACTACAGAAATAACTTGCACTGTTTGCTAAGTAAACCAATAACTTCTCTTTACATTAAGAAATGAGCTTAATATATTTCCGTCATGGACAACAAGACATACTAGAACTCCCAGTGTGATTGTGTTTAAAACTTACTGTATTATGGCCAAACTTTTTAAAATAAAACTTGCAATCATAAATTGTAATGTTATACTTAGTAACCCTGAAAGAAGTGGCGGTTAAGACGTAACACGAAGTTTTGTTTATAATCGCTCACAGGATGTTTGTTTTTACAACATAACACAAAGACAAAAATATGAACCCGCCAAGTCATGATTACAGTTTCTCCCTACATTGTACAGAACCTCTGTAACTGACGTAATACGGTATAAAACTGTTAAACCATGATTACTATTTGTCCCGTACATTTTACGGAATCCCTGGAGCTGATATAATATGGTGTTAGATCATATTTCTGTGGACACTTAACCACAGTTGAGTTTATAACGGAAACATTTTTGTTATCTTGTATCTGAGTTCTAATCAAGAAAATTTATTGCGTTTTGAAGGGTATCAGAGCATAAGTTTAGTGGATTTGAGGATGTGCGGAGAAAGGTGAAATATGCGATTAGCAGATGTGTTAGACATTATGCCTCAGTGTGTGTCAAAGATGTTAATAATTATTTTAATGAGTTGAGAATTATAAGAAATTATGTTTTAAGGGGTTTAGAGGTGATTTTTGACATTTGAGCGCAGTAAATAGTATTTAAATGATTTTGTGATGTATATTTTACCATGTTTAAGATATGTAAGGAATGGTATTTAGTAGCTTTGATGGGTGTTGATAAGCGCATGTTTAAAAGGTTTAATAACAAAGGTGAGAACTAACGAATTCAACAGTAAAAGATAATAAGATCAGCAGCACGTGCTATAGCAACATGTTTATGAGATTAAATGTTGTGTAAAGTATGAAAATAAGCGTTTGTATAAATGTTTGTGTATCTGAAAGGTTAAAAACACGCACAGATTTCATCCGTTTTTGAATTTCCCGCAAAGCTATACGAGAGCCATCTGCGCTAGTTGTTCCTAATTTAGCATTGTAAGACTAGAAGGAAGGCAGCTAGTCATCGCTACTCACCGCCAACTCTTAAGCTACTTAACAAAAATAGTAGGATTGATCGTAAATTTATAACGCTCCCACGACTGAAAAGTCAAACGTGCTTGATGTGATGGAGATTAGAGCCCGCGGCCCCTAGATCGCGATTCGAGCGCCCTAACTACCTGGTCTTATCGGGCCCTCGCATAAAGAAACGTGTATATTTAATGGCAAAAAGTCTAGTGTAAGCACTTAATGTGACGTATTCATCATTAACTGTTAACATTTTTTATTAAAGGACGGATGGAAAGAACACAAGTAATGTTATTAATACAATTAAGCCAGAACTGAGAGAGTATTTCTATACAAAAACTCTTTACACTGATCTATAAACGAGGTTTAAATATATGAAAATACAACTTTGAAAAAGATTATATACACCTAAAAAAACTAAACTAAACTAACGTGGCAGGGGTTCAGTTTGGAAAGAGAGAAATCAGAAGAGTTCTTTCCCCAACCAGGGTGTTCAGGAACGTTGTGGTTCCGCTTCGTCCCTTTTCGTGGATTGTTATTACGATTAAGTGGTGGTTTTTTTGGGGTGTGTGTGTGTGTGTATATATATATAAATTAATTATTATTATTCTTGACTATTTGGGTCGAAAATATCTCTTCTAAATCTTGTCTTGGATGGAGGCAAAGGCAGCAGCGGAAAGGAAGCCCGGGACGTGTCCCGAAAGGAAGAGGTTGAGCAGATGTGAACATAAATATTATTCAAATCCAGATCAAAATAAAATAATTCAAATAATTCAAACGGCACGATTCAGGGTCTGGCAAAAGAGATGCCTGGGCTGGGAGCTATAAATCCAATGCCTGAAGATTTTGATGTGGGGGAAACGGGAGTGCCCCGAGAAAACCCACTTTCACAGGACAAGCGTCGAAAGTTTTGCCTGTCGTGTGCCCTGTATCTGAAAAAAAAAAAAAGAGGAATTCGTGTTAGTGACATGGATTTTATTTGTTTAGATTCTTTGTTAAGTAGAATGTGATTCTTGAAATATGTTGTACGGTGAAATGTATTTTGTTGGTGCACTTGATAATTTGTGTAGTGATGCCGTTAGTTTGTTTCTTTTTTCTGCTTTTAGATAATATTTGAGAGAGAGTTTTGTTATTCTCTCTCTTATCGTTGGTAAATTACTAATTTTGTGTAGATAGTTTGTTGGCGTAAATGACGGTAGGCCAAATGCGGATTTTAATATTCTGTTTTGCTGTACTTGGATTTTCTGGAGTGTGTTATTTGACATATTGTATGTTACTTGACATCCGTACTCTATTAGTAGACGGATGCAAGCCTTGTATATTTGTATAATGGTGTTCGGTGCGCATTTCGATTGTTTGCCAGTTATGGTCTTTAGATATGAAATCCTTTTTCTGATGGATGAGTGTATATTGTTTATATGTTTTTTCCATGTTAGTTTTGTGTCGAAAGTGACGCCAAGGAATGTGATGTTTTTACTCGTGTTAATGGTTGTGTTTCCAAGTGATAATTTTATTTTTTCTAGATTTCTTCTTTGCTTCTTAAGTTTCCTATAGAAAGTAATTGCTTGTGTTTTTGTTAGGTTTAACACGACTCTCCACTTGTTGCTCCATGTTAAGACGTTGTTTAATGATTCTTGTACGCGAGACATGGCCATTACTGGGTTTCTGGAGGTGCTCCAGATTGCGATGTCGTCTGCGTATTGTGAATTGTGTGTGTATGTTAGATTTGGAAAAGGTATGTCACTGACGAAAATTATGTATAGAAGTGGAGAGAGGACTGATCCTTGGGGTACTCCTGCCGTTATATTAAATAATTTGGATATAGTTTTATTGACTTTTACTTGTGCTGTTCTATTGGTTAAGAAATTTGAGATTTATATACACCAGAGGTTAAACAGGTTTTTATACTAAATTTGCTCGCATAAGTGTCTACAGTAAAATTTCAGAATCTTGTCTCTTATATTTTTTTTGTTTAGTGACATATACACCATTAAGGAAACTAACTCGTCTTTTTACATAATATATTAAAAGTTATGAAGATACATACTTTTATTTTAAACGGTAAATAAATAACAAAAGTTTGGATTGTTTTTGAATTTCGTGCAAAGCTGCGTGAGGGCTATCTACACTAGCGGTCCCTCATTTAGCAGAGTAAGACTAGAAGGAAGGCAGATAATCACCACCACCTACACCATTTATTTTAGTTTCTCTTTTACCAACAAATTGTGGAATTGACATGTCACATTACAACGCCCTCACGGCTGAAAGGGCGAGCATGTTTGATGTGATGAAGATTCGAACTCGCGACCCTCAGATTAAGAGTCGAGTGCTCTAACCACCTGGCCAAGCTGGGCCCAATAGTTTCAAAGCTATAAAATCAGATTGACAACCGCCCTACATAATCTATCCAAATTCTCTGAACACAGTTTCCATTTAGCTTCCAAACGATCAAACTTTCATTTCTTACATACTGCATTCACATCTTGGAGTTGAAAAATATTTAAGTTTTATTTTTATTTTGCAAAATTGACGTCCGACAGGAACTTTCATTACACGTGCAGAATACAGTTAAAAATAAACCCAAAACTGTAATATTGTAGCAATGACGAAGAAAGCTATTATAAAATAATTTCGGTCCCCACCCCGTCATCTAAGTTTGTATAGAAATTGTAATATCATTTGTTCATTTGTGTGGGCTATATGTGATTGTGTCGCACGTGTTTTTCATATGAACTACAGTTGAACAAGATCTACGTGTAGTTTTTATTAACTATAAACTGATGAGCTGGAGAGCTTGGATATCTTACAAACCGCCCAGATCTGAAAAAAATGTTTGATGCGTTACCCTTCTATGGAAATGTTTCGATGAACGAAGGTCCATCATAGCAACCATAGTGGACAGTTTTATTGTCGCTATAGCAGCTGCTTTCATGCACTAACCAACGGTACAACGTGTTCAGCAACGTGAACAAAATTATATTCTTCCAAGATACTATGGAACATAAATTATTTTTCGTTTTATGCAGTGTTGCTCCATGTTGTTCAGAGTGCGAGATATTTTTATAGGGTTTTAGAAAAGCAAAATTAAATTTAGAGCTTTATTTCAACATCTAAACTTAACTTGCAACTTTATTTTTAAAGTTATAGTTGTTTAAAAACTGTTGTACGAATAATTCTTGAAGGTGTATTTTAATATACGGATGTATACGTGTAACAGTTTTCTTTCACACACAACTGGGTTGATATTTACAAGTGTGCTAACAGTTGGCCAGTCACCGTTGTAAAGAGAAAATAATTCTTTTCAAACTTGCTGAATTGGTTTTATTAGATGTAAAGAATAAAAATTCTTTCTCCGATTCATCGTTTTTTGTTGTTGTTTTTATATCTTGTTTGCAAAAGAGCTCGCAGTTCGTATCGATCACGAGAGGTCTTAATCCTAACACAGTACGTGAATATCCAAATTCTCAGGTTCTATACGGTTGTCAGCGATACCATATAGTGAATTACCACATGCACTATTTGCTGAAAAAAAACCAAATAACTGGGGAGCTTTTATGATTTCTTTCCGTCACTAAATAAAAGTTTGCATTATATCAGTTAATTTCATGATAGGAATGTGGTAAGAGCCTCATCTGTTTTATAAAAAAGAAACAAACCCATCTCCGTGCAGCTAAAAATAAAACAGACAACATTCATTGTAAAGCATAAAGTTTGTCTGATTCTAATGTAAATACATATGTACTGGAAATTTTATAAATTATACTGACATAATCTTTAGTATAGCAGTTAAAACTACATAAGACGAAACTAAGAGGAAGGAATAGGTTACAACTTGCAAGTTATTACTATAGATGTATAAATAATGAACATATAGGGACAAAGGGTAAAGAATCATATTACATACAGCATACGAATAATTACATCTGACGTAATGACATCAGATATAAAATAAATTAGCATAATTATAGTAATAAAATTAACAATTTTAATTATTCTACTGTAAACATTCGAAAGCTTCCCAACATAAATTGACCAAGAGATGTCGTTTCAGTCACCCTACTGTCCCAGATGCTCCACTGTACAAGTTTCTCGCTTCAATAGAAAATACCGAAGACTTCCTTCACTGACGTCTTGTCCTTTATATAGTTTAATATTCTCGTCATATAAATATTTCCTCTCGAAAATGACTGATGTAGGCTGACGTTTAGCAGACGAAAGTTAATCCAGGGAAGAATTACACACTGAATTGGTTGTGAAAAAAATATGTCAAACCAGTTATCTACAGCGTTATGGTTCTGACCTGCGCTGACAAATAGTTCTTGCTGGTTATGATTATTTCTGTATATTTCCAATAAACAAATTAAAATAGTTAATATTTGTACATAATAACAGGTAGGGCATGTCTCCCAAAAACATTAATAAACTTTGATATTAAGATTAAATAAAATTTGTGTAACTATCAAAATTTATTCACAGCTAATTAAACTTTACGTTCAATTACATAGGTGGCGACATCTTACGTTATAAAAAAAAACTGTTTCTCTTGTCATCGCATTCTGTTTCTTGCCGTACCGATTGATAAAGAGGTTTTACTTTAACTGATAGTTCTCTTAATATCATATTTTATAACTGAAAATATGTTTAATCTTTTGTTTGCAAACAGCTGGTCTATCTAATGAGTCACATGACTGACAGTTGCCTTTGCATAGCTAACACTAATATCGAACTGATGACAAAAGGGGGGGGACAACCTACAAACAGCACCCCATACTAACATGACTACTCTTAATAGTTGATGCTGTTTGTAAACTTTTTACGCAAAGTTGCTACACACCTGTGTTAGAAATTAATTTTGAGGTGAAAGAACCACAGCACGCTAACCACTACCATCACACTTTTCTAGTCTAAATACTATCTAAGAGTAGCATTAATTGTTAAATTAAAATGCTCACTCCCAATGGTCTCCAGATGTTTCACTTAATTTAACTAGAGCATTAACGAAGACCCTCGAGATCCATCATGAAGATCAGTGGTTCTGAAGATGCGAAATTCCAGATGGTTTACGAGCTGACTCAAAACACATACCAATATTAGTACCATTCTTCCCATTAATCCGATATTTTTATTCACTTTTTTACAGTAGCAGGGAATATGAAGTGAATAACCAGGGGCAAATATTCGAAAACCACTGCTTTAAGATGAATTGTGGGAATAACTGAAACGTAAATAGCACTTCTAAAAAAATGGTCTAGAAAAGTAACTGAAACCTTAGACAAAACTAGATTGTAACTAGTAACTTACACATACATACTAGTGACTAATTAGTAGATACAATACAATTAACTTGTCATATGATCCAGTAACCCTTAGAAGTAGTAGTTGTTGTAGTTCACATAATTATGAAAGAAAATGTTTAATAGTTTGTTGTTTCATAGCACAAAAGGGTTGTTAAAACTATGAAACCAAAACATAAAAACTTCAAGAAATTTATTAAACATAACACACAATAAAACAATTTTTTTTTTCCTCTACACTGGAATTCTACAAAAACTATAAAAATAAAATATTTCTATACCTTTACAGTATACAACCATCTCATAGAACCATTTTGGTCTCTTCAAAATAGTTTGTTATTTGTTCACTAATATTGCTAGTATTTCCAATTAATGTTATAGTAGTTCTAATGTTGTCGATTATATTAATAGCAACTATTAACACTTTGATTAATTTATATTAGTTTGTTTATTAAAATATATTTTTCATATGTAATTTTATATGCTCCTGTCATATTCCTTCCAAAACAACACTTTGGCACAATTCTATTGATCACACAAATCTATACTTATAGCATGATAAGACATACATAAACTTCATTATAAACACAAGTCAACAATTAAATATAGTATTTGTTGCTTTCTGTGTAACGTGAAAAATATTCTGAAGTAATTAAAGACTGCAAATTCAGGCCCAAGAGATGAGTATGGAAAAAATATTGGTAACTAATGATAAACATTTCTCACAAAATAAAAGTATGAAACTTGACTTAATTACAAATTCCAAAAATCTTTGACTCATGAGCTTTATAAAGCTACATTACATGCAATTTTATGCAAACCTAAGACACCAAAATATCCGTTTCATGTAAAAGTTAATGGTATTTAATGTAGAAATGTAACCACATGTGAACCTGGAATGCCAGACAGTTGTTTTAACTATCAGTTAAAGTTATTTGGGTGCAGGTAGTGTCTATACAAACACAGAACATCAAAAGTCTATTTACTGATATTTAACAGTACTTAGTTTGTGGTAGTGGCTTTACATGACCTTTGGACTCCTTTAGTGAGAGCACCTTTGCATTCTATCACATTTAGTAATAGATCAGAAAGTTGGGAATGTAACTCAGCTGCAAAATTAGCTAACTTCTGAACCATTTCCAATGCAGGTGACAGTCGAGGAGGCGGCTGTGGGTCACTTGGGCCTTGCCAAAGAGAGTAAGTTGCTGGAATTCTAAAGTTATGTTGTGTTGGAGACTGATACAGGATATGTTGGAGCCCTGTTATATGGTTTCTGAAACAGTGTTGCAAATTTTGAGTTGGCTATACATTATATTTTCTAACACAAACAGTAATACCTTAAGACAATAAGTAACTGTATTGTAACAGTATGTTCTTTTAAGTAAGACTAAAAAAAAACAAAAACAAAACTTTTACAACAATCACAAACTACATACATTTAAATTAAGGAGTTTCAGATTAATCTGCTTTATACCATCATTAAAAGATAGTTGTTACTCAAGAAAAACTATCATGGTGCTAAACTGACAGCTAGTCCTATCGAACACCATATTTACATGAATATCATTTAAGATAGCTACAGTATGAAAGCTAAGAATCCTCTGTATCAAATATATTAACAATGAAATCTTTATTTCTAATAAACTAGCAAAAATATCAATAATTAACAACCTACCTGAAAAAATCTAACCTAATTACTGATTTTTATAATGCAGATTTCTGCACGTTATTTGGCATCATTGATAAAATATGTAGCTTTAAAGTTACAAGTTAAAATATCAGTAAATTAATGTTGATAAAATACACACATCATTCTTGCAAGTTCTAGCCTACTCTGCTTTCCACAATTCTTACAAATCATAATAAAAATACAGAACACATTCTATTTAAATCACATGTTAACAAAGGTGGCAATATCATGTGTTTATCCATACCTATTTATAAACTTAACATTTTTTCTTAGTTTAGTAACGGAATAAATAGACACAAAGGGCCAAATGCATTACCTTATGTGTTCAACAATACTATTGGAGTTTAACAGTACTGTATGAATGCGATTTACAAAATTTTGGGAAGAGTTTCGTTCCATTATTACAAAAGATTCAACCGTGCTCCGTAGAGTCCGTTCTTGATCCAGCTCTGACTTCACCTAAGTGATCAGAAAGTGTCACTTGTATACAGTTCAAATATTAAACTAAATAGTTCTGTCACTCGTTAAAATAGAGGAAGATTGAAGTTTAATTTAGTATCGAATCCAGGAATTTATAAACACATGTTTGTAAGGGAGACGTTCTCAAATACAGATCTCCTTGAATATTTCAAAATACAGTACACGTTATGACAATGTTTTTAATCAATGTTATATTTGAAATGTAAATTTATTGTCTACACCACTTGTTAGAGAAACAGTGAAGTGACACTGTAAACTTCAGCAATACCCGAATAACTCAAGAACACAGAACAAGCTATAGATGGACTAGTAGCATACATACTACATGCCTGTATGAGTAACTACAGCTTAAGAGATAGAAAACACAGTTGTATACAGAACAGGCATATGACGCACAATAACTTCTACCAGCAGCATACAGAACACTCATGACATATTATAACCCCTACAAGTAACATACACACACTGTACCCCCTATTAGGAGCATAAAGAACATTTATATGACATACAGGCCATGAAGAAACTGGTGCAATATGTTGTAAGTTGTTTTAATAACAAAGTGTAATTTAACTGTTTTAATGATTACAAAAGATTAACTTATATTATTAATATTAATGAACATTAAAAGAGATGGTATAACTTAACTGTTGCTTTAACAATTTTTTGAGGATCAAAATACCTTAACAGTAAACAGAAGTGCAATTTAAATGCAACAAAATAAAAAGTATAAAAGTGAATAAAACATACTTTCTCTAGTTCCTGCTCCAGTTTCTCTACTTGGTTACTCATATAATTTGCATATACTTGTTCTTCAGGAGTGCTAAGCAACGGAGCATTTCTGTGCCACCTGCTAATAGCTGCCGACATCTTCCTCTTTGGACCAATGAGCCTCAAAAGAGAAACAGAAAACTTAGCTCCCACTCAAAGAAAATAAGATTCTTGCCGATTCATAAAAACTGTTTAACTTGGAGTAGAAAGAAAACTAACTACGATATGTTGACTTCTACTATGCAGTATGTACTGTGTGTTTTCCAGAGATAACTGGTATGGGTATTAAAACTTTAATTGGAATAAATTACAGGGAAAAGTTAACCTTTTTAGGTCATCTTCAGATTAAAAAGTACTATCTGTATTATACTCATAAGAAGAAGCATGTGTAGTTACAAATGATATACAATTTTGGGTTCATTATAGTGACTAAAATAGAAGCTCCTTTTGTAGTTAATACTTAGACTATTAACTTTTACCAAATCTAGTTTCTAACTTTCAAGCACTAATTTCTGTCAAATTGTTTATGACATAAGGAAATCAAATTGACTTGTGCACACTGTATGACATGGTTTACAAACCCCATTTTTACCTCAGTAGTTCTTCTGTAAACAAAAAGATATAAATGTTAAAATGTACAAAACTTGTAACAAGAAGATTCAAAATAAAAACTTTTATTTATAAATGTACTCACATACTATGGCTTCTCTCAATAGTATGATTCTAATATAAAGACAAGATAACCCTTTCCAGCAATAGTTTAACTTGTCTATTAAAACATTGACCATCACCTGCAGTACATTTACATCAAAAGAAACTAACACAGAAACATTAACATACTTTATTCCTGCTTTCTCAAGGCCACTTTCATCCAGTGTTAAAAATGCTTCTAAATCAATATCTTGACTTTCCAAAACTGGGTAGTATTTTGACAAACCAATGTTGTTCAAAAAAGCCTTCAAGTCAGTGGGATACGGCATGGGCAGCGAGTTTTCTAGTGTAAAATAAAGAGATCTTTAATCCAAGATGTTAATCTTTCCCCAAAGGCAGGATGTAATTTTGTTTAAGAGCATAGAAAAAGAAACTTCATGGTTAAATTACTTCTAGATATATCTGTATCAGATGAGAAGTGTTTCACATACAAAAGAAAACACAGCTTTAACCTTGAAACTATAAACTTGTTTATGCCCTGCTTGTTACCAGTGAGGTCAACTTACTGCATCAGATTGAATCAATGTCATACTTTTCAGTATTAGGAACTAAAAAGAATATTTTATGAAATATTTTGCATAAACAGTAATATTGAAAGTCACCATTAAAGTCAGACTCAAGCAGCTTGGTACATTAACAGTTTAAAAAAACGAATGGTGTCCATATGTATGCTCAACAATAATTCTATGGTTAATAAATCTTCAATAAGCATTTTACATAAAACTCTTGAAGCCATTTAATTATTAAAACATGAATCTTTCAATGTTATAGGAAGTAGTCGGAGTTCAGTTTTTACCAGTTTAGTAAAATTAGAAATAACACTAACAAAATCCAAGATGCTGTTTCCAAAAACAAATACAGGCTTATACAACCTGTCTTTGTAGATATTTTGTGCAAATAATTTCTAAAAAAGTCTTCAAGCACAACTATCATAGAACATTTATATTAAGAGTTGTTTTTAAGTAAATTCCTATTACAAATGATGTCTCAACCATTGCTGTGTCCATTGTGTTTCACTTGACCTGAAGATCCATGACATCAGATAGCTAACACTTATTTTCTTTCACACCCTCACTCAGATGATCTTACAAATAATTATTTGCCACAAAAGTAAAGTTCTTTTGAGAATTTTTTTAGCAGCCCAAGCTATTTGGCTTAATTTTACACAACACTATATAAAATATAAAACAAATTTAATATGAACCATAAATTGTGCTTCATGAAACAAACTAAGCACTACAGTTGTCGTTATTATATATACTGGATATAATACTGCTTTTTATCATCAGGTTTCTTTGTTATATAATAATTACAGGTTATGATTATTTCTAAATTAAGTAATCTATAACATATATGTTGGGTGGATAATTATAAAAAAAAATTAAACATTGTACTTGTTTCTACCAAAGAAACTCATCTAATTCTATAGCATAGTCTAATTTATTATTTTGACTATTTACCAGAGTTATGTATTTTATATTCTTTTGTGCTAGTCCCACTAGTAATAAGCTCTATACAACATTCAAAACTGACTTGTATTTTAATCACACTTCAACATAAAACTTACTCTGAAAAACATACCTATATGATTTTCAGTGTAGCATTCTGACATTCTTCTTGAAAAAAACAAAACTCAAACTAATCAACAAAATGAAAAATATAGAAACTGACAAATCAAATCCATTATCCAGAATACAGCATGAAAGATGCATGTATGTGTGTTTTATAGCAAAGCTACATGGGATTATCTACTGAGCCCACCAAGGGAAATTGAACCCCTGATTTTAACTTTGTAAATCCAAAGACCTACTGCTGTACTTGCAGGGGGCATGAGAAATGCATGTTTGGATGCGAAAGATCACAAATTCTCAGCCTATTAAATATGGAGGTACCACAGGTCAGTGGTTCCCAGCCTACAATCCTCAACTGAAATTTTAATAGTAGTATGTGAAAATGAGAAATATAATGTTTTTAATGTTGGAAACTTAAAAAGTATTTAAAAATAAGGCTTCTGCCTATATGTTAAGAATTTTTGCATATTTATGGGCTTTATAAAAATATCTTATTGTATCCATGTTTATATCTAATATTGAGAATTCAAACCTCTGTAGTATAAAAATATCTTATTGTATCCATGTTTATATATAATATTGAGAATTCAAACCTCTGTAGTATAAAAACATCTTATTGTATCCATGTTTATATCTAATATTGAGAATTCAAACCTCTATAAGAGGAAGTATAGAATTGTTCTTGAATCTTTTGTGACTAAAATAAAAACTGGAGTATAAACGTATATCATACAAAAACAAATACTTGATTTTATATGCTTTATCTTTTCTCAATATGTTTATATTTTTTCTAAATCCATGCAACAGATTTTCATATTACACTAAGATATTCCAGAAAATGGTAGCAGCACTAAAGAGGAGTATTAAAATTGGTTAAACCAATATAGCCAGTTACCTAGGAGCATCAGTCACATCTAAAATGACTGACTCTTTAATAGAAATGTGGTTAATTAATGTCACAAAAATAATCTCCAATACCAATTACCATAAAAATGACTGTTTCTATTAACTGGTAATTGACAGATCAACATCACAAGTTTTAATTCAAGTTTCCTCAACATAACTTTAGCATTATAATTAATAAAAATAATCAACTAATAATAATTTCCAAGTATTAATATTTTCAATTACTCAAACTACCCATGTAACCAACATACTACTATAAAGTTTATTTGCTTTTAAGGACACATAATGGGTTCTCAATGCTCTGATCACCACGAGTACTGAAATATGATTTTTAAATTATGTAGTATTTATAATTTTTGCCATCTTGGGAGAATAATCAAGAGATTGAATGTAACTGATCATTAATTAACTAGCAAATTTCACTGGCTGCTTACCTCCAAACATTACTGGTATAACAAGGAATTATCTATTGTCGGTTTAGGATTGTTGTACAATGAAAATTTAAAAATGTACTACTATATGTAATACTGCATTTACCTTGCAACCAAGGAGGAAGCCCTGGGATCCCAGGAATCTTTGGCTGTTTGGTAACACTTATTCCATAGGCATCCATTAAATGTGAGAACAGTTCAGGCATATACTGAATGGATGTTTCTAAAAATAAAAACAATATTAAGCAGTTTTCATTCTCATGTACAAACTAATTAATATACCTAACTTTATCACAACGATGTGCTTCTACATCGTTTTTTTTGTCATGATGGTGGCTCATAAAATGTGTCCTATAAAATTAAAGAATAAATATCTCCTATAAAATTATTATCAATACTATAAGTGTGGCAACTAGTATTTGGAAGACAAGTATGATTTCATTCCTTTAAGTTACATACTCATTCCTTATTACACAGTACCTTTTATTCACAAATAAGGGTGTTTTTGGCGAGGTATTTTATTATGACTTATTCTACAATAAAAATCCAACAGTTAAGTGTACTGATGTTTTGAAAGATATTTTGTTGTTAAAAGTTTACTTCGAAAGTACTAACCTTGATTGAATTTTTGTAAGTGATGTGATTCTAAAACATTGACAACCTTCACATAACCTTTCTTCTCTGCTAGAGACTTAGCCGTATCACCATCTACAGATTTTTCCAGTGGATTAGCCCCCTTAAAAATAATAAAAATCAACAAAATCAATGCCTGTTTTTAAATAGTTTACATTATCTTATCTACAGCCAATGTGCAAAATTAACCATAAGACTACACAAGATCTGCAAAACTAAGTTAAATACAAATCTTGAGACAATTTAATAAAATCAGTTTTTTTTTCCACCAATAAGTTCAATCTCCTGATATGTACACAACTTCTTGGAAAATAAACTAACATTAACAATTTAAGTTCTGAAATATAATGAACTAAATCTTATTAGACATTAGGTTTTTCTGAATTTTAAATATTTGTGTCTTAGCCATGACAGATGCAATCACCGCACTGCTTTAAACCAAAATCCTAACTTGTACATGTGTTACTTCAAAGAAAGACGTATCTGATTTTATCACAACAGAGTACTGGATACTTTAATTGATTGATTTAGTGTTTTATGGCACAAAGAAACGAGGCTATCTGTGCCAGACATCCAGTAAAAATGTAAAAAATAAATAAATAAATGTAGTAAAAGACAAATGGAAATGAAGGTAAAACAAAAAATTATAAAACCAATGTTGACACCTAGTCTAAAATGTTAAGATAGAAAGCAGAGTGTAAGAAGTTGCAAGGTATTTACTCTAGCAAAAAGGTATGATCATAACCCACCAGGAAGACTAACAGGTAAGTTCAAGACTCACCTTCAGTCACCTGAAGTTGGTCTTTCCAGTCCTGGTTCTGGGTTGTGTCATAGCAACCAGTATCAAAATGTAAAAGAATAAAAGTTTCAAAAGAAACATAGCAAAATTGCAACAATGAGTAGCCAAATGTCCAGTAAAAAGAGAAAAGTCAAGTAAATGGAGTAAAATGTGTAAAGGTAATTGAAAATAAAAGCAAAACGGCAATTAAAACAGAAAATGGTGCAAAAACCAATGTCGACATCCAGTCAACAAAGTTATAAAGGACTACCTGTAGCAGAATGGTAATGATCATAACCTGCCAGGAAGACTAACAGGTAAATATAAAAACTACCGTCAGTCACCTGAAGTTGGTCTTTCCAGTCCTGGTTCCGGGTTATGAGTCAATATGGCCAGTACAAAAAGGTAAAGTTGTAAAAGTGTGAAATGATATGCAGCAAAAGTATAATAACAACTCGCCAGGACGACTAACGAGTAGTTCAAACAGAAGCGTCAGTCACCTGAAGTTGGCCTATCCAGTCCTGGTGTCAAGTTATTTAATGTTCTGGCCATTGTTTAATGTCATATTGAATAAGAGATTAAAACTATAAAAAAAAAGCCACAATTAAAAAGCTGTAATGAATAAATATGCAACACTTAAATGAGATTAAAAAGATAAATGGCCATTAAAAAATTAAAAACGTTATTAAGGTGGGCAGAGTCACCATCACCAATAACTCTGTCCAATGTTACAGACCCACCCTGGGAAAAAATATGTTTAAAATATTGACGTCGTTGAGAATTGTAACGATGGCAAGAAAGTAAAATGTGGCTGATAGTGATTTGAGTGTTACACAAACTACACTTTGAAGTATCAGTTCCAAATAAAAGAAAATGAGTTAAAAACTGTGAGCAATGCATAGCCTAGTGAGAACAACTTCCTCCTTCCGAACTTTACAGAAGCTGGATGGCCAAACTCCAATTTTGGGTTTGATTTGAAAAAGTTTGTTGTTGCGTTGCTCACTCAAAGCGGACTGCCAGCTGGCACGGAGCCGAGCCTTGAAGACAACACCATAGTCCATGTACGGAATAGGCATAGCGGTCATGGTGCTGAAGCAGACATATTTAGCTGCCATGTCTGCAAGCTCATTCACATGAATACCAACATGGTCTGGTATCCACAAAAACTGGATTGAAGTAGCTGCTAATGAGAAATGGGCCAGTCAGTTTCGAATATCTGCGAGAATAGGATGTGAGCTAATGAGAAGCGATTCCAAGGCAAGTATAGAACTAAGCGAATCAGTATAAATAGTGCAGTTGGAGTTCTGCTCAGCTGCAATATGATCCAGGGCAAGAGATGTGGCATACAGTTCAGCAGTGAACACAGAAGCTGTAGAGGGGATTCTGCGCACAACTACTGACCCATAGCAAACCATAGCAGAGCCCACTGAATTACCTGATTTGGAACCATCTGTATATATGGGAACTGAATGATTGTTCGAAAGATATTGAATAAAAGACGGTACTTCCAATCTGGAGTATCTCCCTTTTTAAGGTGACTGAAAGAAAGGTCACATTTAGGGACTGTAATAAACTATGGTGGGATGGGCCAACCTGTGGAACCTGCAATGTTATCCAAGGACAGACCCAATTCATCCAACTGCGCCCGGATGCGAAGACCAAATGGAGCAATGACAGATTGTCTGTTCTGAAAAAGTACTGCCCACCGAGGAAGGAAAACACATTCCCAGGTGGGATGCTTTGGTAAGGAATGAAGTTTCAAAGCATATTGTAAAGATAGTTGCAAACAGCGAAGGTGTAGAGAAGGTTCATGAGATTCAATGTATATGCTTTGAACTGGAGAGGTACGGAAAGCCCCAGTGCAGAGTCAAAGTCCTTGGTGATGAATGGGGTTCAGCATCTTTAAGGCCGAGGGTCTGGCAGAGCCATCGACCATTGATCCATAGTCGAGTTTCGATCTAATAAAAGCACGATATATCTTTAAGATCGAACATCAATCTCCCCCCAATTGGTAGAAGAGAGGACACGGAGGATGTTCAGTGCTCTTATGCATTTGACCCGAAGCTGCTTTAAGCGTGGTATAAAAGTCAGTTTACGATCAAAGATAAGCCCCAAGAACTTTGTCTCCGGGACCACTGGCAGCAAAACTTCACTGATATTCAGGATCAGGGTGAATACCTCGTCGACGGCAAAAGTGCATGCATACAGATTTGGAAAGAGAGAAATTAAAGCCATTCGCCAGAGTCCACTTCCGTACACGATTGAGGGCAGTTTGTAGTTGCCGCTCAATATATCTCATGTTTGACGACTGACATGAGATGTGAAAGTCGTCAACATACAGCCCATTCGCAACAGTGAGAGGGAGTTGTTCAGTGATGGCATTTATCTTTATACTGAAGAGTTTGACACTCAAAACACAGCCATGAGGGACCCCAAGTTCCTGTACAAAAAAACGGGAAAGTGTCGAACCCACACGAACTTGGAATCTCTTGACCATTAAAAATTTTTGATAAACATAGGTAAATGGCCACATAACCCATATGAATGGAGGTCTCACAAAACGCCATACCTCCATGTTGTGTCATAAGCCTTCTCTATGTCAAAGAATATCGATACAAGACGTTGGCGGTTGAGAAAGGCTTCTCTGATAGATGTTTCAAAACGAATTAGATGGTCTGTAGTGGAATGCTGTTGATGGTACCCACACTGTGTGAGCGAGAGGAGGTTGTTTGATTCAACAAACCAAAAAAGACGAGCATTAACCATTATTTCTAAGGTCTTACAGAGACAGCTCGTCAAAGCAATTGGACAATAGTTTGAAGCAATCTTCAGATCTTTCCCTGACTTAGAGAAAGGTAAAATAAAAGCCTGGCACCAGGCATCAGGAAAAACATTCTCCTGCCAAATCCAGTTGAAGACAATCAGAAGGACATCAAGAGAAGCAGGAGATAGATGGTGCAGCATGTCATAATGCATATCATCAGGTCCAACAGACGTACTGGCAGACCAATGAAGAGCCATTTTTAGTTCCACCAGGGTAAAAGGACAATTATAGTCAAAGAAACAGTCAATTTGAAAGGAAAGAGGTGATCGCGCTGCCCGAGTCTTGATGGCCAGGAAGGTGGAGGAACAAGCAGAAGTGCTGGATACCCAGCAAAAGCTTTCACCTAGAGTGTTAGCGATGTTCCGGACATCAGTCACCTCCTGACCACCAAAGAGTAAAATCAAGAGGGGGACAGAATTGTAGTGCCCATTAACCTTTCGATTCTTGTCCCACATGATCTTGGATGTGGTGGTAGAAGATATGCTGGTTGTGAACTAAATCCAAGATTCCTTCTGGCTTTGACGTCTTACCCACCTAGCATATGTGCGGGCCCGTTGGAAAGCAACACGGTATGAAAGTGTGGGATATCTACGAAAAGTATCCCAGGCCTGTTTTTGAGCCTTCCGTGCTAAGTGGCAAGCAGAATTCCACCATGGATGAGGATATCATGGAAAACGTGTTGAGGTTTTAGGAATACACTGAGCAGCTGCATGTATAATACAATCAGTTACCGCTACTACACAGCCGTCTATTGATGGCTGATTTACGATGGCAGGATCAAGTTCTGCAAGAGCAGTGAAAGTGGACCAGTCTGCCTGATTCAGCTTCCACCAGGGCACGTGGGTAGCGTGGCATCGACCACAGCCAGTCTCTCTCAAAAGGATCGGAAAATGATCAATGCCTAGTGGATTACTGTCAACCCTCCATGAAAAATTGGAGAATAATGAAGGGGAGCAAACTGAAAAATCAATAGCGATAAAGGACTGACTAGGTGCATGAAAGTAAGTGGAAGAACCAGTATTGAAAACAGAAAGATCGTGATCAGAGAGCATCCGCTCTACAGATCGACCCCTCCCATCAATAATAGCATTTCCTCAGAGGGGATGATGTCCATTAAAATACCCCAGGATTAGAAATGGAGATGGCAACTGTTCAACGAGAGCATCAAGGTCTGATTGATCATATGTTTCTCCAGGGAACAGGTACAGAGAGCAAACAGTGATAGTGTGACCCAAGTAAACACAGATGGCTACAGCCTCCAAGGGTGTGTTGAGTGACAAAGACAGGGTGGGCACATGTTGATCAACCAACAGTGCCACCCCTCCATGTACTCGACCTTATCATTTCTGTACAGAGAAAACTGCCGAATGGAGACTGTATCAGCAGATCTGAGAAATGTTTCTTGTAGGGAAAGACAAACAGGATGGTAGGAAGCAATCAGCGTTTTGATATCATCCAGATTAGAACGTAAACCTCGACAGTTCCATTGTATCAAGGTGGCCATTTTTAAGAACGGGTAGGCGAAGTGGCTGGAGAACCCTTCGGTTTACGCCCACGTCTTTTTTCTTTACTGTCCTTAGTCGGAGGAGGTCTGTCAACCTCCATGGATCCTGCTCTGGATCAAGTGGGCAGGTTTTTGTTATTAGAAGAGGAATCCAGTGACTGAGGACACGAACGAATAATTATTGTTTTGTCTATTGTGGTGGGAAAAAATGATGTATCAGAAGAAATGCCTGTATTTGAAACTGAAGGACGTGGATCTTGAGGTTTGTTGGAAGGTATGGGAGGAACAGAGATGGGTGTGAAAGTCGATTCATCTACTTTTTTAACCACCAAGATCAAAAGGCTTTTCATTTGTTTTGAAAGGCACAGAGAGATATGTCTGCACTCCCACTGTAGTTGTGGAATGAAGTGCAGCAGCATATGTCCGAGATGGAGTTGTGGACAGCAATTTCCGAGCCTCAGGATAACTAATGTTATGTGTCGTTTTCAAACGCTGCACCTCTTTTTCCTCCAACCATTTTGGGCAAGAATGAAAGTAAGAGGGGTGAGAAACATTGCAGTTGATGCAATGTGGGCCATGTCACATTCGTATGCATCGTGGTCCTTGCCGCTACAACGAGCACATGTCAGGGAACCACAACATGAGGTCTTTGAGTGGCCGAATCTCCGACATTGGAAACATCGGAGAGGGTTTGGAATGTATGGCCAAACCCTGCAAATGAGATAACCTGCCTTGAGGGTGGCAGGTGCAAGTGTTGAAATAAATGTTAAAACGAGGGTATTTGTTGGCAGTGTAACTCCATCTTTGCGAGTGGAAATGCGCCTCACTGCAGAAACTCCTTGAGTGGAGAGACCAGCGGGAATCTCTGACTCAGGGACGTTCTTCAAATCTCTTTGAACAATAACTCCTTGTGAAGAATTCAAAGTAGCATGGGGTGTAACCTCAATAGGTATATCCCCCATTGCTTTTGAATTCAAGAGGAGTTCACTGTGTTGGGATGTGGATGTTTCAGTCAATATGTCACCAGATTGAAGCTTCTTTACTGACTTTGGAGAGCCAGCAAGTCCCTCTAGTCCCTTTTGAATAAAAAAAGGGGGACATTTGCCCTAAAGTTTTTTCCGAAAGAGAATGTAATATGAGAAAATGAGGTACATGCGTTACTGATGTTGAAGATTGCTGTTCTGAGTATTCAAGACATGGTCGCTTACCCACTGACTGTTTTTTTATCATTTTATTTAAATTTTTTGGAGAATCCACAGGAAAGAGGAAAAGTTTCGGTACTCACTGACCACACCCACCATGGAACCCTACAAGGGGATGCACTACAAAGTCATGCAAGGGCAATGCGGCAACGTCAGGGTTTCGTGAGCACTATACCCAAACACCAGCATCAGACACTATGTCCGTAACACCCGTTGAGAACTTCCAATACTGGTACTTGGTTGACTCTAGCCCAAGTGGACCAGCCAATTGACCTAAGGGGAACCACCCAAAGGCTGCCCGTCTACAGGAATTCAAGGCCAAAGTGGTATGTTAGGGTTGGACCCCTCAACCACCAGGATCCTCTCCTCCCCTTCACGGGTCGCCATAAACGGCAAACACGCAGGTGGATGTTTAGATCCCAGAGAAGGTAACCAGACAGAACAGAACCTTCCCTGGGAGATCCCCTCACCACGTACAGGAATCCACACCGAGGGGGAATATTTTGAAGAAACTAGTTAAACCCTAATCATCTATGACCCAATTCAACAGAAATAGACAAATGTACTTTCAAATTTAGATAAGTAATGTAAATCAAAACATGAAGGCTGTATATTAAACATAAAATAAGCGTTTCATAAGTATCCATGAGACAGTTTTAATATTTCTTTTCATAAATCATTTTCATAACATTTATAACTAGAATAACGTAAACACTAAGAAAACACCAAGTCCGAGAAAAAACAATATGAAGAAATATTACTATACTTAGAGCTTAAAATGTACCAGAGTTCCATTTATTTTGTTAAAAACAGCCAGAGTTCAATTTTGGTGAATAGATTCCAACTCAGTTTTGAATTCACAATAGAATGTTAATTTTTGTGTTTTATTTAACTGAGTTATAAACCAGCATACATTTCATTTTTTCTCTTTTACCAACATTAAATAATGGAATATTATGGTAGAGTTGATTTGCCCGAGGGAACTTTAAACAATTGGATTTAAATTAAATCAGACTAAACTCGTATTTACTGATTAACATAAGTCAATACTTTAACATCATACTTAAGGATGAAGGGGACAAGTAATGATGTAGTCTTTGTTATGCACATATGGGATAATGATATGGGGAAAAGTCAGGAGCTAGTTAAATAGTGCAGGGGTTGATAAAACCATTTAAATATGAAGGCTATAAATGAATTGTGTCAAGGATACTGCCAGAAATTAATTGTGGATAAAATTTTTAGTCCACTAGCACTAAATGCTATGCTGAAATTAATATGTAAAGATGAGCAGCTTAACTAGTTGGAGTTGTAGGATCAGTTCAGTGGGAGGAAGGAACTTTTTGGAATGGATGGTTAAAGTTGAAGGAAAGGGTCTGACAACGGATGGTTACAGTTAAAGGAAAGGGTCTGACATATTTGCAAGGGCTATAAAATCAGCAAAAAAAATAACCAACATTTGGAAAAAACTAAACATTCCAGTAAACACCAAACTTATTCAAAAACCAGGTACAAAACTGAAGTCCCTACTATCTAAAAACTACACTAACTAACACAACATCAATCTTATTTATAAAATACAATGCAACAACTGCCATGATTTCTACATTGGAAAAACGAGCAGAAAAATGGAAACTAGATTCAAAGAACACAAAAAACACCTTCACGTGTTTTGAACACTAGAAACGAACACAACATAACCAGAGAAAACACCGATAATCAGTAGGGAAACAAATATAAAAAAATGCAAAAATCAAAGAAGCCCTACTTGTACAACAATAAATCAAAATTAAACCAATGTAAAGGAACACCTGTATACCTATACTAATTAATAACCTAACATCCAACTGCAACTCCCTTAACAGTCCATTACCTATTTATACTCCCCAAGATGTGCCCAGCAACAGTCAGTTGCAAACTACCCCTTTGTTAACCTGAAGATGACCTAAGAAGGTCAAAAGATTGTTCTCTGCTTTATTGGTAGAAAATGTGTTAATACCCATACCAGCCATTCCAAGATACATTTTTATAGGCCTATCAGTCTTACATCAGTTTTTGGATGCATTGACATAGTTTGAAAACATTACTACATATATTGATGATGGTAAAAGGTGTAGATTTGAGGTATGTGAATTTTCAGAAAGCATTTAACAAAGTATCACAAAAGGCTTATTAAGAAACTCATCTATAGGTGTTGATGATAAGTTGACTAATTGGATAGAAGAATGGCTGGAGGAAAGAAAACAGAGGGTTTTTATAAATGGAGTTCAGTCAAATTGGATTAATGTTATAAGTGGTATATCTCAGGGCTCAGTTTTGGAACCCCTGCTCTTTTTGACTTACATTAATGATATAGATGAAGGAATAGTCAATAAATTACTTAAGTTTATTGACAACATCAAGATCTTTGGTGTTGCTGGCTAAGAGGAGTTACTGTTTTACAAAAGGATTTAGACCATTTAGTGAGTTGGACAGATACTTGGCAGATAGGTTTTAATTATGATAAATGCAAGATCGTACATGAGGGTTACCTCAATTTGAATTAAGTATATTTTGGATGGAAATAACCTTGAAGATACCATCTTCAATGAAAAGGATCTTGATAGAATGGTTGATCAGTCTCTTAAACCACCCAAGCAGGGTGTTGTTGCTAATGGTAGGATAAACAAGATTTTAGATTCTGTCAATAATATTAAATACAAGTCTAAAGAAATAAAACTGTTGTATATATCAATGGTTAGGCCATATTTGAAATACCGTGTTCAGTCTTGGGTTTCTTACCTCAGTAAAAATATGGGATTTTTGGATAGGGTTCAGGAGGATCACTAAACTGGTTACTGAGATGGAGGAGTTGTCATGTAAGGAGAGATTAAGATCCATAATATTGTTTTTATCTTGAAAAAAAGGAAGACTTAGAGAGGATCTGATTGAACTGTTTAAGATTGTGAAATGAATTAAAAGTTTTAATAACCATACCAGCTGTCTTAAAAATACAAATATGAAAACTGTTGATACATTAATCAATTCATTTGATAATCTTAAACACTTACCATTGCAAACTCACTTGGTTAACCTGAAGATGACCTAAAAAAGGTTGAAACATTGTTCTGTACTTTATTTTACTTTAAAATTTTAATAACCATACCAGCTGTCTTTAGAACAGATTTTTACTTGAGTTTCTTGTTATCATGAATTTTTCATATTTAACAGCAAGAATAACAGAACCAGGCTAGTTTCAGGCAAAGTAGAAGTCATCTTCAGCTAAAACTATTTTATTTTCCAAACAAAATGGTTGGCCTATGGAATAAATTGCTTGCAGATGTTTTGGAGGCAGTAAATTTGATAGTTAAAAATAAAGTTTGATAGATATACGGATGATAAGGACTGAGCTTAATATATTTTTTTAATAGTTTTAGTTTAGCTTAAGACGATGAGATAGCCAAGGTGGACATTATGTCACATAATCCAGTCCAACAACAACACGATTACCTACTGACTGTTGTCAAATAACATACTTACATTTTGAAGAAGGGCAGCCACTATCAATTCATGGCCTGCACTGGCTCCAATCATCAAAGGTGTAAATTTTCCAATTTTCTCACTAAGGCAGAAAATATAAACATCAAAAGGAACATTCCTTCATTTACATGAACAAGAAATGAGTAACATCTCTGTAAAACACCATCTCAATCATAAATGGTAGATGATAAAAAGACCTACCAGATGTTCAACTGTGCTCCATTTTCTATAAGAAGATGGAAAAAGTTCAGGTGTCCTAAATACACAGCATGAAACAAAGCTGTCCAATCTTGATTGTCTCTATCTTCTGTAGAAGCCCCAAGCTTTTATTAAAAACAAACATATTTAAATTCAGAGAGGTTTTTGCACATATTTAATATATTTAAATCTTTATTAATTTTATTCTGAAAACTTTAATCTTTCCAAGTTAACTAAATGCAAAACTTACCCGAAAGGTTACTTTTGCAAACTAAAAAAACATCACACTGAAAAGCAACTTCTGTTTGTCTGTGTGTGCATAATGAAAACAGATTCTACAGTACACTTAACAGTTATTATGAAAACATTAATTCGTTTGCACATTTTTGTGCATATGACATTTCAGTTTTCTTCTTACTCCTGCTAATAAATGATTAATATTCACACATTCCATCCAACCATTCTCATGAAGCCATAAATATGCCACACATAGCAAAAGTACCTTTACAAGTTTTAATACAGGTACTACACATGGAATAGAAAAGTACCTATAAGGTTAAGGCCCTTTTAAAGGTGTTACTGCATCTAATTAAACTGAACTACAAAATTCAACATATACCCAAACACATTTGAAAGCCTAACACTTCCATAAAGAAAAAAATATGTCATTTAGATGTTATAATTGAGAAAAAGCATGATTAAAGAGCTATGTTATTAATACTAAATAACTCTGTTAATATGAATTACAATCACATAACTCTACCTGAATAGTTAAACTTCAGTTCAACATTACTGTTGTAAAATAGACACCTACATATGAAATTAAAACACTTAAAACCAAACCTATTTGTACTGTACTACCCTACACCAACTTACATTAAATTTTAATTAATTATTCAGTAGTTGTCCAGTACACAAACGATTAATGCAGATTTAAAGATTCTTCATATACAGATACTAAAGTCAGAATATAAAGGTTATCTACTTTTAGCTTATTACCTAGTTATTAATAAGCTGCTCCTATTATTTTACCACCAACAGTTTGTCACCTGGCCATTATACTACCAATAGTTTGCCACCTAGTTATTTTAAATTTGCTTAGAATATTTAGTCTCTAGTAAGACCTGGTGTTTATGGCATTTTATTCCTAATCTGAAGTCTTGAGTTTAAATCGAGATTATTGTACATACTGGGTAAGTTACCCATTGAATTGCCTTATGAAAATATCAATCAAACTTATAAACTGCACACTGACTTTCTGAACACCCTGCAAATTTATTTACAAATATCACTATTAAATTTCCATTTCAAACACTTTACAATTCAACAAATCATCTTTATTAAAGGAAATGGTAAACAGTTTTATAAATTTGCTATAAGACAACTTTGATAGGTAGAACATAATATAAAATCTCAAGTGTTTCCCCCATGGATGTGTAAATCAGTGAACAAAAGACACAAAGAATGCCTTATTTTAATACTAATGATAAAAAAGAAGATATTTACAAACATCTAGCACACAAGAAAATATTCAAACTACCTGTAATAATGTTTTTCCACAGTTAACATTGTCACACATAGCAGCCAACATCAGAGCAGTATGACCTGAAAAGTTCTTTTCACGTGGGTTACTTTTTGACATCAATAACAACTTGAGTACTCTTTCATGGCCCCAGTAAGCAGCATACATCAAAGGCGTCCAACCACCTCTGTTTTGCTTGTCTACATCAGCAGAATCCTGTAAACTTAAAGAAATGTACTCTTCATTTTAACTCCAAACTTAATTTATGGTTTCTGTTTCTAGTTTTATCTGTACAAGTCTGCTTGCTGACATTAAAGATATGCCAAGTTTCTTTTAGTATAAAACTTTGATAAAATGTTTCATTTCTCTGATATTGATGAAAACTTGTAGTGAAAACAATTATGTAGCACTTACAGTATTCCAGCCACATAATAATTAGAAACTAGACTTATCATACTCACTCATAAATCAACATTTCACCACTGACTATTCATGTTCCAATGAACCTAAGCAAGTTAAAACTTAATTGCAACTTCTTGTGCAAACTCTGACCTGGTGGCAAGCAAGTTATAATGAGTGTTTGTACATGTTATGATAAGTTAATTTGAAAGTTAAGTAAATAACTTTGATAACAAGTTTGTAATACACTGTTAGAAAACGTTATGTTGATATTACTGGCAATCAACACTGAAGCTAACTTGTACTGTTTCAATCTTTCTCCCTTTAACTTCTTACATTAATATTTCATGTTTCAATTTTATATATACAAAGTATTTCTGGGATAAAAAATAGTTATTCTCTAAACAGATGACTCAGAATATTTCAAAATAACTTACCTTTCTAAACATGTCTTAACACAATCTTCTTTCCCTAAGCTAGCTGCAGTATAAAGGTCCATTGTGTCAAAACCAAAATCATTTTGTTCCGCCCATGGCCATGGCAAATCAGTTCCTTCGTTTACATCAGACTCCCTTATCTGTCCAGAATCAGTCATTGTTTCCACTTCTAGTTGGTACTCTTTACACTTACTAATGCTTCCAGTTTTTAATTTAGAAATCCATTCTACAATATGGTTCTGTGTCTTCAAACTGTTGGATAAATGACAATAAAATTACTTTTATCGATAAATATACTTTATACAGAAAAGAATACCTCTAAGCTAATTCTTTAATTAGATCCATAATCTAAGCTACATTCTGAATAAGTAGAGTAATACAAATTATGTGCTAAAACCCACATCAGTAAAGCACTGCCCATTCACCACATCAGTAAAACTGTGCAAGGTTTATAGATTTGGATGAAAAACAAATGTCAATTGTAATTTGTGCAGCCATGTTAAATATCTTAAAATTATGTATAAAACAGCTAAATTTCCATAACTAAAATCATAAATTTAGAACTGAACATGTACAAAGTGTTGATCCACATTTTTATAACTGTTGATTTTATGGCCTTGTCTAACAAGTGCTAAGATCAGAGTTTTGTTAATAAAACTATGGCTGATTATATTTTTGAGTCAAAAATGTCTTTAAAATTAAATAACAGATTGGACAACCACCCAGTTTGGATATTTTTGTGTATTAAAAAAATTATGACTTTTTGAGCTAGCTCTGTTCATCAGATCACATGGTTTTTGTGAAGTGCATGATCTAACAAGGGAAGAGCTAGCTCCAAACATTATCCTTCTTTTAATAAAAATATATAAAAACTTGGTGACTGTTCAACCTATTTTATATTTGTTGCCTCTATTGCTTGAACTATATCAAGAAATGCTCATGGAATTTGTACAAGACTGTCAAAGAGCTCTTAACACTTGCTTGAAAAGTTCTGTTCTAAAGAACTAAGCATTCTAAATTAAACAAAGTAATAAACAGTCATTTATCTTCCCCATGTGGTATTTTCAGATGAAAGATGAACAGTTTTTGGAAAATGTTTTGTTCTCAAGATCAATGGACACATATGAAACTGGTTACAAGTTCCCAAGCACTTGCACCAAATTAAAAGCAGCCATATGGAGAATCCCCAAGTAATTTTTAACAAACATTTCTGTAGCTGGTACTTACACATTCACAAAATCCTTTGGCTGTTTTTAAAGTACAAACAGTAGCCACAAATCAGATCTCTAGCTGGTGATATTATCTTTCAAACAGAAGCTAAAAGTTCAAGTATCCCACTTTAAACTAGTAAGAATATCTACAAAAAAAATACATTCACACAAAAAAAATGTTGCTTATTTATAGCAACTATCTTGGTTACTCATAACTACACCTGTGTATCAATATTTATAACCCAGAAAAATTCAATATGTAAATTAGGCTTTGCACCCAAAAGAAACTTGTTACAGGGGGCTTTCAGTTTTGTATGTTTAGTTCACCATATCCCTACTATTCCAGTTGTACTTCTTAAAAACCACCATCAATTTTATAAAAATACTTGAATTACCCCCTCCCCTTTACTGAAAAATATTTCATTCCATTTGGGAATTTTAATGTTATTTCATTATTGGTTGATTGATTGATTTAGTGTTTTATGGCACAAAGCAACGAGGCTATCTGTGCCAAACATCAGGTAAAAATGTAGTAAAAGACATAAATGGAAATGAAGGTAAAACAAAAAAGTATAAAACCAATGTTGACACCTAGTCTACAACGTTAAGATAGAAGGCAGAGTGTAAAAAGTTGTAAGGAATTTACTCTAGCAAAAATGTATAATCATAACCCGCACAGGAAGACTAACAGGCAGGTTCAAGATCCACCGTCCGTCACCTGAAGTTGGTCTTTCCAGTCCTGGTTCTGGGTTATGTGTCATAGCAACCAGTATCAAAATGTAAAAGAATAGAAGTATTAAAAGACACACAGCAAAATCGCAACGAGTAGCCAAATGTCCAGTTAAAAGAGAAAAGTCACGTAAATGGAGTAAAATTTGTAAAAGTAAATGAAGGTAAAAACAAAACAGCAATTAAAACAGAAAATGGTGTAAAAACCAATAGTGACATCCAGTCTTCAAAGTTATAAACTATTTACTCTAGCATAATAATAATGATCGTAACCTGCCAGGAAGACTAACGAGTAAGTTCAAGAACCACCGTCAGTCACCTGAAGTTGGCCTTTCTAGTCCTGGTTCCAGGTTATGTGTCATAGCAGCTATAATCAAAATGTAATGGAATAAAAGTTTTAAAAGAGACTCAGCAAAATCGTTATAAAGAGTAGCCAAATGTCCAGTAAAAAGATAAAAGTCAAGTAAATGGAGTAAAATGTGTAAAAGTAATTGAAGATAAAAGCAAAACGGCAAATGAAACAGGAAATGGTGCAAAAACCAATGTCGACATCCAGTCAACAAAGTTGTAAAGGACAACCTGTAGCAAAATGGGAATGATCATAACCCGCCAGGAAGAATAACAGGTAGTATATAAACCACTGTCAGTCACCTGAAGTTGGTCTTTCCGTCCTGGTTCCGGGTTATGAGTCAATATGGCCAGTACGAAAAGGTTGTAAAAGTGTGAAATGATATGCAGCAAAAGTATAATAGTAACTCGCCAGGAAAACTAACGAGTAGTTCAAACAAAAGCGTTAGTCACCTGAATTTGGCCTTTCAAGTCCTGGTGTCGAGTTATTTAATGTTTTGGCCATTGTTTAATGTCGCATTGAATGAGAGAGATTAAAACTGTAAAAAAGGAGCCACAATTAAAAAGGTGTAATGAATAAATATACCACACTTAAATGAGATTAAAAAGATTAATGGCCATTAAAAAATTATAAACATTATCAAGGTGGACAGAGTCACCATCACCAATAACTCTGTCCAATGTTACAGACTGACCCTGGGAAAAAATATGTTTAAAGTATTGCCGTCGTTGAGAATTGTAACGATGGCAAGAAAGTAAAATGTGGCCAATAGTGATTTGAGTGTTACACTTCATTATTGGACACACTGTAATAAAAACCTGAATGCAACAAAATGAGAATACATTACCATTCACTTTGTATTTGCAAAATACATATTAAGATTTTGAGTTCTCTCATCATACATTATCTTTTAACAATAAAATCTTTATTCTTTAATAACTTAACTTCACTATATAAAAATACATTGCAAAGAACTATTATATCCAATTATCTACTTGTACCATTACTTTTCTGCAATGTTCTTAAAATCACATTTGAATTTACAAGAGTAAAAGACTTTGCAGCATTTCTAGTAAGGAAGACATTAAATGTAACATTTTTATATATTTTTGTGTTAATCCTATATTAAAAAGATCATATATCTAACTTTTTAATATTATATATATCCAAGTTTCTTCATTTTTATTACTTAGAACTTCATTAAGTATTACTTCCATTTTTGCACTTCAGTTGAATGTAGCAGTAATTTCACTTCTAATTACAATGATTAATAAATACCAAAACAATGAATATGTGAATGCCATTAAAGCAATTTGTTCTACAAAGTATTTCCATACCAAAAACTTAAAAAAATAACAAGTTATTAATAGTTAGAGTAACAGACTGTGCAACACGAGACAAAATTCTAGACTGTACTAACACTGGAGCTTAGAGAAATAAATATCATATGAATATCATTTCGTTTTGTAAAGCGTCTCTTTAACACTTAAACTTTGAAAAATATAAAAACTCAAGCCTACCACTTATTTTTTTCAGGAACTTACATATTCATGGATAATATAATTCAGGCAAAATATCAATAGCTGAATATTAGTTCTATAAAGACACCGAATATTCGAAAGACGAGCAAATAAATCATAGTTAGATGGGTTTTGAAATCTTTTTCTGGAGCCATTCATCGTTACAAAAATCTGACGGGCAACGTTAAATTTTCAAAATATAACTAACATTTTAAAGAATAATTTACTACTTTTAATTTTACATCTCTGTATAAAGCAAAAATTATAATGAGAAAGAAAAGTAATTTTGATATGCAAAGATTACAAAGCATTAAAACATAAAAGCCACTACGAAAAACACACACAACGTCACAAAGCTAAAGTACAGCTAAACGACATAATCAAAGAATTGAAATAATACTCAGGACGACAGACAACATCCAATCTTACCCTTATTAAACCCACAGAAAAGTATTGATAACTTCACAATAATTATAAATACTATAAGTTATAGTATACGATATCAAGCATCCATTTGACTGTCACATATACCCTCAACTCTGGATTAATTCGTTCCTTTGGATCCTCGTTAACAGTGTCACAGCTCTAATTTTAAATTACATAATAAAACTGTACGTTAAATATCACAAGTACAAGTTGTTGTTGAATTACAATTTAAGCTTAGAAGCCTCACTACTAAAAATGAAACCTAACAAACCTCAAACGACATAACAAGATTGCATTTTCACTGATTTGTAAGTTCCAACAAAGCGTAACTCTTACCTAAACACAAATCGTACCAATTGCAAATACGATGACGTAATACATCTAACAGCTAATACACTTATTTTAATTAACATTTCTTTAAGTAAATCGAAAAAGTAGCCATATAAATTATTAAAATTAATACAATTGTCAAATATGCGGTATTAAATAGATTATACTTCATAATGCAAAGCTATAATACGTAGTTTTAAAAATAAGAAATATTTCTAGTGTTTCATTTAAAATTTATGCAAAAAATAAATATTATATCTATAGCGTTTCATTTAAAATTTATGCCTGTTTCACAGAGTTTGAATACATAATAACATCACAATGCATTATGTGTAAGCATTTAGACTTCTCTCTGAGCCGCTGTTGGTTTGTAAATATTTACCGCCTTTGATATTTCCACGACCTCTGCATTCTGAAGCACTCCGCGATAACCACGACCTTCCAACAGCTTTACAACTTGGGTATTGAAAAGGCAATAGAGAAAATGCCTCTATACTCTCTGGTTACAGGGATCTGTAAAGAAAGGATGAAAATCATGTGTACTTTGTTGGAAGTGAAAAGGTCCATGAAAGAAACAGTATGTGCAATGAAACCAATTCGGTGTATGAGTACCACTTGATGGTGTTGTTGTCAACGTGCTTGGACACCTGTTCTATCACAGACTAACAGTGAGAATAAATACATCATGTTGGTGATAGACCATTTTGCTAAATGATTAGAAGCTCATGCTGTTTTTAACCAAAACAGAAACTCAAGTAAAGAAACTTAGCAATTAATTTGTTTCAAGACACGGGGTCCCTATGGAACTTTCATGTCAGAGATGAATCTAAAAATGGCTTCTCTTTTTTGTATGAATGTGTCAAATCCTTGAAATAAAAAGGACAAAAGCCTTTTATCCGTCTCTTTGTGGCATGATAAAGAGATAAACGTTTCAATTAGTCATCCATTTAAGTAGACGGACATCATAAATTGAGAGCTCAAGATCTTCCATTGCTACTTATGAGTTATCAAATGGCATTACATGAAGTTACAGGCAAAACACCATCACGATTCATGTTTAGAAAAAAGCGTAAGGTATGTAGAAAAACTAAGGAAAACCAGTAATGTTATGTATGACTATGCCCAGGAAGGACTAAAATTAACTAATGATAAAATGAAAAGCATTATGATGTTAATGCTGATAAGGACAGATTTTATCGTGATGACATGATTTGATTATATAAACCAAAGTACAGCAGGTGTTGGGAAGGGTCATATTTTATATTTATCAAATGCAGAAGAGCAAGCAGTCGAAACCCTAAGTCATCATCTTTGAGTGTGCATCAGTTAGAGAATGGCCAAATTGGTAATTTCATAGAGTAATTTTCTTGTAGAAAGTCAACCTGCTGAAGATCACATGAATTCTGTTAAGATATACTTCAACTGGATTGTCAAAAATAGAGCTGCCAGTGGATTTCACCAAGCCACCTTCTCGAGAAAAACTTTGCCATTGTTAAGACAACAGGAGAAAAGAAAATCACCAAAAATGGTTTACTGAACTCTTTGTTTGTGTGTATGTGTGTGTGTAATACAGAAAGGGGCAGTTGACTTATATGTTTGCTCTCTAGAATGATCATTCAGTATATATTAGTGAAAAAATAACTATCTGGAAATAATTTGTAGTGTGTAGAAATAAGAGTGTAAAATAAATCTGTGTAAATAATTAGTCAGTGACTGAATCAATTAGGTGCCAGAAAGTGAGTTCTTTAACTACATTTCAGTTAGTAAGCTAAACAGTGAATTAGTAAGAACGTTTATTATCGATCAGTTAGTGAGGAAACTCTCAGAAGTAAGTTTTTTAAGTTAGACATATTATTAGTCTCGGAATAATGTTTGTGAAGTTACAAATGAACATATTCTTTAGTAAATTTTGATGTCAGAAAAATACATGGATTCAATAAGTTGATAAAAAATTATAAAAATCATGTAACTCAAGTCAGAAAGATGTTCGGGATTTTTAACACAGCTATTCTTTGGGTAGAAGTTGAGATCCTTACTAATGGAACTGAATTGTGCTTCAAAGATAGTTATGTTCGAAAGATTAACAACGTTAAAGATACAATGCTGGCCAAAATCTTAAGGCCAATGAACATAAAAAATATGCATTTTGCGTTGTTAGACTCAACCACTTATTTGAGTAGAGCTTCGAAAGATGAAAATAAGAAAAGGGAAAATGATAATAAAAAACATTTAATCGGGAAAATGTGAATACTGTGAAATTAGCTTAAATGCTAATTGGCTAAGAGTTTAATACCACACCAAATGACGTCCTAAACACGGTAGGAAATGCCCAACAAGAGGTCTCAGTAATGAGTTGCATGGCCGTCATTGCGAATAACTGCAAACATTCGCTTTGGCATGGTCGATATAAGCATTCGCAGAAGGCTGGCTGGAATGTTATACCAAGTGATGAAGATAGCTTCACGAAGATCTTCCACTGTTTGTAATTGACGTTTATTTCTATAGACTTCCCTTGCCATCCACCCCCAAACATTTTCAATGGGGTTCAGTTCGGACGAACACACTAGATGGTTTAAAGAATCACGTTATTTGCCATTTGTCCTGCAGGCATTGTGGATTGCAGCATTGTTCTGCTGAAAGATCCAGTCATTTCCACGTCAATAAGGATGCTCTCTCCAACATGCCAATGTAGCCAGCTGCTCTTTGACGCCCCTCTATAACCTGAAGCTCCATTGTTCCATAGAAGGAGAAAGCACCCCAGATTATGATGGAACCTCCTCCATTGTGTCGTGTAGAAAATGTCTCCGGTGGGATATTCTTATCGTGCCAGTAACGTTAGAAGAGATATCTGGATCATCCAAGTTAAATTTTTCTCATCAGAGAAGAAAACCTTCTTCCACTTTTATACGTCCAATGTTTGGTGCTTTTCAGCAAAGTTTAAACGAGCTGTTTCGTGGTGTAGAAGGAAGTTTGTACTTTGAAGACGTTTACGGTTTGTAAAGCCTTTCTCTCGTAGATGCCATCTTATTGTTCTTGAGCTGCATTTTAGAAAGACAGTCACTGCCCTCACATGATATGGACGTGCATTGTCATTCATAAGCAGAAAATTACACTGGTGAAATTACACTGACATATGGACGAAAAATATGTGTTCTCATCTCTCTGTCTTAGGATTGAAATTTTCATTTCATATGATTAGAAAGACGTTATTGCCTGCAATTAAAATACTTCCTGCACCATGAGCCTCCTTCAAAGCAATCATGTTTGAAGATATTCTGAGGCAAACTGTGCTCACAATTGCCTCTTAAAACTCTCCTGAATCTCTCATGAAAGTCCAAACAGCAACGGGCCTCGTCACTGAAGAGTACAATCCTCTATTGTTGCACAGTCCACTACCTGTGTTGTCTTACCTACTGCATTCGTGCCTGTCTGTGTTGTTGGGTTAAAAAGACATAAACAGCAGGACGTCTAGCCTTCAACTGAGCTTTGTGAAAGCGTCTGCATATTTTTTATGTAGACATTCGGATTCTAATAGTATCTTGAATGGAATTACAGAAATTAAAGCCTGGAGCATAGATTCCTTTGATCCTGGGTCGTCAAGTAGCAGTCTTGTTGTGGAGTTATTTATCTTCTCATTCCTCCACCACATCTCATATTAACTCTGCCAAACTGACTAACCTGTTCCAGATGATGAGCTTCACACTTGTAACTTTCCACTGAGTCACGCTTCCCTGCAGCATCTCAACCGCCGTGTTAAGTTATGCAGAGGAAAGATGACGTCTTTGACCTAAACAAGGCATTTCCTGTACTGATTATTCTCAATCAGACCAATTTAACATGTAGTGACCTCAGATTAAGAATATCATAATTTCACTGAATGAACTTTACGTTTGAGGGGTACAATCAGAAATCAGAACGAGGACCTACTCAAAGCCACCCAGGCAGAAAGTCTGTACTTGGCAGACAACGTTCAGATTATCGACTTCCAAGCTATGTCTTATTTTAGAACTGAGCTTTATTTATATAATATATACATATTCTGTTTATGGGCCTTCATAACTGCATTTAAAAGAATTAATGAAAGGGATTTCTAATTTGTGGGGTCAAAAGTCAATACATGTTGTATGAAGCACCATCAGTATGTGAAACATGTTAATGTTATAAGGTTTGAGAACATATATCCAGAAAGTGTGTAAAAATAGGTGTAATGAAATTATTTCTAGAAGGAATTTTGCATGAAATATAGCTTTAAACCACTGCGTGGCTATCCACGACTGCAATAACCAACAATGTAATACAAACTTGTATGTACGTTTTACTGTATTGTTGTTTGCTTATTGTTAAAATTTATTGCCAACGAGTTACAAACACCTACTGTAAGGAATCAGGCCTACAAACCCTGAGATATTACAAAGTGTCAACAGAAACCATTGCATATGACTATTTCAATTAAAAAAATACTACTCCTTCATCAGAAGGATATGGACTATATAGAAAACGTTAAATAGCATAAGCATCTGCGGTGTAACTATATAGGATGGTTTTGTATTTTTTACATTATAAAAATATAGGGTTTAGTCAACTATCTCTACATATATTATATCTAATTTAAAACATTCATTAAAACGTTGCTTGAATCCCACCAATAACTAATATAAAAAATAACGATAAATGTTTTATTGTTCGACAAATAAAGTAAATTTTAACATCCTTTTAAGGCCCGATATGGCTAGATGGTCAAGACATTCAACTCGTGATCCGAGGGTCGCGAGTTCGAAACTCCCTCGCACCAAACATGGTTGCCATTTCATCTGGTCAATGTGATGGTGAGTTACACTATTCGTTGGTAAAAGAGTAGACCAAGAGTTGACGGTGCGGTTGGTGTTGTGGTGATGACTAGTTCCTCTTGCCTTACACTGCTGAATTAGGGACGGCTTTACGCGAAACTCAAAAACAAACAAACAAACCTCTTGCTGGACTCAGCAGATAGCCCGATGTGGTTTTGCTATAATAAAATACACATACTTTTATAATATTTAAAATCATTTATAAATTTTGTTAAAATGTATTTGTTTTATTATTTGGCATGTGGAAGTACTAGGCTTAACTATACCACTGATTAATTATGCAGCCTCTAATGCAATAAATTATAACATGGAGTGTAAAAATATAATTGTTAAGGAACTTTTAAGAGAGTGAAACTAAGTATTCTAAATATAATTTGTATTTTATGTTCAGTTCTGTACTTATTGTGGGCAAAATAGCAAATTCAATTTCGGAATTACTAAGTATCATCTTCAGCCGCCACCATTCGCTTTTATATTTTAAACTTAGAAGTATTTAAATGTCATACTAATCCAAACAACATTTGATACCAATGAACTGTTTCTGTTTTCCAAGTATTTACGAAATGCTGTAAAATAATAAAGCATAACAAAACATCCAAACTACGTTTTACTCTGCAACTACATTATATTTTTTGTAACTTTAAATTTAATGGCATTTAAATTATAAATGATTTGGGCTGTTTGTTTGTTTGTATTGAATTTCTCGCTAAGCTACTCAAGGGCTATCTGCGCTAGCCGTTCCTAATTTTGCAGTGTAAGACGAGAGGGCAAATAGTCATCACTACTCACTGCCAATTCTTGGGCTACTCTTTTACCAATGAATAGTGGAACTGACCGTCACATTATAACGCTCCCAAGGCTGAAAGAGTAAGCATGTTCGGTGCAACCGCGATTTGAACCCGCAGTCCTCAGTTTACGGATCGAACACCATAACCTACCAGACCATGCCGGGCTCCAGTATTGGTAGTTTCAGTCTATGTTGATAGTTTTTTTGAGAAACATAACTTTATTGTGCAAGCTGCAAAATACGTTTGATTAAATTTTGTATAAATAGATAATAATATGTTTGCCTGGATTGTTTGTAATATATAGAACTTCTGTTTACTATGGAAATATACATAGCCCTAAGGTAATTTTTCTTTTTCGAGAGCATGTTTAATAAATTTATTCACTAGAGTATCTTTAGTTACGTATTTGAAAACTGTGATACTGATTTCACACACTGTTTATGTCCTGAAAAGGGCCGGAGTATTGTGGGATACTCTGGCCCAAAATCTACAACAACAACAAATTTTTACTAGTAGACGACACGAAAGTTAGGGATAGAGGAAGAAGTTTTGTGTATATGACCCTCCTGGGTATTCAAAAATTAAACATACCTAAATACCCACAAAGAAGAAACGAAGCGAAGCACACTATATATAGAATTATATGTAACTGCAATTAGAAGTGTAATCTCAACTAAAGACTTCTGTCTCTAATTTTACAGAAAATATAAAAACTTCTCACTTTAAATACAATATTCTCATCAAAATGTCTGATGCTGCACAACCAGTTATTACTGATATAATTATATAATATTTATATATCCTTTATTTTATGTAATACCAACAATTATATTACAGATAACATTCACAAAACATCTCCTTCCCAAGACTTAGCTTATCATTGGTAGAAATATAAAAAAATTTAGAATGTCAGGGTTTACTTTTAGAAATATGAGTTTGGTTTGTTTTAAATTTCGCGCAAAGCTACTTGAGGGCTATCTGCGCTAGTCATTTAGCACTGTAAGAAGAGAGGAAAGGCAGCTAGTCACCAACAACAACTCTTTTATTGACGAATGATGCAATTGATCGTTACATTATAAGGCCCCCACGGCTTAAAGGGTGAGCACATTTGGTATGACGGGAATTCGAACCCATGACCCTCAGATTGCGAGTCGAATGCCTCAACCACCTGACCATGCCGAGCCTAGAAACATGGTAGCACAGAATGAAAGTGGGATTAATTTGTTGCTGTAATGCTATTTTAAAAAATAGCTTTAATGTATACAATTTAGTGAAGTCCCTCTCTTTCATTCATTGCTGTTTTTTGTTTTTTAAATTTTGTTTGGATTAGTTTTCCTAACACACTTAAAAGAATAATTACAAAAAAACATTTTATGCTTATGTACATTATGTGACACTGAGAAAGTTGATTATAACAAATTACATTAACACAGCTTCAGAAATTGGCCTGGAATAAAAAATATAATGGGCTTTTGAAGTTTCATTCTAAGATCACTAATAAGACCGCACAAGCATTGACTGATGATGTGCTGTCTGCTTTGTGTTCACTGCTCCTGCTTAGTCACCAGATGGCACCAAAGTTTCATGTGAGCTCTCAAAATCATCCAATTTTCATCTATAAATAATTTAGTAATAATTGTAAGTTTTATAATAAAAATTTAAAAATAACGAAAACATGATAACTTTACTAGATGCAAAAATTACGATTTGTCAGTTAAATATCTGATAACATACAGCAATATCTTGCACAGTGCGGCTTCAATCAGTACGAGATTCACTATAGTGCGGTTTATAATTTGCAACTGATGATTCAACTAGTACTGAATAATTCACTATAATGCGGCTTTATTTATATACATACAAGTCCTAGGGTCCTTTTTATTAAGACTAACATTTTTTTCTAGAACAATCTCCACGAATTTGCGTCACTCACTCATTCTAGATCTTTCTCCGAGCCTATACAATGCGCATTTAAAAACTGTAGAGCATAAATCTGGGCATCACTAGCTTCTACCGGCGGTCAAGGGTTCAGCCTTTTCTCCTTAAGCATTGGTGTATCCTTTTTGCAGATTCCTTTATTATTAGTGAAAAGAGAAAGTGTGATGATACCAAACCAAATAAACGTAAATGACTGACATTAGAACAGAAACCTGAAATCATAAAATGCCATGAAGAAGGCGGTTCGTTTGCCAAACTCTCACGGACAAAGGAATACATAAATCATCTATAAGACGTCCGACTCGTAATCTGAGAGTCACGGGTTCGAATTCCCATCGCACCAAACATGTTCGCCCTTTCAGCCATGAGGGTGTTATAATGTGACGGTCAATCCCACTATTCGTTAATAAAATAGTTCAAAAGTTGGCGGCAAGCTGTCTAATCTTATACTGCTAAATTAGGGACGGCTAACGCAGATAGTACTCATGTAACTTTGGGCGAAATTGAAACCAAACCACTCAACACAATACATCTATACTGCGACCAGTGGATCAAGGTGTCATTGCGACGTTTGAAACTTATTATTTGAGGCGAACTTTCTCTCAAGCAATAAAAGCTAAAACTAGAGAAACTGCACTATCTTTCACTGAGTTCTAGAAAAATTACACCACAAATGTTATCGAAAACATTAATGAAATATGGCTTGAAGTTAGTGAGAGTAACAGGAGAAAGTGTGGAAGCTCGTTCTGCCTCACTGCTCAAGCGACTACTGCCACTTGGAGTCCGAAATTAGTGATGCTCCCAAAGACGTCATCAACATTGGACACAATCTTAGATTCGAGTTTTTGGAAGTATCTAATGTTCGAGAGTGCATTGACGCATATTCTCAAGCTGTCGACAATAACATTCTCCTTAATTTAAACCAAGATCGGGCACGTGAGTCAGAAGAAGGAAGCCCACAGTGTAATGAAGGTGCTAGTGAAGAGCGGGAAAAATAATTTCTCTTACAGAAACTTGAAAAAAAATATTACGGCAGTGGAAACTGCTTCAGACTTAATTATAAATCACGATTGTTGATTTTAAATTAAGCATAGAGCTACACAATGAGCTATCCTTGTTCTGCCCACCATGGGTATTGAAACTGTTTTTTAGCCTTGGAAGAGGTTTGAATCATGATCCACACATAGAGCGCAGCATTAATGACCAATGAGCGTTAGAAAAATCATTCGATGTAACCAAGAACTCCACGAAGAAAAGAAAATGGTGAAACTTAGATTAGTTATAAATTTTTCTTTAAATCAGTAAATTTTTAGTTTACATTTTAACAAAATAAAATTTTCATTGTTTTATTTTTTTAAATAAAGTTTATCAATTAATTTAGTTTTTATTTTACCTCATAAGTATTTGTTTATTATTTTTTATAACTAATCAGGCTTAATTATTTCTACTACGAAAACATTCCATATGATACACACAAATCATTATTTTTCCAATTGAAACTATTACACGTTCAGTGCTGCTGATTCAATCAATGCTGTAGTTATTTCCAACGCATTAACAGCACTGTGCGAGGTATTCCTCTAGTCGTTTCTTTACGAACCTGTATGTGGTAAAACCTTATAATTTTTCAAAAATTTCTGGTTCAAAATATCACTAACAGATAGTGTACTCAACTTCTGAATCAATATATTATAATCCTTGTAGGTTTCAACTTTCTTTATGAAATTAAGAACTTGTGAAAGTATAAAAATGGGTGAAAGTTCACCAAATCAAAATTATTTTATTAGTGACCACAAAAACATTTCAGACAAGTCCATCAGGTATCCAATAGAAGGCTGTTGCCAAAACAGTTTTCATGTTCTTTAATACAATTACTTTGATTTGGCAAGCTTTTTACAATTACTATATTTTCTGTTCTGTAACTTCACCCACCTACTTTGTTAGTTTGTAACACATTTAGATTTGCCAACATGTTACATTTTCAGTTTTATCTCCACTTTTCTTACTCTTATCAGATCTTTATAATCCAATAATTCAGTATTATCAGGAACACATCTTTACACCAATCAGACTTTCATCTAAAAGTGTAGCTTTGGTACTTCAGTATTATCAGTTCATGAGAGTAAAATAAATCAGGAACACATATTTATGTTAAAATATCCATAAAGATTTTATTTGTGCCAAGAAAAAATTAGTGTTCAATAAATGATACATATATATCTCAGAATGAAGAATTCTGTCAATATCCACAAACTGTACTCACAATTAAACAGTGAATATAACACAGACAAGCAATCAGATGAATTGTTGCCAGAGTAACAAATATAATGTTAATATTTTTATAAACTATCAGACAATATATTAAGCATTATTGTAAAATATCCACCGAAGGTTGGAGAAAGTACCTACTTTAGAATGTAACTGTAACAAGCAGAGTATTAACTTGTAGCATAATTTTTATATTATGTACGTATATACATACACATTGAATAGAGGAAAACAAGAGCTATTATCCATGTAACTGTCAAGACAGTCCTAACATAATTAAAAACTGAAACTTTGAATTATTCAACACAGTGTCTGATTTTACAAAATTTTGAAACATAAGGTAGAATATCTCTTGTAAGACTGGTTTATAAATTACCTTAAGTATGATCTATTACACTTATATTTCTTAAAACTATAAATCAGATTCTGGTTTTGGACATACAGAAAAACAAATTAAAGCTTAAGGTAGAAAAGACAGAATTCATAACTATAGAAGCTACCGTTATCACTCTGATATTACAAAAGGTAGTTGTTACAATATATATATGTGCACCACCAGCCTATTTCACGTTTGTTCCAGCTGACATTCCATGTGGACTGAACTGGAAGATATGATATCAAAAATTATTACTTTATTTTGGAATATGACAGGTTGCTACACACAGTTATACAACAATTGATTCATCTTTCCCTGTGAAAGCTCAGGCCTGCAGAGAATGTAAAGTTAGAGTGCTATAACTTATTACACAAGTGATTTACTGTAACAAGAATTACTGTAAGGCCAATTTTTAAACTTGAAATCTATGTATTATTGATTACTGTAAAAACTGTGTAAAATTAGCAAAATAAACCAAACTGATAAAAGCTAACATGATATTTGTCTGTTTTCATTTTTTTAAAGCTACTCAACAGGTATTTAGCTCTAGCTATCCTTAATATCGAAGTTAATAGGTTAGAGGGAAGGCAGCAAGTCAACATCATCAACAGCAATATGGGTTGCTCTTTAATACTGTTTAGTAGTAATGGCTGTAACATTACAACATCCCCACAAGTGAAAGAACAAGCAAATTTTGTGACCAAATTCTAATTAACAACCCTCAGATTACAAGTCAAGTGCCATAAAAACATTTTTATGTACACAGGCAATAAAAACAATGAACTAACAAATTATAAAAATGGAATTAATGATTAATATATATGCAAAAAACGGCTCATTTGGGTTGAGAAAATATTTTACGTAGAAGAGCGAACAACGTTTCGACCTTCTTCGCTCATCGTCAGGTTCACAAAGAAAGAGGTGACTGACCGGAAGCTGACCATATGTTTGGAATGGGTTGTGTCTCAACTGCCCTCTACATTCCAACACTCAGTTACACAACCCTTTCCAAACATGTGGTCAGCTTACGGTCAGTTACCTCTTTCTTTCTTTGTGAACCTGACAATGACAGAAGATGGTCAAAATGTTGTGTGCTCTTCTATGTAAAATATTTTCTCAACCCAAACAAGCCATTTTTGCATAGATATTTCTCTACAAGTCGGTTTACTCGACATCACTGGGAATTAATGATTATTATGTCCATAGTTTATTCTTAGTAAGACTGGTATTTAAATTAGCTACATTAATAACTGGATTAATTTTTACACAAGTAGCTTATACTGATTAGAAGGTAGCAATAAATACTCTAACATGTAACATTACAATTCTCCGTAGATAAACAACTAGTATGCATTATACATTACTGTCTCTAATAGTCATATTACTGGCATGTAATAAGAACCACTTTGACATTACAAATAATACAGTAATAATTGATGCCTTTGTATATCATGGAGTGTAGGTGCATTACTTTTACATTTGTTGTATGTCCCGAGTCAGGTAGTAAAATCTGTGATTGGATGCAGAATCTGAAAGAGTAGATGCATTACCTGTATGTTTATTGTATGTCACAAGTTAGGCAGTAGCATGTAGGATACGATATAGATTCTGGGTGTCTAAATGTATAACCATAGATTTGTTTTACTCACAAACCACAGTGACATTTGTGCTAAAAATACGTGTTCTAGGTGTGTAGATATACTAGTGTATTTAAGTGATAATTCTTATGAACAGAACTATTTTAGATTTTAATATTAGGCAAGTAAGATGCATAATTAGACAACCATTTATTAATGTTCACAAATTAACCTATGCTATGAGAAGAGCAGACACATAAACAAATACTAACTACTTACAATTAAACGTACACCAAAATGCGTGTCTCGATCTGAAGAACTTGTTGCAAGGGCAGACTTAATAACACCATTGGGGCATACAGCCATGAACCTTCCTTTTTCAATTGCTGATTCAAGGACAATGAAATTTTTATCAAAAGGAACTTCTCGAGCTCGAAAGCGACAGTAACCAGTTCCAACATTTCCAGGGCCCTGAACAGGTAAAAAAAATTTGTAAACAAAATGTTGTGATAAATACACTGTCAAAAAATGAGCAAAGATACAGTAGAAATATCTCATTAAAAATCTTGATCACACATTAATGCATTCTGAACTATTGTTCAACTTTGTTTTAACTTGTTGACTGCCATAGAACCCACAGGTTGGTCATGATAGTCTTCTAGTAAGACCCCCATGACTCATCAATACGTCCTGTACTATTTTATTTTTGAAGGGCTACTTACTGGCTAGGACACAATGGTTACATATACACTCTTCCTGAAAAAAGTAACTAGTGGAACCCTGGAAAGTATCAGCAAAATAGGCTTAGGAGCCAACATGTTAAAATTAATCAATTTTTACTTAAAGGAGAAAAACAAAACTTTTATGCTGTGCAGTTATAAATACAATTATACAAATGTTGGTACTTAAATTTATAGTGAATATACATTCATATCCTGGGTACGGCAATCCTTTACTGAACAGAACATCTCCAATCACTCACCTTAAAATACCTGTAAGAAGTATCACCCAATTTATGTTGAATTATTAAACTTACAGTTCCTAATTTATATTAACACTGAGTTCAGCAATAGTAATTTTCTTTGATAGGTTGTTTAAGCAGGGTATTCACAACAACTTCACTGGAATGGCCAACAACTGCATGTCATAGAAAGCACACGTGTAGAGACATTTGAAGACTTTCATCTTTTACCCCCAGTGTAAACAGAAACCTGTTCAAACATCCTCTACACTTGTGTGTTTCCTACAACAGGCAGTTGTCATAAATTCCAGTGTACTTTAAGAGTATTTTCTTTTCTCACACTCGTATTGCCTATATATAACATTTCTTTTAATACACAAATTACAGTAAAACTTGCAGTAAATTACTTGTAATCTTAGAAATATAGCAGACTATACAGTAATTCCATTTATCCATACATTATTTTAATACTATGACCTCAATCACCAATATTTAATATGTTAATTGATAATATACATGAAAATGTTCTAAGGACAACCAATATTAATTCGTACTGCATTCCAAAACATATTCATGCATTATTGAATTGTACAAGCTAGATATTAAATATTATACATTCTTCTTTTATCTATGTTTAAGACATATTGATAAGTAAACTCAAATATAAACACTGACAGCTGAATGTAGTTGAAGAGTTCCATTGATGATAGCTAGGTAGTTGAAGTTGTTGTGAAGTTGAACAACACAATCTTCTTCTCTCATTACTGTGAAGTGAGCTGGAAGATAGTTTAAGTATACATTAAATAAACCATTCTTACTTCCACTCTGCAAGAAAACACTAGATAACAATCATATATTTGTAAAATTACTTTCATTCACTAACAAAATAAACCAAGTATTTACTATCACTGAATATAATTTTATCTTCCACTGTTGGGTGTGTGATTTTAGTTGCTCTATTATTTATTCTATTCTATGTTACTCATTTTCTATGACCCAAGAGTAATTTTCACTTCCAAATTTAATTCTGTGTGTGTGTGTGTGTGTGTGTGTGCACGTGCGCAACTTCTTTTAATGACAATTTTTTTTTTAAGAATTGTACATTCATGTATCTATATAAACAACCTGTACTATAATGCATGTTCTGTACAATAGTTAAAGCAATAGAATGGTACAGAATAAACACAAACATTTACTATCATGTATGTTCTGTACAATAGTTAAAAACTAGAACAGTAATGAGTAAATACTGTTAAAAAACTGATGTCCTTCTCCACCAAGTCCATCTAATACCAATCTTCCATCTTGGGCTTGAAGGATCTGTAGACTGCGCCCAGTCACTCGAGATACTAACTGTACAACATTACCAGGTTGTAAAAGTTTCTGGAAGAAACAAATTATATTTTTAACTTTCTATTAAATAAATTGAAAAAAATGTTTGAACAAAGTAGGATGCCTAGAGCCAAGTCATTATTTCCATTACCTATATGCATCTATTAAAGACAGATATGATAGTGAATCTAATTTATGATTAATTTTAACAAAACTACTGCATTATGATTTCTCATTATAATCTTCAAATAATTCAAGACTATCCTTTCATTTGTGACTAAAAGTAATCAACTATGTATATTTTATTATTCCAGTTATCCATGTCTCTGAAGATAATCATTGATTAGCAAATTCCAGTAACCATCCAGCTGTAAGTTAATGAAAAATCCTTTGTTACAAGAATCTTAGGACTAAAGAAACTAACAAACATTTAGAACAGTTAGATAACACTTCAACATGCACACTACTGTACATATTTACTGTCTTGATTCAGGTAAGCATATACAAGTTGCCAGTTAAACAGCTCAATTAAGTAGATTTTGAGCATGCACACAAAATTTTACAAATATTATTGCAAATGAATATTTTTACACAATAAACTGTTCAATTAATTTAAAAATATAACAGCAACTTTCACCATACACAAGTTATGATTTTAATAATTACAATGTTTCAACCTTCAGTATGAAATCATAACTGAATAACTCAATTCTGTAAGGCAAAATGTAATCATTACAATAAAAATATGCTCTGGTAAATGTTGCTGACATCCATCCATGTGTAGACAGATGTTACTTGGACATTTAGGAATGTGACAGGCTAGAGTAGGGGACGATGGTTGGCCATAATTATAAGGTAGGCAACTACAAATTTTACACCTTTGTCAACTACTTTAACTACAAAATAAACTATATCTAACTTTATCAACTACTTCCTTTACTAGAGCGTAAAATATATTTAACTACCTTTATCAGCTACATTAACCCTTTCACAACATGTCACAATTCAAAGGCAATGTCATCACGTTTGACTTGCATTCAAAATTTTATTCAATTACTTTTTCATGAATTTATCTCAATAAATTTGGAATCAAGTTGTGTATCATAATTCAAATATCAGTTAATTTCTTAATTTAAAAGTAAATATTAAGAGAACACATTTAAACAGATTTTTAGTTAGTCATGTGGTATGCTTAATGCAGCATTGTTCAAAGGTAGATGTTTATGATGTCAAAATACTGAGCCCATAATTTTATAAAAATTTGGAGCTCAAATATTGATGGGCTACAATATAAAATAAAATCTCATATATTTTTATTTTGCTGAGATATGGCTCATGTACTGAATCAAATGTGGTGGCCCCGTTCAACTCTTTCCATTTCTTGAAGCAGTCCCTCGTATACTCTTATTACAGCATAGAACATATGAATAACCAATCAATAGATTAGAATGTTTCTAAAGCGGTTTCATTCAGACATTTTAATTTTTGAAAAAACTACCATATTCTTTTGATCCAAGTTTTCAAGGACATATATTGTGTTTTAGTCTGCTCAAAGTTTCAGGATTTCAAAATCTATATAGATCTTACTAAGTTTAATAAATTATAGTGCAATTCTATGACATCAATAAAGTTATTTATGATTTCTTGGTCATTCAACGTACATATAAAACCTAAAAAAAATTTATTTGATACCCTCCACTTGCAAAATTTTAAAAGGTTAGCAACCTATGTCCAGCAACAATCAAGTACAAAGGTTGTGGCAAAAAGAGTTAATTGTTTGCTTTACTTCATGTTCTATATTTTAAGAAAAATAAGTTTAATAATTTATTTCTCAATAGTAATAACACTGTGTTAGAAAAGTTTTACTTTTTCTTGTTCCTGGGGAGAAAGTGTTATTTCTTAATTGCTTATGCCTAAAGTAAATGGAAGAAAAACAAACTATTTTTCTCTTCAAACTTTGCTTTTGTGATCTGGGTAATGAAATTTTCAAATCAACCATTTTCCATAACATTCCAGATAGATTCAATTCTGAGTAGCTGATAGAGAATTTTCTCGAATTTACAATATTTTTCAAGAACTACCTAGAATGTTGTAGAATGTAAGATATTTTTCAAAAATCTTTCAGAATTTTCTAGACCTTTCCATGGTAATATATATGTACATGGGCTCACCACTCATGACTTCAGTTTAGTTCTAGCTACCTAAATGAACACATAGACCTATCTAATTCTATCAAAGATAGTATCAAGAAGCTACAATCATTCTCTATACACATTCTGCTATGTAGATGGCCATTTTATCAAGACAAAAGCAAAAATGTAATCTGTGATAGCATCTGCTAAAATGTGTGAAGCCTACAAAGCATATTTCAGCATGTCTGTCGAAGATTAAGACAAATCTTGGACACCTCATTTTACCTGCAAGCTCTGCAAAAAAAACTCCAGAAGGTAAGAAATACAATTTTTGCTTGCTTAAATTGTAAGATTTTATATTATACAAATTTTAGATCTTTTAAAATTTACTGCACCTCAAAGAGAAATACAACAGTGTCAAGACCTTGCTAGAAGCCTTGAAGTATGATGAATATGATTTTGAGGTTATCAAAGACTTCAAAATGGTGGCATTCCTGATGGGTCTCCAAAGAGGCTTTACAAAGTTTCTCTGTTATCTTTGCCACTGGGATAGCAGGGACACTGCGGCACACCACAACAGGAAGCACTAGCCACAACAGACTGATTTCTCTGTGGGGAGGCACAATGTCAAGTGTGACCCATTAGTGGATCTCCAGAAGGTGTTGTTCCCACCACTGCACATAAAATTGGGTCTCATGAAACAATTTGTCACAACTCTTGATAAGGAATCTTCAGCTTTCAAGTACCTTTGAGACTTCTTCCCTAAGCTGTCTGAGGCAAAGGTCAAAGCTGGAGTCTTTGTTAAACCACAAATAAAAAAGATCCTGGAGTGCATAGAATTCCCAAAGAAGCTCAGTAGGAAGAAAAAAAAAGCTTGGGTCAGCTTTGTCGTAGTGGTTCAGGGCTTCTTGGGAAATCACAAGGCCGAAAATTATGTGGAACTGGTTGAGGCTCTGGTGAAGAACTGTGGCAAAATGAGCTGCAGGATCTCCCTGAAAGTCCATATCTATGACACTCATTTTGATACATTCAAGGAGAACATGGTAGCATACTCAGAGGAGAAAGGCAAGCGCTTCCACAGATATACTGGACTTTGAATGCCGCAACCAAGGAGCATATAATGAAAACATGATGGGAGCCTATATTTAAGGGATGATACATGAAATTGATCAACAATACAGTTGCAAATCTCGAGAAACTACTCATTTCTAAATATTGTTGTATAACTTTAGTATAAATACATGTAAATATTGATTAATATGTTGTTTTATTCACACCTTATGTAAATAGAACAGGGAAATTTGCCCATTTTTACATAGAAAATAGGTTAATTTCTAAATTTCATTAACCAGGTAACAAAAGCAAAGTTTGAAGGGAATAATGGCCATTTTCTGTGCTTACACAACTTAAGTAATTATTAACACATAATATCCAGGAACAAAATTTGTGTTACAAAATGTAATTTATACACACATATATATAATATATAACAATTGAAATGTTACTGCATGTTACAATATACAAGTCCACTAAAAGACAGCCAAGAAGGGAAAACTAAAGGTCAGTTTCATATTATTGGATATGTGGCCTGAGTGCACATGCACTGCACCAATGGAAGTTGTGCTTGACATGACTGGATGGTCAATATGGTAAAAATGTATATATTCCTATGTGGCATTATGAGACTCGGGATATTTGGACTAAACATTTGTATTTTCATGTTATAATAAGCAGCTATTCTAGCGTGAAAAAAGAATAACTTTTATTTACTTCCTAATTTTTTATTGTCAGAAGGTTGGTTAAGTGACAGACCATACAAAAAGTATACACAATAACAAAATATAAAGTCTTACTGAAAATAAACATTTGAAAGGTATTTAGCAGTTTATATTGTACAAATAATATTTGAGAATTTTGGGACGAAGAATTGTTTTTATTTAATCATAACATGAAATCACTTTGCACTCAGACTAGTAACAAAACAGATTATTTTCACAAACAAATCTTTCTGTAAACATATTTTATTAAAAATCTTATTGGACTTGTAATCTTTACTAAAAGTATACCAAATATTGTGAAGATACACATGCTTTTTCAAAAGTTATATTGAAAATACTTAAAATGTGCAAGTGTGTTGAAAAATATGTATATTATACCAAGCTTGTCACAAAATGGTTAAAAGACCTATCCTAAACTCTTATCCACTACAAGCAAAATCTAGAATTTTTTTTTTCAAAGATTGTATTCCAATACCATTGTTTATTACAACTATTTTTATAGACTACAATCTAATTTGAATCATCACACTAAAACAAACAAAATTATGTCCATATATTTCACATAAAAACTTGAAACAATAAAGTTTATTACCCTAAATATATCCAATTAAATAACCCAGACATCACCTAAAATCTGAATAAATTCTAATAAAGTATCTCACCAAAAACCTCAAATGTTAAGTAAAAAATCACATTATTATATGGAGTAGATGAACTTGTGTATGTTATAGTGAGCTAGTTGTGAAAGGGTTAACTTAATTTTATCAACTAATTTAATTATAGTATAAACCATAATTCTATACTATTATTCGTCTTAATAGAATTTTACACACTTAAGATATTCCCAAATCATACAAATATTTTGCACTTTTATCCAAAATAGGTTTACCTCTACATTTTTACTTCCTGTTAAGAGATTAATACTGTAATTGCAGAGATTATCATTAATTTTGTAATTTTTCTATAAAAAATGCCATATTTATGATAATTAAAAATAAAACATATAATATGCATGCTATTTACATACATTATATACAAAATCAATTTTAAAAAACAACATATAATATGCTGAGAAAATTAAATTTACAAAACTAATCAGCAGTTAACATGTAGACATCACACTTCTGTCTACCTGAAGTTCACTGTTTAACATTTACCAAGTAGATGCTATTTCTTTCTTCGTGAAGTGCACTGTTTACCAGACATAACATTCCACTTATTTATACACAAGTTCAGTAGTTTCCACATTAAATATATTATAGCTTTTTCATTTGACTTGTCAGCATAAAACTCAAAATGTAAATTTTGTACTAGAAAGTTAACATTTTTCTTAAAAGAACATTTTGTATGAATCTTACCAACAGTTTTACTATCACGTTTAAAATCTTGATTTCAATCTTTATTACAATGTAACATCAGTATACAAATTATTTCTTTTGTAGGTAAAATATTTTAAAACAGTGTAACAAAAAATGTGATATATTAATGTAACAGTCACCTATTTTCAAAATTAGTAAAATATTTAAGTTGAAATTTATAAAACACAGTCATAAAAATTGGTTTAGTACTACATAACCATTTTATTTAAAATGCAGTGAGCATTACACTGCACTTTTGAAGCTCATGATTTTTGAAAGATAAAAAATTAATTTTCCATGGTTAAAGTGTCGAAATATGCATTTCACTCTAACTGCTTGATATTTTTTTAAACAGCACTTACCATGAAACTTTTCTCTGATGTGTTAGATTCAGCCTCAACCAATTATCACAACAGTCTCATTCAGTTCTAAAAACTTGCTCACTATGACTGGTCTTTATCATTTGAATGTAGAGAAACATACCTACTACCGGCTCACATCCCATTGGTCCCCAAGTGTTTCACTTTCATAGTTATATTGCTATTATTTGAGAATAGAAAAAACCTACCAACTACCAATTCCTGTCCTGCTGGTTCTTAATGTTTCACTCTTGGATGCAGCCATATCGTTGCCATCTTAGTACAATAACACATACCTACTATCATCTTCCATCCTTATTGTTCTCCAAGTGTTCGACTATTAAATGTAGCTACATCATTATCATCTGAGAATTATGAAACCGAAACATACGTACTACCAACTTTTATCCTTATTGTTCTCTAAGTGTTTCACTCTAGGATGCAGCTATACCATTAACAACTTATAACAAAACTTACCAACTGTGAAATGACATCTTTCTTGTCTTCTATGTATTTCACTCTTGGACAGAGCTATATCTCTACCACCCAAGGATAAAAGAACTTACCCACTACCAGATCACATCCTGGTTCTCCAAGTGTTCTTTTCTTTGATTCAGCTGTATTGGTAACTACCAAGTTTGTAATGAAAACATCAATACAGTGGTGCATCCTAATCACACCCATGAATGACCTCAGAGATGGCTCAAATTTTCTGTTCTGTGTCCAATGAGGCATTACTATATCATTAAGTTATCTTGCACATGAAAACATAAGTATGCACTTTCTTCAAAACAAATTATAATAGGTTCAAATTACCAATAAAGGATGATCAATGTAACGGTTTAAAGTTTTTGCACCTGTGGAAACTAAACTTCCTACAACACTTCCAACTTCCTTTCCAATATTCATCAAGGTGCCTGTTAGCCCATGGTTACTCTTCACAGCACCCTAAATTACATTAAATATGTTAATCTCAGAGCACAGTTTCTCTTACAATGCTAAAAAGTAAAAAAATCAGAATAATTAATACAACAAAAATATCTTTTAAAAATAAGGTTACTCAAAAGATCAGGAAATAAAAGTATGATTGGTTTATAATACCATGAAAGCACAGTTGGTTACTAATACTATGCCTAGAACTTCTTCCATTCATTCTTCAGTAAGTCCAAGATAATTGACTAATTGAAAACTTTTTATTAATTTTATTACTCTACTTGTGATAAGAATTAAATCTTATAACTTAAATTATAATCCAGACAACAAACAAACACAGAAGGAAAACTTAACCTTACCATCTAAAAGTAACTAGTGGTCTTCAAAATTCTGTTTTAATTATTACAGCTTAACTGTAATATGGTAATAAGCCATTGAAAATCTAATCTTACTCGATATTAAGAATTTCTTTACATGCTTCAAGTTACCATTAAAAATTATGATAAAAATTGCATGGACACATCTTGCTTGTACAGCTCTTCACAATACATCCAGCTTATATATATTAGTTTGTTTTCCATTCAAATATTTAGTATGTATCTCATGATTGGTTGGTTTATTTAGTGTTATATGGCACAAAGCAGATGGACTATCCACACCAAACGTCCGGTAAAAATAAAGTAAATGTAGTAAAATTCATAAAAGGAAATGAAGGTAAAACAAAACAGTATTTAAAATCATAAAACCAATGTTGACATCTAGTCTACAATGTTAAGAGAGAAACTACAGTAAGAGAAGTTGGAAAGGACTTTGTGCAGCATAATGGTAATAATCACAACCCACCAAGAACACAAACAGGTGAGTACAAGAACCACTGTCAGTCACATGAAGTTGGCCTTTCCAGTCCTGGTTCCAGGTTACGCGTCATTATGGCCATTTTAAAAAAGTAAAGTAATAAAAGTTTCAAAAGACATGTAGCAAAATTGTAATAATAACTTGCCATGATGACTAAAGGGTAGTACAAATGGATAGTTCAAACAGCAGCTTAGCCACCTGAAGTTGGCCATTTCAGTCTTTGTGTCAAGTTATTTAATGTTATGGCCATTTTCTGCTTTTGAAATTGAACAAGAGAAATTGTGATTCTTAAAAGGGAACCACATTAAAAAAGGTTTAATGTATAAATTTAAAACAGTTGAATGACATTAAATAGATTAATGGCCTTCATAAAACTAAAAACTTTATCAAGGTGGACAGCGTCACCATCACCAATAACACTTTCTATTGTTACAAACAAACCTTGGTAACAAACTGTTTACATGGTGCTGTCATTGAGAGTCGTAACGATTGCAATAAAATAAAATGTTGTTTATAGTGATGTGAGTGTTACATAAACTACACACTGGTGTATCAGTTCCAGATAAAAGAAAACAATGAATTAGAAAACTGTAACCAATGCATAATCTAGTTAAAACAACTTCCTATTTCCAATCCTTACAGAAACAAGACAGCCAAAGTCCAATACAGAGTTTTATTTGGAAAAACTTGTTTTTGTGTTACTCACTCAAAGTTGATTGCCAGCTGGCATGGAGCTGAGCCTTGAACACAGGACCATAGTAAATGTATGGAACAGGCACAGTGATGATAGTGCCAGAGCAGATAGATTTAGCTGCCGTGTCTGCAAGCTCATTCCCATGAATACCAATGCAACCTGGTATCCAGAAAAATTTGATAGATGTAGATGTCAATGAGAAATGGTTCAGTCGAATTTGAATATCGGCAAGAACAGGGTGTGAACCAACATGAAGCAATTCCTGGGCCAGTAGAGAACTAAGCAAATCAGTATAAATGGTACACTTTGAGTACTGCTTGGTTTCAATATAATCCAGGGCTAGAGAAATAGTGTACAGTTCAGCAGTGAACACAGAAGCTATAGAGGAGATTCTGTGCACAACCACTGAACAGCAACAAACCATGGCAGAGCCCACAGAGTCACGTAATTTGGAACCATCCATATAAACTGGAATGAAAAGATTGTTCAAAAGATATTCAGTAAATAAAAGACAGTACTTCCAATCAGGAGTATCTGCTTTTCTCAAATGACTTAAAGAAAGATCACATTTGGGAACTGTAATAAGTCATGGTGGGATGGGCTGACCAGTGGATACTGCAGTGTAGGTCTGACTGATTTTATGTATCTCCAGTTGACAGGTAGAGAGAGCAAACAGTGATGGTATGACTCAAAGAAACACAGATGGCTATGGCCTCCAAGGGTGCATTGAGTGACAAAGACAGGGTGGGCACATGCTGATCAACCAACAGTGTCACCCCTCCATGTACTCACCCAACTGTTCATAAAAAATTTGAGCAAAGGAAGATTTTTATGATCTGAGAAATTTTTATTTTCACTAGTTTCTGCTAGTATAACTATCATTCCAGCAAAATGTGTCAACCTTAAAATTTTTATAATTGTATTATAGCTCGAATATTTTATTTCTTGGAAATTCATGTAGACCATGACAATGTGAGAGGGCATCATCTGATTACTATTTGAAAACTCAATGATGAATGGCCAATGCATTAAAATTTGACAACATGGCTTATCATGTCCTCAGGACCCTTTATATGCTGAACTGATAAATACACAATTTGACGACAAAAAATTTACTATTAACAAGCATTGATCAATAATATGGTAAACACAAATCTGTCCAATGTATCCGTCTTCAAAAAATGTTCTCTTGGTTAAGGTTAAACAATTTAATTTAGGTTAGAAACTTATCTATTGGAGAGAAGTACTTGTAAATTTACTTGACAAATGAGATGAAACAAAAGAATATTTCAGAAACAGTCAATTCACCTTTGTAAATCAAGGTTGTTGTTGACCATCAAGTGTGTTGCAGAAGAATATGATAAAAACCTGTGATATGTTGACATCCTTTTAACTACTTATATGTATATGTAAAATAGTGAGAATTTAACCGTCTTCTTCGGATTTCAAGATGGCAGAACCCTTGATGAAATTTGACAATGCAGGGGTAAAATGTTGATAAATCTTGTTCATAAGCCTATTGTTTCAATTTCCTTTGTTCTGCTGCAATTCACAATTTGTAATTTTTTTTCAATTTGAGTTATAAATTTTCAAATAACCATAACAGAATTGATACAGTCTTCAAATTCAATGGAAATCCATATAGGTCTAACATTTTTAACAGATATATTTTGTTGCGTATCTTCAACAATGTAAATGTATGATGATATACTATGTCAATGAAAGTCAATAACAATCTGCTAAACTTAATCTTTTGACATTACGAAATTGTTAATCCCAACATGCATTAAGACATATAACATTTGTTAACTGTGACCATTCAAGTCACTTAGCCAAAAATCTAAAAACTAATTTCTTAATCTGGGATAAAAGGTAAACTTAGTTTGTTTGTTTTTTCATTTTTTTAAATATACCTTAACTCAGTATTTTTCTCTGACAATGAAACTTTACTACACTTCTTAGATGCTCTAACTACTATATTTGGTTAAAATTCTCTTTTAACAGTAACTTTCTGTTACTTAAAGCTTTCTGTCTTGAACACTTTTTAAAGTTCTGGTAACATATGTGTTAAAAGCAAAAATATCTAGGGAGTTTCATACAACATGATTTCATGTGTGGCTATACTACAACATCAAAAGGGTTTTATATAAAATGATATTTCCAAGTTACCTGGAGTACTAGCTTTACCTTTCACCATTGCATCTAGCTCATTCTATTAAGTCAACCTTGCTTTTCACCGATACATTTACTCTAGCCTGTAAACTACTAATTTGTCTCACTTTTGACTAAAATACCTAGTATATCTGACTATCTATTGTTATATATAGTCTGTAGCCTACTAGCCTGTTTGGCTTTAAACAATACTTCTAGTCTTAAGAATACTAACCTGTTTGACTTTAACTGCTAGATGGCAGCAATCATCAACTTATGCTACCTACAACATTCCCACTGTTTAAGGGTTGAAAAGTATGCCTAATCTACAGAATACTAACTGCTTCAGTTTGAAACAGTACATCTGGTCTATAACATAGCAGACTATTTGGCTTTCACTGATACAAACAGTTTTTAACCAATATGGTTATAGAATAACATTTTTCTTGCAAGCCAAATTCTGCTTAATAGGTAACATGGAAAATGTTCAAAACAAATTTATATTCATCCACTTAAGTACTCATTTGTTTATACGTAAATTATGAGGTTATTAAAGTGTTTTAAGTAAATTCCACAATCAGCAATAACTTATATAAAAGCTGTGTAAGGTGATTATGGATTCAGAGAAATACAAAACTTTTATCTCAAAGTCAAATAGCATCTGTGTGAAAAAACAATTCTCTTCACTCTTAAAAGTGTAAACAGATGTTATTGACTGCTTTACTACAAGTTTGTGAAATAAACTATTTCTACTCACGTGATACTAAGAAGAAAAAAGTAACAAAACCACAAAACTTACAGGTTGATAAGCACCAGAATACTGTGGTGGTGGAGGCTGCAAAAATGTAAAAATATTTACTGTTATTATTGAAACATTATTATTAAAAATTCAGATTTGTTAATTGTTTTTTTTAGCAAAAAAATTTAATTAGATGTTAAATTTCTTTAGAAATATACCAAAACATGGAAAACTAAACCAGTACATAACTGACAGCATATATGTGATAAACAAACCATGAACTAACTTATAATAAACTGTGAAAATTATAATAAATATAACTAATCACCAAATTAATACAATATTCTGACAATAAAATTGCTTCCTGGTAATTAGTAATTTATTATTAGTTTTATAATGTTTTCCAGTATAAATCACAGTCACTGAAAAACAACTCTTGATTAGATTATGATACTGTTAGAATGAGTGACAATGTTGAAACTAAAATATCTTTCATTCACAAACAAGTATATTTTTTGTAAGTAAAGAGTAATAAAGCTAAAAACACAGGTGCTTTTAATACAAGTTAACAGAGATACATAACTTCTGATTGTAATGTAAATTCCAGTAATATACATAAATATATACATAATATAGATAAATGCATGCTATTTTTTAAATAGAAATAATTCTGATATTCTAAACAACAACAAAGTTCTGCAAGCTAAAACTAATGAAATGCAATCCAGCCCTGTTTACTGGTCAGCTATTGGTCAGTAATTAATAGCCACATACAGGGGTGGCCATATTACTAGGTGTTATCATATGGGGTAAAGTCCAGGATCAGACCGAGTCCTTAAAGAAAATGTATGTATCCCTATAACTCACCCATAATACTCACCTTTCTATGTTTTTGTGTTTGATACAGAATACCTTTCCATATCTACTTTTACATTTATTGTCTAAAATATAAAATTCTTTACTGTATTTTTGATTAACAGATACATGTAGCACAATCAAGTTCATGACTTTCCCTGTACCCCACAGTATCAGAGGCCAGGGCATAATCCTGTTGTTTATGTATAGATGTAGTCACATCTGGTTATAAAAACACTAAATTATTAAGCAGCTTTCTGCCACTTCTGTCAATAGAACGTAGACAATTTAGCTGAAAAAAAAACTTTATTTACTGCAAACTAGAGGGAAAGGTGACAAAACATTAGATGAATGGGTGAATTTTACCCTTTGAACAAATCTTTTGTTCACAATAAGACTAAAGAGACACCAAACTAGAAGTTTCACAAATGTTAAAGTTAGAGGAATGTAAAACCTTACTGTTTATTTGATCACTTATACGTGATCTCAGCGTAGTACGAGATGTGAAGCATCAGGTTGGATTAGCATGACATTAATAGGAAACATTGATGGCCACTTGGTTTTTAACATCTACAAAATGTGACTGCTGTCAGTCACTGTATAATAATGGTCTCACTTTAACTGAAAGGTCTCAATTGGGTAGTGGCAGGTGAGAGCCAGCCTTTGAGGCCACAATACTGAGTTTAAAGAGACTGCTTGGGACTGAGGAGTAGGTGACCACAAGCCCAACTGGCAGCAATACAAGTGTCCATAATACTGGATATTTAACGAACATAAAATAGAAGAAAATATTTGGAACTGAAACAAATGGCTATAATTAAAGATTGACCACTATATCACATTGACTGGTATGCAAGTCTGGACTGTACCAACAAATAAATAGTTGTGTTTTTAATGACAAGGGCCAAAGCTAAGAATGTACATGAAAGTAATAAGTGTAATTTATATTACTATAAACCATAAAGATTTTACCTGTTAGGCCTAATACACACTTAATATATTGTTGAATAACTTATCCATGCAAGTCTTAAAACACTATGTTAACTACAGGTAAAAAATTGTTACGTACCTGTTTATAAGAATATGAATAATGAGACTGAAAGTAAAAAAAAAACATCATCAATATATGTTTATTTGCACTCAACACTTTCCATTTTCAAAAACAATTTAATTTACACAAAACTATGATTTGTATTTTACCACAGGCACTTCAAGTACCAGTAACAACTCACTAACCTTCTGCATAGCTGACTAAAATATTTCACCAAGAGTTAACTATGTATAACACAGATTAATATACCTTTGTCAGTTTATTCAGCTTGTATAAAAGGCTAATGGAGATTCAAACTTTTGTATCTCAAGATACTTAAAATAATTTATTTTCAGGCACATTGTAGTACTACAATAAAAGTAAAAACCAAAAAAATTTCAGGTTTTTTTCTCTTAATACTTAAAATATTGAGTCAAATGATAAGCAATTCTTTTTACTAATGCAAATTATTCTTTTGAATACATTTATGAAAAATTAGGGTTAAAACTTTAAAGAATCGAGCATTACTAATGTGGAAGTTTCGTTAATTTTTGTTTACCAGAATTACTTGTAAAAACTTGTTGGCTTGGATTCTGAATAGATAATATGGGTTTTTGAGAAGTCTTACATCAAGGAATGTCTGAAGAAATAATTAATAAGCAAAGAGAAATAAATGGAATTTGATCTACATTTCTCTTTAGGTGATGAATTCTGATATTTGATAAAAACGAGCTAACTACACATAGTAGAATTAAAAATAAAACTAGCTAATATTGTGCACTGTTAGACAATTTTTACTTACAATCCCTGTGAATGACAAAATGCATGAGCTTCTGTTTACTTAATTAAAAATCATAGAGAATGAAATGGATTCTAGTCTGTTCTCATGAAATCATTTTAACTTATCCTTAAGTGCTTTCTCAATGATAAACCACTCCAAGGAAAAGTATGAAACATATTTAAAAAAGAACATATTCCTTCAATCATCAGCAACAGAAGAACGAAACAGATATTCATAATATTTCATATAAAGATATACCACTCAAGTCTACAAAAGCAACAGCCATGAATTTCTCTGCAACTAAACTAGTCAAACCAGTACTGGAAAGTTGTCCTCCTCATACACTACCAGATATATTGTGAAAAATCAGCAGGAACAAGTGGAGTGCTTTGAACATTACAGCCTTACAATAGAATTGCTTGCAACAGAAACTATGTGCAGAGCTATTGTCAAGATACAAGGCTATTAGATATACAGCATTACTGGACAAAGTGATATGATGAGGATTCAACATTCTTTTAACATACTCGGTTTATGGAACTATTGAAAATTGGATATACCAAAACACTTTAATGTTTAACTACAACATAAACAGTAAATACCGATACCTCCTGATGTTATTTCTATATCATTACTTGAAATCAATGCATCAACTTGTTAATAATGTATACCAACTTCATACTGGAAAACTTTTCTTACAATTCATGGTTTACAAGTCATTAAAATTATACTAACCTCTACTTGATTTTCCAAGTAATGATAGATATCAAAAATAACATTAGAATTTGTAAGAAATCACACATTTCAAAATGATGCAAATAATGTAAAATTATTAAAGATTAACAAAACTGAAGTCTCTGTGCTAGTGAGAATTAGTAGACAACCCCTTCTAAATACTTATTATCAATGTAAACAGAACTTCTACTTTCATTACTGCTGCCTTACTTTTATTCTGTTTTCAGAAATACTCTTACAAAATCCCACATGTATTTCAATATCTATTAGTCAGCTTCAAATATAGGACTGATGAGATGTTCAGTTATAACTAACATAAAAATTCCTTAAAGATTTGAAGAGAAGAAATTATATAAACTGTTTCAAAGCCAATGACTCTGCACAACCTATAAACAAGTACTTCAAACCTAATATATCTTTTTCTCATACAGGGTGTAACTATTAACAATATGGTAGTTTCTTTCACAGGTAATCCATTATACTTATTTGATATCACATGATCGCAATGTAATTAATCTTCTAGCACTTTACAAAACTCCACAGAAAATTATGAAATATTTGTCAAAAACACACTTTCGTGCCAACCCCTGATAATCTCATGCAAGAAGTACAGCCTTTAATACTACTATGTATATAATTTGTATCACAAACATTATGTATTACAGACTTTCAGATTTTTATATAATACATTGCTGTACATTAAACTTAGTCTTTTGTAAATTACCCTATCTAAACTTTGCATGCAATAATAAGCAACAACATAACACTTTCTCAGCTCTCTACATATACTATTGTATATACACTATTAATTATTAAACATTTCAGTCGTGTTTTTTGTCATTGGAGATGAACACAACATCCTTCAGTGTTTATACAGGTACTTACTTGTTCATATGTAGGTGGTGGAACATATGCTCCTTGAGCATGTGAAGGGAGAGGTTGATAGTTCTGTCCATAGCCACCAGGATTAGGAGCAGCCATTCTTCAATAGTTTAGCACTAGCGTTCTGTTTTATCACTCTAGAAAAGAAAATGGTATTTGTAATTTCGATTCATATATTCTGCTTAAAATGTATATCAAACACAGCAAAGAATATACTTTGTATTATTGACGATAATGCATCCTAATGAACTCTAAAAAACTAAACCTGCAAGAAAGATACATTTTGCAGGTTGTTTAAGAGTTAAAGGAATTCTAAAGTAATATTTTTAAACTAAATCTAACAACAAAAAGAATATACTGCATGATACTAAATGAAATTTCACCATGGAGAAAAGTGATAATTGTTCATGAATATCTTTCCAGTCAAAAGTACAATTTCTTCGTACTGAAACAGTGCAAACTATTTCAAAGTTTCAAAGATTGCCAATTTTAAAAAACTAAAATGATCCTGGAATATAAAATTCTTGGTTATAAATGTTAATACTTAATTTTTCTGCTTTGTCAAATGTAGTTAATATGGAGAAATTTTTTAGTGATTGAAAAAAATCTTACTGATGTTTTAATGCAAAACCAAAACAGAAGTTGAAAAAAATTATAAACCTCTCAATTTTATCACTTAAAACTTTATCTTAAACAGTTGAAACAGATAAATAGGGTTAAGTGTGACTAAATACAGGAATTGTTTTTCCAGTTTTATCAATTGACCAGAACTAGTGTTTCTTTGGATGTACAGCTTCATGGATAATGGAAATGTCCACTTCATTGGTGAAAGGCACTTCTGAGAATGTCAACCTCAATGATCAAAGATGCTTCTGAGAATCTCTAGTGTGATGGTTATAGATGTTTCTGGGAATGTCCAACTTGATGGATAAGGATGCTCCTTTGGACAGTTATCTTCATGAATGTGAATGCTTCTGTAAAGGTACAGCTTGATGGTTAAATGTGTCTCTGTGAATGTCTGGCTTGAATTGTCCGTATACGTTCAGCTTGACAAACATTGATGCTTAGATTGACAGATGTTTCTCAAAAATTCAGTCTTGTGTTTCAAATGGCTCTTGATATTATACAAAACTGTAAATGCTAAATGAGATTCTTATGGTAAAATTTAAAAAAAAGTGAAAAGTTGTGTTAAAAATTAGGGCTGTATCAAAAAACAGAGGATCTTAAAAGTCAGTGTTCTGACAAGTATCAGTTCCTCAATTGTCTTGTGACACACTTTTCATTCACAATACAAATGATAACAGGCAATAAATCGTCTCATTTTACTCCTATTTCAAATTTGATTTATTTTAAAGTATCTAACAGATCAATAAAATGCATCTACCCTTTATTTGAAAAGATTGATGATGTACAAAAACCAAAAGATGTGGCTGTAATGACAGAAAAGTCTGAAGGTTTAGTTATAATGACTAGTACTGGGTGTTTGAATACAGAAGAAAAATGCACAGGCTAGAAAGAAAATTGTTTCTATATGCATGTATCAAAACTCTTTTGAAACAATCTATGACAGTACAAATAATAATTAGCTAACAGTCTTTAATTAATAAAACCCATCACCACATGAAAAAAACCACAGGCTAAAACATACCAAATTATAATTTCTAAAAGAATGAGCTTCTATCAGCATTGACTGAGTCAGAACTTGACAGGAATATAATCAAGAGTGGAATTGACTATTTTTGAAAAATAAATGGTTTAAATACTGACTTTTATTAAGGGCAGGTGTATAAGTACAGCTCTGAAAGATCAAATGATCCCTAAGCACTAATATATGTTTACAGCCAAATACATATAAGACATTACATGCATTTCATATTTTCAGCTCTTTGGTATTACAAAAGAAGTAAAGGATAGAACTGAAATAAGAAAGTAGAGCTGATAAATTAACCTAACTAATAAATATAATCAATTAATCTTAGAAACATCAACTACATTTATCTGTGTCACATAAAGTATTAAATTAATCAAAATTTTGACCAAATCAATAATCTATATGTCAATTAGTGCTTACAAAATCTTAAATTCATAAAAATTTTGACCAAATCAATTAATGTCAAGAAATTAGCATTTTTTATTAATTTAATTGTCGAAATCTTATGACAATGTTTGACTAATAAGCCTGAAGATTAATAAATTTGATCATCCACCTCTGTATCAAGCCACAGAGAAATGTGGTTTAATGTTTAACAATCACATCATGTGTAATGATTAGAAAATGATTAACTGAATTAAATGCCAAAAACCATGGAGAAAAAAAAAGGAAATTGTTTTATTCACATTCTAGTTCTTTGTTATGTAAATGTATTTTCTTCAGTACTATTAATATTAGAATTAAAATTACTGTTTTACTAGTATACTTTCCATAAGATGTTAGGTGTATACATGCTTTGGTTTGCAAGGCTAACATTTTCTGATGTCACTCTCTTTTTGTCTTCTTTGTACTAAATTACCGTCACACACACCTTGTTTTCATACTTCAATGTTGACAGAATATAGACATTATAAAACACTTGTAAGTAAACATATTTCTGCTTTAAATACCATTTTCCTCTATTCCCAACCATATTTTATAAAATAGCAAAAACAAAATTGTCACTGACAAATTTAGAATTAGTTTTCTGTTCAGGGATTACTGATTTCATTATAACAAAAGGATATTATTCAACCAAAGCAGAAAAAGGTAAAGGGACACTTTTGTTTAAAAAAAACACCAATGTATAAAATGCTTAAACACAGTTGATTTCTTACTGATAGAGCTCTGAGAACCTAAAGTTGATTTGATACTGGTGTTCAACATGAATAGACAGAACGGCTATTAAATACACATTTTTTTCTGTACTGTTTCTAATAACTTATTTTTTCCTTCTTCAAAATGGGAAGTATGTGTTCTGAATTACTATTTTTAAACATCTACATGAATAGGGAAATAATAAAAGGCACATTTGGTTGGAATTGCATACAATGTTCTTAGTTTGGATATCATACCATCTGTTAACCACTCTAGTTCTTCATGTAACTAAACACTGAAATAACAGTGTAGACAAAATAATTAAAATCACATTTAATGGTTACATATTTGTAAATTAACCCCTAGCATAATAACCATATCCAGGGTACCTTACATTTACACGTCATCTAGAAAAAATTATATTCCTTGTATTAAGTACTTCTTTTCATGGGAAGAAAATCCATGATTTCTATTTCTTCCCACAATAATATAATCCAAAACTACTATTAAAGTTTTTGATTTAAATATTAAATATGAATTTTTATTTTTTACAACTATGTATTATAAAAATGTAACTTATATGATATCAATAGTCTTTTGGTAAAATAAATCAGAGGGGGAAACCACTTATATGCATCCATTTAATTTGCAATTCCCCGAAAATTTCTTCATGAAGCATTTACAAACTAACTTTTAATTGAAAATTCTCCAAAAAATTGTGTGTACACAAGTTTAGAAGCAAAATAAATGACAGATTTTGGTTTCTCACAAAAGTAACATTAACGACAGGGTGGCACACTTGTTGGACAGTATAAGATACTTATTTCATTTAGAGTTTTTATCACCACGTTTTTACTTTACTACTTTTCAAGTACGTTTGAAGGAAAAAGTTAAATTTTCCATTTACTGAATCAGACTACCCAAACACAGTAGCACTCAGTAACCATCGCTGCATCAATAACCTCTAGATTTGTGCTGTAACTTCTGATGTCGTATCACTAGTGTTTCTTAGGGTTACCATCATAGCCTATTTTTCAAAAATAAACTTCTTAACACAGGAAATAAATACACTATATTAAATTGTTATTGTCAGTCATATTACTAAGCTAACAAATATGATATCATATACATATTATCAAATTTAAAATAGTTTCATTAAGTTATTTAATTCTGAAATGTCGTTAATGTTCCTTACCTACGCTGAAATCTGTAAAAATAGGAACAAACGTCATTAACATACTAAACTTACATCGCTGTAATAGACATGATCATACGTATTGCATAATATCCGTTTTACAAAATGCACTGCTAGGTAGCAGTATATGCAAATCTCCTGATATGTTTAATTTTTTAAAAAATTATTATTTTTTAAAACAAAATATGAGCATAAATTAGCAGGAAGATGCCTGCACAATGTAAAAATATAGTTGTAGGTAATAATTACTTATCTTAAGAGATATGTATTTCTCAATCACAACCCCTCTTTTAAACAGTGTGTTTATGTGTGTTTTTTCTTATAACAAAGCCACATCGAGCTATCTGCTGAGCCCACCGAGGGGAATCGAACCCCTAATTTTAGCAATAAGAAACCATACACACATAGACCTGTGATTTATCCTGTAAATAAAATGTAACACCAACTAAACAGAGGGATCAGTTACAGTATAAGATCACAAAGGACAGAGCAGCCAGTGGATGTATTTGACAATATTACCTAGGAAGAATTAACATTCTAGTGATAGGACAACAAATCATGACAAAGTACAAGAGGTTATCCTATCAGCATACTATAACCACAGGAAAAGAAAAGACTTATGGTTTGTATGGTTTGTTTTGAATTTCGCGCAAAGCACTTGAGGGCTATCTGCGTTAGCCATCTCTAATTCAGCAGTAGAAAGCAGTTAGGCATCATCACGTATCGCCATCTCTTGGGCTACTCTTTTAATGGGATTGAGCTCCCATTATAACGTCCCCACGACTGATAGGGCGAGCATGATTTGGCGGGACCCGGACTCAAACCCGCAATCCTCGGAGTACGAGTCGAGTGCCTTTATCACCTAGCCATGCCACATGAATGAGGAACATAGAATACTGTTTGATTTCTATATTAAGGCTCTTCAATTCACGAAATGGGACAGTTTTTTTAAACCGTAATTTAACATAATACTTTTTTATATTCATTTGCTAAAAGAAGCTTCCTGTAGCATTTGAAAATAAAATTATAAATAAATACTAGGATGAGTGAATTACAGAGGTCAATATTATTAGATGAGTTAGACAATGACTGTTTTTATTGTCGGCCAATCTGAGAGGAACTCATGCAAGTCAATTATATATATATATATAATGTATATTAGTTTGGCAGTTATTAATAAAAACTTGTTTGTGTGTACCAATGGCCAAAGCAGTCTGTAGCTCTTTACTGCAGAAATGGATTAACGTTTTATCGACAGAAGATGTTAAAATAACATTAAAGACTTTACTATATATTAAACATTTTCAAAATGCTGATACAGTTGGTTCAAATTGATTTGTTTAGTAAAAATATTTTACTGATACTGGGAAATGTGCAGGAGAATGTTCGTTAGAATGTTTGTTTTTTGTTGTTTTTCAGGCTAGTTCTATGAAAGTTTACTAAATTAAACGTTTGTAGAATGACTTAAAGCAAACGTTTCATCTATTGACTCATGCACCAGACGTTCTGTTATGAAGGTTGATTTTAATTCTTGTTTATTAGAACAAGCACTCACTGTAGAAGATTCAACTTGTAATAAAATAATACTTTATCAGCAAGTAAACTCGAAACTAAACTATTGATTCTTGTTGTTGTTGTTTTTAATTACACAACTCTTCTGAAGGAATGTCTTGTTTAACTTCACGATGACTCGAGCTGTCCCTGTTACACCCATATTGCCCCGTTGGTACAACGGTAAGTCCACGGATTTACAAAGCTAAAATAAGGGGTGCTTTTCCCCTTGGTTGACTCAGAATATAGCCTAATGTGACTTTGCTATAAGCAAAACACTCATAGAACGCACTTCCCAGTATGGTATCATCAGCTCAAGGTCTTTATCTTGCTACAGTCATAAATTACTTGTAATACTTGCAGTTGTAAATTAATTTTTACTCGTTTCTTTCAGATAATTGTATATATACTTTTAAAAGTATAAAAGTATGTACAATGATTCTGGAACACAGATAAAATGTTATTCATAAAAGGTATGTTTTAGCTGTATATAGTGAAATAAAACATAACAGCTCTCTAAAAGTATGACCTTGATCTTTGGACTTATACTACGTAATAAATCTGATTGAGGCAGTCGTTTGTGGCAATACTCCTTAAATGATAAACTATTTAAAACTCTGAAATACAATTTTTCAGAGATTTTTTTCTTTATAATACATAAAAGTCATCCTAACCCAGCACCAAGATGACAAAAGATTGTATGAAATCAATATTTTAAATTGATATACTAGTCAGTATAAGTAAACAAATACTGCATGTGTTCTGTGAAACATCGTAATCTTTGTTCTTTCTCGAGATCCCCCCGATAGTACAGCGGTAAGTCTACGGATTTGCAACGCTAAAATCAGGGGTTCGATTCTCACCTCGGTGGGCTCAGTAGATAGCCGAATGTGTCTTTGCTATAAGGAAACACAAACCCTTTCTCGAGAATATCTCAACTAGAAACTACGTATTACATATTGACATTTCTATCAAAAGCATAAATGTTTTATCAGGTTGGTATTTTAGTATAATATGCACTGATATAATGGGGTTGCTGTTCTGATCGCAACGTGTACTAATAATATTAGATTAATATTCAAAGCGCAACGTGTACTTTATTAGGTTCGTATATTTTTTGCAGATTCAACAAATATATTTAAAACATATTTTAGGTAGATACAAGTATCTAATCGGTTATGCGTTTTTCCTTCTTTTAATTTGTTATTTCACATTCTATTTTTATTATTATGTTTTGCTAATATCAAATGCTTCATTTTTCATTGATCTTATTGAGCTGTGTATTTTATTAAGTAAAGATACAAGACGGTTGATTCTTTACCTTATCAGGTTGGTATCATGTACAGCCACATTTTAGATAGCTTTCTCAACTACAAGTACTAACTATACCAACCTGTTTCCAAGCTAATTACATCATTTACATTACTGGGGTTGTATGATATAGTGTAGACATCATATTTCATATATCTTTCACTACACCACGTACCAACTATGCAGAAAGAAGTGGTGAGGGTGGTTTAGACATGAATGCCTCACTGCGGAATTTTTTTCAATGGAAGCTACGCTGAGGATTATTGTCCAACAGTAGTCTTCAGACAGGGCAGAATAGGACGAGGTGATAAGGACTGTGATCCTTCAGAACTATTTTGATACAATAGATCAACTTTTAACTTTAAAATAATTATAATAACAACGTGTTAAGATAATAGAGTCTTAAGCCGAGTCGTGTTTTGAAGCAAACTTTCTAACTATGGAAGATATAAAACGTAACACACGATCTTGTGATAAATGGAAAGAAAATAACACATGTTCTTAGTGATTTTGAAAGTGGAATATAAAATAGTAGTTTTTCATTTAGGTTGTGAGCTAATTTGAATTAATTATCTTGTTGACACTGAACCTAAAACAAATTAGTTTCAATGCAAATATCATTCTGCGGAAACCACGCTCCAGCCAGTTTTGTTTCTTCCTATGTAAGAGAAAATATTTTTTATTTGATCCACTAGTGTGTACCCCCAGTGGCTCAGCGGTATGTCTGCGGACTTACACGCTAAAATCCGGGTTTCGATACCCGTGGTGGGCAGAGCACAGATAGCCCATTGTGCAGCTTTGTGCTTAATTCTAAACAACAACAACAACAGCTTCCACTAGTGTGTAACTAGTAAAGCCAAAATAAGTACGTATACAATATTACATAGATAATTCTTGCTATTACTTTAGCGTGAAGCTACATAACGGGCTGTCTGTGCTATATCTACTGCGGTAGAATCAAATCCTGGGTTTTAGCTTTGTAAGTCTGTATTACTAATTCACCGAGAGTCACGCAAATAAAGAAATGAGAACAATATTATAATGATGAATGTCATTAGTAATTGCAACTTTTAAATTCAAATAAATTTAAAATAAAATTGGTTATTCAGAATATATTCTTTATTTTGTGTAATTTTATTGCAATGCCATATCGGACTATCTGCTGTGTCCATCGAGGGTATCAAACCCCTGGTTTTAGCGTTATAGGTCTAAAGACTTACTACTTTCCCAGACTGCTCAAAATAAAAAACACATATGTGTTGTTTTTGTTACTTCCATAAAATATATGTAAGCTAATAGGGGATAAAGGAATCACAAGTTTAAAAACATAGATTAAATTTTCTCTTATCCTCAGGTTAATGGGCATTTTGGCCAGGGTGCTCGATTCTCTGGATTGAAACCCGTCATAACATATGCTCGTCCTTTCAACCGTGAGAGCGTTAGAATGTCACAGCCAATCCCATTTTTCGTTGGTAAAGAGTATCTCAAGATCTGACGGTAGGTGGTATTGAATAACTGCTTTCCCTCTAATCTATCACTTCAAAATTAGGGATTGATAGTATAAATGGATCTTGGATAACTTTGCACAAAGTTTAATAAAGAAAAATACATTCCAGCTTAAGTAGCTTTCAACCGTCCCTAAAAAAAGCACATGAAGGATGAATCTAAATCTGAGGAAGACATGAGTAAAGTAGTTTGTGTCAGTAAAACTCGAAATACCTCTCCATGTCACGTAGCTCTAGTAGAGTTATGCTGGGGTACGTCAATGATGATAATAAACATACACACATGGCTCCAGCACTTTCAAAAGTAGGGTAGGCGAGTCTCTCAAATAAAATAACCGTAAGGGTGGAAAAATTCTGTGTTGCTAGAAGAACATTCGTGAACGAAACAGTTAATTTCTGTGATGGTCATCATCTTAGACTTAAAAATTCATTCTTTATGGAAGATACTTTTGATGGTTGTAATGTTAGGGTTATCATATCTTGCTTTTTGTGCAGCTGTTGCATTTTCTGAACATAGATATAACAGTTAAATGATGTATTAACAGATATTAGGATTTCAACTCTTTAATGTCTAAACGTTAATAAGCGACAGGTTTAGGTTCTTAACATTCCAACTCTGGTAAACACATTTACTAAAACTGCTGATAACAAATGGCGAAATTTCTTTGTTTATTGTAACATTTAATAGCTTTAAATAAATTTTCGAACAAAATTCTTTTCTATGTTTTCATTCAATGCTAATTTGCTTCTGACGCCATTTTGTGTTTAAAAGATATACGCATCGTTATAACCATATTCTGGGTAAATTACATAACAAACTTTACTGCCAAGAAAATACAGAAACGTCAGTAGCGTACATTATCAAAAATATAAAACATACATACGATTAGGTATAGATTACGCCTAATTCAACAACAACAAACTTAAAAACGTATAATACACCGATATCACGAAAATCGTTAAGATCTTTCAAAGAAATGCATTCGTAATTACAAAGGCATATCGTTATTTAAAAACAAGTTTTCTTTTTATTCTTTTCTTAATTACCCTGATTACATGAAAGCAGGATTCTGACAAATTTATACTTTTTTTCATATAAATACACAAAATTAAAATATGTTTTGAATAATACTTAAGTGAATATTGTGCTCTGGATTCAACACAGAATTATTTTTAGAAACAAAAGACGAAGTTTTAATGAAACGCTGTGGAGATTCACACACAAACATGTTTCTATTTATCACACAAATTATTCCGTTGTTAGATAGAAGATTCGCACAAAAAGTTCTTTCGTTGTCAAGTAGAAGTTTTACGCACAGATATGTTCTTAAATATCACATAAGTTTTTTCGCTGTCAAGTAATAGAACCCCAGATTTTAGTGTTAAAAGTCTCGAGATTTTTGCTGTTCCACTAGGGTGCGGTAGTGATTTCACACATAGTCAACTTTCTAAGCATTTCTCAAGGGTTCTTTTGATATCTGTTCTATTTTTTAATAAGTAATTATAACATAGGATTATTCATGGTACAAACACAACGACTGTTTGTTGGAAGTTTCTGAGTCGGAGGCTAAGAGACACTCGATGAGTTCATTAAAGAAACCTTATTACACGGATGAATAAAAAATATTCGTAATCACACCAAACATGCTCGCCCTTAATGTCACTGTCAGTCCCACTATTCGTTGATAAAAAAGTAGTCCAAGAGTTGGCGGTGGGTGATGATGTCTAGCTGCCTTCCCTCTAGTCTAATACTGTTAAATAAGGGACGGCTAGCGCAGATAGCCCTCGTTTAGCTTTGCGCGAAATTGATAAAAACAAAACAAACATTAATCATGCTTTTGTTGTTATTTTTGTGAAACGTCGCCATGTTTTACAACTTCGTATTCTCGAAAGCGCCCTCGCGTGCTGAAGAGCTGGAAAAGCTACACCGTAACGAAGCGTTTTTAGTGGTATTGTAGACGTTCGTACACCGTACGCTGGTTGTAGTTTTGGTCGTGGTGTTCATAACTTTCGGAAGTGTTTGCTATGACGGTGCCTGAAGAGCCGGCTTTCGAGGGTGTAGGTCAGGAACCCGGTCTTCTGATTTGGAGAATTGAGGTAAGAAGCACTACTTTTTGTTGATTAAGAAATAGGACCGTAGCGACAATTTGAAAATAGTTATTACATGTGGGAGACTAACAAAACGAAATGTTGCACGAAAGACCGACGGACTAGAATAGGTCGACTTGTCCGTATTGGTTATAACTCAAGAACCAGGCGTCGTAAAGTAAACCTCTACACAGTTTCTTTTCTATAATGAATTTTTAAGGTCACAGTTGTATTGATTAGTTAACCAATTACATATGTGCTGCTTAAGAGCACGAATGTATCATAATACTGTAGCTGAAGCGAAACTTTAGATGACAGTGGTTTACACGTAAATTGCGTTAAAGTTAATCAAATATATCAATCGTTTCTTCAGAATTATTTCCCTACATTAATAAAATTTTATGCCACTTTTAATACTCAGGTTGTCTGTATATGGATGTTAGTGTTGGTAATAAGTTTTAAAATTTCTTGTAACAACATTGGTTTACTCTACTGGCCTTGTAGTGTGGTTCGTCCCACAGAGTTAAACTAACTGTACATCACAACTTCGGTATGTTACTGTACATAACACCCACAAGAAACAGTGCACCATAGTTTTGATATAGTACTGTACTAATGACACCCACAAGTAACTAAGGATCACAGTTTTAAAGAAAAAATTACATAAATTACTTAAAAGTTATTAATCATGGACATGGAAAGAACAATTTTTTTTCTGAGTTAAACACACTGTTAGGATAAATATGTGTTGTACTAACAGTAATTTAATTCCATTTGTCTTTGTTTTGACCTAAAAATATCGGTATTTCCTGTTACGTGTTCATCAAATTATTAAGACATGCATCCTGTGTGGGATAACTCGAGGGTGTGGTACAGCCCGCCACTTTTGGGTGTCTGCGTAGCACAAGGGTGAATTCACTCGGTGAATAGTTCTTTCATATTTGTAATTAATGAATACCAAAAAATAAAACATCTGCACATGAGCGCACCCGTGTGGGCTGTGCTACTGCATTGTATTGTGAGGCTAGTCAACGATATTAGTTCTTCGAAACAGTGAATTTTTATATGCTTTACCAATAAGATAAATTTAAAGAGAATGACCAAAGTAAATTATTTTTCTTTAGTTTGATGTGATATAATATGACAAAAATTACAGGCGGATACTTGAATGTTATAGGGTTTGACTGTCTTCTATAACACAGCTGTCTCTTAATATTAATTTTTTCCACAGAGTTACAGCAAAACATGTTTACACTAAACTTAACAGATAATATTGTTATTGCTCCATAAAATTTGTATTTTTTGCTTTTTACATTTACTTTTGATCAATATTTGTAGTAGAGTTACTTCTCTTCTTCCTTTAATTTGGAATTTCCTGACATACTAGTATATAAAAGTTGATATTTCTGTTACTCCATTGTTTTACATGTATGTATGCATCTATAAAAGTTGAGAAGTTTGTCACAACCTTGTTTTGTATACTGATGTATAAAAGATGAGAAGTCTGTCACTACATTGCTTTACATGCTGTTGTATAAAAGCCGAGAGGTGTATTCTTCCATTTCTTTACATATATATATGTAAAAGTTGAGAGGCCTGTTTCTCAATTGTTTTACATGTACATATAAAATCTGAGAGGTTTATTACTACCTTGTTTTACAGGCTAGTATATAAATTTAAGAGGCCTGTTACTACGTTGCTGTGTTTATATGTATATGAAATTTGAGAGGTCTGTAGTAACTACACTGTTCTACATTCTGCTATATAAAGTTGAGAGGTCTGTTATTACATTGCTTTACATATATGTATATAAAACTTGAGAGGTCTATTATTACATTGTTTTACATACTAGTATATAAAGGTTGAGAAGTCTATTACTACATTGTTTTATGTACTTGTATATAAAAGTTGAGACGTTTGTTACTACTTTATTTTACATACTGGTGTATAAAAGTCGGAAGGTCTGTTACTAACTTGTTTGACATACTAGTACATTTAACTGAAAGGCGTGTTACCACATTATTACGTCTGGTTACAAGATTTATGGGTTTTATAAAGAATTAACAAGATATCAGTAAAACTCGCACTTGATACAGACAGATGTTACGATGGCAGGCAGTCCAACATGTACCATAAATAAGCCAGATGTTATTACTGGATTCCACAAAACCATTGGCTACTGTTTGACAGAAAATATTGCGTTATTTTTGTCATAATCACTTCAGACAAGTCTGGGACGGGCGGACTTTAAATCATTATAAAAGAATTAGAGTATGTAGGTATAGCAGCCACCTTTCTAAGGCCAACTGGTATGGATACTACATCCTCTATTTGTGTTTAACCACAAAGCTATACGTGGGCTATCTTTGTTCTGCCCACCGCGGTTGTCGAAACTCTGTTTATAGTGGAATAATTCCATAGACTGTTTCACTTGCAGGGATCCTCTGTTTTTATGAAACGGTGTAATCCAATAGAAGGGAAATAGGCGCAAGATTTGGAAGAAACGCGCCAGTTCGACGTGGTTTGAGAAAGGAATACAAGAGGTAGGAGTTCAACAAAACAGTGAGGTGGGAAAGAAAATGAATAAAGAAAGAGAACCGAAAGAAGAAAGTGATATGAGTGTGTGTGTTTTTCTTCTTATAGCAAAGCTACATCGGGCTATCTACTGTGTCCACCGAGGGGAATCGAATCCCTGATTTTAGCATTCTAGCTTCAAAGATTTATCGCTGTCTCAGCGGAGGACAAAACATAATGTGATGCAAATAAGAAACAAAAACCATTTCTGTTTATATGTGTTATTGATTACCATCGATAAAGACAATTCGTTATGTTTACAATGGTATGAGTCAGATCCTACCTAATAACTACAACCTGGATAAAGTTGAAGGACATAAGAAGGGAAAGCCAAGCGCGAGTAAAGCTCTATCATGGCATGACAGAGGGGGGAGAAGTGACCTCATAGTTTTGGGTGTGGAGTAGAATGGGCTGAACTAAGTAAAGTAAACTTCTCGGATAACAGAAATAATTTTACGGCGGAAGACTTAGTGGAGAGTAGAAAAAATAACACGTATAAAGATCTTATCATGGAATTATGGAAACTAAAATGAATCAAAGCAAGATCTGGAATCCAGTTGATGCCCCTTACATTGCAAAGTGTGTTTTGTCGCATAATAATGCCAGTCATATAAACACAGTGATTTCTGTTCTCTACAAAATCTACGTTTACTAAGACAGAACAGAACCTCTGAGTCATACAGACTCAGGTATTGAATAAGAACTTGTTTCATAGGTGAAACTGCTCTCGAGCGTGTGAGAAAATATAGGAGTGGTGGCCGAATTCGTTTTATCTTAACATAATGACACCGAACTTAAAACAGAGGACGTGACATTTGTATTACATAGAAATTTTGTCTGCAGCTCTCCGTTATCCGGATTGTTTTATATAAAGTGGCTCACTCGTTATTTGGTGCCACACAGTACAACGACAAAAACGACGTTACAAACACGCAGAGCAGAAATAACCAGTTTGTAGTTTACGGTCTAGTGGAGACGTGAAACACGTTTCTGGTAACAATGAAACATAACTGGTAGCATAGTGTGTATACACGTTACCCAATAAGCACGTTATTATACGTCACGTCAGACTACCATTGAAAAGTGTCCAGTTTATAAACTAGTTGAACAATAAGCATGGTGTCCTGCATATCCTATCAAACTGCAAATTAAACCAACATACATTGTTTACTGTGTATAAACATGTTGATCTGTAATCATAGTGCCCTGTATACCACATAATATTATTAATCCATCCAATAGTGTAAAATGTCCAGTATGTTTAAACACGTTGACCTGTAACCATAGTATAGTGTTCTGTATATCTGTTATGTATATGTGTAAATATTTTGTTAACAACAACATGTCGTGTTGTGTTTGAATTTTCATTTCTATTATTAATTTTTCCATATTGATATTATTGTTTCGAAGTTTAAACTAACATTTTGT